>CM076900.1:34473322-35673322 GCA_039519145.1 Kokia cookei | reverse complement strand
AGAATTGATTATTTTGATGCGTTTATATGAGAGAAATTTATAAATTAACAAATTTTGCTGAAAATTAATAATGATATTAATGATTGAAGTAACATTTTTTTTTTTTGTGATTTTGAAGTAACATTTTTAAATAAAAAAGATAAAAGAGGATATAATTTTAACTTTTTTAACTATCAAGACTAAATTTTAAAAATTTTAAAGCATATGGATTGACAGCATATTTTAACATTTTTTATTGAAATAACATTAAAACATTTTTTTTAACAATCTCATTATAGGTTTTGATCATATCTATTTTTTTTTACACAATGGCTAGAATTATTCATATCCCCTCTCCAACCCATAAATAGGAGGATAATGTGCTTCAGTGCACTCGAACCCATGTTCTCTTATATTTGAACAATATCCATATCAATTGAGTTAAGGCTTAATCGACTTAAAATATAATTTAAAAAAAATACATTTGAGAAAAGTTTTTGGAGGAAAATGAAAAGATAAAGGACTCCTTTACAAATGATAGGCAAATTTCCTTGTTTGATATGCAATTTGAGAAATGGGCAAAATGTGCAAGAAACACTCATGATGTAAGGTGAGACCACAAAATACTAAAAGACACCCAATCACTCACTACTTTATTTTTTGAAATAAAGGCTGGACTAAGGGAGGTGATTACAATGGAAGACTTTCAATTTTAGGTAAATTGTATTAATTATTTTATTATTTAATTATGAAAAATTATAAAATGATTTTTTAATTATTTAATTTTTTTTATCATCAATTATATTAAATTTTTGGATGTTTTCATTTTTTTTAATTATTTAGTTGGTGATAAAAAAGATAAAATTGAATAGTTGAGTGATTATTTTGTAATTTTTCATAATTGAGTGATAAAAAAAATACTAAAAGTTTGTTGACTACAAGTGCAGTTTATGCTTAAATATTAGATTTTTTTTTATATAAATCTTAGAATTACTCGTAACTTTTTTTATTGTTAAATAGGAGGTGCAAAACGTGCTCGAATTTATGTTCTCTTGTAGAGTTAAAATTCAATAGATCTTAAATATATGATTGAATTTTATTGATTTTAAATAAAACTATAAAGATACAAAACGGGTCATGTAATAAATAATTTATTTTTATATAAAATAATATTTTTAATTGAGTTGGTGTCTGGTAGAGTCATAGTGCCGATTAAGTCAAAAATATTTTTATATAAAACGACGTCGGACCCATGTTTTCACAAGCTTTCAGTTAGGTGGACCATTTGGCTTTCAGGCTTTGACAGTTGCTTTGCTTATGGCATTTGTTTCATTATTTTATTAGTTTTGTTAATTTTTTCTTAAATTTTTATGGAACAAATCCCAACAATTCCCCAAAAAACCAAACATTTATGTGATGCACAGAAATAAAGGGAATTTTCAAAAGGGTCCCCTTGAAGTTGAATCATAGCAAGTAAAATCAGTAGGAAGAAGAAGAAGATTGAAATCCACCATTAATGGATTTGCAAAGTCTTTGCAAAGTAATCTTAGTATCAGCTCTAATTTCACTTGTCTGTCACCCATGTTCCATCACCGCCGGTGATATAGTACACGACGATGATTCAACTCCCAAGAAGCCTGGTTGTGAGAACGACTTCGTTCTTGTAAGCATCCTTCTTTGTATATTACCCATTCCTGTTTCTTGATTTTCTCAATTGGGTTTTGCTTAAATTCTTGTTTTTTATTCCTTTTTAATTGAGTTTGGTAGTAGTAAACACTTAAATCTTGTTTCTTTAGAACTAATTTAATTTATTGAGGACTCAAATTTGTCTAGACTAGCTTCAGTTTGATAAATTTGTTGATTGTTATATTGTATATCTAGATATATAGTTACTGCTAATCTAAGTGGTTTAGTTTATAAAATTTTCAATTTTTGAGTAAGGAATTGTAATAAATAATAATAGCTATTTACTTATATGATTCCTGGTGATAACATATAGGATTACCTGCCCTTTCTGTCATTTTGTTTTAGGATTCTCCATTGCATCTTGTTGAGTTTAATTGTCAATTATCATGACTTTTTCTAGGTCAAAGTTCAAACTTGGGTTAATGGCATAGAGGATGCTGAGTTTGTTGGTGTTGGTGCTAGATTTGGTACTGCTATAGTGTCAAAGGAGAAAAATGCAAATCAAAGACGCCTCGTTCTTTCTGATCCTCGTGATTGTTGCAGCCACCCGAATAATAAGGTTTGATTATTTGGTTATTGAAATACTCTTTTACATGTATGTATGACTATGCACAACAAGCAAGTATGAATGCATAACTTTGATGTTATTAGCTTGATAATGATGTCATTATGGTGGACCGAGGTAACTGCAAATTCACTACCAAGGCAAATAATGCACAGGCAGCTAATGCTTCTGCTCTCCTCATTATAAATAACCAAAAAGGTAATAATGTTTCCTATAGTTACTTGATGCATGTGTTAAGTAGTCGAGGTTTTTAAATGCATTGTTGATAAATAACCTGAGTGTCTTTGTCATTACTCTGAAGTTTACCCTTTTGGGTTCCCGTGAAAAAGTATGAGATTGACGGTAACTTCTTAAATTATTTTTCTATTAATAGTTTGACCTAGAAAGACATTGGAGTACATGTGCATTGCTAAAGGTCAACCTTGTTTCTTCTCATGCAGAACTTTATAAGATGGTATGTGATCCTGATGAAACTGATCTAGATATACACATACCAACTGTCATGCTCCCACAAGATGCTGGTGTGAGCTTGGAGAAAATGCTGACAAGTAATTCATTGGGTAAGCTTCTACTCTAATATTTGTTTTTTTAAATTTTGTCATCTGCATATATGATCACCCTCCTATGACCTATACATGATATCTTTCTAAATGCTTTGAACTTTTGCAGTGTCTGTACAGCTTTACTCTCCAAAACGACCACTAGTTGACATAGCCGAAGTGTTTCTATGGTTGATGGCGGTTGGTACCATATTGTGTGCTTCATATTGGTCTGCATGGAGTGCAAGAGAAGCTGCTATTGAGCACGACAAACTATTAAAGGTCACATGCAGTTCATTTATTATGTATTTCCCTCCAGCATATTTAGAGTTGTATCTGTTTATTTACAGCTATATTATGTTTATTAATTTGTGGATTGTAGCTTGTCAATGCAGGATCCTTTAGATGAAATTCCAGATACCAGGCATGTCGGTTCCGGTGGCCTTTTGAATATCAACACCACATCAGCTGTCTTATTTGTTGTTTTTGCATCTTGCGTCTTGATTATTCTTTACAAACTTATGGCATATTGGTTTGTGGAGCTCTTGGTGGTTCTTTTCTGCATAGGTGGTGTGGAGGTACAACTTATTTTTATGTGTGATTCCAAGTAATTATTTATTCATACATGCATGTATACAAATGCCGCTTCTCTTAATTCATGTTATAGTTTTGCATGCTAAAAATGTTTCTATGAACATTACTGGTTCTTTTCCTCAATTGTTCCATATATTTCAATGAAGTAGTAGCATGTAACTCTGAATTTAATTTATGTGCAGGGCCTTCAAACTTGCTTGGTTGCTTTATTGTCAAGGTACTCATGAATTTCTTAGTATGAGTTCAGTATGTTATGAGAAGTTTGCATTTAAACACATGCCAAGCCTGCATGTAAACTTTTGGGTATTTGTTGACTGATTCTTGTAAATTTATTGCTTAGCATGTATTGTTATTTTATTCTCTACATGATAACCATAAAAGAATTATGAGAAGTAAAACAAAAGGATCTAATTTTAAAAACCTTTTTTTTTTTCATACTAGTTCCAGCTTTCAGCAATATATGGAAAAAAAAAAAATTCTTACATTTGTTGCCATGGATGCCTAGGAATTTAATTTCCTTTTTGTTCCTAGATAAATACCATTCTTCAGTTTTATAACCTTCATCAATTAAGGGAATTAATTCATCTTTTCAATGTTGTGAATAAATTTTATTTCTTTCAGGTGGTTCAAGCGCATTGCGGAATCATACGTTAAAATTCCTTTGTTTGGAGCTGTCTCATACCTTACATTGGCTGTTTCCCCTTTCTGCATTGTGTTTGCTGTTGTTTGGGCTGTTTACCGCAATGTTTCCTTTGCTTGGATAGGTCAAGATATACTCGTAAGGATGTACTATCTTGTTTACTGTCCTAATAAATTTGGGATTATCTAAGTTGCTTTATTGTAAATTACTATAGCCCTTTTTTTTCGCCTAAACTTTTTCGACTTTCACTAGTTGCTACACTAAAGCAATATCTATGTGCTTCAATATTTGAATGTGCCCATCTTAATCCAGTCTTTATACCTTATCTTTTTCGGCAACATTTTTCTTTTCCATAAATGGAAAAGAGTGAATTTCGAACAAGTTCTGTTTCAACTAATGGATGGGTACCTTTTTTCCTCTTCTGGGTTCTTGATGGAAATCCTTTTTGTTTCCTGTCAGGCCATGTTTTCGTTTAACAGGTCACTGATGGAACTATCTCATTCATCGTGTATTAGAATACCACATTAAGAATTACATTGCAGAGTTCCACTTTATAATTTTTTTTCTTCTCAGGGAATTGCATTGATTATCACAGTTCTACAAATTGTCAATGTACCTAATCTCAAGGTAGCGTTTCGAATCCTTTTGCTCTTCTTGTTATATTTTAGATTCGTACGAACCGTCTCTTAGATTGCTTAAAATTTTCTTTCTTGAATGTCCAAAGTAATAAAATATGGCATGATTTTGACAAATACTACTATTTATCGGGAATACGTTGTTATTATGATATAATCTACTTGGTTTGCATATCAGGTGGGAACAGTTCTACTCAGTTGCGCTTTCTTATATGACATCTTCTGGGTTTTTGTTTCAAAGAAGTTGTTCCATGAAAGCGTGATGATTGTGGTAAGTAATCCACCTCATCCAACTTTAGTCCATGTGCTATATCAGAATCCGGGTGTTTTAGTCTTTAGACTATTAAGGATGTATAAATATGGAATGGCTAGAAAGCAACACTGACTGCTTGCGTCTATTCCATAGGTTGCTCGTGGTGATAAAAGTGGGCAGGACGGAATTCCGATGTTACTGAAGATCCCACGAATGTTTGATCCATGGGGTGGTTATAGCATAATCGGATTTGGTGATATCCTTTTACCTGGATTGCTGGTAGCATTTTCACTCAGGTTCGAAATTTTGTTGTCTTCACTTACAAAATATGTTATTCCTTTCAATGCTCTGTTATTCAAACCCGTCCCTTAATGTTCATACCTTCCTTTTCGAAGAAATCATCCTATCCTGCTTCTTCTAACAAATGCAATTTGATGTATTATCTTGTGTATCGTTTTCCTGCCCAAGGATTATGTGATGACAGAAATGGCAACCTTTTTTATTGTCTGCTAAGTTTCAAATCATATAAGCATACATTTTTGGCCATTGAATTCTCAAATTCTGCTTAGAACTTACTTGAATCAGTTGAGGGTACAGGTATGATTGGCTGGCAAACAAGTCTCTTCGAGCTGGCTACTTCGTGTGGGCAATGATTGCTTATGGCTTAGGTATGAGATGATAAAAGAAAGAAATCATGCTAGTCCTAGAAAACAAAAGGACCGATACTTTTACTTGTATAGACTGAAAATTTAGTTCATTTCTCGATAAATGAATGAAAAGATTACTTCCGAAAATCCTCTTCATTTTGTTGCCATCGCTGTTTTTTAATTGGGGTTTGCAAATGACAGTTTTCTAATCCTTTCTCACCCTTGCCAGGTCTTCTTGTTACATACATTGCACTAAATTTGATGGATGGACATGGTCAACCAGCACTCCTTTACATTGTCCCTTTTACACTTGGTAATTTTGTGTTACAAAAAGCAGCTTTCTTCTTCCTTGGTCCTGGAATTGTGTTATTACCGGCTGAGAAGTAAAGTTAACGCCTCATTGTTCTTGCAGGAACCTTTTTGACCCTAGGAAGAAAGAGAGGTGATCTAAGAATTCTCTGGACAAGTGGGGGACCAGAAAGACCTTGTCCCCATATCCGACTCGAACACCAAACTATCGAAGAGTTGAACGATGAAAAGTAAGATCCTTGTAATTATATATTGTAGAACTAACTCTTAGCATAAATCTTAATGCCATTTAATGCTAAACAAGGCATGTTATGAATTTAAAATGTCACATTCAAAAAAAGAAAAAGGTGTACTTTTGATAACCTTCAAAGGATTGCTTCCAAAATAATTTACATCTTTCAGCCCACCACCTGCTTCATTTTGCTTTTAAGTATTACCATAGTTGAATTTGAAGAACATAAACTTTATTTTGTGGAAGCATATAAGCAATGAAAACGAAAGTCGTGTTGCACTCTTAAAGAGAGAATACATATTCGAACTTTAAAGATGACATTATTAGAAGGGGCAGTCATGAACAAACTTCGAATATAGAGTGTAAAATGGATATGGAATATACCAAAAAGAAAATAAAGGATAAGGGCAGGGCATTACAGCTCAAGAAGTATTCCAAAAATGAATGATCATGGACCAACAAAGAATGCATCAATAATAAGGCATGAACAAGGCATGCTGCTGAAATTAATTATTGAATGGAGGAGACATTTAAAAACATACCAGAGATATTCAAATGAATATTTAAATTAGACATGATCATGCATGCTTGAGATTAAATGATAAATCAATCATTCTTAGGAGCCACGATAATTACTCACCTCCTTTAACTTCACCATTGATTACATAAATTTAAAGTTATGAGACATACCTTCATTGTCTCAAACCTCAAGACATGCAAAACATTCATCAATATTTGTCTACAAAGATTGAAGGTCTCGAGATATATGGTTATAAATTATTTTCTTTATTCTTTTTGAAGTTGTTTTGTTTGTAGTATTGTATAGATGATTGAAACATTATTTTTCTTATTGTTACATCAAATTTAAGTATGAAATGATCGTATAATTATTTGATCGAATCGTTGTGACAAGCGTCAATTAATATAATGTTTCATATTCGAACTAAATAAAGTAACATTGACATGTGTCTCACTAACATCCACATGCTGCCAAAATGGACATCAGACATATCAAATATCAAGAAAGCTGTGGTTGGGTTTGTAAGACTACTAGAAAGCTCCTAGTTGAAATTTTGAAATACATTTGCTTTATAACATGAAAAATATGGTTTGAGTTGGCAATGGGCTAAGCTTGGAGGGGGAGGTGGGGGCAAATGCGGCTGCATGTGATGTGAGGGTACCCAATGATGAAATATGAGTTGTCTTAGCATCATAAATATGGTCTTTTTTTCATATAAAGTAAAAAAAGGAAAAAGAGTAAAAGCAAATATAAAATGAGGAGACATGACATTGGCATATGTGATATGTGGTCCAAATTCCAGACCCTCTTTTCTTGTTTTGTTATATAATGTATGGGACATGGAAAAGCTATATTATATATTATACAAAGTTTGAAGCATGGATAAGTATAATATCCATGCCATATCTTTAGCTAAACAAATTTTAGCTGTGTTTCGGGTAGACTTGATCGTGAATCGATTTTGAGTAAATATATAAATTTGAAAATTAAGTTTGGACAAAAAGAAATATAAAGTTCGTTTAGAAAATGGATCGAGTTTCGGGTAAGATTTTTTGAATCGAGTTTGGCCCGACTTAAATTTGTAAAAAAAAAAAAAAAAAACCTATTGTTTTGCTGTTGTTTTACCACTGTGTTCTTATTGTTTTGTTGTCGTTTCACTATTATGTTGTTACTATTTTATTGTTATTGTTTGAATATTGTATAACTTTTATTTTATTGTTAAATTTACTACTATTTTAAAAACATTTGCTTGTTAAATTATATCTATTTTTGTGTTATTAATTATAAATATTTTTAATGTTTTTTATGTATTATATTTAAAAAATTTTACATAAAAATAAAAACAATTTAGTACAAGTGAACTGAACAAAACCCAAATTTTAACATTTTTATTTGAATCAATTTTAGACAAAATTTTTTTACATCGAATCGAATTTAAATCTATCAAATTTAAAATTTTATTAAAGTAGGACTCACAACTCTAATTTTGGAACATGGCTTGCAATTTGCGGCGTTGAATGAACTTTGACGAAACTAATTGTTTAAGCTCTTCTTCATCATTCATGAACCTTCCCTTCCTTTCTAGTATATAGATAATGAATTGATACGGTTGTTGTTGGTAAACGAGAGAATGAAATCGTTATTATTGGGAAGAGATAGTTATGAATTATAAAACGGACATAAAAAATTTGATATTAAATTATTAATAATAAGAATAGTTTTATATTGTTTTGTATATTTTTTTATTTAATAAATGTATTAATATGGTATCAAAATATAAAATATATTTGAATTTAACAATAATTTTCACATTAGAATTTTAGTTTTTTTTGTCTAAATTCATCTTTAAACTTACTAATTATTTTTATATTAAAATCTAAACTGAACACTTATATCGAATTTGATAATTATTCTTATTTTCAGATTTGAATTCGATATGTTGAAGAGATAATTACTAAATTTAAGATTAACTTAAATAAAAAAAATTAGACCCAATATAAAAATAATTACTAAATTCAAAAATTAACTTTAAAAATCAGAGAAAATTATTCAAAAATTAATTTAACCCATAATTTTAAATATGTTGCCGTTGCGTACTATAACGTGTTTGTCACTTTCACCGTTTCCCCCAACGGTAACCCAAACGGTACAATTTCTTCCATCTACCCCTCCGAATTTTCTTTTCCCCTTTTTTTATTTTTCTTCTCTGATCTCTAGTAAATGACAATTTTATCCCTGCTATTTGATATTATTTCTCCACCATTAAATGCTGTGAAAGTAACGATAATTTCCTCAAACAAATCACGACCGTCCAAAAGGATTGGAAAAGAGACGTTGCAGTCAGTTAGATAAAATGACTTTATTTATCTCTGTGATGTAAGCAAATTAACCGCCCAATCAAATACTACCTTCACAATGATAACAGACAGATCAAATCAGTTTGCATTATTATTTTTATACATGCCTTTATTCTGGATTATGATTGTTAGGTGGATATGCGATAATCTATGGAGAGCCACCATTGTATTACGAGCAATGAAAATTATTTTCAGTTTTTGAATAATTCGGATTATATGTATTTTCAGAAAAAATAATTGAGTCGTCGATAGTATGGCAAGAGTGAAATTATTAAGATTTTGGGATAAATTTTTTGAATAAAATTTTTCAAAAACTACATTACATCTGTTTTGAAATGATTTAATCTCGAATAGTCTAAATTATAGCATAAAAATCAATAATTTAAAATCCTCCACATCTTTCCACAACATTCTTATAAATTATAAATACAAAAATATTTTATCATATTGAATAGTTTCATACCATTACTACAATAATTAAAAAAAGAAAAGAAAAAGAAATTAAAGACAACCCATTTTTGCTTTGAGCCGAAATAATAATACACTGTTACCTTGTACCCTATCCCATCTATAAAGGCACCATATTCTCTAGCTTTCTCTGGTGTGCACTCATTTGGCTTGGGTTTTTTCTGAGGAAAGAAAAGCTTCAATCTTTGCTTGTTGAGTGGGTGAAACAAAAAAAAAAAATGGAGGGCAAAGAGGAGGATGTTAAGCTAGGAGCCAACAAGTTCTCTGAGAGACAACCTATTGGGACATCAGCTCAAACAGACAAGGACTACAAGGAGCCACCACCAGCACCATTGTATGAGCCTGGTGAACTCAAGTCATGGTCTTTCTACAGAGCCGGCATTGCTGAGTTTGTTGCTACCTTCTTGTTTCTTTACATCACTGTCTTAACTGTCATGGGTGTGTCTCAATCTAAGACCAAATGTACTACTGTTGGTATTCAAGGCATTGCTTGGGCCTTCGGTGGCATGATCTTTGCTCTTGTTTATTGTACTGCTGGCATTTCAGGTCACTTTCTTCCTTCAACTTTTTGATGGGTTGTTTTCAAAGTAAAAAACCTTTTTTCTTGAAAGATGCTTAATACCCAGATCTGTGTTTGTTTTGGGTAACTTTCAGGTGGCCATATTAACCCAGCTGTGACCTTTGGGTTGTTACTGGCAAGGAAGCTGTCCCTTACAAGGGCGGTGTTCTACATGATCATGCAATGCCTTGGTGCTATCTGTGGAGCTGGTGTAGTGAAAGGATTCCAAGGAGATAGTAGATATGAGATGTTGGGTGGTGGAGCCAATGTTGTGAACCATGGCTACACCAAAGGTGATGGTCTTGGTGCTGAAATCATTGGCACTTTTGTTCTTGTCTACACTGTTTTCTCTGCTACTGATGCCAAGAGAAATGCCAGAGACTCTCACGTTCCTGTATGTACTATGTTCTTGTCCTTATTCTTACATGCCTCTTAACTGTCATTACATAAATTATCTGCTTGGTTTTAATGTTCACAAAGTCTATAGCTTGGTTTAGCTCCAAATGAAGTTGTTGAGGGGCTTGAAGTCCTATTGTATGATCCCTAGATGATACACTCACTGCATGAGCTCTCTTAGCTCCTTTTCAGTCTGGATTGAGACCTATATATATGTTAGTTTTACATTTGCTAAATTGCAAAATCTAGTATGCATAAACGGCCTTTTAATACACCAAAATCTAGTTTGCTAGATGCATAAATGGCCTTTTGTCATTTTTACTTAGTTGTTGAGGTGTGTCACACATCGCTGAGAGCCCCGAATGGTCACGCCCGAACAGTCATTCAAGACCCTCACTTGAGATTCCTTGTCTAGCAACTTGTCTGAAATGTGAGCCCACTCATTAACTGTCATATTGGCTTCCAGCCATCTTGTCCCATCTGAGATGACCTGGGACACATCATAATGCCACTCTGCTTAAACCTATCCATGACCCGCCAATACGGGAACAATCAATGTATAAAAGGCCTAAAGATACCTTCGATCTCGCCAAAACCTCTACTCCCATCTTCTTTAACTACAGCCATCCTTCTCATTGGCACACCTCCCTGTCTAAACAGGCCAAACCGACCATTAGACTGGTCTAAACCATTCCACTCTTTTCAAGTATGCAAATTCCACTCCAATTAGAGGTATATCAAATAGTAGTCTGACTCCTTTAATGGACTTGATTTCAATTACATTGCAGATTTTGGCTCCCCTACCTATAGGGTTTTCAGTGTTCTTGGTTCATTTGGCCACCATTCCCATCACTGGAACTGGTATTAACCCAGCAAGGAGTCTTGGAGCTGCCATTATATATAACAAAGACCATGCATGGGATGACCATGTAAGTATATATATATATATATATATCCTTCTGCATTTGGCCATTCTTTCTCTATGTTGATGGCATTTAGAGATTGATTTGAAGTTTTATTTTTGTTTTTGCAGTGGATCTTCTGGGTTGGACCCTTCATTGGAGCTGCGCTAGCTGCAATTTACCACCAGATAATCATCAGGGCTATTCCTTTCAAGACCAGAGCTTGAAAATGCATCTTTTCATAGTTTTCTTCTACATGTTGTCCTTTTGTGCATCTACTTCGTTGATGTGTCTCTCAACTCTTTGTTTCACTTAATTTGGATTACGTTTTATGGTGTTAATTAATGTGTGTAAATTATCCTAGAGATATATGGTTGCATTTACTTATCAGGGAAGGATTCTTTTTTACCTCCATATGTTCCCCTCTGTACTACTTCCATTGCCATTGTTGCAAGCTTTCATTACGGATTCTTTATGTCCATGTTTCGATTTTATCTTTAAAATTCCAACAGGTGACGGCCAAGGGACATAAATGAAAGAACACATTAATAAAGTTGGGTTTTGATCAAATCACAAATTTATGGGTTTAGCTAACAGGAGTTGCCTATTGATCTTTATTCTGCGTTGGTCCATAAGACCCAAATTGTATGTATAAAGTCTCTGCTGTTCTCTTGTTTCTGTATATATATCTAGCTACTAGTCTATATATACAGTTGCAGTTGTAATATTAAAGTTGTAACCTAGATTTACGTGACTCTAAAATAGAATTTGTCTTATTTTAGTTACTCTATTTTTTATTTAATCACTGCAATTAAAAATTTTGATTGTTGACGTGATACATTAGTTCGTTGAGTAATTGATACGTGCAATTTTTTCTTTACTTTTTATTAAAGCTAATGATTTCTCTACAACTAAGTTAAATTAGTTATATATGCTGTCATTTTTCTTTAATCGGTCAAATGTGTCGTTTTTTTTAAGATTTAGAAAAATAAATCGATTTTAGAGGGAATATATGAAAAGCGTATTCAACTGGACAAATTTTTTGCGTAATTGTCAGGACTTTGCAAGGGAAAAATTAAAGAAAATAAGATCACATAAAAATCAGTCCCATGAGGGAATATTGCCGTGTATTTATCATTCTTAGTATGCAAGATTATCGCAATGGTCATCCTCAGGGTCCCGGGTTCGAGCACTTGTGTGTGTTAGTTGTCAAAAGATTAAAAAAATATGAACAGATACTACCATGTAATCACACCAGTATATTAAAATAAAATTATCAAAATAAAATGGTTTTGAGCTAAGATTAATTGTCATCGTTAATACTTGACCATTAGTATTGTCTCTATTAATTTTATAGGATTTATAAATTATTAATTACAACTAAGTACAACCGTTTTAATAGAAACAATCATTGCTAGCATTGAAGAATTGAATAATTAATTAACAACTATCTTAACTCAACTCAAACTAATTGATCATAACAAATCTAAATAAAAACCCATATATTTACACAAAGTAACACTCAGACTTAAGAACTCAGAACTCGAAACCTTAATATTGCTATTCAACAATCCGTATATTGATCTAATGATGAAGATGTTTATTGTTTCAAGTGTGATTTAAGTTTTAATCGTATTAATCACATTGTTGTTAGAGCTTTGTCCTCTTTTTATATTAAAAATATATATATATATTGCTATTGAGCAAAGTCAACATTACCGCTTGACAATTAAGCATGTCTTTTTTAATTTTCTTTATTTATAATAATGTGTTTCTAGATGGAAAAAGTAATGTTTTAAAAATTAGATCAGCGGTCGAATTGGTTAGATCATCGTTTTCAATTTGATCATCAATCCAATAATAATTAAATAAATAATTAAAATATTAAAAAAATAAAATCATTTAAAAAAATTATAAATTGATTCAATCGTCAAATGTTATCCCAAATTTCGATTGTTTATTAGTTTTGAGTGGTTCGCATAGAGATCGATTCAATCCTTTTGTCATAATTAATATACTAATTTATTTTTGGTTCAATTAATTCAATCGACCGATCCGATCTAACTCTTATAACAATAGCAAATAATAATGTAAAATATATAAAAATAAGGGACTCGACCTAGGGGGGAGGAGGGTTATTGCCGGCCCCTGGTGAATGGTAATGACAGATACCAACTTGAGCTGAATCGTTTGCATGAGATGGACTGCTGATGTGGTTGATTGAGCTCCATTTTTTTTTAGTTACAAAAGAGGAAGTTGAGCAACAGTCTCAACCAAAATCCAAATCACTCTTTAATGCAAATCTTGTAATAAAATATCTCGCACCATTGGAATCGGTTGTGTAAAAAGTGCAATCCAATTGCGCAATCTCTAGCCCATTTGGTCATTGCATCTGCTACCATGTTCGACGTCCTTACCACATGCTTGATTTGAACTTGCCAATCCCTCTTCAACCAGCAGCAAATCTCCAATCCTACTTTACGGGTTTCCATCCTCCTTATTCCAAGAATTAACTCCACGGCCCTTTTGCTATCACTCTCGACTAACAACCTACTAACCCCTTTATCCCATGCTATTCTGACTCCATCCAAAACCGCTTGCAGCTCAACATCCAAGATCAAACTCACCCCTAAGTGTCGCCCATAACCAAATACCCAATTCCCCTTAGGATCTCGCACCAAACCCCCAGCCGTGGCGTTACCCATTTTAACATCAACACCACCATCCGCACTCAATTTAACCCATCCAATCGGAGGTTTTTCCCAACTCAGAGAGATTTGTTCTTGCAAGATCACCCCTCCATCATCTTAGCCCAAGACCAACTAGTCATAATAATATCATCTGTACTCAGACTCTGGTCAGCAAATATCGCCAAATTCCCTACCTTTCCATAACCTCCAAACAACATTAGAAAACAAAATTTCCCCATTAGCTAATAAGTTATCCACATTCATTATATTGACCAGCAACCAATCATCAAAATCAAGAGTAAAGAAACCATCAGGAACTAACCTTTTCCAAACTGTTTGCGCTAATGGACAGGTTCGTAGTGCATGGTCGATACTTTCTAGCACATGGCCACGCGTATAACAAGAGCTATCTTCGGATAATCCCCTTCGGCAACTTTCTTCATTTGTCAACACTCTACCATGAATGCATAGCCATAAGAATTGTCTTATTCGTTGAGGCACCCTCACTCTCCAAATCATTTTCCATTTGGCGTCCACCCCCATCCAAGAATCATGATTAAGAGTTTTATAGCCCCCAGCAACAGTGCAACACCCTGATTCAGCTGCCTTCCAATAGCAAATATCTCTTCCTTCACATTTCAATTGTGGATCAGATTCAACAAGTAAATGACTGATCTGATGAGGTAATTCACCAATTAAACATGATCCATTCCAGTCGCCTTCTGGTGTCACCATTGCATAGACTGTAACATTCGGAGATTGGACTCCATTTTCATCAATGATGTCTCAACTGTTGGATTATATAATATATGGCTGATCATAATTTATAAAATTTGACAAAAATGTTTTAATAATATACTCGATTTGATTTAATTTAATTTAATTCTAAATGAAGCATTTAATCGAAAAAAAATGAATTCAAGAGACTTAATTATATACATGTCATGACTCAAAGAGCTGAATTAGATACATTTTTCGATATATTCAAAGGGATTATTAGGTATTTTAGTCTAAATTTGAAAAAAATAGTCAAATAGATATTTACTTGTATAATCATAATTCTCACTAGAGCTCATAATTGGTCGGGCTAATGCAAAAAATCAAGCCCATTTTTTAGTTTGACTCGAAAAATGGATTTAAAATTTTGTTCAAGCTCGACCCCCTGCATTAATTTTTTTAGTATAAATTTAAAAAATAAAATATATCAAATAGATTAAAAATATTAAAATAAATATTTTCTAACAAATTGAAAATACATATAAAAAATCTTTATGCTTAAATAACACTAATATAGTTGCAATTTAACAAGTAAATGCCTCTAAAATAGTAACAAAATTAACAATAAAATAAAAGTTATACAATATCCAAACAATAACAACAAAATAGTATCAATATAATAACAAAATCATAGCATAATAACAATAACAAAACAACAACATAACAACACTAAACAAAAGCAAATAACAGATTTTTTTTTTTTAAATTCGAGCTGAGCCTGGGTAAAAAAAGTCTTGTCTGAGACTTTTGTTCAAATTCATTTTTCAAGCTTATATTTTTGCTCAAATCCTCTCACTTTTCAGGTGGACCTTCAGACTTGAACGAGTAACCTAACCTATGATCAGGTCTAATTCTCACTAAATATTTAATAATTATAATTAGGCTTAATATAACATTTTGTTGTCAAATTTGAGTAGGACCTAAGTAAAAAAAGTATTGCCGAGGGCTTGGGCTTGATTTTTTTATTCAGTCTCATTTTTCGTATTTATATTTTTACTCAAACGCTCACTTTTCGAACAAGCTTTCAAGCCTGGACGAGTGACTTGATTTATTATCACTAATTATAATTTGGTACCTAAACTTTTCTGTCAAATAACAAAATAACAGCGGTGAACAAACAGCAAATAGCAGCAGAATTTTTTTGTCAAATTCTGACCAGTCCTTGGTTAAAAAGGTCTTGCCTGAAGCTTGGGCCTGATTTTTTTATTCAAATTTATTTTTACAACTTATATTTTTATCAAAATCTTCTTATTTTTCGAGTGAACGACTTCTTATGTGTAATTCTCAATAAATATTTAATAAATATAATTTATAATACACAAAAGTTGGGTAACTTTTCTAACACGTTTTGAGTTTTATATTTAAGTCAAATGAGATGTTGATATTCCAAACTGTACAGCCACATGTATTTCATGGTTTGTTCTTTTACGTTTCTTTCTGATCAATATTGTTTTGATGATTTCCACTTCCATTCTTTTCCCATAAGATACTGTTGCTTTTGTAAGAAGTAAGAACCGTATTCATTGGTCAACCACTGTATTATCAACGATTTGGTGAAGTTTTTATTTTTGGGATCGAAGTTCAAGACTTCTGCCCAAAAAAAAAAACATGCTAATTTTCTTATATTAAGTGAATTCAGAGTGTAGCTTTTTTGGATTAAACTGCAAAAGAAAACATGTGGATTTTTGAAAGGAAAGGACCATCAGGATTCTCTGCTTCTTCTACAGCAGAGGAAGTTACTGAAGGGATTGATGGATCTGCCCTCACTGCCACTGTTACAGGTTCGGTTTTTTCTTTCTGGGTTTTTGTCTTCTCTTTCATCAATCCTTATAGTTGTCATTTTCTGTAGCTAAACTTTTGTTTGGTTGATCGGATAGTTTTGGGAAAATTTTCTTTTCATAGAGATTACCAAGTTGGTGGGTCTTTACCAATCAAATAACCTCGAATATGACAGGATTTCCGGGTCACGCCACTATTAATCTGTTGTAGAGAGCTTGACTTGATGAATCAAAATATGGAGGCTTATCACTTTCGATTACTTATATCGGTTCATTTCAGGAGCATCGAGCGGTATTGGTGTAGAGACGACCCGCGTCCTTGCATTGCGCGGTGTCCACGTAGTTATGGCCGTAAGGAAGCCGGAATGTCAAAGAAGCAATAGTAAAAGAAATACCTGGTGCTAAGATTGATGTAATGGAATTAGATCTAAGCTCAACGGCATCGATAAGAAAATTTGCATCACAATATCAATCCTCTAATCTACCCTTGAATCTACTAATGTAAGTACTTCAAATTCTTGCAAAGTTGAATTATTAAAGTTGTTGGTATACCAACTTTTTCTTTCTTGGCTTGCAAGCAACAACGCCGGGGTTTTAACACAATTCATGTTATCGCACGACGGCATCGAATTGCATTTTGCAACCAACTATTTAGGTTCATAAATTTCAGATAACATTATGTCTACATGAATCTCAAATCTAATGAGATGTAGCAACATATTTTGTAGGTCCTTTTCTTCTAACCGATCTTCTATTGGAGACTATGAAAAAAACAGCACGCGAAAGTAACATAAAAGGGAGGATTGTCAATATATCTTCGATAGGTCATCGGCTTACGTATAGCGGTGGAATCCGTTTTGATAAAATCAACGACGAATCAGGGTAAATGAATTCAAGATCTTTATAAAATGCTCAACCATTTTTTCTTATCATTTGTTGCCAATCAACAGATACTCCTCTTGGCGTGCTTATGGACAATCAAAGCTTGCTAACATATTACATGCCAAGGAGCTTTCTAGGCGTCTAAAGGTACGGAATACGATTAAGACGCCATTAATGTTCTGAGTGAGAGATTTGAGAAATCTTCTTTTCTTTTGTACATAAACAGGAAGATGGAGTGGAGATTACAGCAAATTCACTTCATCCCGGGGGAATACTGACCAATATTTTGCGCCACAATGGTTTTGTGAACGGTAATCCCTTTGAGTGAATTCACTTATAACCAAACACTTGCACTCAGTCCAAAAACACATTGCTTGAAAATACTGATCCAATACGTTTCCTCAAAGCAGGAATTTGTCATTTGATTGGGAGATTTTTCTTCAAAAGTATTCCACAGGTGTATTGTTCTTTACAAATGGTTGTGAGATTGATTAGAAGATAGATAGAAGCACAAGTCCATGTATTGTGTTTGTTTTGGTGTGGCTGTAGGGAGCTGCCACTACATGTTATGTTGCATTACACCCACAAGTTAAAGGTGTTAGTGGAGAATTTTTCATGGACAGCAACATAAGTAACCCAAGCTCTATGGCTAAAGATGTAGATTTGGCTAAACAACTATGGGAGTTTAGCTTCAACTTGATCAATTCCATGTAGGTTGGTCCACAAGGCCTTTGCATTATGTCACTTTGATAAATGAAATCAAAATTGTATGATTAAGCTTGGATAGGTTCCATGTTATACCAAAAATAATGTTATATTTGAACCGTGTTGGCCTAATGATTAAGATGTTCATCACTCCAAATGTGATCTGAATTCGAGTCGCAGTAATTACATTGTTGTTAGAACTTTCTCTTTATCTTATAACTCACCAAAAAAATAATGTTATTATCTTTGGTATTTCTTACAACTACAATTTCTATTCCCCAGTTTGTATTTTTCATGTGTCAGCAAACGGTTAATAATCCAAATGAGAAAATGAAAATATTTAATAATACAATTTATTAATTGGAATGAAAATATTTCATTTTTGGTCCCCAAAATTTAACAATACAATTCAATCCTTATTAACTGTCTTTTCCAAAACTTTTACCTTTTATCTTCTAAAAATTTATAATTTTATCTCTATCCTCTCAGTCAAATATTTTAAATTTGTTACTGTTTAAATTAATACTGTTTTTTTTTTTTTTTTACATTCCCCAAATTTGTAAAGTTGCCAAAATTTATAGGTCATTAATTTATTAATCCTTTCGATACAATTAAATAAATTATTAAAAATTTATAAAAATAAATAAATAAAAAATCGATTTAATCATTAATTCAATCATTAATCAGTTTGATGCCAATTTTTGGATCGATACTCCAACTTTTTTTAATTCAATCAAGTTCAACATGATATGATATAAAAATATTTTTTCTTAAATTATTAAAAAAAAACTAAAACTTTAATATTTACTTTCAATACAATGCGTTTAACTTTCTTTTTATTTCACATTATAATATCGATACAACATATAACCACTCTATTTTTATACTAATCATATCTAAACACGGGGTTGGGGTGTTAAATTGGACAAAAGGCTAAAGAAGATGCAATTGTCACGTTACAACATAAGTTGGTGGTTGCATTTAAGGTTGATGTGATTGTCACGGTACAACATCAAAGCTGGTAGTTGCTTTTTAAGTTTGAAAATGAAGAAACGAAATGATTAGGTTAAATTTTCACTAATTATTTAATAATTATAACTACGCTTAATATAATAATATTTTGTCAAATTCTAGCACGGCTTGGGTGAAGTAGTTTTGGATGAGGCTTGGACTTGATTTTTTTATCTAAATTTATTTTTTAAATTTATATTTTTATCTAAATTTTTTTATTTTTCAGATAGATTTTAAGAATTCTCACTAAATATTAAATAATTATAATTTGGTATTAAAATTTTTTTTTTCAAATAATAAAACAACAACATAATAGCAGTAAACAAAATCCAGTAACAATAGAATTTTTTTGTCAAATTTGGATCAGGTATGGGCCTGATTTTTTTTTCAAACTCATTTTTTGAGTTTATATTTCTATTCAAATCCTCTCATTTTTTGGATGAGTAACCCGACCTATTATCAGATCTAATTCTCATTGAATATTTAATAATTACAATTTATAGTACAAAAAATTGATAACTTTTTTAGGTTTTTTTATACAAATGACCCTAAATTTTTTATTAATTATGAAAATAACCCATTTTTTTATTATACACGTAAATAACTTGAAATCTACAGTAAAATTTAGTGGAGTTAAAAAATTTGACACCACCAACATGCCATATCATCAAATAGATTAAAAAAATTATTTTTTTGTGGAGCCATATAAAATAACACTTTCTATATAAATACTAAAAAAATGCTACTATTCCTAAAAAATTGGGGCGCTTTAAAAAAATAATCATTTTCGCAGAGTAAAAGAATTTGGCGCAACCAATTCTCAATACCTCATTGTCCTTTTTTTATTTTTTTTATTTTTTAATTTTAAATCTATAAAAGAAATGTATTATGCTAAGAATAATAATTTAAATAAGATACCGGGAAAAAAAATTAAAAGAAGTTATATATTTTATTTATTTTTAATATAAAATTAATTTAAAAATATTTTTTATTTAAGTAATTTTTATTTAAATTAAATTAAATAAAAATATAATTACACAACGTGTCGCAAATCCAAACATATTTCGAGTAAATTTTCTTCTAGAAAGGATTGTACAAATCCTAAACTAATCATATATAATATAATAAGACATTAAAATTACGGCACGTGACGTAATTATATTTAATTTAATTTAATTTAAATAAAAATAACCCATTTAATTTAACTTAAATAAAAATGTGTGATGATATGATGATTAAAGATATTCATCGCTCCAAGTGTGGCCTGAGTTCGAATCGCGCTAGTCATATTTGTTATTCGAGTTTCACTTTGTTATTATAATTAATCAAAAAAATACTTAAATAAAAAATATTTTTAAACTAATTTTATGTTAAAAATAAATAAAATATATAATTTCTTTAATTTTTTAAGATCTTATTTAAATTATTTTTAGCATAATTTAATTTCTTTTATAGATTTAAAAATTAAAAAAAAAAAAAAAAACACTAGCATGTATTAAAAATTGGTGACCCCAAATTATTTGACTTCAATAAAAAATGATTATTTTTTTAAGTCTCCCTCAAAAATTTAATTTCTTTTATAGATTTAAAAATTAAAAAAAAAAAAAAAAAAAACACTAGCATGCATTGGAAATTGGTGGCCCCAAATTATTTGATTTCACCAAAAAAATGATTATTTTTTTAAGTTCCCCTCAAATTTTCAGAAATAACAGTATTTCCTTAGTATTTAAATAGGTGATACCATTCTAAATGATTTTACTAAAAAATGAATTTTTATCCCGTTTGTTGACATAGCATGTTGGTGGCGTCAAATTCTTTAGCTCCACCAATTTTTACTGTAAATTTTAGGTCACTTTCGTGTTTAATCAAAAAAGTGGGTCATTTTTATAATTAATCAATTTTTATGGTCATTTTTATAAAAAAAACCTTTGGTAAAGATTTTATAAAAATCACCCAAAATTTTTTATTATTTATGAAAATGATTCATTTTAAAAATTATGTACATAAATGACTCATTTTGAACAGTAAACATTGCTGACACTCTTGCTATTAGCGTTAAAAAATAATAATTTTTCGGGTGCCGTCATTATCATTGGCCGCACCGGACTAAAATATAATTATATAAAATATTTAGGGATCTGATGATGCAATTACCATTTTAGATTGGATGAAAAAAGTGGTTCCATCCGTCCTGGTAGGGGGATTGAATGCAAGGAGGCTAAATTAAATGCTTTTAAACATTTGGTCCTATTTGCATGTTAGGTGTGTTATTAATATTTTAAAAAACAATAAACTTAAAAAATTATATAAAATTCTTATTTAAATTATCTAAATATATTCCTCAAAAATTTTCTTGATGTCACTATTGTTTAATGTTCAAAATGGGTCCTTAATATACATAATTTTCAAAAGTAGATCATTTTTATAAATAATGAAAAGTTCTGTATCATTTTTATAAAAAAGCCAGGATTTGGTACTGCAAAGTTCAAGACTTGCGCCAAAAAAAAGAACCTGTTAATTTTCTTATATTAAGTGAATTCAGACAGTAGCTTTTTTAAATTAGACTGCAAAAGAAAACATGTGGATTTTTGGAAGGAAAGGACCATCAGGATTCTCTGCTTGTTCTACAGCAGAGGAAGTTACTGAAGGTATTGACGGATCTGCCCTCACTGCCATTGTTACAGGTTCGGTTTTTTTCTTTTCTGGGTTTTTGTCTTGTCTTTCATTAATCCTTATAGTTATGGGAAAATTTTCTTTTCATAGAGAGCACTGTTAGAGTTTTGGGGATATGTGGGTGTGGGTGAAGGACCGAGGGCAGGGTTGTTTAACCATTCATTAGTCGAATTCTTCTTGTATGGTGTGTTTTTCAATACAGTGAATTCTTCTTCTTCTGCGGGTTGTTTTTTCCGATGAAGTTTTCACTTAAAATCTGTATCCCTTATTTTTCTTTCTTATTGCTTCGCGTCAAATGACCCATAATATGGCAGGATTTTCTAGTCATGTCACTATTAATGTGTTGTAGAGAGCTTGATTTGATGAATCAAAATACGGAGGCTTATCACTTTCGATTACTTATATCAGTTCATTTCAGGAGCATCGAGCGGTATTGGTGTAGAGACGACCCGCGTCCTTGCATTGCGCGGTGTCCACGTAGTTATGGCCGTAAGGAATGTGGATACTGGTCGGAATGTCAAAGAAGCAATATTAGAAGAAATACCTGGTGCTAAGATTGATGTAATGGAATTAGATCTAAGCTCAATGGCATCAATAAGAAAATTTGCATCAAAATATCAATCCTCTAATCTTCCCCTGAATCTACTAATGTAAGAACTTTATATTCTTGCAAAGTTCAATTATTAAAGTTGCTGTGATACTAATATTTTCTTTCTTGGCTTGCAAGCAACAACGCCGGGGTCTATACACCGTTCATGTTATCGCACGACGGCATCGAATTGCATTTTGCAACCAACTATTTAGGTTCATATATTTCATATAACGTTGTGTCTACATGAATCTCAAATCTAATGAGATGTAGTAACATAAATTGCAGGTCCTTTTCTTCTAACCGATCTTCTATCGGAGACTATGAAAAAAGCAGCTCGCGAAAGCAGCATAGAAGGGAGGATTATCAATGTATCTTCGATAGGTCATCGGCTTACGTATGGCGAGGGAATCTGTTTCGATAAAATCAACGATGAATCAGGGTAAATGAATCCAAGATCTTTATAAAATGCTCAACCATTTCTTTCTTATCATTTGTTGCCAATTAACAGATACTTCTCTTGGCGTGCTTATGGACAATCAAAGCTTGCTAACATATTACATGCCAAGGAGCTTTCTAGGCGTCTAAAGGTACGAAATACGGTTAATACACCATTAACATACCGAGTGAGAGATCTGAGAAATCTTCTTTTCTGTTGTACCATAAACAGGAAGATGGGGTGGAGATTACAGCAAATTCACTTCATCCCGGAGCAATAGTGACCAATATTTTGCGCCACAATGGTTTTGTGAACGGTAATCCCTTTGAGTGAATTCAGTTATATCCAAACACTTACGCTCGAGTCCAAAAACACATTGCTTGAAAATACTGATCCAATACATTTCCTCAAAGCAGGCATTATCCATTTGATTGGGAAATATTTCCTGAAAAGTATTCCACAGGTATATTGTTCTTTACAAATGGTTGTGAGATTGATTAGAAGATAGATAGAAGCACAAGTCCATGTATTATGTTTGTTTTGGTGTGGCTGTAGGGAGCTGCTACTACATGTTATGTTGCATTACACCCACAAGTTAAAGGTGTTAGGGGAGAATTTTTCATGGACAGCAACATAAGTAACCCAAGCTCTATGGCTAAAGATGTAGATTTGGCTAAACAACTATGGGAGTTTAGCTTCAACTTGATCAACCCCAAGTAGTTTGGTTCACAAGGCCTTTTCTCAGAGGATTTGCATTATGTCATGTTGATGTATGAAATCAAAATTGTATCACTAAGCTTGAATATGTCCCATGTTATACCAAAAATAATGTTATATTAATCCCTAAAAAAATGAAATGTAATTATCTTTGGTATTTATTACAGCTACCATTACTCTTCCCGGTTGGTATTTTTCATGTGTGATGGTTAGGGGTGAGAAAACGGTTAACTTGGTTGATTCGGTTGTTTTTTTTTTCTATTTTAACTAGCGTAACCAATAATTATATACAGTAATCAAATCAATCGACTTATATAATATAAATCGATCTAAATAAATCAATTTAACATTAGTCAGTTCGATCAATTAACAGATTTATTTAAAATATTTTATAATATATATATTTAAAATAATGAAAATATAAACTTTTTTTTTTATGAATTATAGAAGAAAGATAAAGTCTTAACAACAATGTGATTTACATAACTCTAATCTAGGTCATTCTTGAAACGATGAACACCTTGACCATCAAATCAATACACGGAGTTTAGCTTTCTCAAACATTAAATCATTTTATTTAAGTTTTTTAGTTCTTAATTGAAATCAAAATATTTTATTTTTCGTCTCTCCCAAAAAGTAATAATACAATTTAATCCTTACTTTTGACCTTTCCAAAATTTTTAATTATGATCTAAAATTTTATAATTTTATCTCTAACCTCAAAGCAAAATATTTTAACTTTGTTAATGTTCAAATCTGTCAAGTTAGATTTTTTTTTTTTTTACATTTTCAAGGTTGTCAAATTTATAGGTTGTCAGTTTATCAATTCCACATATACAATTAAATAAATTATTAAAAATTTATAAATAAATAAATAAAAATCGATTCAATCAATAATCAATTTGATGTCAATTTTTAGATAATACTCCAACTTTTTTCGATTCAATTGAGTCAATACAATTTTATATAAAAATATTTTTTCTTAAATTATGAAAAAAAAAATTAAAAGATCCTTTAAATGAAATTCCACTTATAGAATAACTACGGTATGTAATTTCACCGTTATAAATATTTTTAGATAAACGCATGGCCTATGAGAAACTTGGTGTAAAATTAGACAAAGGCTAAAGAAGATGCAATTGCCACGTTACAACGTAAGCTGGTGGTCGCATTTAAGGTTGATGCGATTGCCACGTTACAACATAAAAGCTAGTGGTCGCTCTTTAAGTTTGATTATGAAGAAACGAAGTGATGGCTAGAATTTACAACGGAAAAATGCAAATACCAAAGAGCAGTATGGCGTTGAGAGGTGCTGCCATGGCTGGTGGTGCTTGCATTGGAAGGCAAAGAACCACCCTGTTTCTCCTTTCATCTTCTCCATTATTTTTCAGGGTACGATCCCTTCATTCCCCTTCACAACCTCTCCTAAGATTCACATCTTTTCCTAACCCCAAAACTGGTATGCCTTCATTCCTTTTTGTTTTGGGGCTACATAAGCATTTTAATTTTCATTCAGGGAGTTTGATTTGTTACCAACTGTTGTACATTTTTTTCCAGGATTTAAGTATCAGATTCGGGCAATTCAAGAGGTAACTGCAGATACTGTAAAATCCCAGAAAGGAAAAGAAGATGATGAACAAAATTCCCCACAAAATTGGAAGATTAAAATGCTTTATGATGGAGATTGTCCGCTTTGCATGCGTGAGGTACACCATTTTTCATATATATGGCTTATGATAATATTTGGTGTTCATTATTGTCGAGGGGAGGTCGGAGTCTCAACCCTCAAACAGCGGAGTTATTGTTTGTGAAGTGTCTATGCTCGGTTTTACCAGGTTTTGTCTCCCGATTCCAAAGAGAGCTTAACCGGATTCACGGAGTTTAGGAGTGTCTCACCAAAGAAATATTGAGCATTTGCCTTGGTGGGGTTGAAACTTGAAACCCATACACTTATATGGCATTAGTGGGTAAAAACACTACCACTTGATAGACCTCAAATCCCATCAAGGTCAAATGCTTAATATTTCCTTGGTGGCGAGGCGCTCCCTAAACTCCGTACACCCGGAGACAAAACCCGGGGATAAAATCAAATATAGACACTCTGAGCATAATACCTGCACTGTTTGAGGGCCCGAGACTCCGACCTCCTCCTTAACTATTATCATAATCATTATCGCTCTGTTTAATTATTTATGTTGTCACTAGGTTGATATGCTAAGGGAGAGAAATAAGCAATATGGCACTATCAAGTTTGTTGACATAAGTTCTGATGATTATTCTCCTGAAGAAAATCAAGGCTTGGACTACAAAACTGTATGTTCATCATCTACATCCTTTTTTTTATCTTTTAGAGAAGTTAGCTATTTTGTGTGGCCTATCTTTCGTTGTTTTTCAAGGTTATTGAACCCCTGTTTGATAAATTTCAAGGAACATGATTAGTATTCAAATGTAGGATTAGAATTGGTTCTGTTTGCTTTTTATAGGTTATGGGAAGAATTCATGCCATCCTCTCTGATGGAACCGTTGTCACAGATGTTGAGGTATGAATTCCTTAATTTATACAGTGCTTTCCCGGCTTGGAACTATTCTTAGCCTAATTTGCTATTAGATTTTGGAACATGTTATAGTATGTAATCACTACAAGTTATCATATGTACCTGTATAAGTTTCTATAGGCTCGGACTGAGATATGAGTGTTGGATAAGGGTATATGTATGACATGGGTGCATTCAGTTTTTGGAAGGTCATATCCTCATATCCAACACGGTCTATGGTGCTTTAAGAAAAATAAGGTAAAGTACCATAAAGGCCCTTTTACTAAAAGCCAGATTGCATTTTGCTCCTTTTACTCAAAAAATGGGTAAATTCGTCCCTGTACGTTAGATCATAGAGCAAATTAGTCCTTTCTATTAAAAATTCCATCCATTTGTATGGTTAAAAACTGACATGCTTGACAAGATAACTAGACAATTACATTTGGTGTCACGTGTACCTCATGCTGGCATACATGGACCAATTTTAATAATAGAAATTGATGGAATTTTTAACAGACTTTGATCTAACATACAGTGGCTAATTTGCCAATTCGAGTAGAGGGGGCAAAATGCAATCCGACCCCTAATACAGGGGCCTGCATGATACTTTTACCAGAAAAATAAAGTCAGCACGATATAGTCAATAGGCATAAACAGTGTGCTTATTTGTACAAAAGTGTTTTTAATTGAAGTGCTTTAAAATGTTAATTATATTGAAGCACAAACCAATAAAAGTCTGGTTCTAAGAGACCTTTAAGTGAATGCAGGGACCTTTCCCCCTTATTCCTTTATTTTTGTTTTGTTCCTCTTTAGAAGCATGCTGGACTGTAAGAATAAATTCAAAACATGGTTTACATTATTGATATCTTGCAGGCATTTAGAAAATTGTATGAGCAAGTTGGTCTTGGATGGGTTTATGCCATTACCAAATATGAACCAGTAAGCTTATATGCATCCTTACATGACTTGTATATAGTTCTGTTGATCTGCCTCTGCCTTTCTAATCCTCCCTATAATCTCTAGATTGCGACAATTGCTGATTCCATCTATGGTGTTTGGGCGAAATATCGTCTTCAAATTACTGGTAAAACATATGTTGTACTTGAAAGTTTCAAATGCTAGCTTGTAGATTTTACAGGGATCTCATCTTTTAAAGATTCCTGTACTTCTTTTCAGGCCGTCCATCATTAGAAGAGGTATTGGAGACAAGAAGAAAGAAAAAGGTATGCGTACAAAAGTGGTCTCCCTAAAAAAAAAAACAAAGTAATTTAATTTCTATCAATTCTCAAACTGAACAAATAAGGATAATTAGTCACGAAGTTAACATGAT
The DNA here is from genome assembly GCA_039519145.1 of Kokia cookei. Classification (NCBI taxonomy): domain Eukaryota; kingdom Viridiplantae; phylum Streptophyta; class Magnoliopsida; order Malvales; family Malvaceae; genus Kokia; species Kokia cookei. Next base: position 35,645,916 of record CM076900.1, on the reverse strand, counting down.
TTAATTGGTATAATAATAAATTTAGCACTCGAAGTTTACAAATTCTATCAATTTGGTTCTAATTTAAGAAATTTATCCCGCAACATTTGTGTGAATGTTGAGGTTGCATTTGTTGATATTTTTTAGAATTAAGGTCAAAATGACAAAATATATAAACAAGTTATTATACCAATCAAAATTATATATAATTGATGGAAGACATTAATGTCATGATTAAAGACAACTGGGATTAAATTACTCTGATTTTTTAGAGCTGGACTGGTCTTTTTACCGGATTCCTTTTAGTATTTTATTTTCTGATTTTATCATGTCTTTTGCTTCACATTATAATATAGATGTATACTCATCTCTTTTGCTTATTTCTTCACAGGCTGACATATGCAATGACAACAACAATTGCAAGATATAAAGTTTCCTATGAATTGCAGATGACAGGATACTTTTTGTGAAACTTATCCTTATAATACGACCTTACACTTTTTCTTACACTATTTTTTGACTTTCCAACATTACACAAGACATACAATTGACGTTTAGCAATTGATCAGACTTCTGTATAGTATTCATGTAATTAGCATATTAGAGTATAAAGATATATACTTTGAGAATTATGGACTTCCTGGTTTGTCCTTGAATACCCGCAGATTTGTTGTTTATTTTATGGATGAACTTTATTAGTGATCTGCACCGGAAATACCAGCCTGTGGTGGCTGGCACACTCCTAGGTCGGTTCATGGACAGACTCTTTTATCTTTAGTACTTACCGGTCAGGCTTTAGCAGCTTTGCAATAAACTCATCTATGTTCCTATCTGAGCTCCCACCTACATTAACAGCTCTTTTAGCAAGCTCTTTCCAGTTCGATGCGTTACTCTTAATCTCTCCGCTTCTTTCTCCGATCATGACTTCCCTTAAACAATTCCCCAGTTCCTCCCTCGTGACTATCCCTCGGTCTTGTTTGGCTCTCACACCTACCTTCCATACACGCGCTAAGAACTTCGCATTAGTTGGCTGGTCACTCCATTGTGGCACACACACCATCGGCACGCCTAGACTCAAACCTTCTAGAGTTGAGTTCCATCCACAATGTGTTACGAAGCAGCCTACTGCTTGGTGAGCCAGCACCTCTAGTTGGTTGCACCATTTAACAACTAGCCCTGTTTCTCCTATCGAGTCAATGAGCTCGAGCAGCTGGTTGTCTTTGAGTTCCTTTGCAACCCATAGGAAGGGCATATTGCTTGCTTTCAAGCCCCATGCTATTTCCTGAAATTGTTCAGTGGAGATGCTTGCCATGCTTCCAAATGATACGTATACCACCGATTTTAATGGCTTTGAGTCCAGCCATTTGAGACACTGATCACTATCATAGTTCCACAGGCTAGCCCCATAGCTTGTATCGCCTTCAATTCGAGAATCTAAGTAGAATGACGGCACCATGGGACCAATCATTACCACCGGCCATTTTGCCATCAGAGCCTCGACCAGCTTTTTCAAAGACAAAAAAAAAAAAAAAACTCTGAATTGCATCATTTAGCTACAAAAAGCTTTGAACAAAACCGAGAATCCACTTAATTACCTCACTTTCGAGCTCTTCGAAAGAGTTACAGAAAACCCAATCATTTTCCTCTCTAATGCCAAAAATATCCAAGATTAGTGCTAAATAAGCAGATTGACGGGTCGGCTGAGCAAGAAAACTTGGCAAATCAGAAACGTCGAGGGAAGGCAACCCAGGTATTGGCAGGGCTGCTAAGGTTTCCTGTTTCGCAAGCAAATTCAAGCCACCTTGATTGATATGCCAATACAAGGAGCACACCGAAGCCGAGTTCGTCAACATCATAGCTGCAGAAATACCGAAATCTTTAGCTACATCAAGAGCCCAAGGCAGCATCAAATCGTACACAACGCAACAGACCGGTGTCCCCGAGTTGTTAAGCTTCATAATCAGCTCTGTCAATGTTCTAGATCCAGCAGCTTTGAAGGATTCCAAGTAAGCTTGTAGAGTTGGAGCTTGATGGAACCCTCCTTCATCAAAACCATCGGAGATCGGCTCGATAGCTATCGTACTGTTTACATTGATGGACTTGACGGTGTAAAGGGTGGTGGCTACGGTGGTTTTCACTCCTTTGGAGGTTAAGCGTTTAGCAAACTGGATGAGAGGGTTGATGTGGCCTTGTGCAGGGTATGTGACCACCAAGACATGGGCATGGCTTCTCTGGTTTTGCATTATTTTTACTTCTGACATATTTTGCTTTGCTTTAACCAGAACAATTAGGGAATTTATTTGAAGGCCTTTTAAAAGAGAGTCGCTACTCTTGAGGTCAAAAAATGTGCCTAGGGACTGCTATGTTGAAATTTTCTCCAGGGCCGGCAGGAAAATTAAAATTTTTAAAAATTTTAATTTAATAAAATTAAAATTATACTTTAATTTTTTAAAAATAATAAAAAATTAATTTAATTCTTTAAAAATTATAAAGATTTAGGCTATTAAAATAGTGAAATTACATTTTTACTACTGTAAAATTACAATTTAATTTCGATTTTCCTACCAAAAAATTTTGACTTACCTCCTATCTCCAAAGAATATTTAGGTGAGACAATGTCCCAAAGTTCGATTTGAATTCAATTTTGTGATTAACGCTCAACGGAAATTAACGTTCAGTGATTAAAATGTTATAACACGATAACTTAAATAATTAAAACGTAACATTTCAAACATAAGTGACTAAAATGTAACTTGATTTTTTTAATGCAAGTCAATGTTAATCAAAATTAAAATCTTTCCAACTCATTAGTTAATTTGATTAGATTTTTTTTTTAATTACAGGAAGAAGACAAAATCTTTAAGAGCAAGGGCGGAGTCAAGAGGGTTGGTAGAGACTCAACCCTCCTAAAATGAAAATTTTCACCTTTATTTTTTATATAATTTTAAAATTTTAAATTAGTATATGCAAAAAATTACACTTTAATAAAGAAAAAAAATGATTTAATCATTTAAAAATTATAAAAAAAATAAACTATTGGAATGTTGACTATCATAAAAATATAACTTTATTCCGGGCAACTCAAAAAATCTCCTCACTCCACCTCTACTTAACAGAAATGCAAGTAACATAATTCGAATCCAAATTAAAGTATATAGGTTAATTTGGTTGGACAACTCATCCTTGAAAGCGACTTCAATTCTTTCCCGAAAAGACAAATTTCGCTTGTAATAACCATGTAAAATTGGTCAACGAATGGTAAAGTTTTCATTTTGGGATCTAAATACTGCAAAATTTTACACTCTTTGCCAATAGAAAACTGCTAATTTTTCTTATATTCACTGAGTTCATAGTGTAGCTTTTCTAAATTAAACTGCGGAAGACAACATGTGGATTTTTGGATGGAAGGGACCATCTGGGTTTTCAGCTTCTTCTACCGCAGAAGAAGTTACTCAAGGGATTGATGGATCTGCTCTCACTGCCATCGTAACAGGTTCTTTTCTTCTTTCCTGTGTTGCTTTGCACCCCATTTTTTATATGGGTTTTTGTATTGTCATTCATTATAGCTGTGATTAATTTTTCATTTCATGGAAAGTATTAAGTTGTGTGGGTCATTTATGTTTCTTCAGATTTTAGAAATAAATGGAAAAATCAGGTCATTATTTGGCTAGAAATATTAATAACAAAAAAAGGAAGTGAACTTTTTTGAGATTTTTTTTATGAATCTATTCACTGTTCATCAGTCTTCTCATAATTAATTTTCTTGGTGATGATATTTTATTATTATTATTGCACAGAGATCATGTATGCTTTTTCCTTGATTCCAATTTCTGGGTTTTGGGTATTTAGAAAATAGAGTTAAATCTACAGTAGTTTATCAGATCTGCGACATAATAGGAGAATTCCTTGGTCTGTGTTATTCAAATCAAAGAAGACTGGGAAAGAAAGCAAAAGACATAATTACAAATTTAACCTTAAAGTTTATATATATATATATATTTTTTTTTTTTTAATTTGGCCTCTATTGTCTTTTTAGTTAAATTTTGCTCTCGATCTTTTAAATAGTGTAGAATTAGAGGGAAATACTGTTTAACCATTACAGCCTTTATATTTGGTGCTTTTATTTTTTTCTCTTGGTTACTTGTATCGGTCCATTTCAGGAGCATCAAGTGGTATCGGCGTAGAGACGACTCGCGTCCTTGCATTGCGCGGTGTCCACGTAGTTATGGCGGTAAGGAATGTGGATGCCGGTCGGAATGTAAAAGAATCAATACTAAAAGAAATCCCTAGTGCTAAGATTGATGTTATGGAATTGGATCTGAGCTCAATGGAATCAGTAAGGAAATTTGCTTCACAATATCAATCCTCTAATCTTCCCTTGAACCTCCTAATGTAAGAACTTTAAACTACTGCAACTTCAATTATTATGATCTCTAATCTTAACAACCAATTTGTGCTTATGGTTTCAGCTATTACTGAGGAAAATTACCATAGTGGCCCTTGTATTAAGAGACGGATTGCATTTTGCCTCCTTTATTCAAAAAATGGGCAAATTATTCTATATGCACTAGACCAAAAATTTCTTCTATTTTTACTATTAAAAACTGATCTTTGTATGTTAGAATGAGGTACACGTGGCACATCACGTGTAACCCTAATTATTCATTAGCCACACCAGTTTTTAATAGAAAAGACCAATTTGTTCTTTGATCTAATGTACAAGAACTAATTTGATCATTTTTTTAGTAAATGAGACAAAATGCAATCCGACTCCTACTACAAAGGCCTTCATGGTACTTATGCTTGTCAGCTTTGCATGAACTTTGTTAGATGAGAGAACTAACATTTTCTTTCTTTGCTTCAAAGCAACAATGCAGGGGTTATGGCAACTCCTTTCATGTTTTCCCAAGATAAGATTGAGCTGCAGTTTGCGACCAACCATTTAGGTTCAATATATTTCATACAACTTTCATCTATAAATAATGTGTGGAGAATGAGTGCATTAATGTGATATACTTGGATTGAAAAATAGTTGCCATGTCTACGATGAAATCTTGAATCTAATGAAATATGGTAATTATTTTGCAGGTCATTTTCTTCTAACCGATCTTTTGCTGGAGACTATGAAAAGAACAGCACGTGAAAGCAACATAGAAGGGAGGATTGTCAATTTATCATCAGAAGGTCACCGGCTTGCATACAGCGAGGGAATTCGTTTCGATAAAATCAACGATGAATCAGGGTAAAAAAACAAGTGATGACTGGCTTCACCAATCTGTTCCCTTTCTTCTGTATAAAAATCTTGGATCTCATTTTGTTTCTTGCCAATTTGCAGATACTACACTTGGTATGCTTACGGACAATCAAAGCTTGCTAACATATTACATGCCAAGGAGCTTGCTAGGCGTCTAAAGGTACGGAATACTGTTCAAATTCTCTGAAAAGGTAAAAGTATCGTGCAGACTTCTTTGTTAAGAGTTGAATTGCATTTTGTTCCCTTTACTAAAAAAATTGATAAATTAATCCCTGTATGGCAAATTAAAGAATAAATTAGTCCTATTAAAAATTTCATTCATTTTTACTATTAAAAACTAATCACTGTAAGGTACACGTGATAAAACTTTTAACAAAAATAATCAATTTGCTATTTGATTCAACTACAATGATTAATTTACCCCTTTTTTGAGTGAGGCAAAATGCAATTTAACTGTATAGTACTTTTACCACAATCTGTATAATCCAATTCATTTACACAAATCCTTGAACCTCAGATCACTTAAGTATCATACAGGTTTTAACTTGTTGACATGGAACTTCATTAATGAATTGTTTGATACAATCGATATATTGGAAATTCTTTTGGTTGAAGGCTTTTTTTTTTTAATTTTGCAAGAAGAGTGTTTCTTTATGTGTGAAATTATAGCCGATTGAATCTTAATTCAATTGAAATGAACATTATAATCAATATAAGAGAATGTGAGTTCAAATATGTTGAAACACATTTTCCTTTTATTTATAGATTGAGAAGAGATTGAGTAATTTTAAGTATTGTGTCAAAAAAAAACAAGTGCAATCGGAATTTATAATGAAATTGTTAAAAAGAATTAAAATCTCTAAGCTTAAAGTGCTTTTTTTGCTTTGACATAATCAGGAAGAAGGGGTGGAGATAACTGCAAATTCACTTCATCCTGGAGCAATTATTTCGACCAACCTTATGCGCCACCATGGTTTAATCAATAGTAATCCTTCAAACCATTTTAGTTTTTGTTTTGGTATATTGGAAAGTTCAAAACAAGTTACATCAACTTTTCCTTTGACTTCCAATACATTGGTTTGATGCAGCCGTTGGTCAAATGTTGGCAAAATACTTCCTCAAAAATATTCCACAGGTAGATACGATTTTCATTATGATAAAAACCGTGCTTCAAATTAGTACCATCACTCGTATAGCTCATGTTGGTCCATATATATTGGCTTTCTTTTTTATGGGGTTGTAGGGAGCTGCCACTACATGCTATGTTGCATTAAATCCACAAGTCAAAGGTGTTAGCGGAGAATATTTCTTAGACAGCAACATCGGTGACCCGAGCGCTAAGGTGAAGGATGCGGATTTGGCAAAAAAGCTATGGGACTTCAGCTGCACCTTGACCAATCCGAAGTAGTTAGTTGGTTCACAAAGCCTTATTGAGACGAGCTGCAGATGTTCGATGCTTAGTGCTGGTACTCTTTTAGCTGAAACTGTGATAAACCGTAATATTTTCATAGACATACATACAAAGGGTATATGGACTGATCCCAGTTTTATGTATAGACACTGAAAATGAAGAAATAATTGATGGTTTCAACTAGTAGTCCTTCACTGCAGGAATCTGAAAACTAATTTACAAAGATTAGCCCCATTGCCGTCACCACTGGTGTACTGGTACGGTATCAGTGCTGCAAGTCATATTTAGTAGTTCATGTAGATCATAATTATCACGCAGTTAATGCATACGTTATAAGATTTAGAAGAGTACCATGTCAAGGACAAAGAATGCATAACTAAATCCTGACAGCGAAGGTAATAGGCTATCCAAAATCGAGGATTGATTCTATTATGACTTGGTACTTACCTCTCTAGGAGTATTTGAAGTGCCTGTTCGCCGGAACACGATGGAGCCACGAGCAAGCAGTGCAGACACCCCAACATTATCGATACTCAAATGCCCAGTAATGAACATTCAACAGAAAAATTATATTATCAACACAGCATATAAGACCTGATACAAAAGAGATGTATGTAAGAGCTCTAGATTCAAAGTATATGCAAGAATGCTAAGAAGTTTCTTCCTATTTTCCACTCTCCATGTTTCTACTTTCGAGTCGAGATTCTTCATTAATCCCTCTAGAGTCGTGACCAGGATATTTCCGAATCCAAAGGAAATAAGTAAGCAAATAATAGGCATAAAAGTGATAGAATAAACAACAAAGGCATGTAAGTTTTTCATTTATGATTCAATACTGTAACAATAGTTGATGATATCAATTCAATCACCAAGAACCAAATCCATAAATTACAAAGATACAATACAGACCTTTCATTTACACAAAGTATTGAACTAGACACTAACTTAAGAAACAAACAGTACCCTGATTTATAGTTCGATCAAACATTCTCTCCTACGAAACATCTAACTGAAGGTCTCGAAGAATCAAAACCCTCTAGCCGAACCCTGCCAAATCTCGATAACTTGCTGATCTTTACGGGTCACAAACATCTTGTTCCCACCAAATGCCAAGTTTGTTATCCTTAAACCTCCCATATCCTTCACTCTCCCCATCATATTCTTTTTAAATTCCCTTCCCGTCGACTGATCCACACTACCATTACTAGTCTTGGCCAAACCCTTTACAACCTCCGACCACAACTCGATATCCCCTCCCTTACTACAAAAAACTTGATTTCCATGGCTCTCGATTTTGCACCCAAACCCTTCTTTTTTCCCATTAATAACCTTCCTCTTATCACCAAGACAAATCCATGGATTACTATTATCATTCACACTGCTTAAACTCCTAAAATCTGTGTAAAAAACCTCACCAGAATTCACTCCGACTTTAAAAACCGCATTAAGATTATCCGAAACACAAATATCTGAAAAGCAATCGATTTTCTCCTTCAATTCAAAAACTACATTACCAGATCTTATATCCCAAAACCTAATATTACCGGATACCCCCGATAACCCGCTATGTGACCCAGATGCCATAACTAACCCATACCTTGAAACCCATCTCAGCTTTGTAGCTGGGATGGCTGAATCAATATCAGCCCCAAAAATCTCATTGTGACCTATTTCAGTAACAGGGTTCAATGTATTCAAATCATAAACCATAATTGAATTCGAGTTTCTCCTACTGGATTCGAAGCTAGTAAACAAGAACTCGCCTGATGAACCAATGGCTTGAACCGTGGAACCGGATCGGGTCGCGTTCTCCCAATTGAGAGTTTGTTTGACGGACCCGTTTTGGAGATCGAGGATCTGGAGCCCCGAGAAGTCCGTCGCACCTGCCGCGCCGATATCAGGGGAAAGCGCGAGTAATGAATCCACGGCTGGGAATTGCGTTAAGATCGTTGACTTTCTCGTCAACGACCAATCGAAAGACGTAATCTTGCTCCCGTGGGAAACATGGAGGGATCCAAACGGCGTAGTGGCGACGGCGGAAGGGGAGTCGCGGCCATTCAATGGTAAAATCGAAGATTTCTGAAGGGCAAAAGCGTCTAATTGAGAAGGATTGGTCAAAGAGTTCATCAAAAGGGACTCAAGGCCGTAGTATCTCGACTCTTCGATGAGATCCCTAAGATCAAAGTCTTTGACTTTAGACGGAAGAGCACCTGTGCGGAGGAGTGAAAGGAGGAAAGAGAAGTAAACAGGGTCCCGGTCAACAAAACGATCCGACGTCGTTTCAGCCAATTGAGAAAGGAGAGAATTCGGTCCCGCTTGTGTTAACGTCTGTTTGGTCGTCTGAAAATTTTCGCCGCCGACGTTGATCGTTACGACATTGTTGGTGGTTAACTCTGGTTCTGGCTTCAAACACTGCATTTTTATTACCCCAAAAAACAACCCAATGATTTTTTTTTTTTTCTAAATTCCAAATTGACCGAAAAGAGAAAAACAAGGGAAAAAGAAAAAGAAAAAGCTGGAGAGACAAGAACCCAGAAAATGTTTGAGCTTTTGAGTAAGTTGTCGAGAGAGAAGAACCCTAATTGTAAGGGGAATTTGGGGGTAAGAGAAGATAAAGAAGGGGATTTGATTGTTTTGCGGTGTCGTAAGAAAAAGAGAGGTCAAAAGGGAGGACGAGACATGTGGGGTATTGCTTGAACCAAACTCTTCACTATTTATTCGGCGATTTCTGTAATAAAGAAGAGAGGGCAAAAACTGTACGTACAAAAGTGCTCTTTTTTCTCCATTTCCTACAAAAGGAGGGGAGGTTCTTCACTTTTTTGTTATCGTTGTATTACAAGATTCGAGTTTTTTGTCACCATTTTATTACAAGACTTGTTTTTTTCGTTTTGATGAAATATTAGTCAAATTGGGCTAAACCATATATGTAAAAAAAAAAAAAAAAAGTATATATTAATTTTTTTTAATTTAAGGAGATACATTATTTTGGAGAGAATATATGAAAACATATTCAGTTAGACGATTTTTTTTTTGTAATTATCTAAAATTAAGTTTAATTAAACGCGTTTTTTCTAATATGTCAACAGAAAAATTTATCTAATTGAACACGTTTTTACACACTCTCTCAAAAATAATCTATTTATCTAAATTTTTAAAAAAATGATCAATTTAACTAATTAATTTTTTTGTGACACATTCAACTAATTTAATCATCAAATCAATTGATAAGTATTAAATATTATAAATAACACAATTAATAAAATGTGAATTTCAACGCTCAAAATTTATTTTTAAAAAACCCTCAATTTTATTAGTATTTATGATTAGAGCAAGTAGACTTAGACCTAATCATGGATCGAGTCACTTGATTCCGACCCAAAAGCTCGTCCAAAAAGTGGAAAGATTTTGATAAAAATATGGATTCGAAAAATGAATTTGGTCAAAAAATAATGCCTGTTTAGAAGACGGGTCGAGCCTCGGGAAAGCTTTTTAGGCTCAAGCTCGGTTCGAATTTGCAAAAAAAAAAAAAAACTATTGTTGTTTTTTCACTATTTTGTTGTCATTTTACTATTATATTATTATTATTTTATTGCTTTTGTTTGGATATTATATAACTAAAATTTTATTATTAATTTTGCTACTATTTTAGAGATATTTATTTGTTAAGTTACACCTATCTTAATGTTATTTAAGTATAAAGATTTTTTAATTTATTTTTAATTTGTTGAAAAATATTTATTTTATCGTTTTTGATGTATTTGATGTATTATATTTTTAAATTTTATTTTCATATATTTTTTGATATATTTGTAGGTTAATATTGTATTTTAAATTAAATCAATTGAAAATTAATGTTTAAAATATTTGTTAATTTATAATAAAAATAAGTCAATCTACTTCTTCTTTTAAAATATATAAAAAATAGTTATTAAAATATTTTTATTTTATTTTATCTCTTTCAACACCATATTATCCTTTAAAAGTTCTACGAATTGCTTTTAAAAATAAAAATAAAATGTAAAATATTTTTTTATGATTTAAATTTTTTAATTATCAAATAATTTAATTATATTATATACTTAATTTTTCAAGGTTAACCTCTCTCAATATATTTTACTGTTTTTTATTTTAATTACTTTTTAATATTTAATTTTTGAAATTTCATGATATTAACATATTTTATGCTTATTTAATTCCAACTCAAAATATGGATATTAAATTTTACTCAAATCCGTTCATATTTCCAAAAAACTAACCCAAATTTATTTTAAACTCATCCATATTATTTTAAATTTTTTAAAATATATATTATATTATTTTAATATTTAATATTTTTATTTTTTATTGGAAGTACTTATCTAATCATCTTAACATTATTTAATTGTTTATATTATAGTAGTATTATAATATAGATTTATTTTCTTAATGTGTTCTAAATTAGATAATACATAAAAATTGTATAATACAAAATATTATAAACTTAAAAATAAACTGTACTCAAACATTGAGATTGACCCATATTTTAAATGGGTTTATTTTTTTGCCCAAATTCATTTTTAGGACCTAATATTTTTGTTCAAATCTTCTTAAATTTCGAACATGCCTTTGGACCTGGACGAATAACACAACCCATAACAGATCTAACATGCATGGCTTATTGTCAATAAATCTAGTGTTCAGACCTAATATTTTTGCCTGAATCTTCTCAAGTTTCAAACAAACTTTTAGACCTAGACGAACAATCCAACCTATAAACAGATCTAATCACGTGCTTGGGTTTTTATTAATGGTTGGTTAAGTTGCTAAAAAGGTTGGGCCTAATTCACGTTACTGGAGGCACATTTGGATCTCAGCATTCCATTGCACCAAATCGGGATTCTAAGTCTAATCAGCCTAGTCGTATTAAACTTCGTCTACAATTAAATCATTGGTGAAGTGACAAAAGACTATCAATCTCGACTTTGATCGCTCAAGAACCTTGACATGCAACCTCAATATACATATCATTATTTTACACCACAGTATCAAACTTTTAGAACCAATAGATGTGCTATTTTTACACCATGTGTGCACAAAATAAGAGACTGTTTTCGTATCTGTCTGCCTAAATTAGCAAAAATATAGTACAATATTGTAACCATAGAAATATTCCTATAAGACCCTGTTGTTTTAGTCACGAAGGACGCAAGCAACAGCCTTCATGGATCAGCCTGACATGCAATATGCAATCTAAGTAAAATTAAAAAAAAAACCCCTAAAATTATCTATAATTTGATTTGAATAAAATTGCAGAATCCCCAACCCAAGCCACACCTAAGTTCCTAAAATGATGTGGAAAATCAGAAGGCACCCCACTAAAATGCTTACTAGTTTTTTAACTTACGCCAGGTTGCAGCATGGGGAAAAAGGACCAATTCTTGGGAATGCCGTCATCATTTCCGGCTACTTTCTCGTTGGCCCACCAATCAGAACTGACAATGGGCTTATTATGGACTTCACCTCCATCGGGGTTGTCGAAATTGAATTCTTTAGCTGATCCGAGAGTGATGGATCGGTTCTTGTGGTGCTGTGGTTTGACTTCCTTATCTGCTGGAGCTTTCTCTGGCCTTACGTTGCATGTTTCACCAACACGATATTCGTAAGTTTCCGCCGACTTAGAGTTTTCTTCTGTTTCTCTTGCTGCTCCGTTCTGTAGAGATACTTCAGCTTTCTGTGGTCTTTCATTGTATGTTTCACTAACACGACATTCATGAGTTTCCACTGATTTAGTAGCATTTTCTTCTATCTCGGCATTAACATCGTCGAAATTGAATTCTTTAAGTGACCCAAGAGTGATGGATCGGTTCTTATGGTGCTGTGGTTTGCCTTCCCTATCTGCTGGAGCTTTCTCTGGCTGTCCGTTGTATGTTTCACCAACTCTACATACAGAAGAATCCAACAACTTAGTGGCGTTTTCTTCTCTCTCTCTTGCTGCTTCATTCCATAGAGATTCTGCCACAGCTTCGGATGGTGTTGCTGCCTCAGTTTCCACACAACTAGAAGCTTTTTGATTTGTTAACTCGAATGAAACTCTATGACTAACCGCAACCTGATCAGTTTGGTTTTCTCTAGCCAAGCGTGGATGTGACACAATTTCAGAAATCTGATGATCCAGAAGAAAGCCATTGCGAGGTGTGGATGTTGTACCGTCTGGGGTTAAAGTACCAGAACCATGATATGATCCCCATTCACGGTTGGAAAGCTTATCAAGGTTCAAGAGCTTGGGAGGGTCACCCAGTTGGAACTCGGGAAAGCGTAGACCAGCAGTATAATCGCCATCGAGGAAAGGAGATGAGGTGCCAGAACCGGAGATTCCTGAGCTTGGGGAGATCAATTGGCCTACAGGGCTCCCAGGTTGAAGATGATAAGACTGAAATTCATAGTGGGATATTGGGAACCGCTGCTCTCCATACTGGAGGTTGGGGCCAAGGAACTGGGCAAATGGCACCTCAGGCGAGGATGGTGTAGTCAAGTGAACTGACTCGGGAGGAGGTGTAAATGGAGCAGTTGAAGGTTCAGTGGGGAAAGCCGAGAAAACAGGTGGGGAAACTAACTGAGTTTCGTGAGCATATGGGCCAATAGCAAAAATGGAAGCAGGCCCTGGAGAATTCATACTAGAAGAAATAGATGTGAGAGACACTAAACCAGCAGGAGACTGTGTAGCAGAGTGGGGTTCAGATGGGAGGAAAGATGCAGGAGAAGAGGGTGGTGCAACAAAAGGAAGTGTAAAGGAGGATACTTGGTTTGGATTTTCAGCAGCAGGCACATTACCACCAGAAGCACTTGCTTCGGAAACAAGAACAGCAGGCCCAATTCGCTTTTTTTGTTTGTAAGATCCAAAACACCAATAAACACTCCACCAGCCACTCCATCTTCTCTTCTGAATGTCACCAAATTTACGATAAAATGGATTAATACAGTAAATTACACCAAATTCTTATGTAGTTAATAGGAAACCAAACAACTGGCAATGAAAGACAAAGATCATATTACACAATACGGCAATGCATCCTCATTGAAGCTTTGACCAAAGTGTACCAAGTAACTAAACAAATTAAAGCATATATGCTCAAAACTTATTGGATATCGTGCTAAAATTATGCTTCAAACTGTTTGATAGAAAGAGTATGTATGCTTATCCCACACTTTTACCATCTAAATTAAGGTCAAGGAGCAAATGCAATTCATACCCATTGTTTAAGTATTTCCGAAGCTTATCCTCGTGATTATATATGAGTATTCTTCAACTAGACCTGCACTACAAGGGAAATTATATACACAGACAGAACATACACAGAACCACTGCTTATCCACCTTGAATTTGGATGTTGAAATGGGATTTACATTGATCTTAGTCAGTTAAGGCATACATAAGTTTCTATACGAAACCTTCTAATTAACTCTTCCCACATTATGGACACAAAAAACTTAATGATACAAACAAATTCAAGGACAAATTTGTATAATACTCATCTTCTTTTTTTTGCTTCTTTACTTCTGATCTAGGAATCTATAGGCCAAATGAAAGTAAAATTAGAAACAATAATGAAGAAGATCACCTAGTTCACGATATTTGCTGGGTAAATAAGGTATACCGAATATAATAACAAAGAAACCATATATGTTGATAAACACTGTTTCATCAACAAAGACAATTCTTAGAATCCTGAACTGCCAAGTACCAAAAAAGAAACAAGCTATAAATAAGAAAACCTTCAATTTCTAAATCTAACCACAATCAACAGTGAAAAAGATTCTTGATTCTGGAACAACTCAATCTTCAATAAATTTAAGCCAAAAATCACATATTATTACGCTGAAAAGAAAGCCTAAACTCGATTCTAGATAATAATAATAAAAAAAAAAAAAGCTTATCAAATCACCATAGCATAATCACAGAACCAAAACAAGAAAATCAAATCGTGCAAAAAAACAGATCACGAAATGAATATCGAAGAAGTTTAAAAACATTTCCACAAATCAACCAAATTGAATTAAAACTCCATTGAAACAATCACAACAAAGAAAACACCCAAAAAAAAACCTACACGAAACATAAATTTCAAAAATATTTTACCTGAACCGTAGCTTGTGGAACACGATTCTCAGCTGAAGCGATCGCGTTAGCAGCAGCATGTATTGTCTCCAAAGTATTATTCAAAACTCTAGATTCTCCATTCATGCCTCTCATTTCTACCTCTATTTTTCTCGAGAAACAAACAGCTCAAAACTTTCTTTCCCTCTGAAAATGTCAAAATTTTCCCAGGAAAAAAAACAAACGAAAGAGAAAGGACGTAAACGGTGATTTATAGAAGCTTCCGTAATAAAAAAAAATAAAAAATTATATAATTTTTAAAAAAAAATTCATTAAATTCTTAAATCTAAAATCCCCTTTTTATATTATGTCAATGCAAAAACCAAAAAAAAAAAAAAATTGCTTGAATGTTACTAACATTGTCTGGAATAAGTGTATAAGCAAACGCTCTTAAGGTCAAACACGGCAATGATTTGATTCTTTATAAATTTTATGTAATTATCGAAAACCCCCAACTTTATGCTAATGTTTTATATTATCCTTAATTATAAGCTCCATTTTACTTATTTGCCCTTTTTATTGAATATTTATTGTAAAATTATTTTTTATCAATCATATTTAAACAGAGAAATTATTTTATGAATCTTCACACTACATCATTTATGATTTTTTTTAATTATTTTTTTCAGTAATTTTTTTCATATAATTAACATATAATTTTGATAATTTTTTTCGAATCCAAAACCCTTACTTTTGAACTTTAAACTTTAAACTTAGGGTTAGGGTTTAAAATTTTATGTTTAAGGGTTTGAATTCATGATTTGAGGTTTAAATTTTGAAATTTAAGATTTATGGTTTTGAGTTTAAGATTTGAATTCAAGATTCAAAGTTTATGATTTAAGATTCGCGGATTTAAAGGTTAAAATGCATGATTTAAGGTTTTAGATTTTGAATAAAAAATTAAGTGTCAATAACATGAAAAAAATGAGAATCATAAATGATATGGTGAGAAAGATCTATAAAATAATTTTTATATTTAAATATTATTTTAATCTAAATTTAGAAAAAAAAATATTATAATACGTTATTGACAAACTTAAATTAATAAATTTAAAATTGTTTAATTGATGATTGTAAATGTAATAAAAAAAAGTGAAATATTCTGTAATAAAAAAAATGTAATGTTTTTTAAAAATGTTTTTGCCAAAGGAGTGCACGTGTGCACATCTCTTACTTGGTAGCTTTCGTGCGCCTACCCACCCCCACTCCATATAGAGGCAAAAATAAAAAAGAAAATGTTGGGTCCCATGTTCTACTCTAAAATTCTCCACCTTTACCCGCCTCTTCAACTAACATTCACCATACCATCAATGTATATTTTTTTAGGGTAAACTACAAAACTAGTCATTTATGTTTGACTCAGTTTACATTTTAGTTATTTATGTTTGAAATGTTATGTTTTAGTCACTTGTATTTTCATTTTGTTACTAAATGCTCACTCTGCCATTAAGATCTGTTACCTGTCAAATGGCAGTACGGCGTGGCAGTGAAAATGGATTCTAAATGCCAACATAAATATCCAATTGAGATGAGAAAAATTATTTTTTATGAAAATAGAATACAAAATTTTGGGATATTCATCGTGAATGATTTGGATTTTAGGACAAATTTTCTTTAAATCTGTATAATTGAATCAAAATCAAAGTTTTATATATACATATGAACAACAATTGAAGTTTCATGTGTCTAACTACACCAAATTAAAATTCATGTATCAAATTGCATATTGAACTAAAGTTCATATACAAATTTGATATTTATCCTTTTTTATAATATTTTACGTATACAAGTTGAACAAACAGTCAAAAGATTTAATTTTTTATATTGATGGATTATCTTTTTAATATAATCGAAATATAAGTCTATAATTTTGTCTAAATTCTCTCATGTTTACAAAAGATTAACCCAAATCATATTAATTTTAAATTTTTTAAAAATATTTATATTATTCTTATTTAATATTTAATAATTTTATATGTTTTAATTATTTAATTTTTTTATTTAGTCATGTTAACATTATTTTAATGTTTACGTTAGAGTAAAATTATATATAGTATAGATTTAATTTTTTATGTGTTATGAATTATATAATATATAAAAAATAACATGATATAAAATATTATAAACTTAAAATCGAATCGAGCTCAAATCTTAAATTTTTAAATTCGAACTTAACTAATATATTAAACACACTTAATATTTTTATCCGATCCATGAATAAATCTACGTAATACCATAACCGGAACCTAAATTTTCAAGATCCTAAAACCTTAACATTCACCAACATAACTGCCTCATATTTAAAATAATTAAAATAAAATGAAGCCAATTAAATTCATCGGATCAATTATGAATTTTAATTATTAATAATTAACCAAAAATCTATCCTAACTAAAACCTTAACTGATTTAATCGATTGACTGAAAAAACCCACTTAATGAATGAGTTCCCTTAATTTAAATTACAATTATATATGTTATTCAAAATTTTAATATAATTAATTATTAAAATTTATTTTTTTATCAATTAAGTTTTAATTCAATTATATCGTTATTATTACAATAATCAATAGTATACCGGTTCGAGCAAATTTTAAGAAAAGCGAATTTGGATTCCCACATTCTGACAGGTTTAATAAAAGAGTTTTCGCTTTGTCTCCGAGCTTTTCATGTTGCTCCTCGTAAGTTGCTAACCAAATTTGATTAGATAGTCGATCTTTGCTGTCTAATTCTAACGGTGTCTTTGTTAGTTTCTAATTAATTCTCTCAAATTTTTACTACTAAAACAAATGCGGATATTAATTGTATGTGACTCTTAGTTAAAACTTTTTTTTTAAATATTAATCTTATTATATGTTATTATCATATCTGTTTTTTATGATATAATGTCTAAAACTACTCATAGCTCCTATCAGCCCTTAAATAGGAAGATAATACACTTCAATGCACCTGAACCCAGCACTGACAACAATATCTATGTCAATCGAACTAAAACTCAATTGGTAACTCTTAACTAAAACATGAATTAAGGAACGCATATCTATATTTATGTAATAAAGTTATCAACATCTATACCCTTCTCTAACTAAATTAAATATTACAGATTAATTAGGTATTAATGCAATTGAAAAAAGGTAAAAATATTTTTATTTTATAAAGTAAATTGCATTATTTTAAAAGTGTTATTATTATATATATTTTTGTATAGAAAAATATATACATAAAATAAGAAATAATTGGTATTTAACTAAAACTCTTATTTATAAAGAATTAGCAATGGACGATTGAGTCTTAATTCGATTAGTATGAGTATTGTTACCAATTCAAGAAGATATGAGTTTGAATGTACAGAAACTCATTATCCTCCTATTTATAGGTTAAAGAAGGACTATAAATAATTCTAAATATTATATAAAAAAATTAGATACAATCAAAATCTATAATAAAATTATTAAAAAAGGTAGCGATGAAATTGAAGCAGCCAAAGTGGAATGGAAAAGAAATGATTGCTTGTGACCAATTTGTTCAAAGAAATTTAACCCTCCTTTTCCCAAAAGAATTATGATGTCTTTTTAACCTTCTTTTGAGATACTTAACAAATGATTTTTGCTTTAAACAAAAATCTAATGATTTACCCCTTTTCAAGGGTCAAATTAGTATTAGATTAAGACTAATGTTTAATCTTCTTTTGACCATTTAGTTTGACTAGTTGACTTCACTATATCCTACCTTCTTTAACCACTCTCAAGGTTATGTTTTATCCGACAAATTCTCAATCTCATCATTTGCTTTGTAATAGATGAACAATCCTGTTTATTTTTACTAATTTTTTATGTTGCGTGTTTTGTATGTAAATATATGGAAAAAAAAATTGGTTGAAAATATATGAAAATTTATTTTATGGGTTGTTCCCGGTTCCCACCGTGTGATTTATGATATCTTTCAGATTATTTAAGGGTAAATTATAAAAACAGTCAGTTTTGTTTGCTTTAGATTACATTTTAATAATTTATGTTTAAGATATTATGTTTTAGACACTTGCTTTATCTTTTTTGTTACGAAGTGGTCACTTTATCGTTAAGCTCCGTTACTTTCCCAACGGCAGGTCTACGTGACAGTTCAAATGAGTTTTAAATGTCGACTTGGATGTCCAATCGGAATGAAAATAATTTTAAATTGATTACAACTGAAAAAGAAAAACGCAGTTAGGCATCTAAGTTGACATTTAAAACCCATTTGAACTGTCACGTAAGATCGTCGTTAGGGAAATAACGGAGCTTAACGACAGAGTGACCACTTCGTAATAAAACGATAACGTAAGTGATTAAGATGTAGCATTTCAAACAAAAATGACTAAAATACAATCTAAGACAAATAAAAAATGATTGTTTTTATAATTTATCTATCATTTAATGACATTTTAACTTTTTTTTTCGTGTCGTCGATGCATGATTTTCACTATATCTTGGGGTTCTATTTCATCACCATAGCTTGTCGTCCCCATTGTTAAAGCACTTTCTACTTCAACTTTACAGTTAGAGTAACATCAAGTAGTTGAAAGCTAAACCCTCTAATCTTTCAAACCTTCATCCCATGTAGGCTTTTCACTTTCACACACTTATTTAGGCTTTTCTTTTTGCCTTGGAATTGAGTCCCCACAAGCTGTTTGGTGGTGAATGATTAAAACACAGTGTGCTTTTGGGAAAGGATATATGCAAATTAGTGTTTGATTAATTAAAACCTTGATAAAGATATATATATATATATATATAAGGACTGACTTGAGTTGACCGAAGTTTGAGACCAACTTTTGACCCATAAAGGCAAAAAATAAATGATGCATGCAAAGTCCTTTTAGTTTTTACTATATATCGGGAAAGACCCTTTTAGGTCAAACAAATGTATATTTAACTAATTTCTCTTATTATCCTTTTACTGTCTCACAATCATTTTTATCTTTTTCTTCCTCTTTCATGGTTTTTTATTAGAGTTGTTCGTAACCCGAGTTCGGGTTGGGTCAAGTAAATAATTTAGATTCGGGTTCGATCCAGCTCAAAAAAATAGACCTATAATTTTATCCAAGTCCGATCCGATCATATTAAAATTTTTTTATATAAAAATAAATCTAAAAATTATAATTCATCAAATACACTAAAAAATCAAAATAAATGTTTCCCAATAAATGAAAAAAAATAAAAAAAAAAAGCACTTAGATAACACTAGATAAGTGAAATTTAGTAAGTAAATATCTCTAAAATAGTAATAAAATTAATAATAAAATAAAAGTTATACAATATCCAAACAATAACAATAAAATAATATCAATATAATAGCAAAATGATAACAAAACAATGGCAAAATAGCAATAGTTAAATTTTTTTTTTTCAAATTCGGCTCGGCCCAGCACATGGATGAGTCTATTCTTTTTTATGGTGGGATGATTTGAAGAGCTTTAAGAAAAACAGAGAAAAATTTTGGGCATAATGATAATTTTAATCTTTTATAGTTACATATTTTTTCAATGTGTTCCTTATTTTTAGTTAATTTTGACTCAATCTTTCAAAAAAAAATTGAGTTGCTATTTTATGATGAAAATACTAACTAAAGCGTTTAACTTTTAAAACCGACAGGCCACATGGTAATTTATGTGTACTTCATGCTAATTTTTTAGTTTTTTAATATCTTTATAATTGTTAAATTATTTATTAACGTGACATATAAAATAAATAATGCTATGTCAACATGAAGAACACAAAAACTGTCACGCGGGTTACTACACCAACATCATTAAAAATTAATGTTTTAGTTAACATTTTCATTAAACAAAACCATTTTACACTTTTTGAAAAGTTAATAACCAATTTAACTCAAAAAAAAAATAAAGAATCAAATTGACAAAAATAAAAATATTAAAAAACTAAATTTATCATTATTCCAGAAGTTTTTTATTGGAATACGAAGATAAGCATGAAACATGTTACTGAATATATGCAAATATGTTTATCATCTTACGTAAAATTTCTTAAAATAATTTTTTTTTTAATTAGTATTTGAAACACACAGGAATGTGTATTATAAACACGTGATAATTAACGATATATATAAAATTTATAGGATAAACTACTAAAATAGTCATTTTTATTTACCTCAAGTTATATTTTAGTTATTTATATTTAAAATGTTACGTTTTAGTCATTTATATTAACGTGTTGTAATATTTTAGTCATTGAACTATTAATTGTCATTAACGGTGTAACGGTAAGCTGATGTGGCACGTTAAAACATCATTTTAAATAAAAAAATTTAGGTTAAATTATACAATTAGTTCTCATATTTTTTTCGTTTTGAGTAATTTAATTTTTTCTTTTATGTGTTTTAATTTTTTTTTATAATTTAACCTAAAATTTTCATTTGAAATGATGATTTAATGTGCCACGTCAGCTGATCGTTATATCGTTAACGGCTATTAACGGTTCAGTGACTAAAATATAACAGTTCAAATACAAGTGATTAAAATGAAACCTGAGATAAATAAAAATGATTATTTTAATAATTTACCCTAAATTATAAAAATAAACAATATATGGAATTCAAAATGATCCAAGAATATTAAGTGTTAGAGCTGAAGAGATGATGAAATGATGATAATGAAAGACAAGACCTTAGACCTAACTTAGGCAAAGAGAAATGACTTCACAAAAGTGAATAATTGAAACATATTGGGAATAAAATGTTGACTAACGTGTAAAAGGGAAAAATTAAATAAATCCAATGTTATGTGATATTCTTATCCTATTTTATTTTTTTTATACGTTATACAGTGAGGTTAAATAGGTCATATATACCCATTTTTTCTTAATTGGTTAAATAGATTTTTTTTTTATGGAAATAAGTTGATTTTGAAGAGAGTGTGTGTGAAAGCGGATATAATTGAGTTTGTTTATTATGAAATTTTTAAAAAACGTTTTCAACTGAACGTATTTCAATAGAAAACTCATCAAACTGGACGCACTTTCACAATCTCTTTTCAATATGGACTTATTTCCTTAACTCTTGAAAAAACAAATGCGTAAAAAATTAAAAATTTAATAAATTTAATATTATGTCATATTCTTATCGTATTTTGATTTTTTTTTTTTTGGTTATATAGTCACATCTCATGAGGTATTTAAAGTTGGATTTGTTTGAAAAAATAAAAAAAAAGAAAATTTGAGGTGACAAAGTGGGACACCTACTATTGCAAATCTTAAAACTTAGATTTTTGCGTTGACCTTTTATGGTTTTGTACTTTGTACAAGGTGTGTTGTATTTCTTAAAAGGATAATTACCTTTAAAGGTGATTAAATTATTAGTAAATTTATATTTTGATCATTTAACTTCAAAATGTTATAAAATGGATATTGAATAATTCGGAAGTTTTCATTTAAATAATTGAACTATTCGAAAGATTTTATTTAAGCTGTTTGGTTGTTAAGATTTTTTTTTAAAGTTCGGCTAGCGAATTCCAAGTGATTATTTAACAATCAGTACGGTAGATCAGTACCTATTGATGAGTAGAAAAACATGTATTAGATCTAAGTTGGTCTGAGGGTCAATGTCGAAAATCGGAGAATTTTGGATTTTGACTCATGAATTCGTAACATTCAAAGTTGTTTAATAAAAAACAACTGAATTATAGAGGAGAAAAGGAAGCTTTTGATTGGTGTAGAAGTTGTGAACAAAGGATATATGACAGTAATTTTAACAATCTAGTAATGTAAATAAAAACTTTCGAATAATTAAATGACCATTTTATAACTTTTTAAAGCTAAGCATCCAAAATGTAAACATACTAATAATTTAATGACATTAAAAATAATTTATCTTTTATATAAATAAAAGCTTTTTTCCAAATCATGACCTCACCAAAAGTTTGCTACTTGGGTGGATAGATTTGGTTTTTACAAAAGTTACGAGGATAAAGGAGAGTATCTCTTATGAAAAATAAATGTTTTTATTTGTGATTCAACTACAAACAAAAAAATATTATTTGTAAAATTATAGAAGAATTTTTAAAATATTAACTTCATCGAAATGTGGATTTATTTAAATTATTTTAACATGAAATATTCAATTATAAATCTATTTAATTTCAAAATATCTAAATTTAAAGTAATTAAAATTCGAAATGATAAAAAAAATTAAATCTCAAACCCAAATAACCTAACCTTAAAACAACATAAACACAAAATAATTTAAAACTTTTGAAATGATTCAAATGAAAAATTAACCTTAAACTTTAAATTATTCAAATCTATAATTTACCCTAAAACTAAATAATCCAAAAAAAAAAACTCAAATTAAATCCAAACCAAAAACCGTGTCAAGTTTATACCTAGTGTGAGCTAAAAAATGAAAGATTATCCATTTAATCTTAATTTAAATTATTTATATTTGAACTTTTTAATTTAATTTTACATCAAGACAAGGGAGAAAATAAAGAGGGTTTTGGGGTCAATGTCGTGTTCACGTGGCTCGAGTGCATGGGTTTAACACGTGGAGGACGACTGCTGTAATAGATATTTTCACATTTCCTTGCACAAATATGGGCCTTTATTTAATGCCTAAAGCAACCAACCAAACCCCATGCAAGTTGCAATGCAAGTATGCAACTACTAAAAAAGCATCCCACTCTGACCATAAGTCTTAACTCGATACATTGTTATTAATATAAGAGAACGTGAATTTCAATATTCTAAAACGTATTATTTTTTTATTTATGAGTTGCGAAAGAATTATAAATAATTTTAAACATGATGTAAAAAAAAAATATAATATGATCATATCCTCCCACTCTCGCTTTCCACAATTGTAAAAACACACACACAAAACTCTTTATTTTATGACATAATCAAAAACTTTATTTTGTCTATAACTCAATGAGCAGAGCAGCAAATGTTCTTTGATACCACTTAAACAGCTGAGCTATAAAACTAAGCTAAGCTCTTTGAAGCAATCTCGAATACGTTCTCTGATAATCCATTGGCAGACATTATCGTTTCCAGTTGTTGCTGCAAAAATTGTATGCAAGTTTTTAGACCGCAATAAAAAAATATCAATACAATTTGAAGAATAACGAAAATAGCATTTTCGTTGTCGAATTATGGAACAAAGTTGCAACATTGGTACATAGGATAAAACTGCAAAGAGGTCACTTACCTTGGCTAGTTTTTGACGGCTTTCATCGAAACGCCTCCACCTTGAGAAGGCTGACACCATGCGAGAGGCCACCTACAATATCAGAAGGTAAAATGTTACCGAAGAATAGAAAAATGAAACCGTGTATGCCATATCCGAATGAGAAGTGGCCTAAGAGAAGTTGGAGTACGACAAACCTGAGGATTTATCTTGTCGAGTTGTAGTACTATTTCACCCAAGAACTTGTAGCCGGAACCATCCTTGGCGTGGAAATTCACAGGAGATCCACAAAATCCTCCGATAAGTGAGTACACCTATATTAACAAAATAACCCACATTTAAGCAGAAGACAAAAGACACCATCATATGCTTATGCATGTGCGTAGAAAGAGTTATCGATCACCTTGTTTGGATTACGAAGGTCGAATGCTGGATGATTTAAGAGTTTGCGAACATTCTCGACGTTACCAGGAATGTTAGACATGGCTTGAAGGGAAAACCATTTGTTTACAACCTAACAAAGAACGGAAAAAAAAAAAACGAGATTATCACATACGAGGAAAGAAGTTCAAACTATGTTCTCAGTAGAGGGGAAGTGGAAATTTACCAGGTAGTTATGTTGCCACTTGGTATAGAAGTCGGCCAAAACGTCATCACGAGTTTTACCTGGCTTCTGGGAAATGGCAGACAAAACAGCAAATTGGTCTGTCATATTTGTTGCAGTCTTGTACTCATGCAGCAAAAGCTCCGTTATCTCTGAATCCTCAAGGGAACCAAGATATGCTGGAAGTAGACAAATGCAAGACAATTAGATTATGAAAATTTTGACACATAAATTTGCGCAATATACATTAGAGCAAATACAAACCAAGAGCAGTATTCTTGAGAGCACGCTGGGCCATATTAGGATGGTCAAATACATACTCCTCTGAGCTTCTATTGTTCTCAACCTGTGACAAATGTCGAGAAGCACAAAGAAAATCAAGCCTATTTGCAAAATACGCACTAGTCTATAAGTAATAAAGATTTGTTTATATAAGTCCGTATATAGCATACTGTGCTTAAAAGCTCTGATTTTAGTTGTGAGGCAAGCTCCTTTCTAATGAAGGTTCGAACAGCATGAACGGCATCAGGATCAGCAACTTCCATCATATCCATAATCTCCCCTTCACCGGGAAGAGTTATTGCTTTTGCGATGAATTCCTGGATAACAAGAGGCAGTTAAACATAAATGTTATTTTCGATATATTGCACACGTCAACCATTGGAACACGAAAGGCTGATTTAAACAATACAGATTTCATATTTTCCAGAAAGGGAACTATCATCATACCTTATCCAAGCTTGGATCACAAAGTATGCTTTTGAGACCTTGAACAAATTTGGGATTCAAGGTCAATGGTTTGCTTTGTTGGAAATCAGCAACTAAGCTGAGCATGAGCTTCCTTGCCAGCACCTGTCCGGACTCCCAGCTGAAGAATAAAAGAAAAGAATCAAATGAACAAATCTAATATATTCCTCAATTATTAGATTAATAAGTACTCATGCTTCGAGAAAGACAAACCGATTAAACTCGTCTGAATCATGAGCGAGAAGGAAAAATAGGTCACTGTCGGAGAGATCGGATTCAAGACGGACAGGAGCACTATAACCTCGCAGTAGAGATGGAATTGGCCGCTCGAATATATCACAAAACACAAATTCTTCTTCTTTCTGCTCAGAAACAACGAAAGAAAAATCGAAAATCAGGAAGAACATAAAGACAAGCAACAGTCATGCTAATAGTAACCTCCTTCTATGTGTCAATATGATTTGATTCTAATCATGGTTTTTTGTTCTCAAAAAGATGTTTAGACATTCTAAAGCAGTGCGTAAGTTCCTAGAGATAAAAGATGAAGCACGAGAGGATTCTTCAAATGACCTTAGTTACTCGAAGAAGAGTACTGAGGGCTGGTTGATTGTTGCTTGCAACAAACTGCAGTGTCCCATCGTGATACATAGAAGATAGAGGCATGTCCTTTCCACTTGAGTCCAGTAGACCAACAGCTACTGGAATGAACATTGGTTCTTTAACAGGTTGCCCAGGAGTTGGGGGTACCTCTTGACTATGAAAATGCCGAAACAAGCATAAAACTCAGCAGCAAGATATTTATGCCAAAATCAATGCTCATACTTTCAAAAAATTCAAGTTTGTATACCTAAACTTCAAAGAAAAAATATGAGCATCAGCATTGTAGGATGAAGTAACTTTTACTACAGGAGTCCCAGCTTGTGAATACCTGAGTGTTTCAAAAGTATTAAGCATCAAAACTATAAAATACCAAAGTAACTTTAAATAAGAAAAAAGAAAAGAAGACGACTGATCCATACCATAGCAAGAAGTTAGCAAAATCCACATCATTTGCATCTTTCATGGCAGCAAAGAAATCTTCACATGTTACTGCTTGCCCGTCATGTCTTTTAAAGTAAAGATCCATACCCTGAAACATGAACAAATCAGATCAATAAATCTGTCCAGGATAAGCAACTTTACAAATGGACACTTACAATTTGAGACTACAAACATCCTTTAAATTTTACCTTTCGGAACCCTTGAGTTCCTAGGAGTGTTTTGTACATCCTAACAACTTCAGCTCCCTGGCAAGTCATATCATAAGGAAATCCATTGATGCATCAATATAGCTCTTTACCGCAAATACAGAGTCATAAGCAAGACAGATATCTGGTTAAGATATTCAAACCTTTTCATAAACCTGTGGAAAAGGAAACAAAATGACCAAGAAAAAAAAGTAGAAAATTAGATGCCTGGTCAAATAAAACAATAAACAAGAAACAAAGATGCAAATGCAAGTAGCTAGGGCTTACCGTCACTGCAGTTGTTGATAACCCCATATCAGATTCATATAAAACAAGATCATGTGACAAAAAAAAACATCCTCACATTAAAAAGGTATATGAAATAATATCGATAAGAGGAAACTGATCCATGGACCCATTACGAATTTCTACTACGTATAACAAAAACTTGCCTGTGTAGAAGTTATCCATCTGTCAAAGGAAAAATGGAGGCAAAAGTAACATAACTTAGAAGCAAAAAGTTTTAAGAGTGAACAAGCACGTGAAAACTTAGTAAATGCTAATAAATAAGGGAGATAATTTAAGACCTTAATATAAGAATGCGGGCTAACAGGATGAGCCATGGGACCAGCATCCTGAGCAATACAGAAACAAAGGCAAGTTATCTCTTAAGTATGTCACAACCACACTGAAGGATATAATTCTACATTTCACAGTAGTTGCAACATAACCACTCATATAATTGGAGATGAGGTCACTATCAAGTCATGCAAAAAACATAACCTATGGAAATTGATAATTTCGAAGCTTTGAAACATCAGCAATCCTCTTCACTGTACAGCTTCCCATGTCAGATGAAAATTCCTACCACAACACAAGATTAATTACAACCATAAACACAATTAAGTTGCAATGAGGCGACATTTTTAATCCTTTGGTAACAGAAGCGTCATACCTGATCACGGAAAACAGTGAGACCCTCCTTCAAACTGAGCTGAAACCAGTCTCGACATGTCACTCTGCAGTATTTCAGCTGATGTTAACTGTACTTTGTTATTCTCGTAGTTTTAATAGATTTAACATTGATAAACACGTCTTTAGAATAACATATGATTCGACTACCTTCATCATGACCCCGCAGCAAAGTAAACATAAAATATATATATATATATATATATTAAAACATCATGTAATGACGAATAACACATAAATGACAGAATAGAACTTGAAAAACAAATCATAAAACAGTAAGATCAACAATAGAAAATAGCATAAATGGGAAACAAACTGACCTGTTGCCAGTCCAGTTGTGAAAATACTGCATCAAAGCAAGGAATAAAATCAAGTCACAACATATAAAATCCATATAGTAACATATGTGGAAAAAAAAAAAAGAGCATCTTCAAAATTTATATCCACAACAAACCTCATGACCAATAACACCCAAAATTGCAGCATAATCAGCATCTGAAGCAGTTTCAGGAGAAGCCAAAACTAGCTTTGAATTGAAAATCTAAGACAACAAATACGAAACATATATCAACAAGACATAAAAGTAAATAAATCTTCAATATGGATCGACCAGATAAGCCAGAATCCATACATTCAGACTCTTGTTTTCCATGGCTCCCCTACATTAGAAAATATATAGAAAAGGGGAAAACAAATCATATTGGTTATCAAAAGTTATAAACATTGCATAATAACTAAGAAAAGAAGCAAAGAATAGAACATGTACATCAAATTCTCAATCTGTATCGAGAAGAAAGCATCTTACATGTTGAAATCAGGAACAGCGACAATATTGAAGAGATCCAGGTCATACTCAAGACCAAAAACCTACAAGAGGATAAGATTTTAAATGAAGAAATAAAATAATCTCAATGCCACCAAAAACGAACAATATAAGGATATATAGACTTACATCTTCATCCCACTTCATAGCTGCTTTAAGTGAATACATGGCATGTGCAGTCTTGGGTACATCTTGTGCTGGGGTCCAGATCCTTAGAGCCACTTTTCGGCCAGAGCGAGTAACAAATATGTCATCTCTGCTCTCCAATTGGCCAGCTACTAAGGCAAACAAGTAACATGGCTTCTTAAAGGGATCTTCCCATACAGCATAATGTTTGCCACCCTAGCATGAATCCAGAAAAATAACAATGAGCAACCGTCTCAAATCCCAATAAACAAAAAGAGACTAC
The DNA here is from genome assembly GCA_039519145.1 of Kokia cookei. Classification (NCBI taxonomy): domain Eukaryota; kingdom Viridiplantae; phylum Streptophyta; class Magnoliopsida; order Malvales; family Malvaceae; genus Kokia; species Kokia cookei. The sequence continues at coordinate 35,617,181 of CM076900.1, read as the reverse complement.
CATAATATGTGAAAGCTTGCCTCAAGCGTTCCTTGTTCTATAGGATTTCCATTAGATAACAATACAGGATACAATGACTTATCAGCTTCGATATGGCATGTGTATTTCGCCATTATATCAGGACGGTCCTGTTCGCAAGTTAATCATGTCAACAAGGCATATAAACAGATTCACACATCAAAATGACAATAATAAAATCCAATATATGTTTCAATATCCTAACCTGATAAAATGTGATTTTCCTGAAACCCTCCGCTTCACATTGTGTACAGAAATTCCCAGATGACTTGTAAAGCCCCTAGAATGAGAAATTAAAATTTAATAACATGAGTCGTTAGGGCAAAAATACTATACATTACAGAACCAAAACATTAATAACAGTAATGCCTCACCTCCAGTGATGTATTCTTCTGAGGTTGTATCTCAGTATCAATTTCCAAAGTAAATTTGCCACGTGGTGGTGATGGAAGTGTCAAATGGCGTGAGTCCAGGATGATAATCTCCCTCCTGCCAATGAAAAATAAATAATAAAAATGCATTTTAGAGCTGTTCAATAATTACGGCACCAAACATACTTTGAGAAATGTCAATAAATGATATACCTTCAGTTCCTTGCCATCGACCCTGATTGAAATTAGCTTCAGATCTACCCCATCCAAAACCAATGGAGCAGGAGAACCTGTTCTACAAAATAAATTAGTATAATATAAAGAATAATTAAGGTGTTTCAAGTCAACATAAAACTTGAGCACCAGATTCTCATGGAAGAAAAACACAGAGCCAAGTTTAAATTTCCCCATAGTGAGATGTACTTTCTTGCCAACATTGTCAAAAACAGAAAAATAGTCTAATAATGAATAATGTTCAAGCATTAGCAGCAAATAATAATGATTACAATACCTTCAACCCTGGGGAACACATTTATTTTAGAAGCAACAATTGTTTTCTCCTCACCCAATGAAAATTTCAAATCCACCTGAAATGCAATTTTCATAAGTAAAAGGAAGACAAGCAAAGCTAATAAAAGTTAAGAACTCTAGTTGATGCATACTCTAATTTAATTATTACCAATAAATACCGTATCGAAGTAGTAGTCAGGGGACTTGTAGTCCTTGAGAAAGATTTCTTCAGGTGCATCCATTTTGGATTCCCTAACTCCCTTAGGTAAAGATTCCATTGCAAAGGAACAAATCAGCCTTCTTCTGGTTTCCCTCGCCCTCTGAAACAATTTAGCCAAAATAACAGAAGTAACCATAAGAGGCCACATCATATTTGATGATAGAAACATCCATGGAAACTTCAATAAGACCATAAAAAATATGAGCCTTCCAATAAATGCATACATGTAAGCATGTCTCATTTTAACAGAGCAAAAAATGTTAGATGCAAAACATAGCAACTTACATAAGGTAAAGAATGTGGAAACCTGTAATTTCTTCTACGCGTGGCCTAAAAAAATACAAGAAGAAAACTTTCAGCCATAAATGCACGATGGCAAGATAAAAATTATTATTCCAAAAAAAGGAACCCCAGCATGTTATATTAGATAATTAGCAAAATGCACAAACCTCTAGAGCCGGAAAACACCTATACCCAGATATACTCTTCACTGAATAGACACTCCTTTTAACCTGAAGCAGCAAAGCAAACAACAGAAAAATATTTAAAACAATCCATCCAGCCAAAACTGGCAATTTCACAATCACCCTTCTTGCCAGTCATAGCATGCAATAATTTGCATATGCAGAAGCCAACATGTAAAGAAGCTGTGCAATGTGTACAAGTGATATTCATTTATAAGTTTTGAAGAAAATAAACAGAACTCTGATGAAAAATTAAAAAAAAAAAAAAAAAAACTACAATTTATAGGGGAGCATAAGAACAAATATGTCACTGAATCCCACAAAACAAAACAATATATATTTCCTAACTATCCAACATCATTTCATAATCTTGAATCTAATCATAGACTTTCAATGGCAAAAAACACTCAAAACCATAGAAGCAAACAAACAATATTCATAAAGGAGAAAATGGGCAGTGGATAATCACAGGAGCAGAAGAGATAAAACCCAAAAGACTGGTCCTTGCCAAACACGAACTTTTGCAAGGAAGAATCAACCGAGCCATTCAAAAATCAAAATAAACACCCTCCTATATATACCCTTTTTAACTACGACATAAAAAAATAATAAAGAACTACCAACTTTAATCCCCAAAAGTGTTTCTTTAGATGAAATAATAAATACCAAGAGTGGCTAAAACCCTAAATCAGAAAACAGAGCACAAGCAGGAGAGGAGGTTCGTATAAAAGGATAAATATATTATGTTATCATAATATGGATAAAACATAAAAAAATATGGACAAGAAAATTCAATGAAAATGGTAAATAAAAAAAACAAAATAAAACTGGTAACAGGGAAATATATATATATATATGCTTCAAAAAAATGGATTAAAATCGGAAGAAAACGGATTTTACCAAATGATAGATCAGATGGAACGGAAAAACAGAGGATTTCTGTAAGTGTGGGAACCAAAGAGATTGATTGGTGACACACAAACAAGGTAGTATTACTATTTATTCTATTTTTTAATTTTTTACTTTGCTATAATAATTTAATTAAAATTTAAGTGTAATTTTTTTATTGGTTGGTAGTAGACTAGATTTGTTCCTTTTTAACGTAAGAGGATCTATCACTATCGGGTTATTGTTTTTAAATTTTAAGATTAGACGATAAAAATAAAAAATAAATAAATAAGAGCTTAAATGGGTTTGACCAAAATTTTTGAGGTTTTAGGGCTGTGATAATGTTGGGTCTTCATTGAGGTGGCCCAACTAAATAAAAAGGTCAAATCACTTTTTGGGTCCTCAACTTGGGAACTTTTCTCACATTGAGGTTTGAATTTTTTTTCAAGTTAGGCCCTGAACTTGGTAATTATTACCACATTGGGGCCTGAACTTTATTTTATCTAAGTTGAACCCTAAGCTTGGCAATTGTTCTTACATTGGAACTTGAACTTTTTTTTGTCTAAGTTAGACCTTGAAAATGTTAGAGTTCGGACCTCAATGTGGGAACAATGACTAAACTCAAGGTCCAATATGAGAACAATTGTCAAGTTCAAATATTAACTTGGATAAAAAAAAATTCAAGCTCCAATGTGAGAATAGTTGCCTAATTCATACCCCAATGTGGGGATAATTACCAAATTTAGGGTTTAACTTTGACCAAAAAAAGTTTAAGTTTGAATGCGAGAATAGCTATCAAGTTCAAGTCTAAAGTGTTGATTTATCCCTAAATAAAACAAAATTGTCTATTATAATTATAGAAAGGTTAAAATATGTCATAAGTCATTGTACTATTTATAAATTTGAAAATTAGTTCCCATACTTTTATTTTCAGAAATTTAGTCTTTCTATTTTTCAAATTTCAAAATTTAGATCCATTTGTTAACATTTTTTTTTTTTTGTTAAATTTATTTATGTGGCATTTTGAAATAAAAAAAAGGACTCACTTAATAACCATGTAATTAAAAATGACATTGTAATAAACTAAAATGTAACGAAATAATTTTAACAGTATCAACAGTTTGACTTAAAATTTAAAATCTGAAAAAGTAAAAAAAAAAAAACTAAATTTCTAAAAAAAAATATAAAGACTGCATTTTAATTTTATGAAGAGTACATGAGCTACTAACCTATTTTAATCCTATAGAAAAGGGTTCAAAATTGGAACATGAGTCGGAAAAAAGACTACTGAATTAGTATGAGCATTGTTAATTTCCATTTTATCTCGAGCATACAATAAAAATTGCTCTTTCAAAGGAGTGAATCGCCTTATTAACTTCTATTTTATCTCGAGAAAAAGACAATTTAAAAATTAAAGTTTTAAGGTCAATGAAGTTTTAGTTCGACTAGTATGAATATTTTTGACAATATAAAAATATATGGATTCGAATACGTTAAAGTATATTATCCTCTTATTTATGTTTAGTTCATAATTATAACATAAAAGATTTGTAAATCAATTTTATTTATTAATTTATGTAGCATGCATTAATATATGAAATTGTATTTTGAAATTTATTATTTAATAAATTAAAAGTGTTTTTATTGTAATTGTACATAGAAATTTTAGTAAGTAAAAAATATTCCTAATTCAATTAATTACGTGTAGTACTAATAGCAGTAGAATATCAGAAAAAAAAAAAATCTTTTACTATTTCTTTGAAAACCTAAAATTGATGACAAAATTGGATGCTTCAAATTATTCTTATAATTCAATATTTTCTTTTTTTAAATTCTATTATAGCATCCCTCGTTAATAATTAATCCATTGGAGAATTGAAAAAGTAAAATTAAGGTTAAAATTTTCATATTTTTAGTAAATCTGAATGGTAATATAAGTAATAAAATTACGTAAATTTAAATATAAATATAATTTATAAACAGATACTATCACGTAATTATATTAGTATATTAAAAAAATGTAAATATAATTATTTGATTTTAAAATAAACTAAAAAATTTTAAACAAATAATAGTATTTATTTAAAACAAAAAAAAATAAAGTAATTAAAAATGTTAATACTAATAGACTCCACTAATCATAGTATTTAAAAAAAGTTGAGATGTGAAGCAAGCAATGATGCCACTTTTCAGCATCAGAATTATCTAAAAACTTAAAGTTACCAAATATATAAGTATTAGATTTTTCATCTACATCAAGGACTATTATCATTTATCACATACATTGCTATAATGACACGTGTTTATTAATTTATTTTCTCTTGCAAATATCTATTTCCTTCTATATCTAAAAAGAAAACTTGGGTTTCTTTATTAATAAAATCATATTTTTTGCCCCCACGCAGGATCGAACTACGGACCTTCAGTTTACAAGACTGACGCTCTACCACTGAGCTACAAGGGCTTCGTTTACTGTAACGCAACATAAACTATTTAAACCTTATACATCAGAACCCAGCATTCATGAGATAAAAGTAAATATACAGTTTGGTACCTAAACTTCACTTCAAGGTTCAAATTGGTACCTAAGGCTTTTTTTTTATTCAATTTAGTACCTAAAGTTTATTTTGGTCGAATTAGACACTTGAAATTTTTGGTCCAAATTAGTACTTATAATAAATGACTTATTTGAACTATGAAGCCAAGTTCATGTGCTAATTTGAATAAAAAAAACCAAGTACCTATGAGATCAAAGAAAAGTTTAAGTACTGAATTGAACAACGAGGCCAAGTTTAGGTACCTAACTAGACCTAAAAGAAACTTTAAGTAGTAATTTGAACTTGTTATACCCTTTACGCCTTTGGACTAGTGATAACATGAGAAATGACCGAAAGGATACCCGTGAACGACTCCCCCACTCTCTAGCATTTGGAAGGTCACTAGGTTACCAATGTCTCAGGAAGTCTAATTCCACCCTATCTTCCATTTTCCTCCGAAGAATCTTAATCGCTCATCCCTGCAGGCGAGCTATCCACTCCCTTCGAGATGGCCTTGTCCACCAACCTTCCTCAACAAGCCTCTCATTCCTCATGGCACCCGCTATTTTGTTGAGAACGCGACTCTTGGACCACCAAATCCCACCTGAACGTAACAACCATGAACTACCATTCAGAAGGAATTAAAAAAAGAGTCATACCACAAACATCCTTCTCATGAACAATGATGACAACACCTCCAAGCACAGAACCTCCACCATATATACCCTCTAACCCGATGAAAAAAAGATCAACCTTTAAACGTTCTGGCTTCTATATTACCCATACCACTCACCTTTACTTCCTCAACTTCTCTGGTCACTTTCTTCTTCTAACTCTCCCAGCGTAGGATGAACCGGCATTCAACACCACCACCACATCCTTTTTACCTACACCTTTGTTGATACTAGCATCAATCGAAGCTTAAAATCATGTGTAATTACCAAAATATATGCTTCCCAAAAAATAATAACAATCAATAAATATCTTATTAAATTCTAACATCCGCAACACTCGCTCAATTTTTCCAGCTCTGAGTGGGGGCCTCTTTCTTTACCAAAATATATAAAAATCAGTAAGACCCCTCCAACTTGCAAAAGAATCCAGGGTAATGGGTTGCGTATCCACCGCCAAGTCCAATCATTTTATCAAAACCAGACAATTTCTAGTCCAAATCAAGTCTCATGCCAGTGGTTTTTCACTATCAACATGAAAAAAGTGCACAGGACAGTGAAGTGTAAGTTGAAATCTGCAGCCACACACCAGATCAGGTTTTGAAAGGTATGGACCCTTTTTTCCCTAGGAAAAAAAAATGTATCAAAGATGCACCTGCATATTCATGTGTGAACATGAGCTTCTCACATGTATTAAAGTTTTTTTGATTTGATGCAAATTGCAAACTGTGGATGAATATTTTCAAATGTTGAAACAGCAAGTGGTATTTTTTATTTACACATCATCATCCATTGAAAATAAAAAGACACAAAGGGGGGGGGGGGGGGCAGGAATTTTTCCATATACCCCCCCACCCCACAAGTTGTTTGTCAGGTTTTAAATTATGTACAACACAAGGGAATTTTTTTCTAAAGGCACATATCAGCTTAAGGGTCAGCTTTTCCAGCTATTTCCTCGTCATCCGAGGCAGCAAATTCGTCATCACTTAGTTCTTCATCACTGGACTTCTCTTCAGGGGCTGCTCCAATGTCTTCTGGCTTGGCATACTTCTCACAATACTCTGTGAAATGCCAAAAAAAATACAAAAACCATACATTGAAAGGACGCATGTTGCAATATAAGTAAACTTGCTTATCACACTTCGAAAGAACAATGAATTGCAATGCCGGTTAACCCTTTAAAGCGATTGTCACGGTTTACCAGTCCTAATATAATACAGATGTGAGAAAGTAGGTGAAATGGAATGACCACAACAAATAGGTCAAGTGGGTCGATTGCCAGCTACCATTTATCTACTTGGACTGAAAATGGCCTATTATTAAAGCATCATCTCCCTTTTCCAAATACAAATACGTCCGAAATCTCATGTAGTCTATAACCCAATATAAGAAAAGCAGCCAAAAATGCAAACAAAGGACAGCCAATGGTAATAGATAACAAGCTTAAACTTCAGGACTCCCTCTACGTATTGATAACAAGTTTGGCATGAATGTAAAAGAAAAAAAAAAGATCTCTCTGAATCCTTAAGGAATATTTTTCCTATATCGATCAACACTCGGTTCATTCTTGTTCCTCTTATAGTTAAGACTAAAAGTTAATTCACTTCAAATATGAAACTACAGACAACCAAGCCATTGGAAATGATCTTTACAATTCCAAAGTACTTAACTCACATTATGCACCATATCCGCATCCCTCTAAGCTAGTACAAGATAAAGTAAAACGTTTTTCACATGGTTCAAAGAGATTAAACGTGTCCTCAATTTCAATTTGCAAAATGACTATTCTAAAATGAAATTGCAAATAACTTAAAACACGAAACAGAAGTTTCTTCCACTTATAGCAAGGACATGATAACTCGAAAAGAAAAGCAAAATAGCAAATGGTCCATAAGCATCCTTTAAAATGGCATGTATGGACAAGGAAAAAAAGAGGTGCAAATGGCTGGAGAACAGATAAGCAGGAGTTGTGAATACAAAACAAAGAAACGTGGAAAAAGTACCATGGAGGCCCCTGTACTAGGAGTCAAATTGCATTTTGCCTCCTATACTCAAAAAATGGGCAAAGTAATCATTATACGTCAGATCAAAGAGAAAATTAGCCATTTCTATTAAAAATTTCATCCATTTTTACTATTAAAATCTGGCTTAGTTGACAAAATAACCAGACAATTACACATGATGTGCCATGTATACCTCCATTTAACATATAATGACCAATTTTTAGCAATAGAAATCAATAGAATTTTAACAGAAAGGCCAGTTTGTTATTTGATCTAATTTACAAGGACTAATTTTCTCATTTTTTGAGTAGTGAAGGGAAAATGCTATCTGGCTCTTAGTACAAGGGCCTCGATGGTACTTTACCAAGAAATGTTACTATAGTCCAAGTAATCTTCAAACATCGAGAACTGCTACCATTATCAACCTTTTTCAACTAAATGGAATAAAACATGCGAAAAACAAGATCGTCATGCCAAGGCATTTAGAAACAAAAACTACAACTGGTTTAGACTAAGATGAAATCAACTATCGGTGTTGCACTATTGCCCATTTTAGACTGATGATAAAGTTCAAGATTGTTGACAACTCGAAAAATTGGCCACTAGTGAGTACAAAGTAAATAGGGTAAGTAGTTGACTGCCACTTGATAAAACAATTTACGAACGTAATTGGCTTCATAAAAGCACAAAATCTGAATTAATACTTTTAACTTTAGAGCTAAGCATTCTTATGAAAAATAAATTACACAAACAAAATATAAAAGCTTAAGCAGAAATGCTACCTTTCACTCTTTGTTCATAAGATGTACGATCACGCATCATAAGTGCAGCAGCTTCTCCATTCAATGGATCCGATGGATTGGGATACAAAAGAAGTTGAGGAAGGAACACTTCAAACACATTCACCAAATCTGAAATCAAACATAAAGACGAAAAACAAAAACATAAATTGATTGTCAAGTTCCAAGAGTATATTATTAATTGCACCATGAAGAAAACCAAAGAAAACTTTAGAAATTTACCAAACATGGGGCTCCAAGTTTGATTAATGACATCCAAACAAACTGAACCAGACCTGATAAATCAATTTAATGATAAATAGAACATTTTTTTTAAGTGTTAAAAACCAGTTACCTCATAAAAGTTAATACTACAAATATGGAAAAATTTAACATTCAAAAAAGAAAAAAAAAAAACTAACATTTCATCAACATTTGGGTGGTAGATCTTGTTTATAAAGCCAATTGATGGAGATTTATAAGGATAAGCATCTGGAAGTTCCACCCTTATCTTCCACACACCACCATGATAAGGACCTGTCATATATGAATAATTAAAAAAAAAAAGATAATCAACCTTATTTAGAACCAAAAATCTATTAACAAACCTCATCATCATTCAGAAAACTTCAATGAACTAAAAGCACAAAATGGGCAACTCATATATAAGAAGCCAATAAATACCGAAGATGGTGATAGATGTAAATCTTTTTCAAAATATCAAAATCATCAAAACTTCAAAATCCCAATAACAATAACAGATCATGTATAAAAGGGGGGGGGGAATGGTAAAGAAATGATATTTACTATCTTTTGGTCCCTTGAATTCAACATAAAATTCTTGCATGCCATCATTGATCGTCTCCACCTTATAATCACTCATCATCCTATAAAAAAAAACCCAAAAAATTAAATATAACAAAAAAAAAAAACTTTTGTTGAAGATTCTAGTTTTAAAAATATGGGGTGGGGGGTTTTACAGCTTCATCAAGTCCATCTCTCGGCGTTTGCTTGGAGAAGACATTTTTTTTCTTAAGAAAAGAGGAAACCAAATGAGAAGAGAAGAGAACTGGGATTTCTTCACAAAGAAACGCAACTCCCAAAAGTGGTTCAGACATCAATGAATGAATCCAGGACTTCATTTATATATATGTGTGTAGTCACCGCCGTAATGCAGTAATTTTTCTCTTTTAACGAAGAAAGGAAGCAAATTTTGATTTTTTATAGGTAAACTACGCATGATGTCACTAAATTATTGTTAAATTTATGTTTTAGTAATTTAATTTTAAAAGGTTACAAAATGGTTATTGAATTGGTCAAAAGTTTTGATTTAAATCATCGGGCTGTTAAGCTTTTTTTCAAAGTTCGATTAGTGAGCTCCAAGCAATGATTCAATGATCGATACTGTGGATCAGTGCCCATCAATGAATAGAATAACATACCTTAAATCCAAGTCCATCTGACAATTAGTGTTGGAGATTGGTGAACAAAGAAGTTTGGATTTTGCTTCATAAATTTGTGATATTTAAAATTGTTTTATGAAAAATCGAATTATAGAAGAGAAAGGGAATGAGAGCTTTCGATTGGTGTAAGTAGTGCGAAATGAGAAGGTCATACAACGACGATTTTAACAATCAAGTGACATAAATGATAACTTTTTAATAGTTTAGTGATCTTTTTATAACATTTTGAAGTTGAGTGACCAAAATCAAAACATAAACTTACTAACAGTTTAGTGACATTGGGTGTAATTCACCTTATATTTTTTTATTTTAATTTTAGTTAAATTTTGCTATTCGTCCTTTTCACATATTGCTTATTAAAAATTCAGTTAATGGATTAACAACTGCTATTTGCATTAAGATTAAAATTTTAAAATTCGAAAAGTAAAAGGACTTAGAATGATCCAGTTGGAGAATACAAACCAAATTTACAACTCCATGCATAGTAAATAACTAGTAATTAAATTTAACCGTTACTATTTGGATCAATACTAAAATTTCAAAATTCGAAAATTACAAATATTAAAATTAATTGATATGAAAATTATATGGATTAGAATTGATCAAATTAAAACACAGGAATTAAATCCACAACTTTTACAAAGTACAAGGACTAATATTGAATTTTTAGAGAGGAATCTTTTTTTCTTTTTTTTAAAGGTAATATTTAATTTTTCTTCTCTTACACACAACACGGCATCGTTACAAAAATAATGTTGAAGAGAAGTAAGATGTGGACCTGACTTGAAATTAATATATTCATACATGTATTATTTGTTTGTTTATGATTATTGGACCAAATAATTACTTTTAAGAATTCAGCTCTCTCCATAATGTTGTCATACCATATTTTCTTTTAATTTAAACTCTATTTATTTATGGGTCGGATTATCCATTCAGGTCTAAAAGTCCGCTCGAAATTTGAAAAGATTTAAGTAAAAATATTTGGTCCGAAAAATGAATTTGGCAAAAATTAGACTCATTTAAAATATGAATCGAGCTTGAACTTGAACACTCAAGGTTCGATTCTGACCCAATTTTAAATTTTTAATACTTTATATTATATTATTTTTATATATTATATAATTTAGAACACATTAAAAAAATTGAATCCCTTGTAATGACCTGATGATCGAGAGTATTCACCGCTCCAAGTGTAACCTGGGTTCAAGTTGCGTTAATCACGTTGGTTGCTTAAACTTTACCTGTTATTGTAATTCACCAAAAAATAACACATTAAAAAAATAAAACTATATTAAATATATAATATTACTGTAATATAAACATTAAAATAATATTAATATGACTATATAAAAAATTTCAATAAATAAAAAATATAAAATTTTATTAAATATTAAAATAATATTATATAAATATTATTTAAAAATATTATGGATAGACCTAAAAGAGGTATGGATTAACTTTTTGTAAATATTGACGTATTTAGATAAAATTTTAAATTTATATTTCGAGTCAGACTTAAAAACTATAAAATATTGTAATATTATGCTTACGTCCCCATAATCACCTCTAATTTAAACCTCGCAAATATTATTTACTTTAATTTAAGTCAAAATTTGGTTTTTTTATGAGAAAATATTTATTAATTCAAATGAAATAAACTAAATGAAAAATAATAATAATATCAAATGACATCATTGTAATGTTGTTGGGTATTAAAATAATTAATTATGCGTAGGTTATGTATTTAGTATTTATGCTCTAATTTAGTGAGTTTTAATTTTTATATTTTAAATTTTAAAATAACAAATTTAATTTAAACGGTAAATATTAAATTCAATAGTTTTTAAAATTTTATGCGATAAATATATGATCATATATGTAATAACATGTGAACTTGATATTTCCATATAATTCTTAGAACATGTTTATTTATATAATAGATTTAACGACTATCGTCTAAGTTATAATTGAAATTTTAAAATTAAAAAAATACTAGGATTAAAAATGAATAAATTGGTGAATAGGATTATATTCACAATTTATGCATAGTATGATATTAATAGTAGAATTTGACTCGATAGTTTAACAAGTATACGTCACGATTAAAATTTCAAAATTCAAAAAGTACATGAAGAAAAAAATTTATCAAATTAGAATATAAAGATTTAGGTCTAGTTTGATAAACCATTGGTAAAATTAAATCCAATGAAAATTAATATTTTCAACGATTTAATATTTACACATGTTAGATAATTTAAAATTAAAACAACCCGATAATTTTTTTAATAAAAAAAGTGTGGAAAATAATAAGTAGATAAGAGTTACTTATCACTTAATGGATAATATTTTCAATTAATTAAATTTTATTTTATTTATTTTAATTTTATATTATCTTATGAAAATTTTAGCTTTAAATTTATTTTTCGTTTAGAATAAGGTCAAGTGTTTAAAAATTAAAGATAAAATATAGAATATAATTTTGTCTGATTTAACATCTATATGTATCAAATAACTTAATTGTATTTCGTAATTAATTTTAAAAAAATATATCAAATAAAATTTGTAACTTAAATTCAATACTTATTTTTTTAGCACTTAATTTTTTTAGTTTATCAAATAACACCTAACTCCACAACTTGCACATAAGGGTGAAACTAGAAAATTTTCTTGATAGGGACCAAAAGTAAATTATAAATATTTGGGGTTAAAATACAATTTTACCCCTATACTAACTTATAATCTTACCATTTTTAAAGGACTAAACCACCCACCCTAATGGCGAAGCCAACAAGCTGAGCTCGACTCCTTAAAATAGAATTTTAAATTTTTTTTTTATAATTTATAAAATTTTAAATTAGTAATAGTAAATTACACTTTGACCTCTAATAATGATAAAAATTTTATTTAAAATTTTAAAAATTATAAAGATACAAATTATTAAAATGATGAAATCATATATTTTACTATTGTAAAAATATATAATTTAATTTCAACCCAAAAATTTGTTTTGACTTTACCATTTACCCTCCTCTAACTCCACCACCGCTTAGGTATAATATACAAACTAATGTAAAAATTGACCTACGGCAATAGATTTTTTTTTATGAATTAAAAAAGGAGGACAAAACCCTAATAACAATGTAATTGGTACGATTTAAACCCAGACCACACCTGAAGAAATTAACACCCTTAACCATAAAGTAAACACACAAGTTTTAAAGCAATAGATTTTGAAATTAGGCAAAATGACTAAAATTCTTTTTATTGATAAAAATGAATCAACTAATGATTTATTAAACTTTATACATAACGATATACGTGGATCAATGAATATATAAATTAAGATTATTTTTAATATTTTATTATTTTTATTGATGATTTCAATTAATACGAATAATTAAAAAAAAGTGAGCAAAATAGTAATCGATGAAAAATCCGATTAAAACAGTATAAGAATATTTAATTAAAATAATTTAAAATTAAATACATAATAATTATTTAATTTAAATAAGATTTTAAGATAAAAGATGAAGAAGGAGAAATATAGGAATAACACCAATTGGAGCATCAAGATTCCATATGGCTTGTATTTGAACATTCTCTAATATATATATATATAAATGAGAGATTCACTTCAATTAATATAAAATTTAAGTGGTGTTACATATTTTATAATTTTTTATATTATTGATGTTTTTACGATTCCAGGAGTGCAATTAGGAGGCTAGTAAGGATTTCAGTCTTTTTAAAATAGAAACTTTTTTATTTTAAGTTTTTTAAATTTTTTAAAATTTTAAATTAGTATAAGTAATATTACACTTTAATCTTTTAAAAATAATAATAAATTAAATTAATAATATAAAATTTATAAAGTTATAAACTATTAAAATGATACAATTACATTTTTACTATTATAAAAATTATAATTTAATTTCGTCCCTCTAAAAAAATTTTATGACTTTACCCATGAACAATTTAATCGTTGAATTTCTTAATATATTTCAACTTATCATGGATGTAAATTTTTTATTCGATCTAAAATATTGTTTTTATTAATATATATTTAATGATTACTTCTCTTTATATAAAACGAACAGTTTAAAATTTTTAATTTATATAAAAAAAATATTTACAATTTATATGAATCAAACATGAAATATGAAAATTAAATTATTAATCATATAAAAAATTACGAAATAATATAAAATTACTTAAGTGTTACACTATATAAATAAATATTCGAGTGCATCTTTTGACGTCTCCTAAACTGTTTACACAAGTATTGAAAGGTTTAAATAATATTGAAGAAATGAAAATAATATTATTTATTATGATATTCATCCCACCCTTTTGTTCTCTGTTTGGGCTTGCAAACACCCAAAACTGTGTTCCCCGCACAATTTATTCAATTTTAAAATTACACTACTTAAATTAATCTAAATAAATAATTAAAAATATCTAAATTTAATAAATAACTCAAGTTAAACTACCCCAAATTAGTTGGATGTATAACGTCATCATAGGTATGATTATCGAGCATATTGAATTAAAATTATTTGATTATAATAAAATTTTGATAAATTTGTGAATATTATTAGAGAAAAATTAGTAGGTTCTTATGCCATACAAATTAATTCAATAAATTTTATTAAAAAATTATAAATTATCAACACTCAAATCGAATTTTAAAAAGACGTTCAAGATGGAGTTCAGTTCAACCATAAGAAACAAATAATTGTTTATTTATCTATTAATATATCATTTGATACCTCAATTTATTTCAATGTTTCAGTTTGATCCTTAACTTCTTTTTTCTCAATTTGGTGCATGAATTTAGCTTCATTTTTCAATTTAGTACTTAAGTTTTTCTATGTCCGAATTAAAATTAAATTTCATGTGTATAATTGCACCAAATTAAAATTTATGCATCAAATTGCACATTCGATCAAATTTCATATTTAGTTTTGAGATTTATCCCTAAATAAAATTGTAATGATCAAACTTTGTTGTGCAAATCATACATTTTATGCAGTACATGAGTCATGTAAATATCAGTGTATTCATTTCAACAGAACAAAAGGAAAAACACATTGCAGTGCACAAATAAAATTCTCACCATTCTAAGAAATTTAATGAACTCATGATGACACTAGCAGCAGCACATCAGCCATCAGCAAACAATTGCACATGATGATCAAATATAGATGAAAATAAACCAAATCCCATTTAAAAAAGCAATTCAACAAAAGAAGGGTGATATCAGTTTGCAAGATACGAATTTGCAGGCTCATGGAAAAATATGTGTGCGCGCGTGAGAGAGAGATAACGTGCTGCTTTCGGCAACTAAGCAGGGTTTTCTCGACAAAGAAGGCATTACAAACCAGCATGACAGTATTGTGTTCCCTATTTTATACATCTTCGGGTACTCGCTCATTGGTGAAGGTAGAAAGTAGAAACTAATGACATCCTGAACTAAACATTTAGGGTAATACATAGGCCATGAATATTAACTTTTAAAATGGTACCATACCTGTTTCTGTTTACTTTTTCTGCATTTCTTTCTCCTTTTCTTTTCAAATGCTTCAAGTTTCAAGGGACTCTCTTAAAAATGAAGAAGGAAATGAAGAAAAAGAAATATGAAGCTAAAATATTGCCAAATCTGCAGCGGTGCCACTAAATACATGACGAAACACTGAAAAAAGTAAAAACTGAAATTCTGATGCGTTTAGCAAGTTGTAACCTTTGCAACAAACTTCAAGCAGCTAAAGCTGAGTTCATCAAGCAGAAGGAAACTAATCGGTGGGTAGGTCAAATATCATTTCCTGCATAATAAGAAATTTGGATTGTTATTTCGCTAGGTTATATGGAATAATTCCCACTGCCTTATGAGAGATGAATATAGTTTTAAGATAAACCTTATCACAGACAGGACATGTGTCACTTCTTTCCATCCATTCAAGAATACATGCAAGGTGAAAATGATGCTCGCATTTTGAGATAATTTTTGGATTTTCTGCATCATACTCTAACAGGAAAGAACAAAAACAGGGTCTTTTAGCAACCTTACTACTTGAAAGTCCAAACAGAAGTTAGCAGATAATGATATATGGGTAAGATTTACCTTCCAAACAGGTGGGACAAACATCCTCCTCCTCCTCCTTCGTGGACACAATTGGTTTAACTGGTTTTGAAATATCAACTTCTAGCCCCTTTAATGATTCAATATCTGTATTGGATTGTGCTTTGCAGTTTTCCTTTGTGTTCTTGGATTTTATAGAAGTCTCTTGAGTATTTACAGCAACTGTTCCTTGACTGGAATTTACATTTTTCGTTTGCAATGCTTCATTGCTCTTACTGTTATGAATTCCTTGGACCACTGAAGGAGTCTGAGGAGGTTCTACAACTGCATCAAATGGCATTGGAGCAGGTGGAGGTCTATAAGCATCAGGAACAGATACCTCCAGATTTGTGTTAACCAGGAGCCCGGTTGAGAGGGCAGAGGCAGCAACATCGTGATATGATAAAGGAACATGCTCATCTGAGGCTTGTGGGTACTGTTAAAAGAATATTCAACTCAAACAAAGATAACAAAAATGCATTCAATATGATAAGCAATTAGTTCAATATAGTTACCTTTGGATAGGGATCAACTACTTTCTAATAAATAATAAGTATGAGAGTGAACAGGTCAACAAGAAATTCTGAATATTCATTTCTAATCTCAGGTTGTTCTACAGTTTCTCTGACCTGTTTTAGTATTAGGTATAGACGGGCAGAAATAATGACAAATGAGCAACTAGTAATGATGAATTTGTGACCAGGTCATGATTCTTGAGCAACTCAATAAGAGTGACAAAAAGTTTATAATCAGTTCCATCCAGACATCCGTAAAAAGTAAAGGGGCCCAACATTTCAGCGAGTTTAAAACATTTTGATACTCTAAAGTGCATCAAACTCATTTTATTCTACATCATGCATTCACCCAAGAAATTTTGCAGCGTGGCACTTCATAAAATATATAGTACTCTACACTGATGGGATGAGCTGAAACCAAGTTCAAAACATACAAAGCTAGTTGCAGCGTGAAAAGTAAGGATAAGAAGATTAGGCTGAAAAAAACTAAAAGCAGAAAATCGAGAAAAACATTTAGACATAGGAAGAAAATTGTACTGACATAATAATATGCTGGTGCACTACTTATATCAACTCCTCTAGAAGAGCAACAGCAGCAACAACCACCCATTCCTTTCCCTTCTGTCCGCAGCCCATATAACACTACTTGTTACTCATTACATTAGAATCCCACACTATCAAGAGCTGAGAGAAGAGAAAAAGATTAAAATCAATTTTGAAGACATAAACAGAATATTAATCCATCCAATAAACTCTGTAAACGATAAGCATCCCAAAAGCCACATGACAACACGAAAGCAATTGTAACTAATAAGGCAAAAATTGAGGCAGTTTGATGTGGTTCACAGATCTACAAATGCCATTATCTAATAGAATTTCCAGAAAAATAATCAACAGCATGAAGTTCATAGAACAAAAGTAAAACCCAACAGAAAACATGAATAAGATCCTAAAACAAAGTCGAGCTCGCTGGTATATCACTCTTCGTCTGGACATACAAAAGTTTGTAGGCTCTGAACAACAGTAGTAGTATAATGTTGATGTAAAACCAAAATCAACACGAACCAAGTTCAAAGACCTTAACCCTTTTCAGTTCAACTGTCCTGCTATAATTCCATATCAAGAACTACAACATAAATTCATCCAAACAGACCAATGAACTAAACTGAAAAACAAACAAGATTGTGACAAACCCCAACATAAATAACCCATGTGCTAAAATAATGGTAATAACAAATAGGTACATTCAATATATAAAAAAAAAAACCAAGAATGAGTAGCCTACAGTTATTCGTAATTAATCCAAAAGAAAAGGCATCGGAATAGCTGAAATTGATAGTGTAATAGTAGAAAAAGAATCTTACATTGAAAAAAAAAAAAGAACAGAAAATCAATAGCTAAAGCCAAACAACTAGGTTTCACAAGATTGAGAAAAAACCCAGTAGAATTTATCAATAACTCAACAATCCAAGAGCTAACAAGAAGGAAAAGTTAATCAACTTATGCTTACTAAAAAAACCCTAGAGAAAACCATTATTCAATCAAGAAGATAGGGAAGCCATATTCCAATGAGGAAAAATTTTGAAGAGGATATGAAAAATTACCTGTTGATCGAAACTTGATTGGAAATTAATTCAAGAATTCCCAGTGGAAATTTAAAAAAGAATTAAAAATTAAAAAATAACGTGGTTCTTTTTCATTCTTTTAGTGTGTGCAACTGTTATATGCTTGTTTCGTGTAGAAAGAACAAGTTTCAGTGAGAAAGGAAGACTCTCCATTAAAATTGAATCCTGCAGAATTTTTTTGGTAAAAAGATGTAACTAGTTTTGATATTGAACAAATTGGTCCCTATAAAAAATCAGAGCAACTTAATCCCTTTCAATTTCGAAAATGAGTCAATTGTACATAATTTTGATTAATATAATAACATATTTACCTCTCATATTTTAGACATTCTGTCAATATAGTTCCGATTTAACAATTTAACCTGCAACATTTGTTTAATGTTGAGGTTAAATTTATTGAATTTTTTTTAGAATAAAGACCATATTGACAAAGCTTGTAAAGATTAAGAGTTAAATTTTTCGTTATACCAATAAAAAAAATTATGTACAATTGACAAAAGACATTAGCGTCGTGAACTCGTGATTAATTGTTCTTAATTACTCACTTTCAAATTTGATAGAAATTAAATTGTTTCGAATTTTTTGTGAGGGGCTGGAAAGATTTTTTCCAACTTTTTAGAGTTGTTTTGTGGGGTTTCTTCACAGGCTAATCTCTGATGTTTATCCATGCTATACATTAAAATTAAAAGGTTTACTATATCATTTGATATTCGAATTTGTCATCTTTTTTCTAATGTGATATTTGTATTATTTTTTGGTTCAATCCAGTATCTGTATTTGACAAAAATTATATATTTTGGTATCTAAAGGTAATAGTGTTATTTTTTAATGTTTAATTCGGGTTTTAGAGTTTAATCTGATGAAAGTTAATTGTTAATATTATATTAGGTTTGAATTTCTCAATATTTTTTAATAGAATAAATTTAGTATTAATTGTGAAATTGTTTAATTTTGCGTTTTAATTTGTCAAATACAACCTGATAAATGTAATTTAATTTTGGTTTTAGGGTTGATTAAAGTTAATTGCAAAATGGTAACCTAATTATTAGAAAAAAAAATTATCATTCAACTGTGAAAGTTATAAAATAATCACTCAATTATTCAATTTTATTTTTTATTTCTAGAATAAAAATATCCAAAAAATCAAGATAATTGAGTGATAAAAAAAGCTTGCCTTATTTGGTCATCAAAATTTTAATTTATTTTTTTCAAAATATAATTTTAAAAATCCAACCACATATCCTATACATCGATGTATTTTAGTATTGTTTTTCCATTTTCATCACTTTATTATTTTGTTTCATTGTTTTGTGCAACGGATTGTTACAATTTGCAAAATTTTAAGTTTGAAATGAAAATTCGTCAATTTAGAGGACTGGGAAACAAATTCTGAAATTATAATCTTTTTACAATTAAAAAATGTATATAGCTATACATGTACTAATATTAAGTTGTTTTTTATATTATACAAAATGGTTAAATTTGACTTTTGGTTTCTCTACTATAGATAAATTTGAGATTTAATTTTTATACTTTAATTTTTAATATAATTTGATGCTATATTTTTATAAGGTTATAAAAAAAAATACTATTTTAAATTTTTGTATAAAAATTTAAATTTAATTATGTCAATAATGTCAATATTATTAATTATTTCAATTAAAAAATTGATATCAATTTTTCTTAAAATTACTATTTTAATAAAAAAAATCATTTTATCACAATGAGTTCAAATTAATACTTTTATGAAAAAAGAATAACATTTTTAATACTATTTTTATTACATAATTATCAAATGATTTTCTTTTTCATTTCAAAATATTACATAAGTGAATAACACGAGTGAAAAAATATTTATATGTATTTTTAAAAAGAATGTAGTATTATTAATTTTTTTTAATAATATTTATAAATTTTAATTATATCTATTTTTTTGATATAATAACTAAAATCATTTATAATTTTTCTTTAATCCATAAATACAATAACAATACGCTTCAACTTTTGCATTAACAATTAAATTAAAACCCAATCAGATTCGATTGAGGGCATGGGTCCATTGCTAGTTTGAAAAATCTGAAAGTTGTATTATAGCCCACTCCAGTAATGGCTAAGCGACAGTGCCGCCTACCATGAATGCCCATGCCAATGATGAAATAAGTAGGGGCAAAAAAGTCAAAACACCCATTTTCAATTTTAACCACCAGCAGCGGCAAATAATTAAGAAGCAAATGGGTAATCCATATGTCCCCATCATCCAGTGTTGCACAGATCTCAAGCCACCAAATGCCAGCCTGGCACGGCTCCCCTACCATCATTTTCCTTATAATTGTGGGCTTGCTTTACTTTCCGTCTTTCCGCTAGTCAAATTATAATTAAAAAGGTTTTCAATACGTTGTTCATTTTTTTTTTGAATTTGAAATTTAATTTTTAAGTCAATTATATGAAATTTATCTAATAAAAAAATACTTTTTAATTTTTTAAATATAAAAATTAAGGAATTCTTTGGATAGACAATACATTTATTTATGATTAATATAAAAATAACGTTAACAATGAAATTAAATATTATAACATGAGACAAATAAAATTAAGCACACTACATTAAAAAAAAACATTCATCCAAAACAATCCTAAATCTCAAATTTTATTCGTCTATTCGGAGAACTGGAGATTTCAGTCGTAGTAGTAAGTTTCAGTGAAGTCCATGGAAGGGTAAGGGGTAAATTGCATTGTTGGAAATAGTAGATATACTAGAAGAAAAATAACACAAGGGCATAGACCCTCTATATTACAAAAGTTAGAATCCGGTTGGTCGGTTGAGCGACAACTCTTCCCAATTAGTCTGTTTTTTAATTAGATTCTAATCTAAGGTTAGAGTTATATGTACGTAAATTATACAATGTTTGACAACACTCAAAGTTGGTCACCCTTGGTGTCACCGTCAACGGTTTTCAGTCTCTTAGCCGCCGTGATGAATTCCGATATCACGTGAACCTCATTCAACGGCCGCTGTATATAAATAAAACGGGTGTTAGGTTCCAGCAAAGTAGCATAACCATGGCAACCATGCATGCATATATATGTATGGATGGATGGATGTTGGACCTGTGACAGAAAATGCTGCTGCACAGTATTAAGCATTTGTTCCCTTGGTGAATAAGCATTGATGCCACCCTACAAAAATTCCAAACAAAAGAACCCTAATCATACTTTTCATTTACATCCTCAAAAGAAAAAATTCACCGGGGTAAAGGGTTCGGAGAACGTACGAGTTTGAAGTGTTTGCAATATCTTCGTAACGAGTTGATATCAAGTCTTGCCAAATTTACCTTCAGATATCGGAAGACAAACACGATACTGTCAGAAAGTGTTCGATGAAATTAAGGGTATGTGCAATGGTTAAAGCTAGGTGGACACTAACCGATTGCGGCGCGTGAATAATGGATCGGACATCTCTGTAACTGCTACGATTCGTTGATTTCATGGATGCAGATGGAACCCAAGGTTTCGTATGTCGAACTCTGGGTTTCACTGGCCTCTGGAACTCGATGCTACTAGCTGTTCAAGGAGACGAAAAGGGGATGATCCGTTATGTTAAAACCGACATCGATGATTTTTTGTTGAAACTGTTTTGACTTACGGAAATCATGGTCTTTCTCACCAATGTCGGAGCCACTGCTCGAGTTATCAAAATCATGATCATCGTCTACTTCGTTACCGGTAGGATGTTCCAACACGCTCAATGCATTTCTTTGCAACTTAACTTCAACACCATTCTTCAAAACCTTGAAAATGGCAAGCACTAGTGTGTCACTAATATGATTCTTCCACAAAATAAAGTCAACAAAGTAAGTGCTCACTAGCTATAAAAGAAAAAAGGGTTTAGCCGCAAAGGTATATCCAAATTAAAAAAACAAATCTTATCATAACCAGTTTCATTAAGGACACAACATCATAAACTAAGATGATGTCTGGTCCATCTTCTCCAATTAAAAAACCAATAAAAGGCTAACCAAAAGCTAAAAAGCTTATGTTCACTATCACAAGTATGCTCAACTTCCTTAAAAATTAAAGCAGGATAATTAATCATAGCATTAATGTCTTCTATCACTTGTACGAGAAATTATTTTATGGATTCTTCTCACCATATCATTCATGGTCCATTTCCAATTATTTAATGACATTTCAACAATCTTTTTCATGTCATTGACACGTAATTTTGATAATATTTTACCCTAAACCTTAAATCCGAACCAAAAACCAAAAACTTTGAACCTTGAACCTTGAATCGGGGTTCAAGGTTCAAGGTTTAGAATTCGAGTTTTGAGTTCGGGATTCAAGTTCAGATTTAGGAGTTAGGATTTTGAGTTCAAGTTTTAAAGTTCAAGGTAAAAAAGTATCAAAATTATATGTCAATGACATGGAAAAAATTGTTGAAATATCATTAAATAATTGAAAATGATCCATGGGTGATGTGGTGGGAAGGTACATAAAATAATTTCTCCACTTGTTAATAATTTTGATCGATATAATAACAAATTTAACCTTAATATTCAAGTATTTTGTCAAATTAGTCTTGAATTCAGCCTCAACACTTACATAAATATGACGGGCTAAAGCTGTTAAACCATGACTAAATTGACAAAATCTGTACACTTTAAGCACTAAATTTGTTATTATACCAATCAAATTCATATGCAATTGATGAAAAACATTTAACACCATTATTACTTTTACTTAGTTACTCACTTTCAAAATTGAGAGATGTTCCAAATATATAACTTTTTTTGACACAAACACTAAAACTACCCATAACCCTTCTCCGACCCATAAATAAGAGCATAATACACTTCAACACACTTGAACCCACATACTATTGTATTGACAACTATGATCATATCAATCGAGCTAAATACTCAATCAGCAAATATATATGTAAAACTTGAATATAGCCTTATCCATATCTGACATGCATACAAGTACAATAATATTCACATGTAAAACAATTACAATGCCCTATGAAAAAAGCAAAATAAATTTCAATTAAAACAACCAAAGAATAATCGACACCAATTAAGGATGACTTTGGTACGACTTAGAAACCATAGACCCAAAATTAAAGGTTCTTTAAAAAAAAAAACCAAAAATTAGTATCAACCTAAGACTTGAAAAAATCAAATTGATTAAGGTGAATTTGCATTAAAAAAAGAAGCAGCCAATAATAATGAAAGTAAAGAGGGGAAAATACCAGCCAATGCCAACCACCAAGGCCC
Organism: Kokia cookei; assembly: GCA_039519145.1. Lineage (NCBI taxonomy): Eukaryota > Viridiplantae > Streptophyta > Magnoliopsida > Malvales > Malvaceae > Kokia > Kokia cookei. The sequence continues at coordinate 35,593,720 of CM076900.1, read as the reverse complement.
ACAGCTTTCTTGACTACGCCTTGTAAACCAACCAATACTGACTTTGTTCTATTGTTTCCAGTGACAATAACCTTGGTGTGTCTCGGTAAAACCGATAGCTCTTCGTCGCCGCTTTCTTCCCTGAACGGCGACAGTACCCGAGATGAACACAATTCCTGCTCCAACATTCTTTTTTTCTCCTGTTAATCGATTCTAAAAAATACCCAGATCCTCAAAAACTCCCCAATTATCTTCGCATTTAATTTAAAATTTCTGGAAAAAAAAAAGAGAAACCCAGATTTTGAATGTGAGTTTTGGGTTTAGAAAAAACCAATTCACTGATTCACGGGACTTGGATTGATATCAATTAATGAAACCCTCTCCCTTCCCCCCCCCCCCCTAAAAAAAAAAGAAAAAGCAAAGAAGGGGATGCTGTCTCATAATTTAGTTTCTTCTTGATAAAGATTGCTGATGATACCACCTGAAAAACAAGCAAGATTTTGAGTTAAATTTTGAAACCCTTATTGTATGTATTAAGAAATTGAAACACAATCAGAATTGTCATATTTTTGTTAATCATCAACACCGACCCGGGAAAAAAACAAAAGGAAAAAGATATTTGTAAAGCTGAATTGTATACATCAATAACTAACAAAGAAAAAAAATAATGTTTGGTTGCTGAGAGAACTTCTTAACTATATAAAGAAAGATAAGGCATCCCAACTATAAAACAAAGGTTTTAGTGATGAAGAAAACCCATTTAAACTTGGGTATACACTTTAAAAACCCAATAAATCTAAAAACAGAGAGAGAAAAAGAGCCAAAGAGAAGAGGTAAAATTCTATTTGCTGCAGTTTTTTTCCAGGAAACTGTATTAAAACAGAGCAATGTTTGTCACTTTCAAATTCTGCTTAAATTCAATATATATAAAAAATAAAAAACCCAAGTGAGATTTTTGAGTATTATAAGAAAATCTTGCATTGAATAAAAGAGAAAAAAAAATAAACCGATCAAATCTGATGTACCTGCAACAGCACGAGAAAAATGCGAAACGATTCAAAGAAGAAAGAAAAAACAGAGTACGAGGATGGATTTTGTGTTCGTAACGGATCTGTAGTGAATACTGAATGGTGAATTAAAACAAATGGATAAGAAGAGAGAGAAAAAAAGGGCTATGAACTGAGAAGAGAAAAAAAAAAACTGGGAAATGCACAGCTTTGAAGAAAAAAATTTAATAGAAGAAATGCATGAAAAGAAAAAAAAATGGGAAAATGAAGTGAGAAAATAGAAGAAAAAAAGGGAGAGAGAAGAAGAAAAGTATAGAAAAGAAATGATGAGAGAGAGAAAGGGGACGGAGGGATGGTGGGAAAAGCACACTAAATGCTTACCAACTGCCATGGAAACGACCTGCCATGTGCCGTACGGTCACTCCTTTCTTTTTCTTTTTCTACCGGCTATACCCGGTTATATTTTTTTTTATTTTGTATTGGGGGATGACTCGGCTAAAATGTTATTTGAGCCGAGCTATCATGTGTGTTTTTTTGGTTTATATGTCAAAAAAAGTCCTTAAAAAATTAAAAAATATCAATTAAATCTTTGTATTAAATTTGTATCCAATAAAATTTCTGTGGTTTAAAGTATAAAATATTAAAATTAATATAAACTTATAAAAAACTAAAACTTGTAAATATTACAAAGAAATATTGAAAAATTCTAATAAATTATAATATTAATAAAACATATTTAAGTTATTTAAAATTTTATAAAAACGTGTTAAAATTTTTAAAAACCTATAAAAAATTCATAAAATATTATTTAAAATATTAAAATTTATATAAATTTATAAAAATTATAAAAAAATCATAAAAATTTTAACCGGATCAAATTAATCAATCAGACCAATTAAATTGAAATTGGCAAGGGTACCAGCCTTTTCATATTTTTTAATATTTTTATCTAACCAAAATTGTATTATCTAACTTAACATATATTTGAATGAAATATTCTAAATAAAATTTTCAGAATCGATGGTCAAATTAGTCTAGCCACCAGTTTTAATTTTTAATATTTTTCAAATATTTTAATTTTTTAATTTTTTATAATTTTTCATAATTTTTTTTATTTTGTAATCATTTTTATGATAAAATATTAGATTAAACTTAAAGTTGTCACACGTCACCATTTGATTGGCCCGTCAATTTATTTTAACGATCAACATGGTCAATGATGAAAACCATTAACGAAGGGATACAATTGATTATTTTAATTAACGACTTGAATTTAATTGGGTGAAAAATTAATACAAGGGTATAATTCATTTTTTTCACATTTTCTTAAGGGCTTTTATATATATAAGCCTTTTTTCACATTTTAACTTGTGTTTTGATTTGAATCAAATTCTACTATTACACTTTTTAGTTTGCATAAATTGTGGATTTAGCACATGTATTTTAATTTCGTCATTTCAATTCCTGTACTTTTAGAAATTTAAAAAAATTTAGTCAGTAACTATTATTTATTAAGTTAGGTTAATAGATTTAATCATTGTTGTTTGCATTAAAATTGAAATTTCGAAATTTAAAAAAAAATATAACGATTAAGAATGATCAAATTGGATAACATAGACAAAATCTATATAACTTTACACATAATACAAGACTGATAGCATAAGTTAACCAAACAAATTTGATTGCTACCAATTTATCAAGACTAAAATTTCAAATTTTGAAAAATACAATGACTAAATTTAATCAAATTAAAGTACAGGTACTAAATCCATAACTTACACAAAATACATAATCTAATATGAGAATTTGACCTTCAAATTACTTTAATTATTCTTATTGTTTTCATTTTATTATTTTAAATGTAATACAAGTGTGGCTTAAATTTGAGTCGCGCTAATCGCGTTATTATTAAGATTTTGCCTTTCTTTTGTAATTCACAAAAAAAAAACACTATATTTCAAAATTAATTTAAAATAAATAAAATTAAAGTTTTGAAATTTTGATAAAAAATCAAATTTAATAGTTTAATTGAGATAGAAAGAGTATGTTGTTAATTATTTATTATACAACTTTCTCTCTCCTTTTCAAATAAAAATTTTGAAGTCTTTGCTCGAGTTAGTTATTGGTGGCAATTTTTATAACATTATTTGAATAATTTAAACACAAAGATATCTATAAATGATATTTGAATAATTTAATATAATGATATATAAAATATAAATTAATTTAAAATTTTAAATATTTTTTAAATAGTTAATTAAAAAAAGGTATTTTAATAATTTTACTTAAAACACAATTATCAAAAACACCTAAATCATAATTTTTTGTGTTTAGATAGAAAAAACACTTTTGTTTAAATCATTACAAATGCCAATTAAACTTTTGATTTATCTAAACTCATTTCTAAACCCAATATTATTTACTAAACCTATCAAAATTTTAAATAAACTTTCGATTTTAAATGAATAACCCGATCCTTAATCAAATACATTCTAAGACTTCCTAACTTTTAACCTTTACCGCCAAAAATATGTTGTTTTAATTACATTTTCAATTATTAGAGTAAATTGTAATAATTGTGTTATTTCGGTGGTATTATTGGGATGGGACCCAGGCTGGGTTGATAGTGATCTTGTGGGGCCCCTGGATTCCTTGTTTGTTGAGAAAAATATTGTACTGCATGGCTTATACGGCCACACATGAATCCTGCGTGACTCCATTAAATGCTTATTTATGCCTTATGTTTTTGTTTTTCATTATTTATTCAATTTAGTCCCTCCTTCCCATCAATCATTTTTCCTTGTTGTATAAGTTTTCGCTACTACTTTATATGATGTAATGGGATATCCTTTTGGCATGTATTAAATACTATGGTAAAAGTTTTTTTTTTTGAATTAAAATAACAAATAAAGTCCGAATAATAAATGCAATTAATGCAATTCGAATCTAGATCACATCTGAGGTGATGAACATCTTAACCATCAGGCCATCACATGAGATTCATTATGGTAAAAGTTTTAATGCTCTCAAATGCAAAATCATTTATAAAAATTTGTGATATGCAACAAATCTTAGATAAAAGCTTCTTTTACATATTTAAGGAAAAAATATTTTTTAATTTAAGGGACGATGCCAAAGGATAGTCAAGTGTATTGTCTTTAAGGATGGTAAAACTCAAATTACTCGATGAATTTTAAAAGATCTTTTTAGAAAAAAAAAATAGATGCAAGGTGGGGTAAAATATACTTTTTTTATGAACAGTGGGTATAAAGTCGTTATGGTGGTTGATTGCCTTGTTTCATTTTACTATACAAAGATATCATTTTATCTTTGTATATATATAACTATTAAAAGAATAAATATGTAATAACGGGTTATAAAATTTTTTAATTTAATTTTAGCTCGGTTGGCATTGGCATTGTTGTTAATACAAGAGAATGTGGATTCGAGCACATTGAAGTACGTTTATCCTCCTATTTAAGAGTTGAGAAAAGAATTATGGATAGTTTTAAGTACATTGTATCCCAAAATTAAATTAAATTGAAGTTTATCTCTTTTAAACTTAAATAATTTAATTTAATTCCCTTTTAACCTATTTCATAAATTTAAAAAATTATATTTTTGACCCTCCTAAAAATTAATAATTAAATTTAAATTATTTAACATAAAACTCGTTAAAAATAATATATCACAATTACTTAAAAAAGTTGTTTATTTTTTTATTAAAATGTTAAATATCCTCCGATATCTTAAAAGATTAAATTGTTTATTAAGTAATCCAAGTTCTCTTTGTTTATTTTTCTATCCAAAGTCAAAACTTATTATATAATAATATCCAACCCTCTAATAATTGGATTCTTTGTCTATGAATATTGTACAAAACATTATTCAACATTGAACCTTTTTTGGGACTTAAATCTTTAATTTAGGAAAAAAAAAATTTATATAAAAAACAAAAAATTATATTAACTTAAAACATAAGAAATCTCTTTAAGTGAAACAACGTCAAATAGTAGCAGACCTTCCTATCTACCGAAGGTCAATTTGGTTATGTAATTCGCATCCTTGTTCTCTTTTCTAGTAATATGCTGTAACAACCATTGATCAACCTTCTTCATGAATAAATTAATCTGCGAATTTAAAGCAATATTTGAGGATGACAAGGAGGATTCTTGAATAGCCTTCGTAACTTCCACATTATCGATTTGAATAAACACTCTCTCATAATTTAAACTTTGCAACATGTTCAAACTATCAAATATTCCTCATAGTGCGGCCTCAAAAGCTGAACACTTTCTCAAGCTCATGTTGAAGCCTAAAATCCACTTTCCTGTATGGTTTCGTAGGACTCCTCTAGAAGTAGTGATTCCAGAATCTTTCTTGACAGCGCTGTTTGTAATTAATTAAACTCATCTATGATCACTTTTTAATTATTTAATGACACTTAAACAAATTTTCCATACAATTGACACATACTTTTGATAATTTTTTTATCCCGAACCTAAATCCAAACTCAAAATCGAATCTTAAACTTCGAACCCAAATTCTAAATCCAAATCCGAACCCCAAACACTGGACTCGAACCTTTTAGGTTTAAAGTTTGTGATTTAAGTTTAAAGTTTAGGGTTTGGGATTCAGGATTCGATATTCAATATTAGAGGTTCAAGGTAAATTTTTTTACCAAAATTACGTGTCAATAACATAAAAAAAATTATTGAAACGTTATTAAATAATTAAAAATAACCATGAATGATGCGGTAGAAATGATCAATAAGATAGTAATGACCTAAATTCACAGGTACCGAAAAAAAGTGAGTTATAAGGCCTTCGTCTTAGTAAACCGAGTTCGTAAATAATTATTAGGAGTAATTATAAGTTTAGTAGTGCGTTTACTTAAGCTTTTATTAGGTGAATTTAATTTAATTTAGAGTAATTAATAAAAAGGACTAATTGAATAAAGGGTGGAAGTAAAATTATAGATTAAAAGAAAAAAAAGGGACTAAAATGGCAATTATGCCTATTGCATAAATTGAGACGGCAAACAGAGAAAAAAATCTAAAGATTTTTCTTGATTTTAATTTATTATTAATTAAAATAAAAATATAATAATATAAATTATTATTTAATTGGTATTATTTTATTATTATTAACTAATATATATATATATAAGAAATAAAAGAATAAAGAAAAAAAGAAACAAAAGAAGGAAGAACAAAGGCTCAAACGAAACAGGGGGGAAAGAAAGGGAAGGAAAAAGAAAAAGGGGAAACTAGGATTTTGAAGTTTTAATCTTTAATTGCTAGCAAAGAACCCGAAGCATCGGCACAAAAAGGAAAGGAGAAAGTTATCAAGGAGTAATCGCGAAATTTGGGTTTGTATTACTATAATTTAAATTATTCATTATTTAATGTTTATTTAGATATTTATATTTAATAAGTGAAATTGAAATTGAAATTGAAAGTGCTATGAATTGTAAATTGAAAGTCCCTAATAACTAGTCGGGCTGAGTCGGACATAGTTGGCATCCCATAAGATTGGAAGAGTTCAGGGATACTTCGACCTTAAGTCGATGAGACACTGGGTGTCATTATTTTACTTCGGATAGATTCGATGAGATATTGGGTACCACTTTACTTCGGCTACTAGGTGTCACTTTATTGCTACGAACTATCCGATGAGGCACTGGGTGTCATTCTGGTGTGTTTGGTTGGATCCGTGTATCCGCTAAGGTCCGAGTCTTGTTAATAGGGGTAAACAATGTGAAAAAGAAAAATTGAACAAAAATGAAAAATTGAGGCATATAAAGTGATATGTGATGAAATTGAGAAATGAGAATGAAATGGTTAAATTGATTTGATATTGACATGGAAAGTGGTGTATAAATTAAGATAATATGTGTTCATGTATTATATGATTGATTATGTGAAATTTATTTGGTTATTTATAATTTGAATTGTAGTAATACCACTGAGTATGAAATACTCAGCGTACGGTTGTTTCCATGCGCAGGTTAGTAGAAATTAAGGTCTTGGTTCAGCATCCAGATCGATCCCGACCTCAGTATAAACTCGGTGATGTAATTCTCCTCTTTTGGTAAATGTGACATGTACTAGGTGTTGTATAGGTTACATGTATATGCTTATAATGTTGGTTGTAATATATATATATATTATATTTTGATATTAGTTTAATAAAATGATAAAGAGTATATTATAAAATTTGGTATTATGTTTGAATGAAAAAAAAATGAATAAAGTTGTCGAAACCATCCCTTTTTTTGGAAAACGACGAGTTTCGAAAATTATTTTAAAATCGAAAAATACTGGGAGTCGCCACCAATCCTTTATTCGGTGTGATTGGATTACCATAAAACGTTTTAAAAAACCGTTTTGAGAACATGTAAGTCTTCGAAATCTAGAAAAATAGGTTCGGGAGTCGGTTACGCATGAGGAATGATTAGCACCCTCATACGCCCAAAATTGGTACCATATTGATTATTTCCGGGTCTTAATTTGTAACATTTAAAAGCTTAAAGTTTAAAATATGATCCTTGAATGCATGAGTTGAATTTTAAAGAAATGGAGTTTATTTGGAAATCCTGCTATTTCAGAGTGATCGAAGAAGAAAAGTTGCGTTCAGTGAGTTAGGACACAATATTTCAGGATCCAAAAATGACGAGCTTGCCTTTGTAAAACTTTTTTTAAATCTTTGGGAAAAGGATATTTGATTATCATGATTTGAAGAAAAGTTGCACCTAGTAAGTTAAGGCGCAGTATTTCAGAATCGAAGATAAGGAAACATTGCCTCGATTAAGGGTATTCGATTATTTCGATTTGAGGAAAAATTGCACATAGTAAGTTAAGGCACAAATTTTCGAAACTCGAAATAAAAGGATATTGCCTCGATTTTAAAGTTTTTGTATAAAAAACAATTTTGAAAATAAGCATGCGAGTTGAATATGAATGAGCAGTTAATAGTGGATATCATATAACGCGAAGTAAGATAAATAAGAAGATAAATTATTCACGAAAAATCAAAATGCAAGATACGAGTGCATAATAAAAAAATGCAAATGTTGATGAGAAAGAAGAATGATGCAGTCGGAGTTCAAAACGAGACCTTTCGGATGCACGGGGGCAAAATGGTAGTTTCAGGAAAATTAGGGATTAAAAAATGGAATTTTAGACATTCGGGGGTAAAAAATGTAACTTTGAGGATTTCGAGGTTGAAAGCGGAGTCTTCGGACATCCGAGAGTAAAATGGTAATTTTTTGGAAGTGTCGGGGTCAAAAATGAGATTTTTGAAAGTTTGGGGGTAAAATGGTAATTTTAGGAAGGTTCGGGGTCAAAAATGAGATTTTTGGAAGTTCGAGGGTAAAATGGTAATTTTTGGATAGTTTAGGGACCTCCGGGGTAATAAAACCAAAAACAGGTGACACGTGACAGCCCCTGAGGCATCCTGAAGTCAGAGGACAATTTTGAAAACCAATGAAAATTTCTGGGGCAATTTTGTAATTAAAACGGACTTCATTTAAGGATTAAATTTAAACAAATTAAAAAGAAAATGGACTGTTCGTAGAAATAAACCTAAATAATGACACGTGACAACCCCTGATGCCTTCAATGGGTCCAAGGATTAAATTGAAAAGGATTGGAAATTATTGGGCCAATTTAAAATTAATTAAAAGTGTAAAAAGGACCTGAATGAAAATTTTAGAAAAAACGGAAGGATTGAACGCATAAATAATCCTTCCTTCGAAAACACGCGAATCCTAAGTCTAGTCAGGTCGGATTCGGGTAATAGCTCAGAACGGTGCCGTTTTAGTACTGAAACTCAGCCCTCAGAACGGTATAAATGTCCTATTTCAGAGAAAAAAATCATTTCCTTCGGCTTTTTAAAAAAAAAAACCTCAAAACCCTCTAAAAAAACCTCTCACCCCTTCTCGACCGGCCATGCCACAGCCAGTCAGGCTGGTCGACGTCCGGCGCGCGTAGGGTCGCACGCGCACCGTCGACCCCCTTGCGTGGTCATCGCGCGTCACCACCGGGGGTCTTTCGGTACACGGGGCCGTCTTTCCACTCGCCACGCACCTCCGTTGAAGGTAAACCATCTCTTTTCTTCCCGCCTTCTCTTTTTGCATTCTTTTAAAACAGAGATCGGGTTCAGATCTGGTGAGATCGAACCCCGATCTTTTCTTTTAATTGTTTTTTTTGGAAAACCCCCTTTTCTTTTCTTTTTTAAAACTATTTTTATTATTAACCGCCTTGATTCTAACTCTGTTTTTTTTTACAGATCCAAGCGTGGCGCAGCGTCGGTGAGATTCGAGGTTTCAGCAGAGGCTTCGACGACAGCGACGCGAATCAGGAAAGTACCCTCTGACCGTTCAAATACTTTTTTATTATTAATAATTAAAAAAATTATTATTATTATTATTTAAACATTTATTATAAAAAAAAACCGTTCATTTGTTGTCACTGTCATTAATGCCATTATTATTATTGTTATTAAACAGCTATTATTATTAATGACCATTAAAAAACGTTTTGAAAATAACGTAAATAAATAATAACGGGGTATTGAATGCATGCTTTGAAACTAAATGAGATTTTGAATAGTGGTAAACACTTATTGAGTATACCTGGATACTTTAATGCTTAATCGCTGTGAATCCGGTCTGCCTTTTGTTGCCTTTGAGATTATTTGAATAACTTTTTTTCTAAATTGATCTTTGAAACTCTTAACTTGCCGTATATTGATTTCCGGATATTCAAAATCCAACCCCCAACAACTAACATCAATTCGGCTTTTATAGCCTGTGTTTACGATCATTTTCTTTTGTCTTATGTAACTAAATGCATATCTAATCTGCTTTCTCTTCTTGCAGGTTTGGCGACGGTGGCAGTGGCGGTTGCATCAGCTGGTGGCAGTGCAAGTTGCAACTAGAGATGGCAACTTAGTTGCTGACATGGCGGATCCTGGTTGGCTGAGGGGAAGGTGGCAGCAGCATCCATTGTAGCTGATTAGACTTAGAGTATTTGGGCTGACTTGGGCCATTTGTAATTTGGGTTATTTAAATTTGGGCCCAATTGGGCTTTGTAATTGGACATTGCTATTTTTTGGACTTTTTAACTTTGAATTTAATTAAGATTAATTTAAATTCAAATTTGAATTAAATTTAAAATAAATTAAAAAAAGGCCTAGTCAAAATTGGGCTTCAACAACTGCCCCTCCTTGCTTGTTGCTGTGTAACAAGAATGGAGCAAGGACCAAAAGGAGGCTCGATTTGGTCTCGTTTCACTTCTTTGACGATCTCTCTTCAAGTGGGCCACTTTTCGCTTTGTTTAACTGTTCGGTTTTGTCGTATCTACCTCTGTATCATGACTCCATCTTGCCTGTAGTCTTTGAGTCTGGTTTTACCGATTTGGTCTTCTTCTCAGTATTTCATTAGGAAGATGACTGCATCGTTTGTTTCAATTCGCTTCTCTGCATCTCATCAGGAAGACGAATTTGATTCACTTCTCAATATCTCATCAGGAAGCTAACCTTTTATTGCTTCGACCTGCTTCTCAATGTTTCATCAGGAAGCTGGGGTTTGAAGATTTTGCTCGTTTTGAGCCTCATTTAGGTCTTCTTCTCAGTGTCTCATCAGGAAGATTATCACATCGCTGTTTGTTTCAATTCGCTCTTCTGTATCTCATCAGGAAGACGAATTTGGTTCACTTCTCAGTATCTCATCAGGAAGCTAACCTTTTATTGCTTTGACCTGCTTCTCAGTGTTTCATCAGGAAGCTGAGGTTCGAAGATTTTGCTCGTTTCGAGCCTTATTTAGGTATTCTTCTCAGTGTCTCATCAAGAAGATGATCATATCGCTGTTTTTTTCAATTCGCTCCTCTATATCTCATCAGGAAGACGAATTTGGTTCACTTCTTAGTATCTCATCTGGAAGCTAACCTTTTATTGCTTCGACCTGCGTCTCAGTGTCTCATCAGGAAGCTGGGGTTCGAAGATTTTGCTCGCTTTAAGCGTGAATTTGATTTGGTCTTCTTCTCAGTATTTCATCAGGAAGATGACTGCGTCGTTTATGGATAATCGTAATCTGCCCCGTGATCGGGATAGGACATTGGAGTCCCGTACCTTTCCAACTTGGTGATCTTAATTATTCATATCGCCATGTGACCTGTGAAGTATACTTTTATGGGCCTCTATGTAGGCCTAAATTAGAGAGTCATAATTAGAATGAATTAAATGCTCCTAACTTTTATGAATGCGCATGATGAATGCCAGATTTGTTTATTATCTATTCAGGTCGGCATGGTTTGTCGCCCGTCCAAATTCTGTCTTTGATGCGTTACTCTATCTTTTATAGGTTGTTCTGGAACTGTTTGTTTTTAAGCTTGTCTTCCCATTGGTGGTCTTGTTTCGGTCTTCTTGTAATTTCTGAAAACTTTAGAATAATGCTCGTAACTTTTGTATGATCTATTAGTTAATTATCCGTTATTTAGATGCAAAATGCTTGGTCAAAATTGTGCAGAAACAAAGTCGTATTTCCAAAATTCTATTAAGAAGAGGATCAAGGGAAACAATAAAAAGAGGATCAAAGGAAACAATTATTGGTTGAAAATTGTCAAGTATACAATGAAAAATAATTGGTTGCCCTAGATATCGCAAAATGAGCTACTCTACGCCAACTTTGCTTGAGAATTATTCCTAATCTCAGATGCGTGTTTAGAAAATCTAGAGTGCTTTGTTGATGTTTCAAGTTGTAACCTTCCTCCATCTCGTCGACCCATTCTCGGACCTGAGCCGCCTTTTGCGGGTTTTCAACTCAAAGTTTCCTTGGTTCCAGGACGCCCTTTACGAGTTTTCATCCTGAATTTAAAAAAAAAACGCACTTTGCGGGTTTTCATCTCAATTCTCATTTTCTTTTTAGGCGAAGTATTTTTTTACCGAGTCTGAATTGACAGGGTTGTATAACTCTTTGCCGTCCATTTCCATTAAGATAAGAGCTCCTCCTGAGAAAGCCTTTTTTACCACATAAGGCCCTTCCCAATTAGGCATCCATTTCCCATGGAAATCTTTGTGTATGGGAAGTATCTTTTTTAAAACTAGATCCCCCTCATAGAATTCCCTGGGACGAACCTTTTTTTCGTAGGCTCGCGTCATTCTTTTCTGGTACAACTGGTCATATCGAGCTTGGACCCATTCAACCTTTGTGTATGGGAAGGTATTTCAACCTCAATAGGCAAGACTGCTTCCATACCGTATGCCAACGAGAATGGCGTTGCCCTAGTAGAAGTTCTGATTGAGTTCTGTAGGCAAAGATGACAAATGGTAATTTTTCGTGCCAGTCTTTGTAGGTCTCGGTCATTTTTGCCACAATCTTCTTGATATTCTTATTAGCTGCCTCCACAACCCTGTTCATTTTCGGGCGATAAGGAGAAGAATTATGATGCTTAATTTTGAATTGTTCACAAACTTCTGCTATCGTGCTATTGTTCAAATTGATGGCATTGTTGGATATGATTCTTTCGGTTATCCCGTATCGGTAAATAATTTCTTTTTTCAGGAACTTGCTAACTGCAGACTTGATAACATTTGCATATGAGGTTGCCTCTACCCATTTAGTGAAGTAGTCAATCACCACAAAGATGAATCTATGGCCATTGGAAGCCTTTGGAGAAATTGGCCCGATGATATCCATGCCCCACATAGAAAAAGACTAGGGAGAAGTCATGACATGAAGGTGTGATTGTGGTACATGAATCTTGTCTCCGTAGATTTGGCATTTATGACACTTCTTAGCATAATTGATGCAATCGCCCTCCATACTAGCTCAGTAATACCCAAACCTTATTATTTGTCGAGCCATCGTGAAACCGTTAGCGTGTGCCCGCAAATGCCTTTGTGAACTTCTTTTAAGATCTTTTTAGCTTCAATTGCATCGACACATCTTAGCAACACTTGATCTTTTCTCCTCTTGTACAAGATTTTCCCGTCTTGGACATATTCACTGGCTAGTTTGCGTAACGTCCTCTTTTCATTTTCTGAGGCTTGCTCGGTATACTTTCGATCTTTCACAAACTGAAGAACATTCTGGTACCATGGGTGATCATCTTTTTCCTCTTCTTCCACTACCTCAATATCGCAACAATGAGCAGGAGCTTCATAAATACTCATTTGAATGGGTTTTACATTTTCTGTCCTACTCACCTTAATTATCGAGGCTAGAGTGGCAAGAGCATCGGCCATCTAGTTTTCTTCTCGTGGGAGATAATGAAACATGACGTCAACGATTTCTGTGATCAACTCGAGGACCAATTTACGGTAATCCATTAACTTTGAATCATTTGTTTCCCATTCTCCTTTTAGTTAATAGATTACCAACGCGGAATCTCCATAAATTTCCAAAATTTTGATTCTCGGCTCCATGGCCGCACGGATTCCTAAGATACATGCTTCGTATTCAGCCATATTATTTGTGCAATCAAAATCGAGCTTGCTGGTGAAAGGGTAATGATCTCCCTCTGGTGATACCAAGACTGCCCCAATCCCATTACCCGTGTCATTTGAAGCTCCATCGAAATTCAATCCCCAAGGTCGTTCTTCCGTAATTGCCCCTTCGGTAGCCGCTATATACATTAAATCTTCATTCGGGAAATCGAAGTCTATCGGCTCATAGTCTTCTAAAGCTCTACTTGCCAGGAAGTCTACTATCGCACTTCCTTTTATTGCCTTTTGATTGACATATATTATGTCGAATTCCGAAAGCAAGATTTTCCATCGAGCTAATCTCCCATTCAATGTTGCTGACTCTATCAAATACTTCAGAGGATCCACTTTCGAAATCAACCAAGTGGTATGATATAACATGTATTGTCTTAATCTGCATGTAGTCCAGACTAGGGCACAACATAATTTCTCAATAGGCGAATATCGCGTCTCGCAAGCAGTGAATTTCTTGCTGAGATAATATATCGCCCTTTCTTTCTTTTCGAATTCATCGTGTTGGCCTAGTACGCATCCCATGAAATTCTCGAAGACCGTTAAGTACAGGATCAATGGCTTATTAGGAATTGGAGGTACCAAGATGGGTGCCTTGAATAAATATTCTTTGACCTTATTGAAGGTTTCCTGACATTCATCATCCCATACACCCGAGTTACGTTTTCTAAGCAAGCGGAAGATAGGATCGCATTGCTCAGTCAACTGTGAAATGAACCGAGCAATGTAATTTAGTCTTCCTAAGAACCTCCAAACTTCTTTTTGCGTGCTGGGTAGTGGTAGCTCCTGTATGACTTTGACTTTATCCGGGTCAATTTCAATTCCTCTTTTGTTGATTACGAAGCCTAACAATTTTCCTGAAGTGGCCTCGAAAGTGCATTTGGCTGGATTTAACTTTAATTGATATTTCCTTAGCCTTCCAAATAACTTTCTTAGGATTCTTACATGTTCCTCCTCCGTTCGGGATTTTGCAATCATGTCATCGACGTAAACCTCAATTTCCCTATGCATCATGTCATGGAACAAGGTCACCATGGGCCTTTGATAAGTTGCCCCTGCGTTTTTTAGCCCAAAGGGCATCACCTTGTAGCAAAACGTTCCCCATATTGTAATAAAAGTGGTTTTGATCATGTCCTCCGGGTCCATCCTTATCTGATTATACCCAGAGAAACTATCCATAAAGGAAAACAGGGAATGTCCTACCGTGTTATCGACTAGAGTGTCGATGTGGGGTAAGGGAAAATTATCCTTTGTGCTAGCTTTATTTAGGTCTCGATAATCCACACACATGCGCACCTTTCCGTCTTTTTTAGGAACGACGACTATATTAGCTACCCATTCAGAGTATTTGACCACCAGGAGGAAGCCGGCGTCAAATTGTTTCTTAACTTCTTCTTTTATTTTTAATAACACATCCGGTTTCATCCTTCGGAGTTTTTGTTGCACGAGTGAGTTTATGGACCATGCGAAGATGTCTTGGAATTCTTGAAGCAAATTGATAAGATCCCTTCTAGTTTCTTCGGAGATGCTTGTTCCAATTTTCACCACTTTCTTGTCATCTTCGTGCCCCAGATTTATAACTTCTGTTGGGTTTGAATGAGGCAAGATCTATTTTTTTTCCTGTTCCATCATTCTTAAAAGATCAGGAGGTAAATCACAATC
This sequence comes from Kokia cookei, assembly GCA_039519145.1. Taxonomy (NCBI): domain Eukaryota; kingdom Viridiplantae; phylum Streptophyta; class Magnoliopsida; order Malvales; family Malvaceae; genus Kokia; species Kokia cookei. The sequence goes on along the minus strand of CM076900.1, from coordinate 35,578,571 downwards.
TTGATTATCTTCAATGTCCTGAAGCTCTTCCGAACACGCATCTTGCTCGAAGTAGGATTCTAAGTTAGCGTCAGGGTTGCTCATATTATTGATATTTGAGGATCTGTCAAAGGATGAAAGGGAGGTCCAACGAGCAAAATAAATTTACGAAAGAATGACTATGTGGTATATGTATGAATGTGTATGTATTAAAGAATAATTAATCTTGTTTATTAGACATGTACGAATGGTTTATTAAGCCGAATTAAGAAATTAAAGAATAATTATGGAGAAGAGTATAAGATGGAAAGTGCATTTCATTCAAAATAACTGAGTAATGACCATGGGCCCTTTTTACAAAAAGATCCATATTGCTTTCGAGCCTAAAGTAATAGGTGTTTTCGAGCCTAAATCTTAAAAGTTACAGGGAGCTCCTCCACGGTCCAATTGTTCAAGGTGCTTCCAGGTGCATACGGACCGACTCTTGATGGATTCCTTTTATTTCCTGCATCTGATATAGCATTAATGTTCAAACCTTTCATGATGGCCCCTTTCGTTCCAATCGCCACTTGCTCCTTTTCCTGCTGGTTGATCACCCCTCCTGAGACGAAAGTCTCGCAGATGTGTGGGAAGACCGTGGGTTCCCACGAGATGTATTTTCCAGACAGTCTGACCCTCTTTCTTTCTTGCTTTTTCTCTAATTATTTCCTCATTTGTTCGCGTCGCTTGTACCCTAGGCCATAACGATCCCGTTTTTCTATTAGTATTGGCACATTAATTCTTCTTTTGAGGTATTTTCCTAGTCCTTTCCCAGGTATAGCCCTTTTTTCGACTGTTAATCGCAAGCCCATCCTAGTGGTCGATGATATCGTAGGCACAGGCATTTTCCTCCCTTCCAAAATGAAGGTTGCATTGGCAAACTCCAGTAAGCGGAAAAAGCATTCCACAGTCTCCTCGTCTATTCCCACGTAGGGTGAGTCACTTGTTATAGATGCAATTATTTCCTCCTCAGCATTAATCGTGATCAGCAGCCCTTCATTTATTAGCTTCACTTTCTAGTGCAAAGAGAAGGTACTACCCCAGCTGAATGGATCCATGGTCTCCCCAGCAGACAGTTATAAGTGGGCCTAATATCCATTACTAAAAAATCTACTTCATATGTATTTGGCCCAAATTAAAGGGGTATTTCAATCTTCCCCATTACCTTCCTTTCTGTCCCGTCAAATGCTCTTACTATGTTGTTACATCCTTTCATGTGAGAGCTATCAATTGGTAATCTTTGTAGTGTAGCTAGCGGTGACACATTCAAGGCTGAACCATTGTCTATAAGTACTCCCGGTAGCGTATACCCTTTATAACGGGTAGTGATGTGTAGGGCCTTGGTGGACCCTATTCCTCCCATTGGTATTTCATCATCGCTGAAGGAAATAAAGTTATCAGTACTCACGTTATTGACCAATCGATCCAGTTTGCTGACAAAGATGTCATTTGCTACATATGTTTCGTTTAAGACTTTCATTAGTGCATTTGGATGGGCCTCCGAGCTTAAAAGCAATGACAGGATCGATATCCGAGCAGACTGTCTGTGTAGTTGCTCTACTACACTATATTCACTATGCCTTAAGCACTTTAAAAACTCTTTGGCCTCATTCTCGGATACAAGCTCGGTGATGGGTGCTTCCGGTGTGTTAGTCATTTCTTTCTCATGCTCACACATTCTAGCTTTCCCTTTATTAACCTCTTTTTCTTTATTCACAAGGTCATAATTCTTACCACTACGGGTAACAAGATTAACGTCCTTTCTGGGTTCCCTCTCTCTTGGTACGGTCACATTGCAACTGTAACTCCATGGGACCTTTTTATTGTCATTGTAAGGAAACGTTACAGGCTTTTGTATGATGATGCGGGGAGTTATCTGTTCTCTTGTCGTGCCACGAATAATCACCTTGGGGTGATTGCTTTCGTAAGTTTTAGCTATCCCGTCCTCAGAGGCACAAACATCATTAGCTTCCAGCGCTTCTTCAAAAAATTCCAGCTCTCGATTGTCCATCAACATCTGGACCACGATTTTGAACTCGACGCAACTTTGAATTGTATGCCCTTTGACGACGTGAAACTCGCAGTGGTTATCATCCCTGATTATCATACTCTTTTTATCGCTCACAACTATTCCTTGTTTAACCAACTCCTGCCATACCCACCGAAGTGGAGACTTAATTTCTTCAATATTTCTCTTAATTTTTCGGGCTCTTTCTTCCAACAGGGCATTCACCCCTTGCTTTGGGTGATTAGGCAAAGGATTTCCAAGTATATTGGGCTTTGCTGGCTCTTCCAACTTTATGATTCCATGCTCTATGAGTCTTTCGACTCGTATTTTAAAAGCAGAATAGTTTTCAATCGAGTGTCCTTCGGCCCCCGCATGATATTCACAGTGAGCTTTTGCATCGTACCAAGCCGGGAATGGTGGTTTGTATGGTTTTACATGCTGTGGAGCCACCTCATATGCATCATATAATATCTTGTAGAGTTTCCCATATGACATAGGAAGGGGAGTATATTGAATTCTTCCTCTATTTGGCCTAGTGTCCATCTATTACCGCGGGGTATTTTAGTAATTTCCCATTGGAGTCTTGGGCTGACTTGCGATGAAGGGTCTGGTGTAACTAGGTGTGTATATGCTTTTATTGTTCACCTCATTATCCCTTCTTCTAAGAGCAAGCCTTTTAGGGTTTTTTTCGGTTTGAATTTTACCGGTTTTGATCGTATTTTCAATCATTTCCCCTGACATGACCATATCAGAAAAACTCTTGGTGGCGTTTTCTAGCTGATGATTTAGGTAATGAGCTTTAAGGGTATTGACAAACAATATTATTGTCTCCTTTTCTGTTAGCGGTGGCTGTACTTGGGTTGTCATCTTGCGCCACCTCTGCACATATGTTCTAAAGCTCTCATTTGACTTTTTTTTCGTATTCTGCAGCGTAAGTCGATCAGGAGCTATCTCTATCACATGACTGTATTGTTTTAAGAAAACTTATGCCAAATCCTTCCACGAATAAATTTTTGATTGGCTCAACTGATTATACCATCTGGTTACCGACCCGACCATGTTGTCTTGAAAATAATGAATTAACAGTTGGTCGTTATGAAAGTACCCCGCCATCTTTCTACAGAACGTGGTTAGGTGAGCTTCAAGGCAGCTCGTCCCGCTATATTTTTCAAATTCTAGAGCTTTGAATTTGGGAGGAAATAGTAGGTCCAAAACCAGACTTAACTCTTTGGCGTCTACCCTATAGGAAATTTCAACTCTCTACATTGCGTTTATTTGTCTGGGGAGATCTTCTCTTATCATCTCGTCAAAGTCAGGGACACCCAGATTTACGGATTTATCCTCTAGGTTTGATCCTGATCCAATTGGATAATTAGTCGGTCGCGACGTGCCCGTAGTTGGTTGCTGTGCCCTTACAGTAATAGTAGGCTCCCGTGTCAGCATTTCATGCGAAACCGGGTTATGGAGGGGTGTAAAACCTGGGGAGACCTTTGGGTCTTCTTCTTCCTCAATAACAGGGCTCTTTCCCCTATCAGCCATACTTTGTTTTACTTGCGCTAATTCATTCATTAGGCTTTTCTGTGCCTCCATGAATTTATTCTTTATTTCTCTGCACATCATGCTCATTTGCTCTTGGATGCGCTCTTGCATCTGGTCTTGTAACTCTTTTTGGATTTGTTCAAGTATTTGTTTCATGGCTTTAGTTTTCTTTCGAGTATTATAGCGGTGTGAGTTTTCAATGGTTACTGATGTGGCTGGATAAATTTTAATAGGTTACGATTGTTATGCAGAAGTATGCGAAAATGTGATGTGAATATGATGCATGTATGCAAGAGAGAGGTATTGACATATAATTCACTTTCCATTTAGAAAACTTCATTTGGATAACAAGTTCCTTAACGTAAAGCAAATTACATAAACGGTTTTGCTTTGATGCTCAGAGCTTTGACTTTCTTAAGGAGTTTTGACAGTTTCTGTCCTCGTTCCGTTTTCGTCTCGTACTGTGTGCTCAACTCTTCTGCTTCAACTGCCAGTGTCTGCACATGATCAGCTACTTCGCGAATTTGATTTAAAGCTTCACCCATAACATAATCCCTTTCTCTGACTTCCTTTTAAGTTTGTTGAAGATGCCAATCATTCGTCTTCAACGTCCTTTCCAAAATCTCGATTCCTATCTCGCTATTTTAGAAAGAGGCCTCTAATTCTTCCACCCTCCTACTTAGTCTCTCGATCTCAGCTCGGCATGCTTTTAATTCTATTACTGAATTTCGGCTACGATGCCTGTACAAGGACTCCTCCAATTCTCCTACTCGAGCTTTTAATTCAGTCACTTCGGCTTGGCTTTCCAGAAGGCTACCCTTTGTAGCATTCTCCTGAACTTGGGCATCTTGAAATTTGCTTTTGCAGTGGCTTGTCTTATTTTTCTCTTCGCGGATTTCCTACTGCCATTGCTCTTATGTCTTTTCTATACCGGCGGTTCTCATTGACAATCGAAGCTTTTTATAGTCCTTCTTTAGGTTGCTAAGATCTTCTTCAACCTTATTCTTCCCTTTTTTTAATTTCTCAACCTCTAGCTTCTAAACATCAACGTCCAATCCTAAAAACACTTTCTATTCCTCCAGTTTTTCTATCACTTTCCCCATTTCAGCGTTTTTGTTTTCGAAATCCTGTTTAATTATTTTTAATTCAGTCGGAACAACCTGCAAGTGTTCTTCAATTGGACGGATAATCTCCAGGTTTGGTACAGGAATATTGTCGTTAATCCTTCTGTTTCTCTACCAATCATATTCTGCAGTTATCATGGGATTGGCGTCGAATGCTTTCATTTTTTGAACTTGATTCCATGCATTTGAGATTTCCCGAATCCTTTTCTTATTATTTTCTCCTCGGTACACGAATTCACACTGTGCTATCCCATAAGTCACGGGTATGAACTGTCTTGATCTATATTGTCCTGACATTAGCAAAGGTGCATACCTGGTTGCTCCCCATATTCCTGCCAATGGGACCCAGTCAAGATCTCCGTACCGATATAATATTTCATTAGGAATAAAACCATAGCGCCCATTACTCTATGTCTTCGTCTTTGAGGCTTTGGAGTATGGCCATCCACTTTTCTTCCGAGAAGCTTTCTTGTCTATGTGTGGCCACGAACTCTTTCAAAAGGGAGTAATCTTTAGACAAGTACTGATATGAGACTTTTTCTGTTTTCCAAAAGTGACTATGGAACCATACCATCAGTAGTGGTGCGCAGGCGATAAATCGACCTTCTCTCACCTTTCTGCATGTATTTAAAGATCTGAAAGTTTCAGCTTGTATAGTCGGGACAAGTGTCACTCTTTTAGATAATCTATCGAACAAATCTATCACCGCGTCTTCTATATGCCCTAAAGCCTTCGAAAAAATGACCAACCCGTAGATACTTAGGGTTAAAATGTCGATCTTCTTCTTCATATCTGGATGAGCCACTATTAAGTCTCGCAGGCTTTTCCACATGATGCACTTGTTATCGCCTTTGACCTTAACTCAAGCTGTAACTCACTATTCGCTTATGCCCGTGATGTTTATCAATCTTTTAACCATGGTCGGGAGATTTGGAGCTCTAGAATAGGCCTTATCTACTGACAACTTCGAACAATGGAGCAGAATGGTGTATTCTTCTATCGTCGGTGTCATGTCTATATTCCTGAAGGTAAAGCAATTATAGGCTGAATTCCAATACTGTGTTAAGGCTCTAAAGAGGGATTTGTTCACTTTAACTTCGCACAAGTATGGCAAATCTCCCTATTCTTGGTAAAAGGTTCGTTTCATGTTGTTGTCCCAACTGTCTCATATCTCTTTCAATTCTAACACATTGTTTTGAGCCGTGCTGATCTTAGTATAATCCCAAAGCTCTGACTCATATCCTTCCACTAAGCTGTCTCCCTTTTGGCGCTGAGTCTCCTCCGACCACACGCGCACGACTATATTGTCCTCCACTTTATCAAAGTACTTGATTTTCATGATTAATTCTCTTATAGGTAACTGAACTTTTGAGTCTATACCTTCTCTGGATATGATCATGAAAATGCAATGCAAAAAAAAGAGACAACATAAACAAGTTAGCGAAGCACATAATATCAATAAATATAGAGTAGAACCTAAGAGTTTGTCTTGGAAGGTTGCTAAATGGTTTAGTATAACTCCTTTCTAAGCAAGTTCCTACGGTTTGCTATATGTGGTTTCGGGTTTTAAAGTAGAGGTACCCAAACCAGCAGATTCCTCGATCCTCACCCGTTACAAGCTTATACAGATGAGTTCGGTTTAGGGGGACGTATTTCCCACATGTTTGCATGAAAGTGAAAACTTCACGAAAACAAGGGTACTTTGTAATCTCGAAAGCGATCCACTATCCTGCACGGAGGCAAAGACCTCACGAAGGAGTAGTTTCAGGCTTCCACTTAAAAGGTAATATCAAATGCAAATGCATGCGAATTTGCACTAGTAATATCACATGATATAATGTCACAAAAGATGTCGAGGATCACCTATTAAACAAAACTGAAGCTCAAAAGTTTCCAAAGAATACCCAAAAATAATCAATTTCGGCTTGACTCTCGTTTATTTTTAAAATTCCCCAGTGGAGTCGCCAGTTGTCGAAACCATCCTTCTTTTTGGAAAACGACGAGTTTCGAAAATTATTTTAAAATCGAAAAATAATAGAAGTCACCACCAATCCTTTATTCGGTGTGATTGGATCACCATAAAACGTTTTAAAAAACCATTTTGAGAACATGTAGGTCTTCGAAATCCAGAAAAATAGGTTCGGGAGTCGGTTACGCATGAAGAAGGATTAGCACCCTCATACGCCCAAAATTGGTACCATATTGATTATTTTCGGGTCTTAATTTGTAACATTTAAAAGCTTAAAGTTAAAAATACGATCATTGAATGCATGAGTTAAATTTTAAAGAAATGGGGTTTATTTGGAAATCCCGCTATTTCAAAGTGATCGAAGAAGAAAACTTGCGTTCAGTGAGTTAGGACACAATATTTCAGGATCCAAAAATGACGAGCTTTCCTTTGTAAAACTTTTTTTAAATCTTTGGAAAAAGGATATTTGATTATCATGATTTGAAGAAAAGTTGCACCTAGTAAGTTAAGGCGCAGTATTTCAGAATCGAAGATAAGGAAACATTGCCTCGATTAAGGGTATTCGATTATTTTGATTTGAGGAAAAATTGCACCTAGTAAGTGAAGACTCAAATTTTCGGAACTCGAAATAAAATGATATTACCTCGATTTTAAAGTTTTTGTATAAAAAACAATTTTGAAAATAAGCATGCGAGTTGAATATGAATGAGTAGTTAATAATGGATATCATATAATGCGAAGTAAGATAAATAAGAAGATAAATTATTCACGAAAAATCAAAATGCAAGATACGAGTGCATAATAAAAAATGCAAATGTTGAAGAGAAAGAAGAATGATGCAGTCGGAGTTCAAAATGAGACCTTTCGGATGCATGGGGGCAAAATGGTAGTTTCAGGAAAATTCGGGATTAAAAAATGGAATTTTAGATATTTAAGGGTAAAAAAGGTAACTTTGAGGATTTCGAGGTTGAAAGCGGAGTCTTCGGATATCCGGGAGTAAAATGGTAATTTTTTGGAACTGTCGAGGTCAAAAATGAGATTTTTGGAAATTTGGGGGTAAAATGGTAATTTTTGGATAGTTTAGGGACCTTCGCGGTAATAAAACCAAAAATAGGTGACACGTGGTAGCCCCTGAGGCATCTTGAAGTCAGAGGACCATTTTGAAAACCAATAAAAATTTTTGGGGTAATTTTGTAATTAAAACGGACTTGATTTAAGGATTAAATTTAAACAAATTAAAAAGAAAAGAGACCGTTCGTAGAAATAAACCTAAATAATGACACGTGGCAGCCCCTGATGCCTTCAATGGATCCAAGGATTAAATTGAAAAGGATTGGAAATTATTAGGCCAATTTAAAATTAATTAAAAGTGTAAAAAGGACCTGATTAAAAATTTTAGAAAAAGCGGAAGGATTGAACGCATAAATAATCCTTCCTTCGAAAACACGCGGATCCTAAGTCCAGTCGGGTCGGATTTCGAGTCGGATTTGGGTAATAGCTCAGAACGGTAACGTTTTAGTACTGAAACTCAGCCATCAAAACGGCATCGTTCTAAGGGCCTATAAATGCCCTATTTCAGAGAAAAAATCATTTCATTCGGCTTTAAAAAAAAACCTCAAAACCCTCTTAAAAAACCTCTCACCCCTCTCGGTCGGCTATGCCACGGCCAGTCAGGCTGGTCGCCGTCCGGCGCGCGTAGGGCTGCACGCGCACCGTCGACCCCCGCGCGTGGTCATCGCCGGGGGTCTTCCGGTACACGCGTCTCCGTTGAAGGTAAACCATTTCTTTTCTTCCTGCCTTCTCTTTTTGCATTCTTTTAAAACAGAGATCGGGTTCAGATCTGGTGAGATCGAACCCCGATCTTTTCTTTTAACGGTTTTTTTTTTTGGAAAACCCCTTTTTTTTTTAAAACTATTTTTATTATTAACTGTCTTGATTCTAACTCTATTTTTTTTTTATAGATCCAAGCGTGGCGCAACGTCGATGAGATTCGGGGTTTCAACGGAGGCTTCGACGATAAATATGCGAATCAGGGAAGTACCCTCTGACCGTTCGAATACTTTTTTATTATTAATAATTAAAAAAATTATTATTATTATTATTTAAACATTTATTATAAAAAAAACCTGTTCATTTGTTGTCACTGTCATTAATGCCATTATTATTATTGTTATTAAACAGCTATTATTATTAATGATCATTAAGAAACGTTTTGAAAATAACGTAATAAATAACAACGGGGTATTGAATGCATGCATCGAAACTGTATGAGATTTTGGATAGTGGTAAACACTTATTGAGTATACCTAGATGCTTTAATGCTTAATCGCAGTGAATCCGGCCTGCCTTTTGTTGCCTTTGAGATTATTTGAATAACTTTTTTTCTAAATTGATCTTTGAAATTCTTAACTTGCTGTATGTTGATTTCCGGATATTCAAAATCCAACCCCCAACAACTAACATCAATTCGACTTTTATAGCTTGTGTTTACAATCATTTTCTTTTGTCCTATGTAACTAAATGCATATCTAATCTGCTTTCTCTTCTTGCAGGTTCGACGATGGTGGCAGTGGCAGTTGCATCAGTTGGTGGCAGTGCAAGTTGCAACTAGAGATGGCAACTTAGTTGCTGACGTGACGGATCCTGATTGGCTGAGAGGAAGGTGGTAGCAGCATCCATTATAGTTGATTAGGCTTATAGTATTTAGGCTGACTTGGGCCATTTGTAATTTGGGCCCAATTGGGCTTTGTAATTGGACATTGCTATTTTTTGGACTTTTTAACTTTGAATTTAAATTTAAATTAAATTTAAAATAAATTAAAAAAATGTCCAGTCAAAATTGGGCTTTAACAAAAGTTATTAGTAAATTTTGAATAATATTAAAAATATTTAATTATTGGATTAATATGTTAATGGAATGATTATGATTTAAGTGAATTTGAATATAAATTGTTTTGAGCCTCGAGGGTTTAATTAAAGAATTTTATAATTATTTTAGAATATGTTCATTAATTATTTATTGATTATTTGTAAGTTGTCCGATATGTCTGGTAATACCCTGTAACTTTGTTCCGGTGACAATTTAAGGTTAAGAGGTGTTACATATAATTTCTTTTAATTTAGTAATTAAAAAGTTGATATGTATGGACGAAAATATTATTAGTTTTTCTATATTTATCAGAAGATACCCAACAGTGATTTTCAGCGGCTAGGATTCACCCGATTTTCTTTGACGCTGTCGTTTAGACAGGATAAGTTTGTAATTTAGCCAAGCCGAGCTGATTTAGTCCAAAAACCAAAGCCAAGCCAATGACCAGTTGTTCCAAGAAAGAGAAGCCTTCGAAGTACACGTGTTAGAGACACAGCTGTCGGATCTTATCCTAGCAGCCAAAACTCGTACTATTACACTACACCTATCAAAATTATTATTATTTATCTCATTCACTTCAAATTTTTTAAATTCGGTCAGTCAAGATGACGTAATTTTTCAAAAGAAATTAATTTTATGGTTAAATAAATTAAATATGCAGATTTTTTTAATTAATTGAATAGGTTGTTTTTTCAATATTTAATAAAATAAATAGATTTTAAAAAAATTATGTGAAAATACGTTCAGGTGAACGAGTGTTCTACTAACATGTCAAGAAAAATATAAGCAATTGAAAGCATTTTTCGATAATTACAAAAAACACGTTTAATTAGATGCGTTTTTTTATCAACCGTATAATTAATTAATTTCATCAGTTAAAAAGTATTACACTACCATTTAAATCCAATTGACATGTAAATAGATAATAAAGTAATAAAGTGTTAATTTCTGTTGGTAATGATAATTTAGCTTTTAATATAATAATGTTTATGTTATTTTGTCAAATTGGTTCTTATTATTTTTTAGTTAAATTTAACCCTTATCTCATAGAAAAGGTTGAAGTATTATTTTTAACGGAGATGTTAATCAAAACGTTAATTTTTAAACATGACAATTCGTATGATAATTCATGAGTAGTTCATATTATTTTTTTCTATTTTTTTAATTTTATAATTTTAAATTAATTATTGATGTGATATAGAAAACATATAATACAATGTTAGCATAAAAAACACATAGAATATCATAAGCGAACCTAGAATTTTCTTTAAGCAGGGCCAAAATGAAATTAAAAATATTTGAGATGTCAAATATAGATTTTTTTCGTGTATCAATTTATCATTTTTGAAAGGATTAAATAGAATATTTCTCATATTTGAGAGCCAAATCATAATATTCTCTTATATTAATTTATAATTTAATCATTTACAAAGGAATTAGAATTACAATGTTTCAAAATTTTCGGAGCAAAGCTTTGCTTGCCCCTTGTATCCTCCTCTATGAATCGTCACGTGGATTACCAAGCCAACATCGTTAAAAAATTAATATTTTAGCAAACATCTTCGTTAAAAAAATACTATTTGATTTTTTTTTCGAAAAATTAATAAGTGAATTTAATTAAAAAAGGACTAACTGAAAATATATGTAAATATTTAGGATTAAATTTGATATTATATTTAAAAAATAAAATTATGGTTTTAGTGGGAAAAAATAAATAAAATTGAAATACGAATTGAAGTTCGGTTATGCAGCTGGAGCGCATTTCTAATCTAATCTAAAAGCCCGCTTCCAGATTTTAGGATTCAAAGTGTGGGCCCTATCCTGACCCCACATGTTCCCTCTCTTTTATTTATTTTTATTTTTAAAATTGAAGTTTGATATTTTTTTTCCCCTTTTTAAAGAGGCATTGCTTTAAAAACAAACTTTGTAGCATTTCAACATTTCAAACTTACCCACCCAACCATATCAATCAAAGCTCAATAAAAAAAATTATTTATCTTTATATAAATTTATTCGTTTTACATATTCAAACAAAATTTTTTTCTTCTAAAATTAACTATTTTCAAACTATCTCACGGCTAAATTGTACATATATGTTTTTTTTTTTTGTTAATTGATGAATTAGGTTATTTTCAAAGTTTTAGCGAAATAGATCGATTTTAGAGAGAGTACGTGAAAGTGTGTCCAGTTGAAAACGTTTTCTAAAAGTTCCAAAAAAAAACACGTCCACTTTGACGTGTTTTCTTTAACAATTATGCAGAAAGCGCATTCAACTGGACTCATTTTTCAAACTCTCTTCAAAATCAGTTTATTTTCCTAAATTAAAAAAAAAACTATTTAACCAATTAAAGAAAAATAATAGCATATATGACTAATTTAGCCTAATATCATTATAGGTTCTGATTTATTTGCTCTTTTTTAACACAACGTCTAGAATTATTTATAGTCCATTCGCAATCCTTAAATAGAAATATAATGTACTTTAACGCACTCGAACTCACTTTTTGCACTGATAACAATGTTCATACCAATTGAGCTAAGACTCCATCAATGATGTTAATTTTTTAATTTAAGTTCAATTTAATACACATATTTTTTGGTGAAAAATAATAAAATCTTTTTGGTCTGATTCTGATATTAATAATGAATTTCTTTTGGGTTTTTTTTTAAATAAAAATTGAATAAGGGCAAGAATTGAGGTTTCGTTGAAGTTGAGTAAGAAAAAAGTTAATGGACAATTTGTCTCTATGTGTGAAATGTTTTTTTCCCGCCAAAATTGATTCTAATATGTGGGTTAAAAATCTGCACTAAAGTTCATTTTTAATTTTTTTATTATTAAAAGGAATATTCGTTCAAAATTTATCATTTTAGTCCCTGCTAATTAATTTTACTTTTAATGAAATGATATAATTTAATGGTAGTTGACGTGATATTAAATCAAGTTAAAAAATTAGATAATAATTTTGAAAATGAATAGAGGTGAGAAATTGATTTTGGGTTTACCTCGTATTGTTTTCGATTTTTTGTTTTGATTGTTTAAATTATTTATAGTTTGGTACATATTAATTACCATTAAATCACGTCATTTCATTGATAAAAATATTAAGAAAATTTTTGTATTAAGAGTCGAATTGTATTTTACCTCTCAATTAAAAAAATGAGTAAATTAGTCCTTAAATATTAAATCAAAGAGTAAATTTATTTTTTTATTCATTTCTATTGTTAAAAATTGGTTCCTATACATTAAATAAGGTACATGTGACACACGACGTGCTATTGTTTAGTTATTCTATCAATCACATCACGATAGTTTTTAACTGTAGAACTAGATAAATTTTTAACAAAAAAGGTTAGATTACTTTTTGTTCTGATGTATAGGGATTAATTTATCTGTTTTTTAGTAAAAAAAGTAAAATGTAATTTGACTCTTAATACATGAAACTCCATGATACTTTTACCCATTCCATTTGATTATGAGTTTAATAAACTTTTTAATTTGATTTAATGTCACGTCAACCGTTGTTAAGTAACATAATTATTCTAACAGGAAAGTTAATGTGTAAGTACTAAAATTCAATTTTTTAAATGTATGGGATTAAAATATTGTTTTCAATAGTAAAATGGTTAAAGTGGTTTTTTTATATGATACAGGGACTTATAATAAATTAACCTAAAATTAATTTACTTTTTAAATTAAAAAAATTTAATTGAATCATGGTTAGCATTTTTTTATTAAAATTTAAAATTTTGTCAAAAAGACGAACACTGAAGACAAAGACGAGCGCAGCTATTAAAAACGTGAACAAGTTGACGCAACCTTCACACTGAGCCCCGCTCCCAACGCTTGTCTTGTTTTTATTATTTTAATAATTTTTAAATAATTAAATTATTTTTTTATCATTTTAAAGAGTATAATTTATTTTTATTAATTTAAAATTTTAAAAAATTTAAATAAATTTTTTTATTTTATTTTAAGGGGATGGAGACCCTACCACCCCCTCACTATGCCTCTGATTTCATTTGGTGAAATTTGTAAAATATTTGAGTAAAATAATAAAATTCTTCAATTAAATATGCTTAATAACTCCAATTGTTTCAACCTGATAATAATCAAATTAAATTCGATTTGATCTCTCAATAACTTTCGGGGATCAACTGTATATACTATATATTATATATATTTGATTTGTTGGAATAGAATAAAGAAAGAATATATTAAAATAAATTATGTTTCATTGTTTAATTTATTAAAATAATATATTTTAATTAAGACATTTTATTGTATATTATCAATATAAAAACGTGTTTAGAATTATTATACTAATGAAAATAAGAATTTGTTGAGGTAAGTGCACTTGACATTAAGTAAATTTGTAACTTATTATTTGCTGTATGTTTGATCAAAATATATTAATTATTTACTTGCATTTTTTAATATTTTGTACAGATAAATTTACGTTTATTATTGGAGAAGAGATTAAATCAAATAATATTATTTTTCATGAAATTTTATTGTGATCTATTTACTTTATATATTAATATATGTAATTCGATTATATGAGCTGACTTTATGAAGATTATTATATAAAAGGTAATTGTTGAGGTTAAGGTAAATCATATAAAGTTATATTTTAATTATTTATGTTATGTTTTAATTATTTATGTTATCGTGTTGTAATATTTTAATTATTGAGCCGTTAATTGTGTAACGGTAAACTAATGTGACACGTTAAATCATCATTTTAAACAAAAATTTTAGGTTAATTTATACTATTGAACCCCATATTTTTTTTGAGCAATTTTTTTTTTATGTTCTAACCTTTTTTTATTTTTTCATTTTCTTCATATTTTGTTTATCTCCCTTCTCCATTTCCATTAACATAGTTTTTCTATATTTTTCATTTGATAAAACTAATCTCTATACTTTTTTTTGAGCAATTTAATTTTTTCAAGTGAAATTAACTTGTAGACTAATTTTAACAATTGAAAAACATTAAAAAATTAAGTTAAAAGAAATGAAAGAGAGAGAAACAAAAGATGCAAAAGAGATGAAAAATATAAAAAAAAATTAAAAAAACATAAAAAAATTAAATTGTTCAAAATGAAAAAATATAAATATCAATTATAAAATTTAACCTTAAATTATCGTTTGAAATAATGATTTAATATGTCACATCAATTTATTATTACACCGTTAACGACAACTAACAACTCAGTTATTAAAATGTTACAACATGATAACATAAATAACTAAAACGTAAAATTTCAAACATAATTGACTAAAATGTAACATGAAACAAACAAAAGTGATTATTTTGATAATTTATCCTAAAAATACATAGGTTCATTTTTTTTTCTCTCTGAAAAAGATGGAAAAGTTAATTGTACAAATAGTATTCAACACAAAAATGGAAAACACTTGCAACAAATAGAAGAAAAAAGAAAACTGAAGTAATACAGAAAGCAAACATGGGGGAGATGGGGAGATTAGCAAGAATGTGAATCCAAAAACTAGGGTACTAGAAGATGAATTTTACAAGCATTTTAACATTTTTATAACCGAGTTCAAAAACAACAAAGAGGCAAAGAATCATCATGCCTTCAGGAGTGTCTCGACGGCTTCGAAAAACAGTGGCGCCAGCTCTGGATTTGGGGTCTTGATCGCACACTTCACACCCGGGTTTCCAATTATTGTTGTAAGTTCAATCAAGAAAGGTATACCTCGAGGGATCTTGGCTGAGAAGTAGAATACGTCTTGATTGGCATGTTTGCGTTTAGCTATAAAGAACATGTTTGATGCAGCTAGTCGATCAAGGGTTGCTTCAGCACTGGTGACCATGATGCCTGGGAATTCTTTTAAGACCTCATTTGAATCGGGTAGTGACCTCCATGTCTGTATAATGGGAAGAAATCATTCCATTTCTATTGCTAGGATCATCCTTTTGTACCATTACAATCAACTAAAGTAATACGTAACAAACTTCTTACCTCGAGAAAACTAGTTCGCTCCATTCTCCCATCCTCGGTAAAGAACACATGCAACAAGATTTTGTCATTGAAGTACCAGACTGGCGGCTGATTATTTTTAACAGCAACCTGCAGAAGGGAGTTAGGAGGACCAGTAGACATATTCTGGAACAATACCATGGGCAGCAATGTCCTTGCTGCAGCTCCCGGTGCCAATGGGGGAACCTAATAAACAGTACCCTAAGTCCTAAAATGCAAACAATCTATTAATAAATACGTAAAGACTACACAAGTTGTAATTACCTGAAGAGGTCCAGCAGCAGCCAGACCAAATGAATTCTTGTTGAACTGAATCATGAATCCATCAAGTGTGATCTGTGTGTTATTCTCAAACAGTAAACTGTAAAATATTAGACCATCTTGTCGAGCTAATTGTGCACTGATTTGCAAACCCTGTCCACTAGAAGCTGGTAATAAAATAGGCAAAGGAGGGCTGCATCATCAAGGTAAAAAAGGCGCTCCAGAAATCACTGTAAAATATTTACAAAGTGTTTTAGTGTTTAAAACTTATTTTTTTAAAATATTATAACACTTACAGCAAAATATCCTGGTAGCTAAAATGAGAATTCTATCTGCAAACTAATACATTCCAGCATACTTACCCAGAAGACATGGCTGGCTGATCAGCAGGGACAATATCATTGTTATCAAGGCCAATCAGATCACCAAGAGATCAGGCACTGGAGAAGCAGGTGTAGGAGTAGCTGGGGCAGGAGCTGGCTGCCTAGCAGCAGTATGTGGGACACTACTAGAACTGGTAGATGGTGATGCACCACCATTACCAGCATTGGAAAGTGTTTCGGAATACGCTAGTTTCATTTCCATCAGGGTAGTCATCATCTTCAGTTTTCTGAGTTGCAGTCTTCGCACGGGTAACAAAAGCATCAGGAGGTTTGTGATACACAGAAGACAGTGTAGCGATGTTGGCAAGAAGCTCATCCAGAAGGGTCGGATCCAGTTGGTTTGAATCATCACTAATCACAGGTTTCTCAGCTAACACAACATCCTTAGCAGCCTGGGAGCAGAAATAGAACAGTCAACTATATAAAACATCCTGCATGTGGTCTAGATTTACCTTTAAATAAAGACAACATTCATGTCAGCAGTGACACCTGCATTCAAACAATGGCTACATCTATTGTGACCCCCTTACTGATGCTGGGACTAGCTAGATTCAGAGAGAAGACAAATCACATTGGGACAGGAAAAACATATAAATAAAAAGACTACATGCCTAATCATACCAACATGATGAAAGGCATTCTAAACCTCAGCTTAATCATATAGTACATGCCCATTTTAAGAGTGGTCCTCAAAATGGAGATGAAGGTGATTCAAGCAAAATACTTAGATAGCCCTTCCCCTCAAAGGTAAGAAAGGGACATGAAAATAAAAAAATGTCCCTGAAGTGAAAAATGATTCCTAAAATCTTGAGATTAATTCATAGAAATTGAAAATAAATTCACTTAAAAGAATGGTGAATCTACAATTGGTTCGAATAAAACCATACCTCAGGATCAGTTGATAGAAGACGCCAATAAATGTAAGCACGGTCCCGTAAATCAGGATTGTCAGTTTCCACAGTAGCATTATTCAATACAACCTAGGAATGACCAAAATATTAGAAGTTAGATGGGATGTGATGTTATTTTCCAAATAAAAATTGAAAAAAAATTCCTTAATAATCAACAATCAGCAGTTAATATAACTTATATAACTGGATAATAAAAGGAAATCAAAGTCATATGTTCAGTAGTTCTTGGTGGGAAAAGTAAGATACTAATACTATGCCTGTGTTCCCCCATGAAATGATACAGTCAGCATTGCTCTAGACCTGTTTTCTTATTGGGTAATTGCATATAGATAAATCAGACAATGGTATTGGAAAAGTGTAATGTGTAATCATAGATGATAAAACTATCAGTAAAATCCTTGCAGTTGCACATACAAATGTGATAAAGCCCGAAACAATAAAACAGAAAATAATGCATGAAGAATGCATATATAAGACCTGAATCATCTGCTGTGGGCCTTCAGTTGGCTTCTTAAGAAAAAGTTTGACTGTTGCAGTTAGCAGTTGCAGTTGAACTTGGGGAGGTTCTTCAGGGAAACTCTCCAAGAAGCTTTCAAGGAGCTCATCAGCATTGTCAATTCTTTCAGCATATTCTCCAATTATCCATATCATTGAAGCCTTAGAAGCAGGGCACAAAAAGAGGGGGGGTAAAATATGAGCTAAGAAAAAACAATTAAGGGTAGTAATAGAAAATAGTGTATGATTATTTTGCAATTTCTTAGACAAATGTACCTTAGCTTCTGGCTCATCTAAAGTGTCCAAGCTCTCACAGAGGGTTGCGATAATGGATTCATACCTGTGAAAGTTCATAGGAAATCATCAACAGGGTATTCAAGGTGCAAACAAGAGGATTCAGTTACTATTAAGAAATACAATGACAGGGCTTATTTCATGTTTTGGATAATATTGCAACACAAAATAGAAGTCAAAAAAATGGAACATACATGTTAGGGTATCTTCTAAAGATATCTTTGATAACTATAATAGCCTCTTGAACAACATAGTTTACTTTAATCTTGATCAACTCAAGCAGAACACTGATGCATCGTTCAGCTGCTCTGTCCAACTTGATAGCACAACGACCTATGGCACGAACTGCCCTCCTGACAAAATCTACATCTACTTCTGTGGCATATTCTTTAAATTCCAATAAAACCTACGTAGATATCCTCCAAAGGGACAATCTCAACTAATGACAGTTACTATCAATATTAGCATGTCCTAAATGCAGGAGCAAATAAACTATCAATGTAAAGAAGTCCATAACTAATCCTACATACCAAAATCTTGATACCTGGTCTATATTTCGGTCAGAAGCAAGCTTTATCATGATTTCTAACTTTTCCATCTTCACATAAATTGGATCATTGTACTTGCAGAAGAACACCTAGCAAGAATAAGCATTTGATAAGCATACATTCAAGGCAACTACATTGATACAGAAGCACAGAAATCAAGCTGTAATGTAGAAGTCTGAATAATGAGTGCGGGCAAGCTTGCACATGTTTATTCCATATCAGTCCACCTTGATCTCATGGGCAAGGATCGTAGGCCGTCTTTGTACTATAAGGTTGATATTCCGCAATGCAACATATTGTATCTCAGGTTCAGCAGATAGTAACGTCACAAGAGGAGGAGCCATCTTTTTGCAAAGATTTCGAACAACATCAGTGCTAGAGATAAGTTCCATTTGTAGAAGAATCATCTGGACAGCAAAAGAGAAGGAGAAGAAAACAAAATTATGGAGTTTTCACAAGTCAACTGAAAGAAGACAATACGAGTTGAAGCAAAATAATGAATGTAAACAAAAGTCACCTTAACAGCTGAAAGTACAACAGCGCAATTAGCATGTTGAAGTCGTGGCGTAACTCTCTCCACAATATTTTCTGCTTCACGTGCATCAGCAGCCTTGAATCTAGAGAGAGCATCAAGTATGAAAACTTGACCCCACCTGACATGGACCATTATCAAAATGATATTGGGTAGAGAACAAGGTTCCCAGAGAAAATTCAACAAAAATTAACAGATGCTAGGCTAGTGACTTTGTTCAAGTTATAATGCCTGAAGATTACATATCAGCAGCATATCAATCTCAAAAACCATGCTATTATACCAACATCCTATTACTCAGTTTAGAAAAATAAATCATAGTGTCCAGAATATGGAAAATACAAAGTATCAAAAATCCTATTAATCCTGCTTTTTTAGGCAATTAAGAGGACAGCTCAACCACATAGCAGTAATGCCATGACTAGAAGGTAATTGTAGGTTTGAAATATAAACCTCTGAACTTACTCTGTGCATTCATTAAGAGCAGTAAGAAGCTTTGTAAGTGTGTGGGTAGTGATTTCAAATATTGGTCCACTACTATGCTCTTGTATCTCAGCAAGAGCTGCCACAGCATTAGCAACAACCATTGGGTTATTGTCAGATATCAAATCCTTGAGAGACTCCAGAAAACCCCTATCCTCAACCAACTCAGCATTTATATCATAAAGTTTAGCAACACATATGGCAGCTGTCTTGCGAACATATGGATCATCATCCTGTTCATATACAGTAAGTCAGAATCAGAATAACTTGAGTGACTTGCATAAAGCAAGTCTATGATATTGGAAATAAGGAAACCAAAAGCATTGTTACAAGTTTGAACTATCTGCTATATATCAGGAATCAACCTTTAGGCACCGCTGAAGAGGATCACAAAGATATTCTGTGATCTTATCAACACGGATGCATCCCATAGTCCGAACAGCCAAAGCACGAATTAGAGGATTTGGATCCTGTGAATCCTGGATACATACTCATAAAGCAAAAGTTCATTAGAGATTCATAAAGCATCATTACAGAGACCTTAACACAGACATTACTCCAAACAGAACATATCATGTATTCCTAATACTCTATAATCCTTGATACCTTTCAGGCAGATAGAAAGACAATGGATTGGTCAGAAGTGTCACTTCTTCAACTTCTTCTTTTCCTTAATACAGACTCTATGACCAGAAACATTTGTGCAAGAAAAATTTTGCAAATGCACAATGTGCTCATAAAAGAAGAGACATTCTTGCCGCAGTATGCAAACCCAAACCAAAAGAAAATACATTTAACACAAATAATTTACAATCACTTTCAAACTCTGGGGAATCCATAATTACCATTCCTGAAATATTTAGGCTGAGTTATGCAGCCTGAGCATGAAAAAAAGGCCAGTATCTTAGTCAACTTAAAATTTCAAATTTAAAATGTTCATATCAGGCAAATTCGACATCCATGCCTTTTTTTTTTTTTGGGGGGGGGGTGGAGGGGGAGAGAGAGAAAAAAAAAAACTTTCCTTTAAGCTATGATAAATAGTAAAGACAAAGGGCATAGTAAATTGTACACCTTTACAAATGTATTTACTGCAAGAATAGCAAGGTCGGGCTGACTTTTAGCATAATTTATGAGATACAAATAAACAAGCTTTTTCAGCTCCAAATTCTCTGTTTGCATGCAATTCACAACATCTGTGAACAGCGATGACACATCCTTCCCAACTGTCATTGCAGCAATAACCTTCTTTACGGCATCTTTTCTTTTATCCTTAATAATATGGAAAACAAAGACATGATTACAATCAACCATAACCATAAGCCACGAAAACATACATGCTAAAATATCCATTCAAATTCCAATGGGCACAGTTTACGCTCCTTTGACATGCTAAGAGCGACAGCGTTAAAAATTCTTCAGAAAACTCATATAACTAAAGCAAAATCAAGTGAATTTAAAAAAAAAAGTTACTACAGTTAAAATTCAGTTCCAAATTAGATAAATCTAACTGCTCTCGAAAGAAACTTTATGAAAGGAGAAACATAAACCAATGCTCGAATCGAGTAGCATTATATCCTAATCAAGAAAACTGAATACCTTTTTCCATTTCCAGCTTATTTTCCATTATCTCCAATCGATCCAAACAATAACCTAAAGCTTAGCTAACAAATACGTAATTCAGCAGATTTACGATTTCAAACTAACAAATCAAAACGGAAAACCAATAGATCTAACAAAAAACACGAACTAATAACATCAAAACGATTATCAAATCGAAAACCTAACAAATTAAAACAAGCAGATCAACAAAGAAATCTGCAGAAAAAAAACGAAGATGGATTAACAAGTAGGTTAGCTACCTTGTACTGAGAATTGAGCTCTTCCTTGAGTTCAGGGATTTCTCCCTTCTTCGTCGTTGAGAAGTACTTCGAATCGTGACCGCTCATTTCTCACTCTTCGAGACCTCCTCTTGGTGGTGCTGTAGATTGGAGTCGACGAAGTAGAAAAAGTAAAAAGGAAACGATGGCGAACAAACTGTGTGAAAGATCATATAAACAAGACCAGATCGAGGATTGAAAAAAAGAAGAAGAAAAAGGCTCGTTTTAATCTGCTGTTGGGCCTATTACTGGAAGCATTGACTCCAGTCCAGATCATATTCGGGCTTTGGTGACTAAGGGGATATGCTATCAAACCCCAATATATTCAAGCTAATCCTATCGAGCTGAGCTCGAAAATCGTGATACGATTGATTTATTCAAGCTCAAGCTTGATTAAGCTCACTTATCATTTTTCTGTACTTGAACTTGAGTTCGAATTCGACTTGATAATTAAGCATAAGGTTAATAAAATATATTAAGGGTAACAAGATGATTTAATAATTTTAAAATATGAAATTTTCGATAAGATTCGCAAGTCATTCAAATCGAGTATTACCAAACTTGAATTCGACTTGATTGATAACTCAGATTTGGCTCGATAATTTATATCAAATAATAAAGTTGGTAATATTCGAGTATTACCAACCTTATTATTTGATATAAATTCAAGTCGATTGAGTTCAAGCTAGAATATATCCAAATCAAACTCAAACTTAAAATATTAATGTTGGATCAACTTTATATCAAATAATAAGCTCTAATTTTCAAATTAAGCTCAAGCCCAAACCTATAGCTATCCGAATTTGTCTTGGTTATTTGCACCTTTGGTCCAATGATTAAATTGGAGCAACAATAGCAAAAGACCATTAAAATATGTCATAAGTTTTTGTACTTTTTAAATTTTAGAATTTACTCTTTATATTTTTTAGATTTCAAATTTCATGTCCAAAAAATGACGTTGTAATTAATCTGAATTTAACATTGTTAAAAGTTGGACTTGAAATTTGAAATCTAAAAAGTAGATGGACGAAATTTCTGAAAATAAAAGTATAGAAACTAAAGTCCAAAATTTCAGAAAACACAGGGACTTATTGCACATTTTATCTACAAAAGACCTATAAGAAAACGCTGCGTTTCGCGTTTTGCACGGTGGATCCCGCTAAACTAGAGGTGCAGATCGTCTATAAATAGAGTTCGGCGTCCCTGAAATATTTTCCCAGATTTCTCATCATAGGAACAATCTATATTTTTTTCTCAGGCAAGGGAAAATCACTTGAATTAAATAAATTATATTCAAACCTTTCGATCTCTAGAGGGCTAATAATCCGATAAGGAAACCGGTTTTCCCTATACACAGATTAAAGCAAAGTCATGGGACATGGTAACAAAGGAAACCGAAAATCCATGATTTTTGCAGTTTTCATTTATTTTTTTTTTAAAAGATTTTGTATAACATTTTAATGATTCTCAGGTGAAAGAGGTCGGCCCAACAAAAAGTTCAAATTTGCCAAGGTTCGGCGAATTTCTATATTTTTTTGTTTGAATTTTATGGGTTTTTATTAATTTTTCCTTACAAAAGCATGATTCGTTTTGGGTTTTTTTTTTTTTTTTGCAGGATGATCACAGGGGCTCAGCTATGGAAGATGATTATTCTTTTTATCCTGATGAAGCCGATGATGAACCTCGTGATGGTACTCAGTTGTTTGTTCTATTTTTTTTTTTTGCTTTTTTAATCTATTTAGATTGAAGTTGAGTTGTGTTTGTTTGTTTTTTTTTTTTTAATTTATGATTAATTTTGAAGGCGAGAATGAAGGTAAGAAAAGAGATTTTACCAAATTAGAACTAAAACTCGATCATGGTAATCGCCCATTATGGGCTTGTGCTGATGGGCGTATATTTTTGGAGACATTCTCCCCTTTATACAAGCAAGCTTATGATTTTCTCATTGCTATAGCTGAACCCGTTTGCAGGTACTGACCCCATTAATATAATGTGATTTCAATTTTTTTTTTTTGCTTATTGGATGTACATTAATATGTGTATGAATGTGAATTTTCAATTTATGTAGGCCGGAGTCAATGCACGAGTATAATCTCACACCACATTCCTTGTATGCCGCGGTATCTGTGGGGTTGGAAACAGAAACAATTATATCGGTCTTGAATAAATTGTCCAAGACTAAGCTTCCTAAAGAAATGATTGATTTCATTCATGCTTCTACTGCTAATTATGGCAAAGTTAAGCTTGTGCTTAAGAAGAATCGTTATTTTATTGAATCCCCATTTCCGGAGGTAAGCTGGTTGTTTTTGGTACCTTTATAATTTATTGGAATTTATTGGAATTTATTGATTCTTTGGGTATTAATTGTTTGGTGATGTTTGATCCTTGCAGGTTCTGAAGAAACTGCTTCAAGATGAGGTTATAGGTCGAGGAAGGCTTATTTCTGAGGTTTGTTACATTATTTGAATTGAGCTTGTTTATTTGTTTTGTTTATTGCATTTGAGGCATAAGCTTAATCTTCTTTTAGTGGTTATTCTCTTTTCTTCCCATTGAAATCATGCTTTTCGTCTAAATGATATCTTCTCATGCAAATCAGTTTCTGTGACACATCGTACTGCCGTGTGCTTTTTCAATTAAATGTCTCAATCTAATTCTTCTTAGAGTTCTCTTAGATGCCAGCGTTGAATAATAGTCTAGGAGAAACAGTTTGAAAGAATAATTTAGGTTCAATTGGATTCATTGGGTCACTTTCTGTAGGTTCATGAGTTTCCATGTGGGATTCTTTATTGTTAACTTGCTTAGTTCTTTTGTTGTCATATTTCTTCCGGATGCTTCTCAATTATATAGAATGTGCAGGGAAGTGATGGATTTACAATCAGCAAAACTGCGGGTGAAATTGAGTCAGGTCATAGTGGTTTGCTTATGGAATCAGAACTGGCAGCTGCTGCTGAAGAGAAAGAAACACATGCATTTGAAATTGACCCAGCTCAGGTATTTTATTTTTCATTTTTCTTTGACTTCACATTTCAACTTCATCTTGCATAATTTCCTTGAGGATTAGTGTATTTGATTTCAACTAATTAGTTTAGAACTAAAAGACTTAGTAGAGCATGCTTACAGAGGCTGCCTTATTTTCCGTTGCTTTTATGACCAACCTGTATGTTGGTATCTGAGTGTTTTGCCATATTTTAGCTTCTGCATTCCTATCTTGTGATATCTTAAGGAAATGAGTCAGCAATGTTTGAAATGAATATCTTTAGATACATCATTTTATTAGAAAATTCTGTCAGTTTTGGACTGGAATTGGATTATGCTACATATAAGTTTTTTCCTTGTACATGTACATTGCCAGGTTGAAAATGTAAAGCAAAGATGCTTGCCGAATGCTTTAAATTATCCAATGTTGGAGGAGTATGACTTCAGAAACGATAGTGTGAGTAACATTTATCATTTTCTTGACACTAGTAATAAAGTTGCTTTCAACAAATGGTCAGAACTGAGTTCATAATATCCAGATCCGGGTTTTATCCTGAAGTTCTTATTGTTTCTTTGAATTGTAGGTCAATCCTGACCTTGACATGGAACTGAAGCCTCATGCACAGCCACGACCATATCAGGAAAAGAGTCTCAGTAAAATGTTTGGAAATGGTGAGATCAACAATACTATAATTTGTTCAACTAATTGTTATTGTGCTTAATATTCTCACATTCCATTTTTATTGTATTGATGACACCTTAACTTCTTCAATGGAAGAATTATACGCCTTTTCTAACTTACAACGTACTGAATTGTTCATCTGTCACTTAAACGTTACAATAACAATGGAAAGATGGATTTTGTGTTGTTAGAAGAGCACTTTTATCATTCTATTTCAGAAAATTATGGACATACTTCAACTTTTTTTTATTGTTAGGTTTCTAAAAAATATAAAACATATAAACTCTCATTCGCATGAGTGCTGGATTTGAGACAACTTCACCTGAGTTTCATTCATGCAGGTAGAGCCAGATCTGGCATTATTGTGCTACCTTGTGGTGCTGGAAAGTCTCTAGTTGGTGTTTCTGCAGCAAGCCGAATAAAGAAAAGTTGCCTTTGTTTGGCTACAAATGCGGTTTCAGTGGATCAGTGGGCTTTTCAATTTAAACTCTGGTCAACCATACGGGATGAAAATATTTGCCGTTTTACATCTGACAGCAAAGAGAGGTTCCGTGGCAATGCTGGTGTGGTTGTGACAACATATAATATGGTTGCTTTCGGTGGTAAGCGGTCTGAAGAATCTGAAAAGATTATTGAAGAGATAAGGAACAGAGAATGGGGACTGCTTCTCATGGACGAGGTAATTACTAATTGTCATCGTTCTTGTCATTTATGTACCTTTAAGGAATTTTTTCAACTTTATATGCACTGATTGCATTGTTTTCTTTGTAGGTGCACGTTGTCCCTGCTCACATGTTCAGGAAAGTCATTAGTATCACCAAATCCCATTGCAAACTGGGGCTTACTGGTAGTCTATTGTTTTTTGCTTTGATGCATCTCTAGCTCTCAGCTATCTCTTACTTGTGAATATTTAAAATAAAATATCTAAATCCTTTTTTGTAGCCACACTTGTGAGAGAGGATGAAAGAATTACAGATCTGAACTTCCTTATTGGTCCCAAATTGTATGAAGCAAATTGGCTGGATCTAGTAAAAGGAGGGTTTATAGCAAATGTTCAGTGCGCTGAAGTCTGGTGCCCGATGACAAAAGAGTTTTTTGCTGAATATTTGAAGAAAGAAAATTCCAAGAAGAAACAGGTTCAGTTATCTAAACAGTTCACCTTAATTTGTTGGTTCTTAACGAGTTTTGGTGTTAATTTTGACTGCACATATTTGGAATTTGGCTATGCTGATTTTGTTTTTTCTTTTTTAATAAGACTAGTAGCCAACAGTTAACCTTACTGTTCTTATTCTTACACATCTAATGGTTGCCTCTTGCATTTCAGGCACTTTATGTGATGAATCCTAATAAATTCAGGGCATGTGAGTTTCTCATACGGTTCCATGAACGAGAGCGTGGTGATAAGATAATTGTCTTTGCTGACAATCTTTTTGCACTGGTTGAGTATGCAATGAAGCTACGCAAGCCTATGATCTATGGTGCTACCAGGTTATTTGTGAACATCAATTGCTTTGTCCTTTTTGTATTGTTTTTATATTGTTGTGTCAATCTTCCCTTGTAATGTGCAGCCATCTTGAGAGGACAAAAATTCTCCAGGCATTCAAGACTAGTCGTGATGTGAACACTATTTTCCTCTCAAAGGTATTCATCAGCAGATTATGTTTTACTCAGTATTGTCAGTGAATGTAGAGAAATGCTGCACGATTTTGATTATGAGCTACTATCGCACCCCCATCAAAAAGCCAAGTTTTACTTTTATTCTCCCCTCTTTTGGTCTCTTTAATGTGTAGGGTTTTGGGAGGACGGGGTGGCGGCGGCTTGTAGAAATGATTCAAATTAACAGCAATATAGTCTTAAATGCATTTGGCCATAATTATCTATTATAGTTAACATCATCTCATCTGTTTTAAGATGATGAGACTGCTAGTTTTGTTCCCAAGTGGATTCTTTTCATGAAAATGGTTTGGTGTTTCTGTTTCTCTCTACAGGTTGGTGATAACTCAATAGATATTCCTGAAGCAAATGTGATCATTCAGATTTCATCACATGCTGGTTCAAGACGTCAAGAAGCCCAGCGTTTGGGACGTATTCTTAGGGCCAAGGTTTGTGTTACAGTTTTATTTTGCATCTGACATTTTCATCATTGCTTTACTAATCGGCTGCATATGTTGGTGAACGAATCCGTTGGTAAATGCAACAAACATAAAAATTGAAATTCTTATACGTCTGCAATAGGGTAAACTTGAAGATAGGATGGCAGGTGGTAAAGAAGAGTACAATGCATTTTTCTATTCCCTTGTTTCAACAGATACACAGGTACATATCTATCATCTTTCAATGCCATAGCTATTGTTAAGCATTTGTTATGTTAAATATGGTTTTTGAACGAAAATAATGTATAACCTGTTACCCTTGGCAGGAAATGTACTACTCAACTAAAAGGCAGCAGTTTCTAATTGATCAAGGTTATAGCTTTAAGGTACATCATTTACTACATAACCTGTATGTGTTTAATAGTTTGTCTATTTTATTGTACTACTAAAACCGTGCATATGCTACTCGTGAAAATAGAAATGTGTATGATTTGGCAAAATTTTGAAAGCAAATACTTCTGACAGGTGATAACAAGCTTGCCTCCTCCTGATGCTGGTGCCGACTTGAGTTACTACCATCTCGATGAGCAGTTGGCTCTTCTAGGAAAGGTGCTTATTTTTCCTTTTATAACTTTTAAAAGTTTAAGAGATTGTTGACTAATAGTCACTGACAAGTTCTCCAAATCAGGTCTTGACTGCCGGTGACGATGCGGTCGGTTTGGAGCAGTTAGAAGAAGATGCAGATGATATAGCCCTTCACAAAGCTCGTCGCACTATGGGATCCATGAGTGCAATGTCGGGTGCAAATGGAATGGTCTACATGGAATACAGGTATAAAATATGTGTCAATTTATTTCACATGTTTTCTTTCTATGTCTAGCTGACCTTTAAGATGACAAGAGCAAGCCCTATTTCTGTTAGTCTATCATAGGCCTTCTAACAATTAAAGTTGATTCATTTACGTATTAATCCGCATATACGAATCTTTTCCGTTTGCAGCACTGGAAAGCATAAACTTATGGGGCATGGCCAGAATAAGAGTAAACCTAAGGATCCATCCAAGCGGCATCATTTGTTTAAGAAACGCTTTGGTTGAGATGAAAGCCAAACCATGCAGAATGATGGTTGTTTTATGACAATCTACGAGGTTACTTCTCGCATTGTTTTGTTTAAGAGATGCTACGGTCGAGATGAAAAGCATAAACCCGAATTACGTTTCGGTTTATATATATCATCTAAGAGTTTCCAAGAAGAAGAGTTTTATTTCTTCAGAAGTTGAATAACTTTAATGCCAAGTAAACAAATTGCTTAAAGAATTTGTACTCTGTAAGCCGTAAGGTATCTGTTTATGTCTTGAGCTAACCTCTCTGTATGAACATGGCTGGCCATGGCATATGAGCATGTTATTTCCTAAAATTTCTACGTTTTTGTATGATTTTGCACTTTGGAAATATAGTATCTTGAAGCGAGGATTGTGTACTAAATTTGTTACTTTTAACATTAAAATAATCTTTTATGTATAGCTAACCAAACCTTATATCTGATTTTCATTCTTTGTCAGAATCAATAATCATGGTGCCACATTAGCAAATTTTTTGTTGATGGATTTGATTATTATTAGTTGTTGATATGGTAAATATGAGTAATGAAAAGCTGACTTGTGGCATGCCATGTTGGTAAAAAAAATAAAAAATAAAAATGTATATTCAATATTAATTTGGACAATTGATATTCTAGTTCATTTAAATTTAGCCATAAAATTGTATATATAAGAACAAATGATGACTGGCCAAAAAAAAAAAAAAAAACAAATGATGAATGTGGCTTCAATAGCTACAGCGTAAAACATGTGATAGTTGTCGGTTGAGTTTTAGTTTGATCGGCATGGGTGTTAGTGATAATGTAGGAGGATGTGAGCTCGAGTGTGTTGAAACGTATTATCTCCTTATTATGGATTGGAGAGGAATTATGAGTAGTTTTAAGTATTATCTCAAAAAAAAAAAAAAATATATAATCAAAATTTATAATAAAATTTTTCAAGTGATAGTTGTATATCTAAGGAAATACATCAACGAAAAACTTACTTTATACATACAAAAATATGGTGAAACCTTTTTCACTTTGAATTATAAATTGGTATAATTATTTTATTGTGCTTGGTATATAATAAATATTAGGTAAAAAGTAAAAATTATTTTTAGTCTTAAATAATATATTTTTAAAAATAATAACTTTATTATAAAAACTTTAAATTATTTTTTATTGTTTTAAATATAAAATATTTATTTTTACATCATAACAAATTTAAATTAATAAAGTAAAATTCGATTCGATTTAAATAAATATAATTTTTTAATTTGTATTATATAAATAGTAGAAACACGAGTTGTCATGACAACATTATTAAAAAAAAAGATAGTTTAGCGAATATTTTTATTTAAAAACGATTTACATATTTTTAAAAGGTTAATACTTAAATTTAATTAGAAGTATGATGTTAACATATTTTATATTTGTTCAAGTTTAACTTGACTTGAAATATGAGTTTTAAATTTTTTTCAAATCTATTCATGTTTGCAAAAAAATAATTCAAATCTATTTTAGGTACGTTCATATTATTTTTAATTTTTTTTTAAAAAATTATTTATATTTTATTATTTTAATATTTAATAATTTTATGTAATTTTTATTTATTGAAAATTTTTATATAATAGTTTAAATATTATTTTAAATTTTAAATTAGAGTAGTATTATATATTTAATATAAATTTATTTTTTAATATATTCTAAATTACATAGTATTAAGTATTATAAACTTAAAAATTGGTTGAACATTGAATGTTCAAACCTAAGACCGACCAATATTTTAAATATGCTTAATTTTTTTACCTAAACCCATTTTCGAGCTTAACAGTTATACTCAAACCTTCTCAAATTTCGAGCAGTCTTGTGGATCTGAACGAATAATCCGACCTATGAACATATCTAAATTTAACTAAAAAAAAAGTTAAAATTATTATTATATATATTTTTGTTGATTTATTGTCATTCTTTGTATTTTATTTTCCCAGATTGGTGCTTTGCTTGTTGGTGGTAAGTACTGTTTTCTACCTGTTTGTTTAAATGCTTCAATGAGCTACGGTTCTTATTATTGATGGTTCAAGGTTTGGTATAGTGGTCCATGTGCGTCGTACTTGCTTCGAAGACGAGCACTTTACAATGACATGAAAAGGTAAACATTCATGCATTTTTTCCCTCTTCCACCACAAATGAATGATGTCTGTCTTGGTTCAAACATGGTTCTATATGTGCTATTTTTGTAGGTATAAATGTTGTGCTGGTTATATGCCATGTAGTGGTAACTGTAAAGAAAAGAAGTGTCCCGAGTTTTGCCTTTGTACCGAGGTAGGAACTTTGTCTCTATGCTCTAACTTCAACTCCTACCTTAATTTATCAATTTTATCAATTTAACAAGTAAATATTAAGTCAACGAGGTTTGGCACTGTTGGTTAAGACTAAGTTTTCCGAACCTTAAGTTTGAAGGCTCGAGTTTGAATCCCACCATTTACAGTTGCGATGTGTGGGATCTCCCTCTCAGTATGTGTGTATGCTTGGGGGATTTTTGTGAGAGAGTTATGTTCTGTAATGATCAAAGGAAGATTTTGTTAAACTATTGGACTAATGAGATAAAGCGTATTCCATATGTTGGGGCTTGGATCAGTTTTCATCTGTTGAATCGTTATAAATATTGTCTCTTGTATACATAAGTTTGTGTCCAGTCAATGTTGATTGCTTTTCACTTACAAATTTTCAACATCGAATGCCTTTCTCAACTATACATTCATATTAATAATAAAATATGAGTTTGATGCTACGGGTTAAGTCACATTAAGAGTGTGTTTGATAAATAAAAAATTAAGTATTGAATTGTTATTACTAAATTTTATAAGTGTTGAATTTATATTAAAAAAGTGTTTGATAAATTAGTAAATATAAGTACTGAATATAATTATATTGTTCGATAAAAGTAAATATTGATTTTAAAAAATTATTTATTTTTTTAGTTTTAATCTTATTAATATAATATTTTATATTATTTTGGATAAAAGATACATATGATAATTTGAATATCTCATTTAAAAAAAAGATAACTTATTTTAATTTTTAATAAAATAAAATCAAACTTAATATTTTTTGCGAGTAGTTACCTATCTACTTATCTTACTCAACACTTTTTTGTTGAAAATCTTATATTAAGTAAAAAATTAAAATGATTATCAAACACATTTAAAATTTTAAAAGTTGAAAATAAAAAATTCACAATGATTTATCAAGCACACCTTAAATAAAAAATAACAAAAAAAAATTATATGCTTCATATTTAATATATTAAGCCTTAAAATAAAATCCACTTTTTTAATATATATTTTTTGTTGAATATAGTTGAGAGGTCGGTCAAATATAGGGATCTAATCAAATTAATCTCTCTGCTATTAAATAGATCAATGTAGTTATTAAACTATTAAAAAGAATCAAATAATGTCAAATTGGAATAGAATTAAATACTTATTGTTTAAAAATATAATTTAATGTTTAATAGAATTAATATTTTTAAAGTTTTATGATTTTGTAACTGAGATTTTTGTTTGTAATTGAGTTGCAAATTTGAACTTGTTTGATTCTTTTTAATAGTATAGGGACTAATCCATTTAGTAATAGAGGGACTAATTTGATCCATTCTTTATAATACAAAGACCTCCCGGATACTTTAACCTATATTTTTCACAAACTATTTGCTTATACATTCTTCCATTTCTGTATATTCTCCAATTACATTATCATGTTGTTGTTGTTGTTGTTGTTGCATTATTAGGTATTTTGTTGCTTTGGAAACTCGGTGGCATCTACACGATTTCTATTGCAAGACGAATTGAATATTCAAACAACAGAGTGTGACAATTGTATCATTGTAATCTTCTCTCTCTTTCTATTAGAGTTGTCCATGGCCAAGCCTGGTCAAGTAAAAAAAATTAAGCTCATTTTCTAGGCTCGGGTTTGACTTGCAAAAATGAGCCTAAAATTTTGTCCAAGCTCGGTCCAGATAAAAATACTAAAATTCAAGCCCAGCCCGACCTATATTAAAAATTTTATATTATTGTTTTATATAAAAATAAAATTAAAAAATATAATACATCAAATACACTAAAAACATTAAATTAAATCTTTCCCAACAAATGAAAAAAATAAAAAAAATACTTAAATAACATTAAAATAAGTGCAATAGTAGCTAAATTAATAAAAACAAAAACAAAAGTTATACAATGTCTAAATAATAACAACAAAATAATGGCAATATAATAGCGAAATGATAGCAAAACAATAAAAAATAATAAAAAATAACAGCAATTTTTTATCAAATTAGAGCTGGGTTCAAGTAAAAAATACTTACTCAAGGTTTGACCAATTTAAAAAATGGGCTTTATTTTTTTTTTCCAAATTCATTTTTTGACCTGTATTTTTATCTAAATCTTCTTACTTTTCGGACAAAACTTCGGTCGGGCCACTACGTACTGAATTTAACATATTGGTGCTTGATATATACATACAGGCTTTCATGTTATGCCTACAACAAGTTGCCTGCATATTTTCTTTTGTTGCAAAGATTATTGGAAACGATGAGATTCGAGAAGCCGCACATATACTCAATTGTTTGGCCGATATAGCTTATTGCTCGTAAGGATTTCCTTCCTTATCAGTAGCGGATTTTAGTGTTAAGTTTCGGGGACGATTTAATTAAAAATTTTAAATTTTTATAAGGGTTTAATTAAACTTTTTTAAAATTTTTAGAGGGATTAGTAAGAATTTTCAAAAAAAATTGTGGGGCTTAATTAAAATTTTTGAAAAAAATTGAGGGGCTGAATGAGAATTTTTAAAAATTTTAAGAGGTTTAATGATAATTTGCAAAATTTTAAGAGGACCTAATTAAAGTTTTCATAAATTTTAAAGGGCCTAACAATAATTTTCCAAAATTTTGGGGGCTCTGTTCCTTTTCCTCCTATTTTTGATTGTTTTTACACTTAAAAATTAAAAAAAAATAAGGAATTTATTTTGACATTAAAATTTTATAATTTATTTATTTATTTTATCTTGACATCTCAATATGAAAAATTTTGACTTCCCCAATGAACAATGCCTGTTTTTTCACCTAATTTTGCTTAAAAAAAAAAAAATACTATACTGAAAGTTTTATTTATTTATTTTCTTTTTGCCTTTTGTAGGGTCTGTCCTTGCATGCAAGTACTAAGTGCTTCTAAATTGTAATACATGCAAATAGGAAAGGTGTAATAATAAATTATTATTACATCTTTATTTATAATTACCTTAAAACGTTTTTTCTTCGAATACAGACACAACATAAGATTCAAATAGATCAAAGAGACCGCATGTTCGGTGCCCGACCGATGACAATACCTCCGGTCCAGTTTATGTTGCGGACCAATTATCATCAAAATCCTCCTATGGATGGATATCCACCACAATACCAACAACCTTATGCATCTAGTTACGTAGCTCAAGATTATCCGCCTTCTGTTCCCCACCACCCCATTATCATCAAAATCATCCTATGGATGGATATCCACCACAGTACCAACAGTCTTATGCACCTGGTTATGGAGTTCAAAATTATCCGTCTTCTATTTCCCCACCACCCAATTATCCGTCGTCTGTTCCACCACCACCCAAATATCGACTGTCGTGTTAGCCAATCATTCTCTGAGTTACTTAGGTTGCAAGCCACCTAAGTCTGTATTATGGAGTCATGGATGGAGTTGGTTGCATGCATGTTGTGACATATGTACCTTTGTGATTTGCTTCTTTTGTCATTCTCATATACAAACAAGTAAAGGTTTCAAATGTATTCTAACAATTTGCCCATTTCTCTTAATTTTCAATTTTAAGTTCATTTTAGGTGTCTTTGGTGTTTGTGTCAACTTATGTAATTCTTATATGTAAATTTTGGTACATAAATCATAATGTTAATATTTTTTGTTAATTATACATACTTTTGATTGGTATAATAATAAATTTTACCTTCAATATTGATATATTCTATGTAAATGTGTTGACAGAATGTGCTAATATTGTGTGCTAAATTGATTAAATCAAGATCAAAGTAATATAATGTGTAAACTTTAAGAGCTAAATTTGTTATTATATCAATACAAATATGTATAATTGATGAAAACAATAATGTTTTTTATTAATTGTCTTTAGTTGCTCATTTTCGAAATTGACAGGAATTAAATTATTTTAATTTTATTAGGAGGACCAATTTACTCTATATCGAAATTTAAAAAGATCAAGAATTTTTTAATAAAAATGTGAATTTTGAAATTGAAGCTGTGGTTTATTGAAAACAAATAAAGTGAGTTTAGTTGAGAAAATAATCTTATCGATCGAAAATAAATTTATATTCAATAATTATATTCCTATGTTTATATTAATAAGATTAATTTGATTTTGGTAATGTGATATTACCGATAGCGTTTGTTTAAAGAATCTAAGAAATTCCCAACTCATCACCTCAACAAGTAAAAGCACCCTCGGAAGAAAGAGAATACCACATCAACCAAAATCAAAAGGGAGTAATTGTATATATTTCCACTTGTCCTCTAAGTTGGTTGCCGAGCTTGGTAACGTGAGCTTGTAACTTGAGTTGGGGGCTTTAAGGTGATGGAACTCGGGTTTGTCTTTGCTTCCGAGTCGGATCTCGGGTGGATAAACTCTGGCTTGCTTGTTCCAAGTTGAGAGTTGAGCCAAGGGGCTTGAGTGTAAACTCTGAGTCTCGTGGCTCCTAGAGTGGAGGATACTACGTGAGGCTGGGTTCACAGAGCAGCGAAGACCTCTCTCTCTTGACAGTGAAAGGATAATAGGCTTGATCCACTCCGATCCCAGCATGGCTTAGTGAGCAAACCCTGACTGGACCATCATCTTTTTTATTTTTTGCATTCAAGCTGGTTTTGAAACAAGTTGAAAAGAATATAATTCCAGCAGATATTTAAATTATTATATATCACCTACTCACAGAAATGGATGGATCTGCAATATTTAGCATCTTTTTTCCCCTTCAAAATAAAAAAGATAGAGAAAATCCGACTTAGTTCATGAAGCAGAAGCTTGGTTATCACATCACCTATAAAATCACCCTTGAAAGAAGGAGAATGCCACATAGACTTGATCCACATCACCTCTCTCTCTTGGCAGTGGAAGGATAACAGGCTTGATCCACTCCGATCCACCATGGCTCGGACCATCATCTTTTTTATTTTTTGCATTCAAGCTGGTTTTGAAACAAGTTGAAAAGAATATAATTCCAGCAGATATTTAAATTATTATATATCACCTACTCACAGAAATGGATGGATCTGCAATATTTAGCATCTTTTTTCCCCTTCAAAATAAAAAAGATAGAGAAAATCCGACTTAGTTCATGAAGCAGAAGCTTGGTTATCACATCACCTATAAAATCACCCTTGAAAGAAGGAGAATGCCACATAGACTTGATCCACATCACCTCTCTCTCTTGGCAGTGGAAGGATAACAGGCTTGATCCACTCCGATCCACCATGGCTCGGTGAGCTAACCCTGACTAGACCATCATCTTTTTTATTTTTTGCATTTACCCTTGAAAGGAGGAGAATACCACATAGACCAAAATCAACGAGGATTGATTCTATATATATCCACTTGTCTTGCGGACTGATCGTCGAGCCTGGTAACGCTAGCTTGTAACCTGTATGGGGGCTTTAAGGTGATGGAACATGGGGCTGGCTTGCTGATTCGGATCTTGAGTGG
Organism: Kokia cookei; assembly: GCA_039519145.1. Classification (NCBI taxonomy): domain Eukaryota; kingdom Viridiplantae; phylum Streptophyta; class Magnoliopsida; order Malvales; family Malvaceae; genus Kokia; species Kokia cookei. The sequence continues at coordinate 35,542,647 of CM076900.1, read as the reverse complement.
TCTAAATCTAGCTTGACCATTCCAAGCTAAGAGCTTGAACCGAGGGGCTTGAGTGAAAACTCCGAGTCTCGTGGCTCTTAGAGTGGAGGGTACTGCATGAGGCTGGTTTCACAGAGCAGCGAAGACCTCTCTCTCTTGACAGTGGAAGGATAATAGGCTTGATCCACTCTGATCCCAGCATGGCTTAGTGAGCAAACCCTGACTGGACCATCATCTTTTTTATTTTTTGCATTCAAGCTGGTTTTGAAACAAGTTGAAAAGAATATAATTCCAGCAGATATTTAAATTATTATATATCACCTACTCATAGAAATGGATGAATCTGCAATATTTAGCATCTTTTTTCCCCTTCAAAATAAAAAAGATAGAGAAAATCCGACTTAGTTCATGAAGCAGAAGCTTGGTTATCACATCACCTATAAAATCACCCTTGAAAGGAGAATGCCACATAGACTTGATCCACATCACCTCTCTCTCTTGGCAGTGGAAGGATAACAGGCTTGATCCACTCCGATCCACCATGGCTCGGTGAGCTAACCCTGACTAGACCATCATCTTTTTTATTTTTTGCATTTACCCTCGAAAGGAGGAGAATACCACATAGACCAAAATCAACGAGGATTGATTCTATATATATCCACTTGTCCTGCGGACTGATCGTCGAGCCTGGTAACGCTAGCTTGTAACCTGTATGGGGGCTTTAAGGTGATGGAACATGGGGCTGGCTTGCTGATTCGGATCTTGAGTGGTCTAAATCTAGCTTGACCATTCCAAGCTAAGAGCTTGAACCGAGGGGCTTGAGTGAAAACTCCGAGTCTCGTGGCTCTTAGAGTGGAGGGTAGGCTGGTTTCACAGAGCAGCGAAGACCTCTCTCTTAACAGTGGAAGGATAACAGACTTGATCCACTCCGATCCAACATGGCTCAGTGAGCTGACCCTGGTTGGACCATCACCTTTTTTTTTTTTTGCATGATTTGTCTTCCTCTCCAGTGTTTGAGATAAATATGGGTTGTAGCAATTCAGCTTCATGTTTTGAACTGGTCCATGATCAAACCTATACAAATTCCTAGCTATGAAGCTGGTTTTGCAATACATGGAAATAGACAGAGTGAAAAGCAATATAATGACAGTTGATATTTAATTTCTTATCTATATCCCGTGCTCACAGAGGTGGATGGGTCTACATACTTCACAAAGGTTTTACGAAACTAACATATCCTATAAGTTCATTAATTCTAATTTGGAAAGGCATCAATGTTGTGATCATAAAATCCCTTCTCCTCAATGAAAGCTTTCTTAGCAAATATTGTCTTGCATCTATCAACACAGGCAGTGGTGAGGAATGTTTGGTCTTGTTTCTTGGAAAGCTACTCCTTTTCTTCCCTAGCCTTCTCAGCAGCTTCCTGCAACATGAAAGGAACTTTAGCTTCCTTCATTTCCCTCTTCTTCTATTTTGTTGAAAGTGGAACAGTTGGCTTCCTTCCAATAGCCTGTTCCCTCAAGGGAACATTCTCCTCCAAGCTATCATCTATCTCAGTAGCAGATGATTCAATCTCCCAACCAATACGCTTTCTCTTTTGTTTAAAAGGGATAATATGGTAGATTTTTATTTTTATAATTACAATTACAATCCATGGCTAAGAGACATTGTGGATTGAATTCGATCAACTAAGGGAGAATATTAAGATAAACGAAGGAATGAATGACAATGTTAGATTTGTAAGTCATGGCAAAGGAATTGTTTTTACGAGAATGTGTAATTGGGGATGAATATATTCACAAATGATGTAAAACCTATCGTTTAATTTTATCCAAATATTCATTTTAAGCTTTCCATGAAGTTCCCAAACTCATCAACTCAACAAGTAAAAGCACCCTCGAAAGAAAGAGAATACCACATCGACCAAAATCAAAAGGAACTAATTGTATATATAGCCACTTGCCCTCCATATTTGTTGTCGAGCTTGGTAACGTGAGCTTGTAACCTGAGTTAGGGGCATTAAGATGATGGAACTCGGGTTTGACTTTGCTGAGTTGGATCTTAGGTGGTTTAACTCTAACTTGCCCGTTCCAAGTTGAGAGTTGAGCCAAGGGGCTTGAGTGCAAACTCTGAGTCTCGTGGCTCCTAGAGTGGAGGGTACTGCGTGAGGCTGGTTTCACAGAGCAGCGAAGACCTCTCTCTCTTGACAGTGGAAGGATAATAGGCTTGATGCACTCCGATCCAGCATGGCTCAGTGAGCTAACTCTCACTGGACCATCACCTTTTTTATTTTTTGCATTCCTTCAAGCTGGTTCTGCGTGGAAACGAACTGAGTGAAAAAGGATATAATACCAGCTGATATTTAATTTTTATCTATCATCGCTCAATATGTTGACCCTTGTTGGACCATCACCTTTTTTTTCTTTTTTGCATGATTTTTCTTCTTCTCCAATGTTTGAGACAAATATGGGTTGCAGCAATTCAACTTCATGTTTTGAACTGGTCCACGACCAAACCTATACAAATTCCTAGCTTTCAAGCCGGTTCTTTAATACATGGAAATAAACAGAGTGAAAAACAATATAATGACAGTTGATATTTAATTTCTTATCTATATCACGTACTCGCAGAAGTGGATGGATCTGCAATATTTAGCATGCTTTATGAGCATACAACATAGAGAAAATCCGACCTAAATTCATGAATCAAAAACTTGGGTACATCCCACATCAACCAACTATATGAAATGGTTGTATGCCTTTTTATATCCACATTAACCAAGCTTCTTTTTTCTTGAATTTATGTGAGATTTCTTTTATCCTTTTTACTATTGCTTTACTTGGTAGATCAATCAGAATTTTTTTTAAAAAAAAGATGGAAAACTGAAGGGGTGAAAAAATAGAAACATGAAAAGTATAATTTTTCTTTTCGTAAGTGTATTTAATTAGTAAGAAAGATGAAAAAGAAAAAGAAAAAATAATTTTCTTTCCCTCAATTGTTTGGTAGAGTCAATGTTTTGGGAGTTGGACTAATGATCAAATTAATCAAAATTACAATCCATGAATAAGAGACATTGTGGATTGAATCCGATCAACTAAGGGAGAATATTAAGATAAATGAAGGAATGAATGACAATGTTAGATTTGTAGGTCATGGCAAAGGAACAACAGACAAATGAGAAGGTGAGCATACCACTGTTTTTAACATGTTGCCAATGTATTTCTCATTGATTGTCCCTTTCTTTTTTTTATGTGAAAAAATACGAGAATGTTTAACTGGGGATGAATTTCTTCACAAAAGATGTAAAACAGATCCTTTAATTTTATCCAAATCTTCATGAAGTTCCTAAACTCATCACCTCAAGAAGTAAAAGCACCCTTGGAAGAAAGAGAATACCACATCGACGAAAATCAAAAGGTAGTAATTGTATATATTTCCACTTGTCCTCTACGTTTGTCGCCGAGCTTGGTAACGTGAGCTTGTAACCTGAGTTAGGGGCTTTAAGTTGATGGAACTCGGGTTTGACTTTGTTGAGTCGGATCTTGGGTGGTTTAACTCTAGCTTGCCCATTCCAAGTTGACAGTTGAGCCAAGGGGCTTGAGTGTAAACTCTGAGTCTCGTGGCTCCTAGAGTGGAGGGTACTGCGTGAGGCTGGTTTCACAGAGCAGCGAAGACCTCTCTCTCTTGACAGTGGAAGGATAACAGGTTTGATCCACTCCGATCCAGCATAGCTCAGTGAGCAAACCCTGACTGGACCATCATCTTTTTTATTTTTTGCATTCAAGCTGATTTTGCAACAAGTGGAAAAGAATATAATTCCAGCAGATATTTAAATTATTATATATCACCTATTCACAAAAATGGATGGATCTGCAATATTTAGCATCTTTTTTCCCCTTCAAAATAAAAAAGATAGAGAAAATCCGACTTAAGTTCATGAAGCAGAAGCTTGGTTACCACACCAACCAACAAGTATATATGAAATGATAAGGCAGCCTTTATAAATCCAGTCATCCACAAAGCCATTTTCCCAGCTAAGGTGATGCCAAAGACGTTGGACTATGTGTTTTCTTAGTCAAATCCTTTAATTTGGCATTGGTTATTACTTATTACTGTCCAAATTGTCTTTTCTTCCACTAAAAATCTATTATCTAGTTAATAATATTATATCAATGGTAAGGCACATTGCATTCTCAAGTGAATGAGTTCGAACCTTGGAAATGATATTATTGATAGGACCAGCCATGCATCCCGAACATGAATCATAAAACGGACATGAAAAATAACAAAAAAAAATATTATATCATTGGATGACTGCAAATATCAGACTTAACAATTGTTGTAGTTGGTCGATGTTTCTGCTTTACTCAGTGGTCTCTTCTTGAGTGCCCATATAACATGCAGAAGTTTCTTCTTTGTTTAAATACTTCCACGACCATAATCTATGGTTTTTAGCTGGTACTGTAAGTTTATTTCCATTCATTGTAGATCCAGAAACTTGTTGATGCTTGAAGATAGGAATTGGTATAACTTTGCAGGTAGCTTCAATCCACAGCGCTGAAATTCTTCATGTAATTCCATACTCCTGGGATCATTTTGTTTACTAAAAGTTAGTATTAGGTGAACTAAAATACATGTGATCGCGAAGTAAGTTGATTGGCTCCTCCACAATAATAGTCGGAAAGTGTGTCGGTTCCTCCACGCTTTCACTTAATTCCAGATTTAGCTCTTCCTTTATATTTAACTCCACTCCTACTCCTATGTCAATTGGAGTAAAGATAACATCTTAGTTTCTCATAGCTTTGTCACGGTTTCATATCATATTGAACGACTTGCAGTAATTATTCCAACGTATTGGACATGGAGTGTAATCTCCCTAACCCGGTCCAAAAGTTATGGTCAGATTTTGAAGGTCATATTGACCACCGGAATGACGCAATAAAAAATATCAGATTTTGAAGGTCATATGGGACACGGGTTCGACTCATTGAGTTGGTTCTGCAGTGGATTGATTCAGGCTTGCCCGGTCCAAGCCAAGAGTTGGACCAAGGGGCACGAGCGAAGGCTTGTGCGTCGTGGTTATTAGAGAGGGGGATAATGCGTGAGGTTGGTTTCACAGAGCAGCGAACACCTTCCGCTCCTGGCAGTGGAAGGATAACAGGCTTGATCCAATCGGGACCACCATGGCTCGGTGAGCTAACCCCAACTGAACCATCATTTTTGCCCCTGTCCTGTGTTTATTGCGACTGGCAGTCATCCGCAGACCATTCATTACATATGATCTAAACACTCTGCAGGAATTACGTCCTACGAATCACAAAAAATGGTTAGGTCTAATTCTGCTTTTAATCCTTCTAGTATGATGAAACTTAAAGAATTAATCCTATACTAAGTAAATCTTTCTATTTTAATTTAACATAATCGACCAACCATTGAAACAACCACACACACTCGACATGCAAGTAAACACATCCCACACATCACACTTTGCTAGTTAAGTAACCACTTTCACATTCGGCCAAGCATCCAATGATGCTCTTATGCATTCGGACCCTATTGAAGCAATTAACACATTCGGCCATAGGCTAAGTAGTCAATTAAGCATTCGACCATAAGCAAAAAGGAGCATTAACACTCGGCCATAAGCATAAGAAAGACACACATACACCATTCACATTAGATTAAAACTCACACATTGTTTCCCTGATCATAAGCACTAACGATTGATCGGAGCACCACTACATATCATTTAATTTTATCCAAATATTCATTTTAAGCTTTCCATGAAGTTCCTAAACTCATCACCTTAACAAGTAAAAGCACCCTCGGAAGAAAGAGAATACCACATCGACCAAAATCAAAAAGGAGTAATTGTATATATTTCCACTTGTCCTCTACATTGGTCGCCGAGCTTGGTAACGCGAGCTTGTAACTTGAGTTGGGGGCTTTAAGGTGATGGAACTCGGGTTTTTCTTTGCTGAGTCGGATCTCGGGTGGATAAACTTTGGCTTGCCCGTTCCAAGTTGAGAGTTGAGCCAAGGGGCTTGAGTGTAAACTCTGAGTCTCGTGGATCCTAGAGTGGAGGGTACTGCGTGAGGTTGGTTTCACAGAGCAGCGAAGACCTCTCTCTCTTGACAGTGGAAGGATTACAGGCTTGACCCACTCCGATCCAGCATGGCTCAGTGAGCAAACCCTGACTGGACCGGACCATCATCTTTTTTATTTTTCTTCAAGCTGGTTCTGCAATAAGTGGAAAAGAATATAATGCGAGCTGATATGGAATTTATTATCTGTCACCTACTCACAGAAATGGATGGATCTGCAATATTAGCATCTTTTTTCCCCTTCAAAATAAAAAAGATAGAGAAAATCCGACTTAAGTTCATGAAGCAGAAGCTTTGTTACCACACCAACCAACAAGTATATATGAAATGATAAGGCAGCCTTTATAAATCCAGTCATCCACAAAGCCACTTTCCCAGCTTAGGTGATGGCAAAGAGGTTGGACTATGTGTTCTCTTAGTCAAATCCTTTAATTTGGCACTGGTTATTACTTATTAGTGTCCAAATTGTCTTTTCTTACACTAAAAATCTATTATCTTTTACACTAGTTAATAATATTAATATATTATATCACTGGATGACTGCATATATCAGACTTAACAATTGTCATAGTTGGTTGATGTTTCTGTTTTACTCAGTGGTCTCTTCTTGTGTGCCCATATAACATGCAAAAGTTTCCACATCTAACTCCTACCCACTCTTAATTCTAAGTCAATTAGAGTGAAGATAATATTTTCGTTTCTGATGACATTGTCATGATTTCCAACTCCAAACTCTTATTTAACACTCATATTCAACTATGGTAAGGTGGGCCTCCTCCTTAAGTTCGAGAAACTCATGCTCGACCTCTTTCATTGGAGTGCTCATTTCAGTTCAGCGTTGAACGGCTTGGAAATGGAGAACATTATAACTTGACATGAAAAAATGTTATCCCCCAACAGTCCAACCTCTGTAGCAATAATGTTAACTTAAAATAGGAAGATTTACTAAGTATAGGATTAATTCTTTAAATTTCATCATACTAGAAGGACTAAAAGCTGAATTAAACCTAATCTTTCTTTATGATTCATGGGACGCTGGGAAAAAATGATGGTCCAGTTGGGGTCAGCTCACCGAGCCATCAACTTAAAGCCCCCACTAGGGTCACAAGCTTGCGTTACCAGGCTCGGCGTTTAATGTAATGGCCAATTTGGTATATAAATAATTAATGTTTGTTCCTGTTGGACGATATGGGATTCTCTTTCTTCTGAGGGTGCTTTTACTTTCTTCATGGAAGCTTAAGAAGGGAACAGTCAAGCCCTATACACTGGTTCTTTATTTGCAGATTTTATTCTTTTCTTGTCATTAGCTATTATTATTTTTCTTCTTAATAATAATATTATTTTAGTTGAATAACAAATTAGAATATCCAAAATTAATATCTCAATCCATCAAAGAAAATAAGATCCTTTTGCTCCTTGCATGAATCCCACCGGTCTTTAGAAATGATTAATCACATTTATCTCATCAAGGCATGTTCAACTATGGTAAGGTGGGCCTCCTCCTTAAGTTAGAGAACATCACGCTCGACCTCTTTCATCGGAGTGCTCATTTCAGTTCAGCGTTGGACGGCTTCCAATAATTGCTTCAACGTATTGGAAATGGAGAACATAATAACTTGGCATGAAAAAATGTTATCCTCCAACATTCCAACTCGTGTAGCAATAACCATATAACTTTCCGGATAGTAATATGGAAAATACAAATCATATGTCGAATAAGTATCCGACCATCCTTGAACCCATTTCGATTGCATAACTATACAAATCATAAGGATGCTCGTTGTTGAATACTCTTGCCTTCCAAAATTGCCATAATAACTCCCAACAGTTCGTCGAATTTTTGTTCGTTGAATTCGATCTTTCATCATATCTGTATTAATCTCCCAGTCACCTATAACCATTATTATTAAACATGATCAAATGAAGTCTTCAACAAGGTCAACAAATAAAATAACAAAAAGAAAACAACAAATATGAAAAGTAAGACACCATCTAATCCCCTCGTTTTTTCGACTAATATTGCTATTTTGAAACAACTAACTTAACAACACATTTATATTGTTTTAATCTCCGGCAACAATACCAACAACTTGATCGCGTCACTGCATAAGTACATCAAGCAAAGAATTAACACAAAACGTAAGGATTTAAAAATAACTTTTGCTGCAAGTATGAAGGTGTTGAGTTATAATATTTATATTGTTACAATAAAACACATGAAACATTCCAGAGATCGAACTAGGGATTGTCAAATTGGTAAAATGTATTTGTTAATTACAAGCTAAGCAATTATTAATCTAGTTGAGTCTCTTGCTCTTGACAGTGGAAGGATAACAGGCTTGATCCCCACTGATCCAATATGACTCAATGAACTGACCCTGACTGGACTGTCATTATTATTATTATTTTTTTGCATTATTGTCTTCCCCTCCAGTGCTTGCAGCAATTCCACTTCATGTTTCGAACTGGTCCACTGCCAAACCTAGACAAATTTATGAAACAGAGTGAAAAAGAAGATAATGGCAGCTGATAGTTAATTGCTTATCTATATCACGTACTCACGGAAGTGATGGATCTGCAATACTCGGCATGTTTTATGAGTATAAAAGATAGAGAAAATCCCACTTACATGCATGAAACAAAAACTTGGTTTTATCCCGCATCAACCAACTCTATCCAACGCTAAGCCTTTATAAACCCACTCATCTCAAAGCTATAATTGTATCAACAGAAATGGAGAAAGAGGAAGAGGTTAAAGAAGCAAAGATAAAAAATGATACAACATGAGGTTTGGATCGTTACCCTCTCTAAAAGGTCTTTTAAATTATATTTTAAAGGAATTTAATTTCAACTCAGATTAAATTATTTTTATTATAATTATATATAACAAGTTATTAGTGTCCAAATTGTCTTTTCTTTCTTCTACTAGAAATCTCCCTATCACTACTTTAACGACACACTACTTAATAGACACCAAATAATGTTAAATTAAAATAGAAAGATTTACTTAGTATAGGATTAATTCTTTAAGTTTCATCATACTAGATGGATTAAAAGCAGAATTAGACCTAATCATTTTTTGTGATTCGTAGGACGTAATTCCTGCAGAGTGTTTAGATCATATGTAACGAATGGTCTGCGGATGACTGCCAGTCGCAATAAACACAGGAAAGGGGCAAAAATGATGGTTCAGTTGGGGTTAGCTCACCGAGCCATGGTGGTCCCGATTGGATCAAGCCTGTTATCCTTCCACTGCCAGGAGCGGAAGGTGTTCGCTGCTCTGTGAAACCAGCCTCACGCATTATCCCCCTCTCTAATAACCACGACGCACAAGCCTTCGCTCGTGCCCCTTGGTCCAACTCTTGGCTTGGACCGGGCAAGCCTGAATCAATCCACTGCAGAACCAACTCAATGAGTCGAACCCGTGTCCCATCACCTTAAAGCCCCCACTTGAGTCACAAACTTGCGTTACCAAGCCCGGCGATTAAAGTAACGACCAATTGGGTACATAAATAATTAATATATGTTCTTGTTAGACGATGTGGGATTCTCTTTCTTCTGAGGGTGCTTACTTGTTAAGGTGATGAGTTTGGAGCTTCATGGAAGCTTAAGAAGGGAAAAGTCAAAGCCATATAACAATGGTTCTTTATTTGCCGATATTATTCATTAGCTATTATTATTTTTCTTCTTAATATTGATTTGAGTTTTTGCTAAAAATACTGGTTTTAATACTTCTTCTTTCACATAAATCGAGTTTTTTCCCTCAATTAAATTCTTTTATTTTTTTCCAGTTAAATTCTTATTATTTTAAGGATATCTTGTATTCCTTTTTTAGTTTGATTACTCCAAAATATTTTAGAATTTAAATATTTTAGATGTTAAGTAATTAAATCTGTATTTCTTTATTTAAATAACAAATTAGAATATCCAAAATTAATATCTCAATCCATCAAAGAAAATAATATTCTTTTGCTCCTTGCATGAATCCGACGTTATCCCATCAAGTTGCATTTTAATTTTAAGTTTAAACTACACAAATTAATTTACAAGTAATTTTCTTATACATTGTTATAGACTTCACAAGTTTAAAAAGATGATTAGTGTCCCAATTTTTTTTATACTCTACTCTCTGCCACTTTTCAACATTAGTAAAGGAGTTTAAAAACTTTATTAACATTTAGGACAATTCATTGATAATTTTATTAAACTAATCTTTTCAGAAAAAAATACAAGTGTACAAAAGATAAAAATACTACATGTAAGGTCAACGGTGGAGCCACATTGAGGCTCAGGGGAGTTATGTCCTCTCCAAAGTTTAATTTTTTATTTTATTTTAACCCTTTGTAAATTTACACTATGACATTCTCAAAAATATAAGTAAACCCTTCAAGATTTAAAATTTTTATAATTTTCCTCTTTGAATATATATTATAACCCTCTTAAAATGGTAAATTTTTAATTTAGTCTCTTTATAATTTATAAAATATTAAATTAATAATAGTAAAATTATATTTTAATCCTTTCAAAAATGATAAAAATTTAATTTAACTTTTTAAAATTAATAAAAATATAAACTATTAAAATAATAAAATTATATTTATACTATTATAAAAATATATAATTTAATTTCAACCCCAATAAAAATTTTTCAAACTCAGTTACTACAAGATCAGATCCAACACCCCTCTCTCTGGATCACGAAATAAAGCCTCAGTTAGCCTTCCTTTTCCTGTAGATTGGACATACATTGGAATAGTGATACATCAAGCCATATATCCCTCTGCCCCGCATTTAATGATGACAAGTGAAACCTTGCTTCAACTAGTACAACGATAGGTAAAATCCTGACCTTCTTCTGTCATAGTGCTGTAGCTCGCACACGAAACTTAGATAATGTGTCCCTTATCGCTCGAAGTCGTCAAAGACAAACATATAATAATATGGAATTCAATTTCTTTTTGTTATTTGTTTAAAAATTTGCAGAAATTACTCTAACTCTAACTTTAGTCCTTCTGCTATCATGAAATTTAAGATTTAATTTCTAGACATATTTTATTTTTTAATCTTATTATAAATCCAAATCTATTATTAAGTATTGTGGTTAAAGTAATAATATAGACTTTTATTGAGAGAAAATTATCATAAATTATTTTTACCGTAAAAAAAACATGTTAACTATATATAGAATTGGAATGGGCAAGCCAGATTTGGACCAGTCAAGATCCTTCGTTGCTCTGTGAAATCAGTCTCACGCAGTACCCTCCACTCTAGGATCCACGAGACTCAGAGTTTATACTCAATCTCTTTGACTCAACTCTCAACTTGGAACAGGCAAGTTAGAGTTTATCCACTCGAGATCCGACTCAGCAAAGACAAACCCGAGTTCCATCACCTTAAAGCCCCCAACTCAGGTTACAAGCTCGCGTTACCAATCTCGGCGACCAACGTAGAGGACAAGTGGAAGTATATACAATTACTCCCTTTTGATTTTGGTCGATGTGGTATTCTCTTTCTTCCGAGGGTGCTTTTACTTGTTGAGGTGATGAGTTTAGGAACTTCATGGAAAGCTTAAAATGAATATTTGGATAAAATTAAATGATATGTAGTGGTGCTCCGATCAATCGTCAGTGCTTCTGATCAGGGAAACGATGTGTGAGTTTTAATCTAATGTGAATGGTGTATGTGTGTCTTTCTTATGCTTATGGCCGAGTGTTAATGCTCCTTTTTGCTTATGGTCGAATCCTTAATTGCTTCAATAGGGTCCGAATGCATAAGAGCATCATTGGATGCTTGGCCGAATGTGAAAGTGGTTACTTAACTAGCAAAGTGTGATGTGTGGGATGTGTTTACTTGCATGTCGAGTGTGTGTGGTCGTTTCAATGGTTGGTCGATTATGCTGAAATAACTATAGTTGATCGAATATGTTTGCATGTATTTTACTGAGTTGGCCGAATTGTTTATTGGCGTGTTGGCTATGTTCGGACATGCACAAACTGCTAATGTATGTCGCTATAATGATTTCAGAAGTTTTAATGAATGTATGAATGCATGCCCACTGTTCCGCCTCATTGTATGCCTGATAAGCATGTTCTTATTTTCTGTATCTTCTGTTAGCATGATTGTAAAGCATGCCACTATTATGATTTATTGATCGCATGATATGACTTGCTTCGGTAGTGCACTGTATTTGATTTTGGTATTCTATAAAAATGACATTATGCATTGCGTCGAGATTGGGTTTATCAGAGACAGCGGAGATCTGTGGAGTTCTGGCGATAAATCCGCAAATCTTTGGGAGCTTTGTTCCGAGCTCTGGTGGTTTGTCCACAAAATCTGACCGGCAGTATAACTGCGATTATCTGCTATTACCGGTGATTAAACCACAATGAGCTACGGCTCCTTCTGGTATGGTGTGTAGCGAATGGATAGGTAGGAATTGCATTACCATACATGATCATGCATTTAAATTCTGGAATTTCATCATTCTGTAATCTCTGTACATATAGTGATTGGTGACTGCTATTGCTGTTGACTCCATGTATAAGCATGATTTTATGGTCTGGATACACTGTTTACTTTTGATGCAAACTTACACTGAGCTGCAAAGCTATCTTATTAGTTTAACATTTTTCAGGTAATCCGCAAGGAATTAGGGCTCAGATTCGACAATTTGGAGGTCTCGTCCCAGTTTTACTTTTAATTTTACGAATTGTGGCATGGGTTTGATTTTGGGATAGTTTTTAGTGTTTTCATGCATGGACATTGAACAATTGGATCGCTTTAATAACTAGTGACATTTAAATTATAATTTATGGATTTATTAACAAATTAAACACATCAGGTTTTTTCACTGTAAAACTAGTTTTCAAAACTCCGAATAACGAATTAATAATCAAGTATATGTTTGTAAAATTAATAAGCCACTTTTTAATTGGACTTTAATTAAACTTGGCAAAAACTAATGTTTTTATAAAGAGAAGCCCACTACCGATTTCTGGAAAAATATGAACAAAAATAATTTTAAGAATCTGATATTTTTTATTGCGTCATTCCGGTGGTCAATATGACCTTCAAAATCTGATCATAACTTTTGGACCGGGTTAGGGAGATTACACTCCATGTCCAATACGTTGGAATAATTATTGGAAGTCGTTCAATATGATATGAAACCGTGACAAAGCTATGAGAAACTAAGATGTTATCTTTACACCAATTGACATAGGAGTAGGAGTGGAGTTAAATATAAAGGAAGAGCTAAATCTGGAATTAAGTGAAAGCGTGGAGGAACCGACACACTTTCCGACTATTATTGTGGAGGAGCCAATCAACATACTTCGCGATCACATATATTTTAGTTCACCTAATACTAACTTTTAGTAAACAAAATGATCACAGGAGTATGGAATTACATGAAGAATTTCAATGCTGTGGATTGAAGCTACCTGCAAAGTTATACCAATTCCTATCTTCAAGCATCAACAAGCTTCTGGATCTGCCATGAATGGAAATAAACTTACAGTACCAGCTAAAAACCATAGATTATGGTCGTGGAAGTATTTAAACAAAGAAGAAACTTCTGCATGTTATATGGGCACACAAGAAGAGACCACTGAGTAAAACAGAAACATCGACCAACTACAACAATTGTTAAGTCTGATATTTGCAGTCATCCAATGATATAATATTTTTTTTTGTTATTTTTCATGTCTGGTCCATGTTCGGGGTGCACGGCTGTTCCTATCAATAATATCATTTCCAAGGTTCGAACTCCTTCACTAGAGAATGCAATGTGCCTTACCATTGATATAGTATTATTAACTAGTGTTAAAAGATAATAGATTTTTAGTGGAAGAAAAGACAATTTGGACAGTAATAAGTAATAACCAATGCCAAATTAAAGGATTTGACTAAGAAAACACATAGTCCAACGTCTTTGGCATCACCTTAGCTGGGAAAATGGCTTTGTGGATGACTGGATTTATAAAGGCTGCCTTATCATTTCATATATACTTGTTGGTTGGTGTGGTAACCAAGCTTCTGCTTCATGAACTTAAGTCGGATTTTCTCTATCTTTTTTATTTTGAAGGGGAAAAAAGATGCTAAATATTGCAGATCCATCCATTTTTGTGAATAGGTGATATATAATAATTTAAATATCTGTTGGAATTATATTCTTTTCCACTTGTTGCAAAACCAGCTTGAATGCAAAAAATAAAAAAGATGATGGTCCAGTCAGGGTTTGCTCACTGAGCTATGCTAGATCGGAGTGGATCAAACCTGTTATCCTTCCACTGTCAAGAGAGAGAGGTCTTCGCTGCTCTGTGAAACCAGCCTCACGCAGTACCCTCCACTCTAGGAGCCACGAGACTCAGAGTTTACACTCAAGCCCCTTGGCTCAACTGTCAACTTGGAATGGGCAAGCTAGAGTTAAACCACCCAAGATCCGACTCAGCAAAGTCAAACTCGAGTTCCATCAACTTAAAGCCCCTAACTCAGGTTACAAGCTCACGTTACCAAGCTCGGCGACAAATGTAGAGGACAAGTGGAAATATATACAATTACTACCTTTTGATTTTCGTCGATGTGGTATTCTCTTTCTTCCAAGGGTGCTTTTACTTCTTGAGGTGATGAGTTTAGGAACTTCATGAAGATTTGGATAAAATTAAAGGATCTGTTTTACATCTTTTGTGAAGAAATTCATCCCCAGTTAAACATTCTCGTATTTTTTCACATAAAAAAAAGAAAGGGACAATCAGTGAGAAATACATTGGCAACATGTTAAAAACAGTGGTATGCTCACCTTCTCATTTGTCTGTTGTTCCTTTGCCATGACCTACAAATCTAACATTGTCATTCATTCCTTCATTTATATTAATATTCTCCCTTAGTTGATCGGATTCAATCCACAATGTCTCTTATTCATGGATTGTAATTTTGATTAATTTGATCATTAGTCCAGCTCCCAAAACATTGACTCTACCAAACAATTGAGGGAAAGAAAATTATTTTTTTCTTTTTCGTTTTCATCTTTCTTACTAATTAAATACACTTACGAAAAGAAAAATTATACTTTTCATGTTTCTATTTTTTCACCCCTTCAGTTTTCCATCTTTTTTTTTAAAAAAAATTCTGATTGATCTACCAAGTAAAGCAATAGTAAAAAGGATAAAAGAAATCTCACATAAATTCAAGAAAAAAGAAGCTTGGTTAATGTGGATATAAAAAGGCATACAACCATTTCATATAGTTGGTTGATGTGGGATGTACCCAAGTTTTTGATTCATGAATTTAGGTCGGATTTTCTCTATGTTGTATGCTCATAAAACATGCTAAATATTGCAGATCCATCCACTTCTGCGAGTACGTGATATAGATAATAAATTAAATATCAGCTGTCATTATATTGTTTTTCACTCTGTTTATTTCCATGTATTAAAGAACCGGCTTGAAAGCTAGGAATTTGTATAGGTTTGGTCGTGGACCAGTTCAAAACATGAAGTTGAATTGCTGCAACCCATATTTGTCTCAAACATTGGAGAAGAAGAAAAATCATGCAAAAAAGAAAAAAAAGGTGATGGTCCAACAAGGGTCAGCATATTGAGCGATGATAGATAAAAATTAAATATCAGCTGGTATTATATCCTTTTTCACTCTGTTCATTTCCACGCAGAACCAGCTTGAAGGAATGCAAAAAATAAAAAAGGTGATGGTCCAGTGAGAGTTAGCTCACTGAGCCATGCTGGATCGGAGTGCATCAAGCCTATTATCCTTCCACTGTCAAGAGAGAGAGGTCTTCGCTGCTCTGTGAAACCAGCCTCACGCAGTACCCTCCACTCTAGGAGCCACGAGACTCAGAGTTTGCACTCAAGCAACTTGGCTCAACTCTCAACTTGGAACGGGCTCAACTCTCAACTTGGAACGGGCAAGTTAGAGTTAAACCACCAAAGACCCAACTCAACAAAGTCAAACTCGAGTTCCATCATCTTAATGCCCCTAACTCATGTTACAAGCTCACGTTACCAAGCTCGGCAACAAATATAGAGGGCAAGTGGCTATATATACAATTAGTCCCTTTTGATTTTGGTCGATGTGGTATTCTCTTTCTTCCGAGGGTGCTTTTACTTGTTGAGTTGATGAGTTTGGGAACTTCATGGAAAGCTTAAAATGAATATTTGGATAAAATTAAACGATAGGTTTTACATCATTTGTGAATATATTCATCCCCAATTACACATTCTCGTAAAAACAGTTCCTTTGCCATGACTTACAAATCTAACATTATCATTCATTCCTTCGTTTATCTTAATATTCTCTCTTAGTTGATCGAATTCAATCCACAATGTCTCTTAGCCATGGATTGTAATTTTAATTATAAAAATAAAAATCTACCATATTATCCCTTTTAAACAAAAGAGAAAGCATATTGGTTGGGAGATTGAATCATCTGCTACTGAGATAGATGATAGCTTGGAGGAGAATGTTCCCTTGAGGGAACAGGCTATTGGAAGGAAGCCAACTGTTCCACTTTCAACAAAATAGAAGAAGAGGGAAATGAAGGAAGCTAAAGTTCCTTTCATGTTGCAGGAAGCTGCTGAGAAGGCTAGGGAAGAAAAGGAGTAGCTTTCCAAGAAACAAGACCAAACATTCCTCACCACTGCCTGTGTTGATAGATGAAAGACAATATTTGCTAAGAAAGCTTTCATTGAGGAGAAGGGATTTTATGATCACAACATTGATGCCTTTCCAAATTAGAATTAATGAACTTATAGGATATGTTAGTTTCGTAAAACCTTTGTGAAGTATGTAGACCCATCCACCTCTGTGAGCACGGGATATAGATAAGAAATTAAATATCAACTGTCATTATATTGCTTTTCACTCTGTCTATTTCCATGTATTGCAAAACCAGCTTCATAGCTAGGAATTTGTATAGGTTTGATCATGGACCAGTTCAAAACATGAAGCTGAATTGCTACAACCCATATTTATCTCAAACACTGGAGAGGAAGACAAATCATGCAAAAAAAAAAAAAGGTGATGGTCCAACCAGGGTCAGCTCACTGAGCCATGTTAGATCGGAGTGGATCAAGTCTGTTATCCTTCCACTGTTAAGAGAGAGGTCTTTGCTGCTCTGTGAAACCAGCCTCATGCAGTACCCTCCACTCTAAGAGCCACGAGACTCGGAGTTTTCACTCAAGCCCCTCGGTTCAAGCTCTTAGCTTGGAATGGTCAAGCTAGATTTAGACCACTCAAGATTCGAATCAGCAAGCCAGCCCCATGTTCCATCACCTTAAAGCCCCCATACAGGTTACAAGCTAGCGTTACCAGGCTCGACGATCAGTCCGCAGGACAAGTGGATATATATAGAATCAATCCTCGTTGATTTTGGTCTATGTGGTATTCTCCTCCTTTCGAGGGTAAATGCAAAAAATAAAAAAGATGATGGTCTAGTCAGGGTTAGCTCACAGAGCCATGGTGGATCGGAGTGGATCAAGCCTGTTATCCTTCCACTACCAAGAGAGAGAGGTGATGTGGATCAAGTCTATGTGGCATTCTCCTTCTTTCAAGGGTGATTTTATAGGTGATGTGATAACCAAGCTTCTGCTTCATGAACTAAGTCGGATTTTCTCTATCTTTTTTATTTTGAAGGGGAAAAAAGATGCTAAATATTGCAGATCCATCCATTTCTGTGAGTAGGTGATATATAATAATTTAAATATCTGCTGGAATTATATTCTTTTCAACTTGTTTCAAAACCAGCTTGAATGCAAAAAATAAAAAAGATGATGGTCCAGTCAGGGTTTGCTCACTAAGCCATGCTAGGATCGGAGTGGATCAAGCCTATTATCCTTCCACTGTCAAGAGAGAGAGGTCTTCGCTGCTCTGTGAAACCAGCCTCATGCAGTACCCTCCACTCTAAGAGCCACGAGACTCGAAGTTTTCACTCAAGCCCCTCGGTTCAAGCTCTTAGCTTGGAATGGTCAAGCTAGATTTAGACCACTCAAGATCCGAATCAGCAAGCCAGCCCCATGTTCCATCACCTTAAAGCCCCCATACAGGTTACAAGCTAGCGTTACCAGGCTCGACGATCAGTCCACAGGACAAGTGGATATATATAGAATCAATCCTCGTTGATTTTGGTCTGTGGTATTCTCCTCCTTTCGAGGGTAAATGCAAAAAATAAAAAAGATGATGGTCTAGTCAGGGTTAGCTCACCGAGCCATGGTGGATCGGAGTGGATCAAGCCTGTTATCCTTCCACTGCCAAGAGAGAGAGGTGATGTGGATCAAGTCTATGTGGCATTCACCTTCTTTCAAGGGTGATTTTATAGGTGATGTGATAACCAAGCTTCTGCTTCATGAACTAAGTCGGATTTTCTCTATCTTTTTTATTTTGAAGGGGAAAAAAGATGCTAAATATTGCAGATCCATCCATTTCTGTGAGTAGGTGATATATAATAATTTAAATAACTGCTGGAATTATATTCTTTTCAACTTGTTTCAAAACCAACTTGAATGCAAAAAATAAAAAAGATGATGGTCCAGTCAGGGTTTGCTCACTAAGCCATGCTGGGATCGGAGTGGATCAAGCCTATTATCCTTCCACTGTCAAGAGAGAGAGGTCTTCGCTGCTCTGTGAAACCAGCCTCACGCAGTATCCTCCACTCTAAGAGCCACGAGACTCAGAGTTTACACTCAAGCCCCTTGGCTCAACTCTCAACTTGGAACAAGCAAGCCAGAGTTTATCCACCCGAGATCCGGCTCAACAAAGACAAACCCGAGTTCCATTACCTTAAAGCCCCCAACTCAAGTTACAAGCTCACGTTACCAAGCTCGGCAACCAACTTAGAGGACAAGTGGAAATATATACAATTACTCCCTTTTGATTTTGGTTGATGTGGTATTCTCTTTCTTCCGAGGGTGCTTTTACTTGTTGAGGTGATGAGTTGGGAATTTCTTAGATTCTTCAAACAAACGCTATCGGTAATATCACATTACCAAAATCAAATTAATCTTATTAATATAATCATAGGAATATAATTATTGAATATAAATTTATTTTCGATCGATAAGATTATTTTCTCAACTAAACTCACTTTATTTGTTTTCAATAAACCACAGCTTCAATTTCAAAATTCACATTTTTATTAAAAAATTCTTGATCTTTTTAAATTTCGATATAGAGTAAATTGGTCCTCCTAATAAAATTAAAATAATTTAATTCCTGTCAATTTCGAAAATGAGCAACTAAAGACAATTAATAAAAAACATTATTGTTTTCACCAATTATACATATTTGTATTGATATAATAACAAATTTAGCTCTTAAAGTTTACACATTATATTACTTTGATCTTGATTTAATCAATTTAGCACACAATATTAGCACATTCTGTCAACACATTTACATAGAATATATCAATATTAAAGGTAAAATTTATTATTATACCAATCAAAAGTATGTATAATTAACAAAAAATATTAACATTATGATTTATGTACCAAAATTTACATATAAGAATTACATAAGTTGACACAAACACCAAAGACACCTAAAATGAACTTAAAATTGAAAATTAAGAGAAATGGGCAAATTGTTAGAATACATTTGAAACCTTTACCTGTTTGTATATGAGAATGACAAAAGAAGCAAATCACAAAGGTACATATGTCACAACATGCATGCAACCAACTCCATCCATGACTCCATAATACAGACTTAGGTGGCTTGCAACCTAAGTAACTCAGAGAATGATTGGCTAACACGACGGTCGATATTTGGGTGGTGGTGGAACAGACGACGGATAATTGGGTGGTGGGGAAATAGAAGACGGATAATTTTGAACTCCATAACCAGGTGCATAAGACTGTTGGTACTGTGGTGGATATCCATCCATAGGATGATTTTGATGATAATGGAGTGGTGGGGAACAGACGGCGGATAACCTTGAGCTACATAACTAGATGCATAAGATTGTTGGTATTGTGGTGGATATCCATCCATAGGAGGATTTTGATGATAATTGGTCCGCAACATAAATTGGACCGGAGGTATTGTCATCGGTTGGGGACCAAACATGCGGTCTCTTTGATCTATTTGAATCTTATGTTGTGTCTGTATTCTAAGAAAAAACATTTTAAGGTAATTATAAATAAAGATGTAATAATAATTTATTATTACACCTTTCCTATTTGCATGTATTACAATTTAGAAGCACTTAGTACCGGCATGCATGGACAGACCCTGCAAAAGGCAAAAAGAAAATAAATAAATAAAACTTTCAGTATAGTATTTTTTTTTAAAGCAAAATTAGGTGAAAAAACAGGCATTGTTCATCGGGGAAGTCAAAATTTTTCATATTGAGATGTCAAGATAAAATAAATAAATAAATTATAAAATTTTAATGTCAAAATATATTGCTTATTTTTTTTAATTTTTAAGTGTAAAAACAATCAAAAATAGGAGGAAAAGGAACAGAGCCCCCAAAATTTTGGAAAATTGTTGTTAGGCCCTTTAAAATTTATGAAAACTTTAATTAGGTCCTCTTAAAATTTTGCAAATTATCATTAAACCTCTTAAAATTTTTAAAAATTCTCATTCAGCCCCTCAATTTTTTTCAGAAATTTTAATTAAGCCCCACAAATTTTTTTGAAAATTCTTACTAATCCCTCTAAAAATTTTAAAAAAGTTTAATTAAACCCTTATAAAAATTTAAAATTTTTAATTAAATCGTCCCCGAAACTTAACACTAAAATCCGCTACTGATAAGGAAGGAAATCCTTACGAGCAATAAGCTATATCGGCCAAACAATTGAGTATATGTGCGGCTTCTCGAATCTCATCGTTTCCAATAATCATTGCAACAAAAGAAAATATGCAGGCAACTTGTTGTAGGCATAACATGAAAGCCTGTATGTATATATCAAGCACCAATATGTTAAATTCAGTACGTAGTGGCCCGACCGAAGTTTCGTCCGAAAAGTAAGAAGATTTAGATAAAAATACAGGTCAAAAAATGAATTTGGAAAAAAAAAAATAAAGCCCATTTTTTAAATTGGTCAAGCCTTGAGTAAGTATTTTTTACCTGAACCCAGCTCTAATTTGATAAAAAATTGCTGTTATTTTTTATTATTTTTTATTGTTTTGCTATCATTTCGCTATTATATTGCCGTTATTTTGTTGTTATTATTTAGACATTGTATAACTTTTGTTTTTGTTTTTATTAATTTAGCTACTATTGCACTTATTTTAATGTTATTTAAGTATTTTTTTTATTTTTTTCATTTGTTGGGAAAGATTTAATTTAATGTTTTTAGTGTATTTGATGTATTATATTTTTTAATTTTATTTTTATATAAAACAATAATATAAAATTTTTAATATAAGTCGGGTTGGGCTTGAATTTTAGTATTTTTATCTGGACCGAGCTTGGACAAAATTTTAGGCTCATTTTTGCAAGTCAAACCCGAGCCTAGAAAATGAGCTTAATTTTTTTTACTTGACCAGGCTTGGCCATGGACAACTCTAATAGAAAGAGAGAGAAGATTACAATGATACAATTGTCACACTCTGTTGTTTGAATATTCAATTCGTCTTGCAATAGAAATCGTGTAGATGCCACCGAGTTTCCAAAGCAACAAAATACCTAATAATGCAACAACAACAACAACAACAACATGATAATGTAATTGGAGAATATACAGAAATGGAAGAATGTATAAGCAAATAGTTTGTGAAAAATATAGGTTAAAGTATCCGGGAGGTCTTTGTATTATAAAGAATGGATCAAATTAGTCCCTCTATTACTAAATGGATTAGTCCCTATACTATTAAAAAGAATCAAACAAGTTCAAATTTGCAACTCAATTACAAACAAAAATCTCAGTTACAAAATCATAAAACTTTAAAAATATTAATTCTATTAAACATTAAATTATATTTTTAAACAATAAGTATTTAATTCTATTCCAATTTGACATTATTTGATTCTTTTTTTAATAGTTTAATAACTACATTGATCTATTTAATAGCAGAGAGATTAATTTGATTAGATCCCTATATTTGACCGACCTCTCAACTATATTCAACAAAAAGTATATATTAAAAAAGTGGATTTTATTTTAAGGCTTAATATATTAAATATGAAGCATATAATTTTTTTTTGTTATTTTTTATTTAAGGTGCACTTGATAAATCATTGTGAATTTTTTATTTTCAACTTTTAAAATTTTAAATGTGTTTGATAATCATTTTAATTTTTTACTTAATATAAGATTTTCAACAAAAAAGTGTTGAGTAAGATAAGTAGATAGGTAACTACTCGCAAAAAATATTAAGTTTGATTTTATTTTATTAAAAATTAAAATAAGTTATCTTTTTTTTAAATGAGATATTCAAATTATCATATGTATCTTTTATCCAAAATAATATAAAATATTATATTAATAAGATTAAAACTAAAAAAATAAATAATTTTTTAAAATCAATATTTACTTTTATCAAACAATATAATTATATTCAGTACTTATATTTACTAATTTATCAAACACTTTTTTAAGATAAATTCAACACTTATAAAATTTAGTAATAACAATTCAATACTTAATTTTTTATTTATCAAACACACTCTTAATGTGACTTAACCCGTAGCATCAAACTCATAATTTATTATTAATATGAATGTATAGTTGAGAAAGGCATTCGATGTTGAAAATTTGTAAGTGAAAAGCAATCAACATTGACAGGACACAAACTTATGTATACAAGAGACAATATTTATAACGATTCAACAGATGAAAACTGATCCAAGCCCCAACATATGGAATACGCTTTATCTCATTAGTCCAATAGTTTAACAAAATCTTCCTTTGATCATTACAGAACATAACTCTCTCACAAAAATCCCCCAAGCATACACACATACTGAGAGGGAGATCCCACACATCGCAACTGTAAATGGTGGGATTCAAACTCGAGCCTTCAAACTTAAGGTTCGGAAAACTTAGTCTTAACCAACAGTGCCAAACCTCATTGACTTAATATTTACTTGTTAAATTGATAAAATTGATAAATTAAGGTAGGAGTTGAAGTTAGAGCATAGAGACAAAGTTCCTACCTCGGTACAAAGGCAAAACTCGGGACACTTCTTTTCTTTACAGTTACCACTACATGGCATATAACCAGCACAACATTTATACCTACAAAAATAGCACATATAGAACCATGTTTGAACCAAGACAGACATCATTCATTTGTGGTGGAAGAGGGAAAAAATGCATGAATGTTTACCTTTTCATGTCATTGTAAAGTGCTCGTCTTCGAAGCAAGTACGACGCACATGGACCACTATACCAAACCTTGAACCATCAATAATAAGAACCGTAGCTCATTGAAGCATTTAAACAAACAGGTAGAAAACAGTACTTACCACCAACAAGCAAAGCACCAATCTGGGAAAATAAAATACAAAGAATGACAATAAATCAACAAAAATATATATAATAATAATTTTAACTTTTTTTTTAGTTAAATTTAGATATGTTCATAGGTCGGATTATTCGTTCAGATCCACAAGACTGCTCGAAATTTGAGAAGGTTTGAGTATAACTGTTAAGCTCGAAAATGGGTTTAGGTAAAAAAAATTAAGCATATTTAAAATATTGGTCGGTCTTAGGTTTGAACATTCAATGTTCAACCAATTTTTAAGTTTATAATACTTAATACTATGTAATTTAGAATATATAAAAAAATAAATTTATATTAAATATATAATACTACTCTAATTTAAAATTTAAAATAATATTTAAACTATTATATAAAAATTTTCAATAAATAAAAATTACATAAAATTATTAAATATTAAAATAATAAAATATAAATAATTTTTTTAAAAATCTTTAAAAATAATATGAACGGACCTCTTTAGTGGAAGAAAAGACAATTTGGATAGTAATAAGTAATAACCAATGCCAAATTAAAGGATTTGACTAAGAAAACACATAGTCCAACCTCTTTGGCATCACCTTAGCTGGGAAAATGGCTTTGTGGATGACTGGATTTATAAAGGCTGCCTTATCATTTCATATATACTTGTTGGTTGGTTTAAGTCGGATTTTCTCTATCTTTTTTATTTTGAAGGGGAAAAAAGATGCTAAATATTGCAGATCCATCCATTTCTGTGAGTAGGTGATATATAATAATTTAAATATCTGCTGGAATTATATTCTTTTTCACTTGTTGCAAAACCAGCTTGAATGCAAAAAATAAAAAAGATGATGGTCAGTCAGGGTTTGCTCACTGAGCTATGCTGGATCGGAGTGGATCAAGCCTGTTATCCTTCCACTGTCAAGAGAGAGAGGTCTTCGCTGCTCTGTGAAACCAGCCTCACGCAGTACCCTCCACTCTAGGAGCCATGAGACTCAGAGTTTACACTCAAGCCCCTTGGCTCAACTCTCAAATTGGAATGGGCAAGCTAGAGTTAAACCACCCAAGATCCGACTCAACAAAGTCAAACCCGAGTTCCATCATCTTAAAGCCCCTAACTTAGGTTACAAGCTCACGTTACCAAGCTCGGCAACAAACGTAGAGGACAAGTGGAAATATATACAATTACTACCTTTTGATTTTCGTCGATGTGGTATTCTCTTTTTTCAGAGGGTGCTTTTACTTCTTGAGGTGATGAGTTTAGGAACTTCATGAAGATTTGGATAAAATTAAAGGATCTGTTTTACATCGTTTGTGAAGAAATTCATCCCCAGTTAAACATTCTCATATTTTTTCGCATAAAAAAAAGAAAGGGACAATCAGTGAGAAATACATTGGCAACATGTTAAAAACAGTGGTATGCTCACCTTCTCATTTGTCTGTTGTTCCTTTGCCATGACCTACAAATCTAACATTGTCATTCATTCCTTCATTTATCTTAATATTCTCCTTTAGTTGATCGGATTCAATCCACAATGTCTCTTATTCATGGATTGTAATTTTGATTAATTTGATCATTAGTCCAGCTCCCAAAACATTGACTCTACCAAACAATTAAGGGAAATAAATTATTTTTTCCTTTTTCTTTTTCATCTTTCTTACTAATTAAATACACTTACGAAAAGAAAAATTATTCTTTTCATGTTTCTATTTTTTCACCCCTTCAGTTTTCCATCTTTTTTTAAAAAAAAATTTTTTGATTGATCTACCAAGTAAAGCAATAGTAAAAAGGATAAAAGAAATCTCACATAAATTCAAGAAAAAAGAAGCTTGGTTAATGTGGATATAAAAAGGCATACAACCATTTCATATAGTTGGTTGATGTGGGATGTACCCAAGTTTTTGATTCATGAATTTAGGTCGGATTTTCTCTATGTTGTATGATCATAAAACATGCTAAGTATTGCAGATCCATCCACTTCTGCGAGTACGTGATATAGATAATAAATTAAATATCAGCTGTCATTATATTGTTTTTCACTCTGTTTATTTCCATGTATTCAAGAACCGACTTGAAAGCTAGGAATTTGTATACGTTTGGTCGTGGACCAATTCAAAACATGAAGTTGAATTGCTGCAACCCATATTTGTCTCAAACATTGGAGAAGAAGAAAAATCATGCAAAAAAGAAAACAAAGGTGATGGTCCAACAAGGGTCAGCATATTGAGCGGTGATAGATAAAAATTAAATATCAGCTGGTATTATATCCTTTTTCACTCTGTTCATTTCCACGCAGAACCAGCTTGAAGGAATGCAAAAAATAAAAAAGGTGATGGTCCAGTGAGAGTTAGCTCACTGAGCCATGCTGGATCGAAGTGCATCAAGCCTGTTATCCTTTCCACTGTCAAGAGAGAGAGGTCTTCGCTGCTCTGTGAAACCAGCCTCACGCAGTACCCTCCACTCTAGGAGCCACGAGACTCAGAGTTTGCACTCAAGCCCCTTGGCTCAACTCTCAACTTGGAACAGGCAAGCTAGAGTTAAACCACTCAAGATCCAACTCAACAAGGTCAAACCCGAGTTCCATCATCTTAATGCCCCTAACTCAGGTTACAAGCTCACGTTACCAAGCTCGGTGACAAATATGGAGGGCAAGTGGCTATATATACAATTAGTCCCTTTTGATTTTGGTCGATGTGGTATTCTCTTTCTTCCAAGGGTGCTTTTACTTGTTGAGTTGATGAGTTTGGGAACTTCATGGAAAGCTTAAAATGAATATTTGGATAAAATTAAACGATAGGTTTTACATCATTTGTGAATATATTCATCCCCAATTACACATTCTCGTAAAAACAGTTCCTTTGCCATGACTTACAAATCTAACATTGTCATTCATTCCTTCGTTTATCTTAATATTCTCCCTTAGTTGATCAAATTCAATCCACAATGTCTCTTAGCCATGGATTGTAATTTTAATTATAAAAATAAAAATCTACCATATTATCCCTTTTAAACAAAAGAGAAAGCGTATTGGTTGGGAGATTGAATCATCTGCTACTGAGATAGATGATAGCTTGGAGGAGAATGTTCCCTTAAGGGAACAGGCTATTGGAAGGAAGCCAAATGTTCCACTTTCAACAAAATAGAAGAAGAGGGAAATGAAGGAAGCTAAAGTTCCTTTCATGTTGCAGGAAGCTGCTGAGAAGGCTAGGGAAGAAAAGGAGTAGCTTTCCAAGAAACAAGACCAAACATTCCTCACCACCGCCTGTGCTGATAGATGCAAGACAATATTTGCTAAGAAAGCTTTCATTGAGGAGAAGGGATTTTATGATCACAACATTGATGCCTTTCCAAATTAGAATTAATGAACTTATAGGATATGTTAGTTTCGTAAAACCTTTGTGAAGTATGTAGACCCATCCACCTCTATGAGCACGGGATATAGATAAGAAATTAAATATCAACTGTCATTATATTGCTTTTCACTCTGTCTATTTCCATGTATTGCAAAACCAGCTTCATAGCTAGGAATTTGTATAGGTTTGATCATGGACCAGTTCAAAACATGAAGCTGAATTGATGCAACCCATATTTATCTCAAACACTGGAGAGGAAGACAAATCATGCAAAAAAAAAAAAAAGGTGATGGTCCAACCAGGGTCAGCTCACTGAGCCATGCTGCTGTGAGTAGGTGATAGATAAGATATTAAATATCAGCTGGCATTATATTTTTTTTCACTCAGTTCATTTCCACACAGAATTTACTTGAAGGGAAGTGAATGCAAAAAATAAAAAAGGTGATGGTCCAGTGAGGGTTAGCTCACTGAGCCATGTTGGATCGGAGTGGATCAAGTCTGTTATCCTTCCATTGTTAAGAGAGAGGTCTTCGCTGCTCTGTGAAACCAGCCTCATGCAGTACCCTCCACTCTAGGAGCCACGAGACTCGGAGTTTTCACTCAAGCCCCTCGGTTCAAGCTCTTAGCTTGGAATGGTCAAGCTAGATTTAGACCACTCAAGATCCGAATCAGCAAGCCAGCCCCATGTTCCATCACCTTAAAGCCCCCACACAGGTTACAAGCTGGCGTTACCAGGCTCGACGATCAGTCCGCAGGACAAGTGGATATATATAGAATCAATCCTCGTTGATTTTGGTCTATGTGGTATTCTCCTCCTTTCGAGGGTAAATGCAAAAAAATAAAAAAGATGATGGTCTAGTCAGGGTTAGCTCACTAAGCCATGGTGGATCGGAGTGGATCAAGCCTGTTATCCTTCCACTGCCAAGAGAGAGAGGTGATGTGGATCAAGTCTATGTGGCATTCTCCTTCTTTCAAGGGTGATTTTATAGGTGATGTGATAAGCAAGCTTCTGCTTCATGAACTAAGTCGGATTTTCTCTATCTTTTTTATTTTGAAGGGGAAAAAAGATGCTAAATATTGCAGATCCATCCATTTCTGTGAGTAGGTGATATATAATAATTTAAATATCTGCTGGAATTATATTCTTTTCCACTTGTTTCAAAACCAGCTTGAATGCAAAAAATAAAAAAGATGATGGTCCAGTCAGGGTTTGCTCACTGAGCTATGCTAGGATCGGAGATCAAGCCTATTATCCTTCCACTGTCAAGAGAGAGAGGTCTTTGCTGCTCTGTGAAACCAACCTCACGCAGTACCCTCCACTCTAGGAGCCACGAGACTCAGGGTTTACACTCAAGCCCCTTGGCTAAACTCTCAACTTGGAACGGGCAAGCTAGAGTTAAACCACCCAAGATTCGACTCAGCAAAGTCAAACCCGAGTTCCATCATCTTAAAGCCCCTAACTCAGGTTACAAGGTCACGTTACCAAGCTCAGCGACAAATATTGAGGGCAAGTGGCTATATATACAATTAGTCCCTTTTGATTTTGGTCGATATGATATTCTCTTTCTTCCGAGGGTGCTGTTACTTGTTGAGTTGATTAGTTTGGAACTTCATGGAAAGCTTAAAATGAATATTTGGATAAAGTTAAACGATAGTTTTTACATCATTTGTGAATAAATTCATCCCCAGTTAAACATTCTCGTAAAAACAATTCCTTTGCCATGACTTAGAAATCTAACATTTTCATTCATTCATTAATTTATCTTAATATTCTCCCTTAGTTGATTGGATCGAATCCACAATGTTTCTTATTCATGGATTGTAATTTTAATTTTTAAAAAAATCCTACCATATTATCCCTTATAAACAAAAGAGAAAGCGTATTGGTTGGGAGATTGAATCATCAGCTACTGAGATAAATGATAGCCTGAAGGAGAATGTTCCTTAAGGGAACAGGCTATTGGAAGTTAGCCAAGGACTAAACAGCCAAATGTTCCACTGTCAACAAAATAGAAGAAGAGGAAAATGAAGGAAGCTAAAGTTCCTTTGATGTTGCAGGAAGCTGCTGAGAAGGCTAGAGAAGAAAAAAGAGTAGCTTTCCAAGAAACAAGACCAAACATTCCTCACCATTGCCCGCGCTGATAGATGCAAGACAATATTTGCTAAGAAAGCTTTCATTGAGGATAAGGAATTTTATGATCACAACATTGATGCCTTGCAAAATAGATTTAATGAATGTAAAAAATATTGCAGATCCATCCATGTCTGTGAGTAGGTGATAGATAAGAAATTAAATATTCTGCTGGTATTATATATTCTTTCTCACTCAGTTCATTTCCACTTATTGCAGAACCAGCTTGAAGGAAAGTGAATTTAAAAGATGATGGTACTGGGTTAAACCACCCGAGATCCAACCCGGCATAGCAAAACCTTTAACTCAACCTGTAAGGGCCAAGTTAGAGTTAAACCACCCGAGATACAACTCGGCATAGCCAAACCCTTAACTCAACTCGTAAGGGCCAAGTCTGAGTTAAACCACCCGAGAATCGGACTTCACGTAGCCAAACCCGCGTTCCACCACCTTAAAGCCCCCACTTGGGTAACAAGCTCGCGTTACCAAGCCCGACGACTAGGAAAGAGGGTAAGTGGCTCTATATACAATTAGTTCCTTTTGATTTTGGTCTCTTTATGCTTAGGGTGCTTTTACTTGTTGACGTGATGAGTTTGGGAACTTCATGGAAAACTTAAAATGAATATTTGATTAAAAATAAACGATATGTTTAACATAATTTGTAAAACTACCTTCATCATCAATAGCCATGGAATACAATAATAAATGGAAAAATGACAACAGACGAGAAGACAACACTGACACTAAGCAAATACCCAAAAAAACAGTGAGCCATTAAGAGGGACTCGAGCAAAAGCAAAAAGTTAAAGACAACAAGTTAAAGCATTCTATAAAGAGAATGACCTCAATTTTTATGGGTTGAATTTATTATTATCACTTAACCTCAACAAAGCTTCAAATATCAGTTATTACACCAAGTCCATAGATCTAAAAAGAAGAATGTTGGTCTCACCCAAAGCCTTCTCCTTCAACCATCACAGATAGCGAGTTGGTTGGCGATTGCCAAGTCGACTGTCGTCCGCCCCTCCTCTGCAAGGATAGTTCGTGACCTTGTCGTTGTCCATAAGGTTATTGAAATGTAAAATTGCCTTTAATTCACATAGTGTAATATTATTTCTATTAATAGGATGATTGGAATATAAATTTTTATTTATTTATTTACTTTTTATATGAGTGTAACATCACGATTCTTAGTTTTATTTTTTGATATAATGTTTAGAACTATCCATAGTTCCTCCTCAACTCTTAAATAAGAGGATAATACGCTTCAACACACTTGAACTCACGTCTTCCTATAGTGACAATAATGTCGATGCCAACTGAGTAATATTATCAAATTAGTTGATATGTTACATTGCCTTATTTGATCCATTTGGATGGAATGCATGATTTTGTTGTTTAATTAATGGAATATAAGATTATTTAAAAACACATTTACTTAATTGTCCTTGGTATAGCATTTGCTTTATTTTTAACAATTTAATACATCATTAATCGGAAGATATTGATATAAAAGTTCATAGAGCTCTTGTATTAGACTTTAAAACTTGATATTATCATTTTCGTTACATAAACTTAAATTGTATAGTTAAGATATTATTATAATTAGGATAAATTATAAGTATAGTCACCCAACTATAAAAAGTTACAAAAGAGTCTCCAATTATTCGAATTTTTCTTTTTTGGTCACCATCCGTTAAATGACAGAGGGAAAGATGACCTAATACTTTTAAAATTGACATAATAGCAACTTTAACCCTCAATATTTATACATTCACATTGCCTACACCAATTAAAATTTCTCCTCCTCCTTTTCCTTCTTTCTATAGTTCAAATTTTTTCATGAAACAACTTTGGACGTCACGAATCTGTAAATCAAAATCCAAACAACTTTCTTTTCTAATCTCCAAAATTGACCATCACATCCACTTGGATCTAAGGTTTGTTTTTCTACTCGTCAATTGGTACTAATCTACCGTATCGATCATCAAACCATTTGAAGCTCGCTAGCCGGACTTTAAATAAATAAAAAAACTTAACAATCCAATAACTTAATAAACGAAATCTTTCCAATAGTTTAGTGACTTAAATGAAAACTTTTGAATAATTTGAAATTAAGTGACTAAAATGTAAACTTAATGACCTTAGATGTATTTTACCCAAAAGATATTATTGTTTTGATAGAGATGGAAATCGACATGAGAATCGATGGAACATAACTCTAGAAAAGGTTAAGCCATCAGCTATTGAACTCGCCTAGCACAAGGCAACTGTAAATGCCCATACTTCAGACGAGAAAGGATTGTATGAAACAAAGATATTATCCCTTTCCAATAGTTTTATATCACATCAACAATTTCATCCTGAATTTCAGGATTTTAATTTTAATTTGATTTTTTCAGGATGAAAATGTTGAAATTAAGAATTAAAATATTGATATGGCGTAAAACTATTGGAAAAGGGACACAAATGACGTGATGTCACTGTTTCATTCAATCCTTTTTCTCCTTTAGACTGCCAATAATAGTTACTGCAACTAAGCTATCCATTTCCAATATTACCTTACGAGCACCCATAACCCATGCTCGAAAGAGGCCGTCAATGCCACCTTATAGAACTTAATACAAAACATTTGCTTCCCATCCCCATCGCCAACCTAGAGTATTAGCAAGGGTGGTGGTATGTCCGCTATTCTCCTTATAGCCCAAATTTGCAAAAATAAAATAAAATAGTTGTTTTTTTTATTGTTTTGTTGTTGTTTTCTCACTATTTTGCTATTATTTCATTATTATGTTGTTATTGTTTGGATATTGTATAATTTTTATTTTATTATTAATTTTTTTTACTATTTTAGATATATTTGTTTGTTAAGTTGTACATATCTTAATGTTATTTAAATATACGTATTTTTTAAATTTTTTTTTAATTTTTTGAGAAATATTTATTTTAATACTTTTAATATTTTTTATGTATTATATATAAATTAATAAGGCAGGTCGAACCGAACTCAAATTTTAACATTTTTAATTAAATTTAACTTAAACAAAATTTTATGCTATTTTTTTGGCTCAAACTTGATTTGGGCTTAATAAATGGTTCTAAATTTTTGGCTGAGCTTGACGCAACCCATATACATCTCTAGTTGGAATATTTTCTAAATCCATTTTCATTTGTTCGAAAGCTCAAACGATGCCGTATTCCACGTAAATTGCAAAAGCTGACGGAGCGAGTGATAAAAAAATCCAAAACATTTTCCGATTTAATGTTATAAATTATTTAACGCTTGAAAAAAAGAGAGTAAATAAATAGAAAGAAAAACGTCTCATTTACTATTCCACATTCAAATCAAGATTCATTTTTTTTTGTTGTTTCAATAAATCCAGATTCAAATTCAAGATTACGTATGTCTTCTTCTCCTTCATTTTTATCGTCAACCCCGTTTAATTCCTGCAGGTCTGCTTCTTAAATTACAAAAAAAAGAGGGGATTTTCATTTAATCCTTTTTTTATATATCGGGGATCGTCGAAAAAACGAGTAAGCGAAAATGCGTAGCCGGGGATCGAGTAACCGGCTATCTAACTCTGGTGGCCCTGTTTTTCGTTCTAGAATTTCTGCCTTGCTTCTCGCCATGTTCGCTACCATGGCTACGGTTTACGTCGCCGGCAGGTTAGTTTTCGTTCTCTTTTTTTTTTTTTTTTAATTTTTTTTGTTGTAGGTTTATTGAGGAATTTTTTTTTGAGCCTTGTATTTAAATGTAGGATGTGGCAGGAGGCAGAGAGCAGAGTATATTTAATTAAAGAACTTGATAGGAGAACTGGTCAGGTGATTTTCTTTTCTCGTTTTCTTGATCTCGCCTTATTTATTTTTTAGATTATGCTTTCAAATTTAGTACATCTGGTTCTTGGCCGTTCCTTGGTTTGAGGATGATGATCTGCATTTTCATTCATTGCTGTTACATTCTCTATCAAACTTGATACTTTCGCATTAAATTTATTGTTGGCCATTGGTTTGGATTATATATAATATGATATAAAGTGATGGTGTTTAAGAGTTTGAAGATGATCTATTTTGGTACAAATCAGTTGGATTTTAGTGACATTTAATTTTTAACTTTTTCAGGGTCATTCTTCTGTATCTGTTTCTGAGACGCTAAAGATCGTTACCTGCAAGTAAGTTTTTTACTTAATTACTTTTACAATTATGTTCTGTGTTTTGAATCTAATTTGATAAAGCATGGCATTCCAGGGAGCAATTGAAAAAATTATCAGCCATTCAGATGGATCTAGCTGCTGCTAAGAAAGAAGGTTATGTTTCAAAGGAGCACTCGGGAAATGATGGTACTCGTTCTAAGAGAAGGCTTTTAGGTGTTATTGGTATCATCACAACATTTGGACGAAAGAAGAATAGAGATGCAATTCGGAAGGCATGGATGCAATCTGGTATTGCATCTTTTCTCTTGACTGGTTTTATATTTTATGTTTGTTATAAGAATGATTGAAAACAATGAACCATGCCAATACTGTATGCTCCAAATGTTTATAATCTATATTCAATCTCTTTGCATGTAACAACAACTATAGCTGTTATATATATCCATCAATCTACTGGGGTTTAGTGCCACTGGAACACATGAAATAGAATGCACATGAATGCTTTATGATCCCAGGGTTTTTGATCAGGTACATAGGGGATTATTGTCTACTAAGAGCTAATTTTAAGTCTCATGCAAACTTATTAACTGCTAATTAATGCGTACAATGGAGTGCGTTGCTGTAAATTAGTATTAACTGCTAATTAATGCGCACAATGGAGTGCTTTTCTGTAAATTAGAAGGCAGCAGTCAGGCATAATTACGTATATCCATTTTAAGTTAGAAGCCTAGATTGTTTTATTTAATTAAAAGGCTAAATGATCAATGAATGCCATTCTGTTATAAATGAAGATGGCTTATCATCAATTGCTCCAAATCTATCTTCACTCTAAATTAGTTTGAAAAGAATACTTTCCTTCTCTAGCATATGATGGATATCTGCATTCCAGTTTATTACCCTCCATTAAATTATCCATAGATTTGTAAATATCCTTCTACCTAATTATCATTTCCTCTGATACTAGTTAAACTGAAAATATAATATGTGCAGGTGCGGCTTTGAGAAAACTGGAAGAAGAGAAGGGAATTGTTATGCGATTCGTAATAGGAAGAAGGTTTCTAATTGATGGTTTCTCCTATCAAGTATTTCTCTTCAATTTCTGTTTATTGAATTTTATATTACTGGCAGTGCAAATCATGGAGATAATTTGGACAGGGAGATCAATGATGAACACAGCCAAAATAATGACTTCATTATTCTGGTATGGTGACCTATTTGAAGCTATTCCATGCATATCTAGTGAAGCTTTTACTTGGGAATACAGGAACTTTAAGCTTATCTTGAATTATTTTGAATGGAATTGTATCTCTTAGAAATTATTGCTAACTAGTGTAAAGAGATTCAGTAACTTGGTGATATCATTCATTCCAACTTTTAGGGTACATATGCAAGCATATTTCTGAAAGACCACTGACTTGATTCACATGTTATGTATGTTATTGCTGATGAATCAACATGTTCCAAAGGATTGATCTTGTAGTGGAAAATATAATTTTCCTTTGTGTTTCAACAGGATGATGTGGAGACACCTGAGGAACATTCAAAGAAGATAAAGTTATTCTTCGTTCGTGCTGTAGAGAGCTGGGATGCAGAGTTCTATGTTAAGGTCAATGATGATGTTTATATTAATATTGGTATGTAATCCTTGTTAGTTCTTTTAGGTAATGTTTAAGGTACTACCATGTGAATATGTTGACATGATTTCTTGTTATCGAAGTTTGCTTTCTCCCCCTTCCTCTAGAATTTTCTCCTATAATACATCTGTATATCAATTGCGAAAGGCCTTACATACCAAAATAGTTGTTCTGAGTTTTACCAGTTTCAATAACATTTCAAGTTCTTGTCATAAGTGCAAAATATTGTTGCAGAAAACATGAAAGTTTGTGATGATCAGCTGAAAGTGTTGTGGTGCAGGTGCAAGGGTTGTGTTGGTTAATTCAGAATGCATATTGATATAGAACTAAATAATTCTTGACAGCGTTACTGATACAGTAATATTTGAAGCTGATCCTTTGATTGTTTACAGATGCTCTAGTAGCTAAACTTTCTGCTCATTTGGACACACCTCGTATTTATATGGGGTGTATGAAATCGGGAGAAGTTTTCTCTGACCCGTGAGTAAATTGTATTTGTCTGAAGATTACTTGCATATATCGATTGAGATCATCTCCTTCCCAACTTTCCTTTTATGAAATTTATGTGCCTCTTTATATATGTTCAGGACCCACAAATGGCATGAACCTGATTGGTGGAAATTTGGTGATGGAAAATCGTGAGTAACAAACAATCCTTTTCTTTTTCCTCTCCTATGCTTAATGGAAATTTAGTAATGATCTAATAGTCTCGTGTTAAATAGCACACACGTCAAATCTTTGTTTTTCTGTTAACTATAAATACAATGAAAACAGATCGAATGCCAAGAATTTAGTTCTTCAAAGTCATCATATGATATTCATGCATTAAGTTCCTTTTGCAGCTTTGTGTCCCCTTATATCCTAATTGGTCTATAGTTTCCACTTGTTTCTTAAAATTCTTGTGTATGGTGCAGATACTTTCGGCATGCTTCAGGCGAAATATTTGCTATTTCACGAGCTTTAGCACAGTTTATCTCAATTAATAAGTAAGTTTTAACGCCTTCTTTCGCCTCAGCTTTTAGATTGCACTCGGTTGACCTCAAAATTCTCTTTTTTTGCAGGTCTCTTCTTCAGGTCTATGCACATGATGATGTGAGTGCAGGGTCATGGTTTATTGGGCTTGATGTGCAACACGTTCACGAGGAGAAATTTTGCTGCAACACCTGGTCTACAGGTTTGTCTTCCTCTCCTTCTTAAACACACAAAAAAATGCATGCATGCATGCATGCTTCCCCTCGCATGTTTCCACACATGCATTGTGCAAAATACATATTCAGAACGAAGTATATATAGTTGCAAAGGTGATTAGTTGGTTAAGATAAGGGGATCCATCTCTTCTCGACTCTCTAATTCAGATTTTGATGCTATCCAATTAATCGATAAGGTTCTGTCGAATTACCAAGTACCTCGTTATGTCTTTTGGCTATATTTAAACCAGTTATATGGGAGATTCGGATACATCATGTTTATATAATCATTTTCGTTGCATGCCAGGTTCAGTATGTGCAGCTGTCTGATTCGACTAACCGGATTTTGGTCAGCACCATTTTTATATAAAGAGAGTCCATTCTTTTTGCATTATGGGACTGTGGAAGTGCCAAAATTGTTGACATCAAAGATTTCAGTCAGAAATTATTCTTTTAATTCAATCCTGGTTCTTCCAAGTTCTAACTGATGTACATGCAGCCCAACATACTTATCATTCTTGGAGGGCACATTATTTTTTTTTTCCCTTTTTTTGATGTATTATAGCTCTGTATATTTTAAGTTCAATCTTTAGATTTGATTGATAAAATTTTCCAATATTTCAGATAAGAAATGAAGAGTTATCTACGAGGATTTTTGGGTTTTTAGAAATAAATTTTCTTCCGTGAGCTTTGCAAGTCACATCTCCACCAATGGAAATGTTCTTGTTATGTGAACTTTTTAAAACTCTCGACAGAGAAAGAGAATAAAACCCCAACAAAAACACAACATTTACCATTATTAAAAAAAATAAACAATACTTCAATTCTTTTAGAGGGGCGTTAACTTTTAGTGCGATATTTACAATAAATAAATGTCAACAAATCTAACTTTTGATTTGGGCTGTGATGTGGGCTCCTTTACTTTATCATTCACATGTGAGTTATTTGTTTTAATTATTTTTTATAAAGGGGGGAATTTGCATTTAAATTAGTGAAGCACAAATCTTACACTTTTCCACCTTGGCTTGCAATTTTAAAAGTGCTTAATTTGTTTGTTTATAAATAATGCCAATTTATTAAAATTTGAGAACACCTTGTCCATTATTCTCCTATGCTTTTCAAAATTAATAATAGTCTTCATTAAAAAGGAAAAAAAAAAACCTATTGGGTTTTGACATAAATTTATTTTGACCTAAAATATGACAAAGAAACTCAACATTGGGAAATCCTTATGGGCACCCTAATATTCTTGTCGAATTTATAGCCAAACAATTAAAGAATCGAGTTTCATTTCGAAAGGCAATGAAAAAGGCTATTGAATTAACTGAGCAAGCAGATACAAAAGGAATTCAAATCCAAATTACAAGGCGTATCGACGGAAAAAAAATCGCACGTGTCGAATGGATCCGAAAAGGTAGGGTTCCTCTACAAACCATTGGAGCGAAAATTGAGTATTGCTCCTATAGAGTTCAAACTATCTACGGGGTATTAGGAATCAAAATTTGGATATTACTGACGCATTATCCTCGTAATACTAGATGACTTGGGTCTATGTCAATTAAAAATGAAAAAAAAAAAAAAACGAAAAACTATTAAATTAAAAGTCTCGAACAGGAATTTCTCGGATCTTCAAAAGGAAGACTTTGTAAATTTCTATATGAGTAATCATATGTATTATGAATCATTCAAATAGGTATTCCTTGCTCAAGAGATTTCTACGTACATCATATATATATCAATATATCACAATATATCACAAGACTTGTGATAAGAGAACGAAATTCTTCTATGCTAGGATACGCTTGTAAAACGACAAAGAATAGGATGAATGAGAAACATAAGGAACTTTGAACCACTAACAAAAAGGATAGGATAAAATAAATAGACAGCAAACAAGCTTTTTGAGATTAGGGATAGAGGGACTTGAACCCTCACGATTTTAAAAGTCGACAAATTTTCTTCTTACTATAAATTTCATTGTTGTCGGTATTGATATTGACATGTAGAATGGGACTCTATCTTTATTCTCGTCCGATTAATCAGTTTTTCAAAATATTTATCAGACTATGGAGTGAATGATTTGAGTAATGACTATTCTATTCGATTCTTTCTTCAACTTGGAATCGATTCACAACAATTCTTTTTATTTTTCATATTTTCATATAAATATAAATTGATTTTGCATATAATAGAAAAAAAAAATACGGGTTCGGTTCGTCTTTTTTGAGATAGTTTTTCATTAGTATACCTATAAAAAAAAAATAGGTATATCTTGCATCCTTTCTAGAGTTTCGATATAAGTATAGATTCCTTTACCAACAGTCAACCTCATTTGTTAGAATAGCTTCCATTGAATCTCTGCACCTATCCTTTCCTTTTTTTATTATTCTCGCTTGCTGAATCTTTATTCATGTTTATTTTCGTAAAATAATAATAAAATAGGATTTGGCTCAAGATTGCCCATTTTTCATTCCAGGGTTTCTTTGAATTTGAAAGTTATCACTTAATAGATTTCCATACCAAGACTCAATTCAATCAAGTCCGTTGCGTCTACCAATTTCGCCATATCCCCTTTTGTGTCTTGAGATTAGGATTGAGTTAATAAATATTTATAGATTTATAAATTTTAATAGTAAATTTATATCTATATTTAAATTAAATCAAATCGATAAGATAACATAATGTCATGTGGAGTAAAGTAATAATAGTCCCTGAGTGCAAGCTTGCTAAAAGTAGGTTATTTTTATAGAAGGCTGAAATCAAGTTCATTATTCGAATAATTATGGCATATTTATAATAATAAAATAATGAATTTAACATATTATAATTATATAGTATTTTATTTATATTAAGATCCAAAATTGCCATCTAATCAAAACAATGGTGGCCCCCTTTTGGTGGGTTTTTTTAGTGCTTCTCATGCTAGTTTAGGGATAAATAAATTTAAATATTTAAACCCATTATTTGCTTCACTTTATATCATTAACTGTATAGCTCCATATCCGATTTATCGTCAGGTCCAAATTGTAGGGTGTTATATTCATTGTGGGAGTAACTACAATTTCAATATCATACAATTCAACAATATATATATATATATATGTTCTTTTGTTCTATATGTAATATGACATGTTATATAATAGTTTCGGAGTTCAAACAAGCTTACGAAAACTCTTTCAATAACTTGAAATTGTTTAAGTATTAAAATACAATATTTTCAAAATTACCGAATTGACATCACAACATCGGAGTATTATTTCGCAACCTCGAACAAAACCGTGAATATCGTCATAACATCGAGGACTTGAGATCGTGACGTCACTTATTATTTTTAAAATGTCCAAATGGTACCAATTCATATATGCCTAAACAAACAACCAATTGCATATCATTTGAGAACAGTACATACATCAAACATTTCATATACTACCATTGAAACGACATTTCTATCCAAATTTCTTAATTGACAATTCAAACTTAAAATTAAATTCAGCATATATTGTCATTTGCACATTTTTAGCCATTTCAACTATTTATACCAATCCCGTGTATGCATTGAATAATTCATGTACATTAGACTCAAACTAACATTATCAACTCGGGATTTTAAAATGATCATTACATTTACAAGATCGATTTAAACCTTAACTACATTTCATATATCAAGTCGAGAGTTGTAGATCAAATGTTGGATTACCCCTCGAACCTTTGAAATCTACTAATACTTGTGCACGAGATAAACAAACGTTATTTTGTTAGTTTATTAAATTCAAATATTTAATCAGCTCATAAGATACATGAGAATATATATTTTTATTTCGAATTTATATTTAAATAATAATAATATTTAAATGTTATACACTGTACTGATATCTTTCCTATGAGACTTGCAAATCATATTTTCACCAACAAACATATAGATAATACTTATCATTCTTGAGGGTTTGTTTAACTAATTGACAAACGACGACACTTCAAGAATTTCTTCCCAAGTTCTCTTGAAAATGTACAAAAGTTGATAACATTATCCATGGCTCTTAGTTTACCTATTTTTTTTTTTAAGTAAAATGGAATAAAATGATAGTTTAAGTATCAAAATAAAATAAAAAAATAGATATAATTTAAAACTTAAATAATAAATTAAGGCATTTAAATATTAAAAAAAATTACAAATAAACCCACCTATTACTGTTAGCTTTTGCAAATTAGTCCTCTTTGTTTTGCCTTTAAAATGCCCCAAATAGCAAGTGGTGTGATTTTGTTGTCTCCCTCATCTAGTTAAAAAGCAGAGCCAGTGCAAGCGGCTAAAGGACGAAGCTCCCAATGCCCAAATAAAATCAAAAACCAAACCTAATTTCTCTTGCATTAAATGCCCATTTCAGACACCTTCATTGTCTTTTACACCAACTGGTAAGTAACAACTCTGTTCTCTTTTTTTTTCTTTTTGGTTTCTCGTATCTACCGCCAGTTTTAATGGGTACTATCACTGACGCTGATGCCAATGCTGTGAACTAAAGGACAATAAAATACAGGCAAAAAATTGTAAAAAAAAGGGTATTAGAGGCCATTACATTCAATGCAATTTCATGGCAACAACTACAACTACAAAAAAGACATCATCAATTTCCACAAAAACATCATCTGCTCAGCTCACAGTTCAAGTACAACCCATTAAGCCTAAACGCCGCAAGTGTAAAGAAACCACTATTTCTTGTTCTTCTGCTACTACCGCTGCCGCAAACTGCGGTTCCGATTCTGGTTTTTCAGCTCGAAAACTTGACCCCCCGACTGTTGTTTCAGCTGATAGTTCTTGGTGTTGTCCTGCTTCTAAGCCTTTCCCGACTCCGCCTCCTCCGCCTCCTTCTCCTCCTCAAACACGCCTTGTTCAGGACCAGGGTTCGACCGATTCTTCGTCGGCTTCTAAGATCCGGTATTCTACGGGAAGTTTATCACCCGTCATGGATTTCACGACGATCTCCAACGGTCATTCACAGTCGAGTTTCACTAAGTTCAACTCTGCACTCACTGCGGGTCTTTTAAACCCGCATTCGCCGCCGCCTCCGCCGGACAAGTCACGATCCAGTCCAACCCTTTTCGAGATGATGGCTAGCGAACCCGATGTCCACCCAAGGACCCAAACCCAAACCCAGATCCAAGTACCCATTTCAGGTCCTAGACAAAACCAACCCCCTCCAGTCATTGACAAACAGGCGTTGACCATGCAGCGGATTTCAAACCTTTTGTCAATCCGGAGCCCCGGAAACCAGTTTAACGACCCGGATTCGAGTGATATAAAGCTAACGTTGAGTTCCAAGGATGGGATTAGTGTGTCCATGAATGTGCATTGGCAAATTATGGTGGCTCACAGCCGGTTCTTTGCCGTGAAGTTATCTGATCGATGGGCAAAACAACAGAGAAATGGATCGGCTGGACCGTACATGGTTGAAATTGCAGATTGTGATGATGTTGAGGTTTACATTGAGACCCTGAAATTGATGTATTGTAAAGATTTGAGGAAGAAGCTAATGAGAGAAGATGTTCCTAAGGTTCTTGGCATTTTGAAGGTCAAGTTTCAATCTTTTTCAATTACCAATTTTTAGAGTGTGGATTAGGGTTTTTGGATTTAGGGTTTTTAATTGTTGAAGTGGTTGATTTTGTGGGTTTTTTTTTCTTTGTTAGGTTTCAGCTGCAATTGGATTTGATGCTGGAGTTTTATCTTGTTTGGAGTACTTGGAAGCTGCCCCTTGGGCTGAGGATGAAGAAGAGAGAGTGGCTTCTTTATTGGCGGAGCTCCGCCTCGAAAATGTCGGGGCAGGGGAAGTGTTAAAAAGGGTTTCTGTCGAAGTTACTAATGGAACCGATGATGGTGGTGGCGAAAATGAAGAAGTGCTTCTCAAGCTTTTACATGTTGTTCTCGAAGGCAAAGATGAGAAGGCGAGGCGGGAAATGAAAGGGTTGGTCTTGAAGATGCTTCGCGAGAATTCATCTCAGAACGATCTCCGGAAAGAATCGTTGTATTTGGCTTGTGATGGTTGTTTGGAACTGCTTCGTAGCCATTTCCTCCGAGCAGCATTGTCGGATTTGACGGATGTGAATCAGATTGCTAGACAAGCAGATAATTTGCATTGGATTCTGGATATTTTGATTGATAGGCAAATTGCTGAAGATTTTCTAAAATCATGGGCATCTCAATCCGAATTATCGAATGTTCATTCTAAAGTTCCGGCTGTTCATAGGTACGAAGTTAGCCGAGTGACCGCACGGTTATTTGTTGGAATTGGAAAGGGACAGCTATTGGCATCAAAGGAAGTAAGATGCTTGCTTTTACAAACATGGTTGGTACCATTTTATGATGATTTTGGGTGGATGGGGAGGGCATCGAGAG
The DNA here is from genome assembly GCA_039519145.1 of Kokia cookei. Classification (NCBI taxonomy): domain Eukaryota; kingdom Viridiplantae; phylum Streptophyta; class Magnoliopsida; order Malvales; family Malvaceae; genus Kokia; species Kokia cookei. The sequence goes on along the minus strand of CM076900.1, from coordinate 35,500,298 downwards.
GTCTCGATCAGCATTTAATCGAAGACGGTCTAAGTAACACAATTCTCACTTTACCTCTAGCTTGGCAACAAGACATTTTGCTTGCTTGGTTCGATAGGTTCTTGAACTCGGGCGAAGATTGTCCCAACATTCAAAGAGCCTTCGAAATTTGGTGGCGGAGAGCATTTTGGAAACGCAGCGGTGATCAAGAACTACCGAGGGAATCACATGTCACAATTGCAACCATTGAGAATTCATAAATCCGGTGGTACCGTTTCTCATTTCCTTTCACTGATAGCTCATTTTTCATCTTCTTCGTCTCTAAACCGAAGCTCGTCGCGGTTTAGTCCGGAAGAAGACGTCAAGACAGCAGCCATTAGGTTAAGTTTATGTTGGAAGTGAACACTATATAGAAACCAATTTTCATGTTTTAATGTTTTCACTGACATATCTGATTTTGGTTTTGGTTTTGGTTTGTATTGGAGGGTCTTTTTAGAATTCAACCAAAAGAAACTCTTTTTTGTTCACCTCTGGGTTTTACATGTCTGGTTATGGAACAAATATGCATATATTTATGTTGCTGTAATTGAAGGCATTTGGAGTTGCTGAGAGGCTGAGTTGGAAATATATTACTGCAAAATAAAAACCGATGGCATTGATAGAAAATCAAATTTGAGTGTAAATAAAAAAAAAATTATTGTGTCGTGGAAGAACCGTTGTCTTAAAAGTAAATTTATCTTGATCGATGTAATCGTGTATTAAATGTTACTTCTCAAAGTTAATACAATATTTTAATATTTGTACACCAGAATAAAAGTGGAACACAATTATGAAGCATTGCATTCAATTAGTTACATATGGACAGATTTGAAATAAGGCTGGTACATTCTCTCATTTGAAGCAAATGGTATAAAGAAAGGGTTAACCTATCAAAACATCCCTAAACTATCATTCATATTTTAAATTAGTCCTTAGAATTCAAATCATTCTAAATGAATCCTCAAAATACTAGTATTGTATCAATTAAGTTTTTTCATAAGTGTAGCTGTCAATTAGGCGTTAAATGCTAGTTCAGACCTAATACGAAACATATTTAAAACATGTGAATCAAACAATAAGCACGTATGTGCTTACTATATGAATAATTTGGATTTGATGTTTTTAATAAAATAGTGGTTATAGAATTTAGGGGAGATAATCTTTCATTACTATAACACATCATATCAAAGTTATCGATGTCAAAGGTACACATATTTTTACAATTTAATTCATGTGTTTTAAATGTACTTCATGTTAAATTTAAGTCGGCATTTAATGTTCAAGCTAACAACTAGACTAACAGATTGATACATTATTTATGCTTAAAGGACTTGATATTTAAAGTCCAAAAACTAATTTAAAGTTTGGGTCATAGTTTGAGGACCTCTTATGCATTAACCCAAAAAGAAAATGAAAAGTTATATCTGGGATGTGCTGGACAACTTTCAATCATTTCATAGCAACAATGCTTGTCTTATCTGTCGAGTGAGAACCAGCTTACCAGCATCTCTGTCTCTTAAACACAAATTATTGATTAAAAAACAAGCCCCCTTTTTTTCATTGATTTAAGGGTGGGATGAAATCCACAATATCTTACTGTGCGTTTAATTTATTTTTTATCTCATATTATAATATTATTATAGTGTTTAATCTTATTGTCACTTTTATTTCTATACTAATTGTAAGTAAATTTATTATCCGTGTATCTTGTTGTGTGTTCTCTGCAATTGAAACTTGAAAACAAAAAAGTACACTACTGTAGTTGATCAAATTATGGTTTTTTGGTCACGAAAAGTTACAAAAAGAATATAAAAAAATAAAATTAAATAGTTGAGTGATCACTTTGTAACTTTTCATAATAATTGAGTAGAATATAAAAACTTATTTTTGAGCATATGATATACCGTTGTAAAGGTGTTATGGATTAGAATATAAAATCATAATCTTATGATTCAAATCTTCACCTTTACCAATCGAGAATATGCCTCAAAGTTTTTAAAAATTCATTTTTTTCCAACATTTTCTTCTACAATTCAATTTTCTTTTATGAAATAACTTAAAACGTTGTGAATCTGCAAACCAAAATACAAACAACTTTATTCTTTGATATTTGACATTGATCTTTAGATCAACTTGGATCTAAGGTATGTTTTTCTATTCGTCGATGGGTATTGATCCACCGTACTGAGTGTCAGACTTTTGAAGAAAAAAAACCTCAATAGCCTAGTGACTTTTTTTCTGAACATTAATCTCATTATAAGTCTTTATCATATCTTTTTTTTATATATAATGTTTAGAACTATCCATATCCTCTCTTTAACCCTTAAATAGAAAGATAATGCGCTTCAACGCACTTAAACCCACATTTTCTTACGTTGGCAATAATATCGATGCCAATCGAATTAAGACTCAATCGACTAATAGCCTAGTAACTTAAATGACAACTTTCACATAAATTAGTGACTTAAATAAAAAATTTTAAATAATTTAATAATCATATTGTAACTTTTTGAGATTAAATGATCAAATCATAAATTTACTAATGATTTAATAACCTTAAGCATAGTTTACCCTTTCCCTTTAGTTGATATCAATTTCCTTTTCCTATAGGCGCTCTCTCTAGCAAATTGACTGCCATTCCAAGCAAAAACCTTCTGCAAATAATGATGAAAATGGACATAACAGCGGCAGAATCATGATGTAAAACTACACAAAGCCAAAAGAAAAAGACACTAAACAGGCTCGAAATGTTGTTTTCTTAGTTTGTCTGTCTGGCTTTTACTTTGTCTGGTAATAATTATCAGCTTGTTTCTTTTGTAAACTGAGAATTTGAACAGTAAAAATGATATATGCTGCCTTTGTTGCCGTCCTCATCTTCCAATCTTTTTGCAACCAAGAAACTTCAAAGGTAAGCATTAGAACTTGAAAGGTTAAAAGACCCACAGTTTTCATTGTTGAATTAAATAAAATGATACTCACTATTACCAATTCATAATCTGATTGGATTCGAGTTGTGTTCTACACGGTTTGTATTTCGAGTTCATTTGACACTATAAGTTTGCGCATGAAATCATACGATATGAGTTTGCATGCCATCGTATAAGCGAACTGTCATCGTATAAATAGGTGTTAGACCTAAAGTACGATACGTGTCGACATACATAAAATCTACCTATGACATCACATCTATAAACAAAAATCATATCATATGAATATACAACTTTATTATTTATAAGACACACGAAAACACTCAACAATTATTAAAGCGACGACGTGATACTCTTATATTATATAATTTACCGACATTTTATTAGAAAAAGTTGTGAGAAGTATGTGTTCATTACTTGGATAGTTGAATAGCTTCTATTGGAGTTGAAAAAGTGGAAGATATCATGGTAGCTGGGGGAATGAGGATGGTGTGAAAATAGTGGCCGAGCTAATCAATTAAGAGTGTTGTGAAGAAGTAGTGGTCACATGGTGAACCTGGCAAAATTTGATCGGCCCAATTGGGAAAGAGGACCATGGAAAAATTATTGGCAACTTTAATGATGAAAATGGTGGCCTAAGGCACCTTCAAGTGGACAATGAATATTAGAGAAACTTTGTCGTCGCTCCTTGACTGAACTCTTTATCTTATTCCATCCTATTCTCTTAACATCTGCCATTCTATATTATAAATAATTCATATCCGATCAATTTAAATTAAAACATCTTAATATATAGTACAATGATTTAAAATTTATACATGATGAAATTTAAGTATATATATATGTTATTTGCGCGTACTAAAATTCGAATTTGAGCCATTAAAATCTCAAGTCTCAACATTGCTAATATAATCAAAGCATCTTTGACTCTATAAACAATATGTTTAAATATTTGTAAAATTTACTTATTTTTGTCGAGAAATTCATTATTTCGAGAGAAGTCTTCAAAAATGTTATTCGTTTGATAGTTGACCAAGCCCCCAACAATGGACAAGTATTGTCCTCGAGCCATATTAAGGTTTTGTCTCTCGCTTTTGTCGGACCAATTTACTTACGATGCTTAGTTGATATTCATAAAAAGTATCTAATGATTTATGAGTTCAATAAGTCATGTTTAGTAGAAAGGTGGATATTCCTTACTCATTATCAAACAATCAGTTATTCACAAGCATCATGTGGGGTTAATAGTTTTCGTTTCCCTTCTTGTGGAAAACTCTTTTCGATCCGATTAGCACTATCTCCCTGTAAAGGGAGTGCCTCGTGCGCTTATGTACAAACTAATGCCTTGAGTGCTCCACCTCTGTGAACCGTACATGGTTGGTTCTTGACAGAGGTGGTAGACAAAACCTTGACACGTCCTAGGGATACCACCTAGCATTGTTGAGGGCCCGATTAACTGCTTGGTAGGCAATACTTCAAAGACTTCTTCTTAAGGAGTCACCCCCATCAATTAATATTGTTTGAATCAGACCAGATCAACTAATAAGACCTGTTGGACCAGAATCAATCGGGGTATTGGTTCGATTAGAGAGTTTGGATTGATTGACTCTTAAATTGGCATAAACTGATTGAACTAATTTTCTCTATTTTTAAGATATATAAAAATTTTAATAATTTATTTAATCAAACTAAATCACCCAACTGAACTAAAAAAATCAATGTTGCAACCCATTCGACCATAGATTTAATTCTAAAAATCTAGCACTCAACTGATAGAGATTAAATGGCAATGGTTAGATGGGCAGTTTCCGCTATCGATTGATGTTAATTTGGGCTTACTAATTAAGATAGAAACGAAAATGCAGCCCATTGACCCACACTTGGCTGATCCAAGCTCGTTATTAATTGGTATGAAAGATTTTGATGGGCTCAGCTCCAATTACATGTTTGCTCTAAAATATGCCCAAGTAACAAACACCCTTTTCTAGTTTTTTCTTTATTCCGTATAATTAGAGGGTTAATATTTACACACACACACATAGTAGAGATATATTTCGGAAGGTGCTGCGCACTACATCTAAAGGGTGTTGCTTAAAGGAAAGTTTATCATTTGCTCCTTCAAAGGTTCGAATTCAGATAGGTTCTATGGATGAACAACCCTTAGCTAAAGGGTGTTGCTTAAAAGAAGGTTTATCATTTGCTCCTTCAAAGGTTCGAACTCAGATAGGTTCTATGGATGAACAACCCTTAACTAGACTTGTTTATGAGCTAAGGAATTCGTACAATTTTGTTTTTACAAAATTGGTTTAATTGAATCCATCAATTTTAAAAAAAGTTTTTGATTTAGTATTATATAGATATATAATTTCATTATATATGAAAGTTGATGTTTTCTTCAATCTCAAGCCATTTCTTTGTACCATACTATAAACATTTTACAGTGCTATCAACACGTGATTGGGTGTAATGGTAAGACACATTGTATTTTCAAGAGAAAAACATAGAGTCGAATATTAGAGATAACATAATTGGGAGGAATAACCTCGAACTCCAAACATATACCGTAAAACAAACATGTATAACATAAAAAAAAAAAAAATTACAATGCTTTTAAGCAGATGACATAGTAGAAATATTTGGATCGAAAACATACAAACAATCCCACTTTAAAACTCATAAAAAAAAAAAAAAAAAAAAGAAACATACCAAAGAGCGATACTACAAGACTTCAAATTTAGACTTTGATTTGAGGAAATTGCATGGAAAGTATTGAATTGTAGTCTTATGGGTTTTGAGGAACCTCAGTAGGAACATTAATTACCATTGTTGGATATTTACTAAGTTTACCTTCTCTTATAGCTCCCTGAATTTTCCCAAATCTTTTCTTTTCTTTCCATTTTTGTCATCATCCGACATGACATAGGTTATTTTGTCTGTCGAAATCACATTGGTCTGAAGCTATATCTTAACCTCTACCGTGGATAAAAAAATAGAGAGGAAAATATATTAAAAAATTCCCATTTAATGTATGTGTCCAAAAGTATGATTAATTAAAAACTTGAATAAGATAAGTTTTGAGGGAATGATACATTGTTTAAGATGAAACAATGTTGCTGACAAAAGCACTCTACATGACTTGGACGATTAAGGGGTTAATTCACTTGACGCCCTCAATTTATTTCATTGATTTTAAATTGGTCCTCAAATTTCAAAATATTCTAATTGAATTCTCAAGTATCAGTATCTAGCTGTTAACTTGGGCATTAAATGGTCACTCGAGATATGATATGAAGCGTGTTTAAAATACATGAATCAGATTTTAAACATGTGTATGATTACTATATGGACAGCTTAGGTCTAAAGTGCTAAAAAAATATAGCCTACTTTTTTTAAACATGTGAGATCCAAGTTTGCATACGTGATAGATGCACACTTATTTAAAATTTGATCAATATGTTTTAAATATACTCTACTACAGATTTAAGCTAGCATTTAATATCCAAACTGATGGCTAAGCTAATGAAAAGTTCTAATTGATATAATATTGATACTTTAAAAATTCAATTAGAATGTATTTAAGTTTCGCGGACCAATTTAATATTTGGATCACAACTTAAAAATGTTTAATAAAACTTGTCTAAAGTCTTTCATTAAGCCGATTGAGTATTAGCTCGACTGGCATGAGCATTATTGCCAATGCAGGAGGATGTGGATTCGAACGTGCAGAAATGCATTATCCTCCTAATTATGGGACTGTGAATAATTCTAGGCAATGTGTCAAAAAGACTAATTAATTATACACGAAAAAGATAATTTAGTGTATAAATTTGGGAAAAGATCAAAGCTAAGAAATTTCCCATGGATGAACCAATTACTAGTACTAATTAAACAATATTCTTTGCTATCATATACAAAAAAAATATTAATACTTAAGTAGTTATATGAAAATCATTTTAATTTGAATTATTATTTGATATATTAACGATAGATTTTTTTAAAATTTCTCAAGTGAATGCTCTGAATTGGTCGTTGATGGACGTTCCAATATTTGTTGTTCAGTTCTTTGTTTCAATATTTATCCGTTTGTTAGATACGTCGGGGGTGCTAATATGGTGGCTCTCATTCTTTTTTTCAAGTGATTTTATTATATGCAAATCATACTGAATGAGATACTTTATCCGTTCTTTCTTTGTCAGATTTGACTTTTGATCATACGATCTTATCTTTCGACATAATTGTGAGACGTTAAGACTTAAATGTTTGAGATGAACCTATTGATTCGGGTTGTAGTGATCTCCTTTTAATCTTCCGTTCTTTTTCTCGTGTTTTTGTTTAATTTTTTTTTCTCAAGTGATAACTAAAAATCCAACATGTGTTACATTTATTTAATTTTTATTTTTTAAATATCAATTTGTTGATTATATCTTCAAAAGTGTAACCACTTTGATTGGAAAATGTGGATTAAAAATCAAACCATGTGCTTGATTAATTTGACAAAAGAATAAAAATAATTAAATGGATGAAAACCAATATAATATAAATTTGAATCAATTTGGTCATAAATTCAACCATTTTGACTAGAAAAAGCCAAATAACAAGTTTATAGTTAGTGGAAAAAAATCAAATTAAAATTAGTAAGGGATGTAGCTAATGTTGAACCACACATTGTTATGGATATTGTGTGGTTCTTAGTATATCAAATAACAGGCAACTTGCTCATTGACTTTGATCGACGTTTAGAAATGGGAGACGAAGAAATTCAACACTATGTATATAAATTAAATCACAACTGGTGGACCTCAATTGTGTCTTGTATCCCGAGTGTATCTCCTCAAATCGGTATGATCTCATGCATCGGTATTCAATCGTACTTTCGAATGTGGAGTTTTTTTTACAGTAGAATTTAGGCCCTTATCTCTCGATGCCTATGCATTTTAGCTCTTGACACGGATGATGTTTGCGCTCTGTTATTGACCTCTTTATTGCTCATGTGATATGTTGAGGACAATGCAGTGTCAGTGTTACGGAGGAATGCTACCTGATTGATTCTACCAGTAGTCATATGCTTATCGCAAATTTTGATTAAACCATGCATGTGTAAATATGAACAAATTCAAATTGTGAAACCGCGAATGACTCATTAAATCAATTATAATTTATTTGATGGTATTTGTTACTCGAATATCCGTAATAATTTTAGAGGTAATACATGCAACAAAAGGTGAAGAAATTGAACAATATATATAAATTAAATTACTACTAATTTGGAGATTGATGGTTTGTTTGAATATTACGAACTAAAATAAATAAATAAATAAAACATTATTAGATTGCTTTTTTTTTTTCCTTTCACTCAGAAAACAAGTAAATTAATTTTTATGCGATAGATTAAAGAAGGAAATAATTTTTTCAATTAAAAATTTTATCTAATATCTGTTGGGGATCAACCTGTATAAACAACGAGAAAAAAAGGAATAGAGAAAATTGCGCACACAAATTTATATGGAAAAACTTATCCAATCAAGAGGATAAAAAATTACAGACAGATGAGACTTCACTACTAAGCAAACAATCAAAGAGTACAAGATGGAAAAATTCAAAACAAACCCTGACCTTGAATACAAAGCTCTCTTTGGCTAAAAACACAAAATCCCCTTAAAACTCTCCCTTGATCTTCTCTCTAATGTTGTATTATGTTGTTATTTTTTTTTCCAGGGTTACTAAGGCCCTTTAAATAGGCTAAGATAACACTTCAAATATGATTATAATATCTATGGTGTAATCAGAGTTTATCCCGAAAAAGTACCCTGTTGAGAGTCTAATATGTAATTGCTTTAAGTTTGGAATTTGTCACGACGTCACCTCTGCTTTAACTCTGATTTGACCGAAAAATGTGAGACAGACTCCACAATATCTTTTGTCCAAACCCGTTTTTCGAATATAACATTTTGTCCAAACTATCTATATATTGGACAAGCCTTCACGTTTGGGCGAGTAGGCTAATCCTTAAATAGGTTAGTTTGTACTATATACATGATGAAAATTTTTTATATTCTGCTTGTACCCATGTCTTTTAAGTTCTATATAGAAGTTTTATCTTTTACCCCAAACAAACTTTGCTACTGTATTTAATGACTCAAATTCAGACCACAGTTGAGATGATGAATATCTTGATCAAATATGATTTCATCATTCAAATAGTTTTTTGTTTTTATAATTTTTAAAAGATTGAATTAAATTTTTATCGTTTTAATGAGTTAAAATATAATTTTAAAAAACTTAAATGTAAAATTTTTTATTTTAGAGAATCAGGGTTCTTGCTGGCCTTTTTAACTACGCCCCTATTTAAGATTATTTTTGATAATATAATTATTGGATGTAAAATTATTTTGTAAATTATTGAGTAGGATATGTTATTTGTTTGATTTATCTTGTTAGAATGCAAGATTTTATTTGGTTAGCTAAATATAATATTGCCTAAATTATTCTGACAGAGTTTGCTTCTTGGTTTTTTTTATTATGATTTATTACAAAATGGTCAAACTTTATAATATTTTATTTTATACATTTCTCTAATAAATTAATTTCATATATTATTTCTCAAATAAATAAATTTTAATTATTTTAACAATCTTATTTTAAGTTTTGATAATATCTGTTCTTATTGACAAAATACCTAAAACTATTCATAGCTCCTTCCTAACTTATAAATAGAAGGATAATGCATTTCAGCGCACTCGAACCCACCACCTCCTGCATTTGCAATAATACTCATACCAATTTAACTAAAATTCAATCGGCAATTTATTATTCTTTTATTCGGTCAATTTTAAGAGGAGGGGAAAGAATTATCAAGGATTCATTATATTAATATAATAAATTAATAATTGAATATTAATTTTAAAAAATATATCCATTAGTAAAATCATTCCTAATATCATGTGATTGGTGTCAACTCAGCACCATATATATTTAGTGATTAAGTGCATAAAAATGGCAACACAAAAGATAAAATAGCTGGACTTGGAAATGATTTACATTAGAGGATAACAGGATGTTGATAATTTGCAAATGTCATTTTCTTTCTCTCTTTTGGCACTCTAAGTTTTATCCAAATCTTTTGTCTTCCATAAACTTTGGGGTAATAAACTATACACTATACATGCAATCTTCAATAAATAAAATACAATAACTTGTTAAGATGTTAAAGTATTATGGGGTGTTTGGTAAACAGAGTTTTTTTTTATTATTATCTTTTTTTAGTTAATTTAAATACAAATAGAAGATTGGATAGTCAAATCCTTTAATTGTAACGTTTTGACGAATAGAAGAAGACCTATATGTTTGTATCTATGTTCAAGGATCAAATTATATATATATATATGGTAAGTTGCAGATTTAATTGAGTGAAATGTTCAAATGAATAGTCTTATTTCAAATGTCTTGACTAATGCCATATTGTTGTGCATACATAAAGCTATAGCTAGAAGTCAAATATGGTCCTTACATGGACTTTTGTAAAGATATACAATTTAGAAAAGTGTTTAGAAAATAGTGTTTTTTTTTTGGATTGAGATATCAAATCCCATCTTTCACTTCCACTAAACAATAATATTAAAGAAGGGGCCTAGTTTTTTTTATTATACAAAATTTGATGGATGGATAACTTGTTTTGGGAAAGCATTATCTTAGGGTTCTTCCAAGTCCATTGAAAAAAAAAAAAAAAAAAAAAAAAAAGGGTGGAGATTTTGAAATTTGGTATGGAGGCTATGAATGAAAACAAAACAAAATAACACTTACTATAACTCTTAAGAAAAAATTTCATAAATTGGCCCACCAAAGAAGAAATTTTGATTCATATTATTATTTTTGCTTTTTCATGTGGACCTTCTATGGTGGTCTATTATAGGAGCACGCTTGTTGTGACAAATTACAATGTCTCCCACAATAGTGGGAATAAAAAAGAAAGGAATAAAGATATGGTTACACTTGAAGGGATGAAAAGTTCACATTTCACACTCTCATTTCATATATTTGACCATGTGGTCCACTATAAATTTCATATTTAGATTAATCAAATTAAACTTCTTTCCCATTATGCTTCCTTTTCATTTTCATGAAAATATTAAAAAAATCTCATACAATAAAACGATAAAGGTGTATTTAATATTCACATCTATCTGCTGATTAAGCCTTAGTTTGATTGGCATGGGTATTACTAATGTAAAAAGGACGTGGATTCGAGTACGTTGAAGTACATTATTCTCCTATTTATGGGTTGGGAGAGAGATTATGGATAATCCTATTTATGAGTTTTTATCATATCTGCTCTTTTTCAGACATCACCTAGAACTACCCAACATACTCCTTTCCAACCCATAAATAGGAAGATAATATATTTCAGCGCACTCGAATTCACGTCCTCTTATATTAATAATAATATCCATGCCAGTCTAACTATAACTTAATGTAAACTTGCTAATATACATGCTTTCATATTCCTCTCCGAAGTAAAAGCATTTATATTACATATAATGAAAACAACCTTAAGAACATGCTCATCAATTTGATTGGGTTATTTGTTTTTTTTTTAAGATGGAATCATTTTCCAAATATATCAACTTGATTAGTTACCGGTCAACAACACGTAAATAGCTTCACGAAACAGCACAAGTCTTTTTTTTTTTTTTTTTTTTATGATTTCAATGTTGGGCATTTTTTTCCTTAAACCATTTGTTTTTATGTGAATGGTTTTGATAAAATTGCATCATCCCTTATGTAACAAGTTTTGCCTTTTGCCTTTCGTCATTTGATAAAAAAATCACCATTGCGAGATTAAAAAAAAAAATACAAACGATGAATTTTTGAATTCTACTTCACATCTGTAGTTTTATATTTGAATTCAAGGTGGCTCGAATTAGCTTACGCTTGATACTAAGGTTTGATCGTAGGTTTATCTGTGTGATGGTGTAATGTATGTATGTGTGGATGTAGGTATATGAGTTTGAATTTATATTGTATAAAAGAAAAAAAAATAACTTGAAGGTGATTCACATTAATGTACCGATAAATCATTAATGAGGATTGTAAAGGTTTGGAAAGTTATGAACCAAGCTATTGCCTATGAGTTGTCGGCTCATTCTTTAACAGGCACGTATTTAGAGCTTTCGGTTCCTCTCACTACTTGGGAGCTTATGATTTTATGTTCTTCTATTTCACTCCCCAATAGGGGTTCTTTTTACTCTTTTTTCACTATACTACTTCGCTATTGATCATCTAAAAGTATTTAGCCTCTAATTCACACAAGATTTCATTTATTCACACTATTCGGATCAGAGCGTAAGTTAGTGATGCTTTTGGCTACTAGACTATCATCATTTAAGGTTCAACACTTAATTTATCTAAATAGGTGTTTTGTTCTGTATAGGATTGTGGAGTGTTACTGATAAAATCTTAGTTTAATTTATCTAAATAGGATTGTGGAGTGTTGTGTTGTGGAATGGCTTTGGGGACAAGCTTAGAAGATATTGATGCTAAGGGAGGCAAAGACAACCCCATACTCCAAGCACCGTACGTACCGTCCCAAAATGTATCCTCCATTCTAAGCAAGAAAGACCCTAACCCCCCCCCCCCCCCCCACCAACTGGTCGGACAGTCTCCGGTTCAGGTCTGTCTTGATTGGTTTAGTTACACTAACCCGAACTGTTGTTTATAATATTAAAAATATTTTATGCAATTTAATTTATAAAAATTAACAAAAATATTATTTTTTTTATTTTTCAAATAAATAATAAACTCAGCTTGGGGGATCAGATTAGATAAAAACAAACATGGGTAAAGATCTAGAATGAAAAAAGATATGATCCGTTCTTCATTGTGTTTGGGTTTCAAAAGTGAATTTTTATTGTAGAAGTAATGAAGAACACCTGAAATTTTAGGTCAAAACTGTTGCGGAAAAGTGTTTTTTCATCCAAATGCAAAAGAAAATTGAGATTTAGATGCTTTTGGCTTTTGCGATTGCAAACAAAAATTATAAAAATACCTTTGTTTATATTAACTATTTAAAAAATATATAAAAATTAAATTAATTTATATTTTTTATATCATTTTATTAAATTATTTAAATATAATTTATTATTATATTTAAAATTTTAAAATATTTTATGCATCATTAATTTTATAAATAATTTATATTAATTACTTAAAAGCATTTAAAATTTATATTTCATGTACTAATATATTAAAAACTTAAATATTATATAACTTAATTAATTTTTAACTTTTCACTGTCATGTTGGAAAACGACATTTTAACCTTCAGTCATAATTTTTAACTTAATAAAATGTCATGTCAATAATTTACACATAGTTTAACGAAAAATTCTACCACATAAATAACAGGATTAGTAAAATGTGAAAAATGAACCAAAAATAAAGTTTGATGTATATAAATGCATCAAATTAAAGTTGATGTATAACATTGTAAACTCAATCAAAGTTCATATATAATTTTTGTATTAATCCCATATATAATTTTTTTTGGTGAATTACAATAACAAAGTAAAGACTGAACAACAAACACTATTAGCGTAACTCGAACTCAGGCCACATCTGTAGCGGTGAACACCCTTGACCATAGATAATTTGATAACCTTTAAATAACCTTTTTTTTTTTTTAACATTAAATTTTATTGTAGGATCTTATTATATCTGCTTTTTTTGATATAATGCCTAGAACTACCTATAACTAGAGTTGTCAATGGGCTAGACCCTAATAAAAATTTTGGCCCGATTGCAAAGCCCAGATCCGGCCCGGCCCGTATTAATTTCTTTAATTTTTTATATAAAAATTAAAGAAATATAATACACCAAATACACTAAAAATATTAAAATAAATATTTCCCAATAAATTAAAAAAAATAAAAAGCTTTTGTACTTAAATAACACTAAAATAAGTGCAATTTAATAAATAAATACCTCTAAAATAATAGCAAAATTAACAATAAAATAAGTGTTACACAATATTCAAACATTAACAACAAAATAATAACAACATAATAGTGAAATGATAGCAAAACAGTTGCAAAAAGTGAGAAAATAACAACAGGATTTTTTATTGAAAGTTTAGGCTGGGCCATGTCAAAAACCTTTCTTGAGGCTCAACCCGTTTTTTAAACAGGCATTATTTTTTTGCCCAAATCCATTTTTTAGGCCTATTTTTTTGTCCAAACCGTCCCATTTTCGAGCGGGCCTTCGAGCCGGGCCGACCCATGGAGAACTCTACCCATAGCATCTCTCCAACCCTTAAATACGACAATAATGTGCTTCCACGCACTCGATCCCACATCTTCTTACATTGACAACTAGGGTTGAGCATTCGATCGAATCGAATGAAAAAATTTTGAGTTAAACGAGTTGACGAATCCTATCTTATCATCCTAACTCGATTTTAAATTTTCTCGAATCGAGCCGAGTGTGATGGAATTCGAATCAGATCGAATCGAACCGAATATATTTGTTCGAGTTAAATTTTAAAAAATAGCTTTAAGTCATTGTAGCCACTGTCACTCATTTTAATCAAATTTGTTCACCGTAATCAAATTTGTTATTAAGTTTCATCCTCTCATAATTTATTTATTAATTTTTTATATACATTTAGCTTCTTTGCTTGCTTAATTGCTTCAATTAGTTTTTAATTCTTGTCACTATGTATTTTGAAATTAAAAAAAAAATATTAAATGTAAAAATATTATTTTTATTAAAAAATCATTTTGAAGGTAAATATGAAATTGATACCAACATAAATTTTTAATACGAATATTTTAAGACATCATTAATAATTCAATTTTAATATAAATATTTAGGGGGAAAGTGGGAAGGAGTAAAAGGTTATGGGGGAAACTAAAAAGTTTTGAGGGTTTTTGAGGAAAGTAAATGGGAAGAGTAAAATTTTGGAGGGAAAATATTAAAAAAAAACGGGGGGGAAATGGGTTTGGGGTAAATTAGGGGTGGGATGAGAGGGGCGTAAAAGTTTTGGGGGAAATTAGAAGGGAGTAAAAGTTTTGAGGGAAAAGTAAAAAATGTTTGGGGGTTTGGAGTAAATCTATAAAATATTATAGTTTGATATTCGGTTTATTCGAGTTATTCGAATTCGAAAAAAAAAATTGAGTTGACTCGAATAACTCGAAAAACTCGATTCGTTTAACTTAAAATTCGAATTTTTCAAGTCCTATTGACAATAATACCGATATCAATAAAACACACCATTTTTGTGATTATAACAGCTAGGTCCCATTCCAATCTCCAACAATCCGCATGGATCAGACAACTCTGTTTAGTAGCCACAGTTCAGGGTGAAGCTACTGATCATTCACACATACACTACTTACGGAAAATGGAGAAGAGGGTGAAAAAGGTTCATGAATGGACCACCCTATCGAACAACAACCTATAGCTATAAAGTAATTACAGGTTTCAAAAAATTAAACACTAAACACTCAGAGGTACACTGCACACCCAGTTTTTTCTGCCGCCCTCCTTTTATGACTCGTACAATTTTTTATTGCTGTATGTGTGAAATAATAGTAGTAAAATTATAATGGTACCTTCTTCCTTTTGTTGTTATTCTGCATGTAATATGTGATGCTTAAGCTTTCGCTGCTGAAAATATCCAACGGGAGTTTACGTAAGCCAAACGAAGCTCCCAGCTCCCTGTGTGGGAATCTAGCAAGGGGTTGTTGCTAAAATGCGCGGGGGTGGGGTAGGATCCGTTGGAGGGTGGCAAAAGTACAAGCAGATAAAGTGCGAGAAATAGTGACGTCGGCGATGGTGTAAGGGAAATTTGGCAAGTGGGCGGTGAAAGCTTTCCTTCTTGGTATTAATTTACGAGTAATTTTTGTTTTAGCTATTTAATTAAAAAAATTATGATTTGATTATTGAATTATTCAAACTTTTTAATTTAAGTTATTAAACTGTTAAAATCGATATAATTAAGATTTTTTTTGTTCATATTATCTGCACAAATCGAAATCTTTTTTTTTTAACGATTCAGTTTTTTTTCGTGAAACAATCAAGAATCAAAATCTCTTTTTCCCCTTCTCTTTTACGATTCAGTTTTTTTTTTTCATGAAACAATTTTGAACGTTATGAATCTACGAATCAAAATTCAAACAAATTTTTTCTCTGTTTTCTAACACTACTCGTTAGATCGACTTAGATCTAAAGTATATTCTTCTACTCGTCGATGAATACGAATCCACCATACCAATCGTCAAATTATCGCTTAAAGCTCGATGATGAAACCTTAAAAAAAAACATAACAGCTTAATGACTTAAATAAATACTTCTAAATAATTTAGTAATTTAGATGAAAATTTTCAAATAATTCAATGATCAAATTGTAATTTTTTTTAATTAATTGATCAAAATGAAAGCTTACTCATAATTTAGTGACTAATAATGTAGTTTACCTTTTTTTAAAATATTTTTCGTATTTTTTTACAATTTATATTCAAAATTTATAATTGTTTTCTTAATAATATTATTTCACCAATTTGAATTTATGTTGTTATGATAGTTAGGATTGTATTCCATATTTATTGGTATTAATATATGTTTTTAAGTCTATTTTCATATATAAAAATGGAGATAAATTGAAAGTGATAAAAAAGTAACACATGCTTCAGACTTGGTAGGGTCAATTTTAATAATAAATTACCATTTAGAAGTTATAATTAAATAATTCTAATGATAAATAGATATTTTTTATATAATTTTTTTATGCAATTGTGATTCTCGAAATCTTTTATACAAGTTTTATTAAAGTATTCCTCTAACTTTTAGGTTGATGTAAGAATATTAGTGTAAAGTTGATTGAGTTTTAGTTCAATTGATATTAGTATTATTGTCAGTACAGGAAGACGTGTATTTGAATGCGTTACAGCACATTATCCTCTTATTTAAAGGGTGAAGAGGGGTCATAAGTTGTTATAGGCATTGTATAAAAAAAAAAAAAAACAGATATGATAAGAACATATAATGAGATTAAAGTTAAAAAAGAAGAAGAATAATAGTATAAAATTGTTAATCGGGGTTTATACTCAATCAATTTAGTAGGTATCGACCTTGCTCCTTCTTAGAATGGTAAATCTATCGTTTAATCTTTTCAAAATTTTTTGAAATTATAAATTAATATATATAATAAAATAATTATAATTTAGCCCTCCAAAATTAAAGGAAATACGAATTCTGAATATTGATAGTAAAACAGACATAAAAGATAAAGAAAAGGTAAACTACACTTAAGGTCATTAAACTATTAGTGAGTTTACATTTTGGTCACTTAATTTCAAAAAGTTACAAAATGATCACTAAACTATTAAAAAAAAATTCATTTAAGTCACAAAATTATTTAAATCATTCTCTGTTTATATTGCTTACGCCAGTTGAAAGTTCTCATTTCTCTTCTTTTCTATAGTCGAGGATTTTTTTTTATGAAACAATTTTTAACATCGTGAATCTCAAAAATTAAAATTTAAGCAACTTTCTTCTTCGATTTCAACATTAATCATTAGATCAACGTGGATCCACCGTATCACTTGCCGAATTATTGCTATTCGCAATGGGAATGGGGTGGAGTACATTAATGGAGCAATTAATTAGAAATGGAATTGGATGGAAAAAACGTTGGATCACTTCAATCTCATCTCCTTCTTTCTTACGCACCTCCATTATTTTGAGGACATTTAATTACATTTTTCTTATTATTACTTTTAGTTATCAGAATTATATTCATATTCTTATAAATTCACAATCATTAAAAAGATATAAATTTTAATGTATCCATTTTACTTTTATTTTTTATTTTATATAAAAATAATGTCTTATTCTTATAATTTAATCATATCATATTCCACATTATTATATCTTATTTTGACATAATAATAGAAATAAAATCAAACAAAAATTATTATTTTGTTTTACAATGAAAATATCTTTGTAATTATCGAAAAATACGTCTAGCTGAAAAACGATCTATTTTCCTAAATTTAAAAAAAGTTGGTCTATTTTGCCAATTAAATTTTTTTGTCATATTTGGTTAATTTAGCCAATTAATTATAATGTTAATGTTTTTTTATTATTAATTGTACCTATTTTTTATTGGCAGATAACAAATTTAACCTTCAAAGTTTATATATCTTGTCAATTTGGTATTGATTTAACAAATTTAGTTTATAATACTTGCACATTCCGTCAACATTATTTACACATAATATATAAACATAGAGAGCTAAATTTGTTATTATACAAATTAAAATTATGTACGATCAACGGCGTGGTTAATTATCCTTTGTTGTTCAATTTTGAAATTGATAGAAATTAAGTTATTCTATATTTTTAAAAGACTAATTTTTTATTATTATCAAATTTGAGAGAAACAAAGAGATAACGAAATGATGACTTAATTTAATATTATTAATGCTCTTTTTGACATGATGTCTAGAACTATTCATAGTTTCTCCCCAACCCATAAATAAAAGGATAATGCGCTTCAGCACATTTGAACTCATGTCCAGCAACAATATTCATGCTAATTGAGCTAAGACTCAATCGACCTTTTAAGTTAAGTGAGATTTAATCCATCATAATTTAATTTGAATTGTGGCATTTAAATGACGAATAAGGTATGAAATCGAATAATATATACTAATTAATTATTAGTATAATTGGAATCGATGTTATTATAAATTTTTAAATTTATATATTGGATCTTTAAATAAATTAATTAGAAATTTTAAAGTAATTTAAGAAATGTATAAAATAAAATATTTGTTGTGAATATATACATGTTTAATTATATAGTATGTAAATTTTTGGGTTACCCCTCCCAAGGCATAAAAAGGGCTCACTTGAAACTTATATGAAAAAGCTAGGATTCATATTCTACTTTAGAAAATGGCTTCTTTTGGGATTCATACCCCTACAAAGATCTCAACTTCCACTAAGGTCCTACCACTAAGATCTCAACATTAAAAAATTCTAAATCTAAACACTATAACCTTCGGCCTTCAAAAAAGTATATTATTTTACACTGAGTTTAACTTCAATATTTAAAATTGTAATCAACGTCGATAATGGCAGCATAATGATCGCAAAGCAATAAGAAAGGAAAAATAAGAACACACAAATTTTACATGAAAAATCCTTATCGAAAAAAACCACGAAAAAAGGAGGAGAAATTCACTATACTGGAAAACACATGATACAAGAGGAGTTCAACCGCATCTATTTAAGGGTTAAACAATCATGTTATAATCAATATCTAATAGAAGTAGTATAATCCTAGACAGATTCAGCTTGTGTGGCATGCAGCCCCCGCACCCTCGATCCTCGGTCTTTCACCTCACAAATTCCTTATTTTTCCTCTCTATTTTATTTCTTTAACAAAAGACAAGATTCGGGTCACACAACTCTAACATTTAACTTGACACTTAGACCAAACAATCCAATGAATGTTTAACATGTGCACTCTAATAAAAAAAAACAGAAGTACTTAATTGGAACAAAAAAATAAAGCTAAAGTACCAAATTGAATATTAAAACTAAATGCATATACTTAATTGGGACAAAGAAAAACTCAAGTATCAAGATTTAAAAGAAACAAACATTATCTGCCGAAGTGAACCTTAAACCCAAATTCATGTACCCAATTAAAAAAAGAAAAAGAAAAAATTAAGTACTAAATTAAATATTAAAATTAAACTTAGGTATCAAATTGTATATTAACCGAAGCAAAATGAAGAAGAAAGAAGTCGTGTCATGTGGCGGCTTGTAGTTTGGTTTGTAGGCAAAGGACCATCGTTACTCTCTGTTCTTCCCCCTATCCTATCCTGTCACCTGTTGCTTCAGTACTTTGGGAACCAAGGAATTTATTGTTTTAATCATTAAAGTATTTAAATATTTTCATTTTATTTATTTTCTATTGTTGGTTATGAGAATTTTCTCAGTAGGATGTCTATTTTGGACGTATTAATAATTATATTTTTTATAAGTATCAATTTAATCCAATATTATTAGATACATCAATAACCCTATTGACCCACTTGAGGAAGTGAGAGAAAAGGCAAGGATATGAGTATGAATATGATCATGGTTATGCATAAGGGCCCCCATCATCATCACCTCTGGATCTGAAACTTCTTTTTGTAGCGAAGATTTTAAAATTTTCATGGCACCCCATGTTGGGTTTTTAACATAGAACAAAACAAGGTTCTTCTTCATCAAAATCTCCTTTCAAGCTTTCATCCATGTCTGTTGAAACTTGTTCCATAACTGGTAAGGCATCTCTTTTTTCTCTTTCTTACATTAAGTATGGTCTAAATGAAGAAATGTTTTGTTTTGAACTGAGTTTCAATTAATGTTCGTTTGTTTTGTTGCAGAATCAGCATCTCAGAATCTATAATGGAACAAACGAAAAGCATAAATCATTAAAGGGAAATTACATGGATGATAAATCAACTGGTTTTTGCTATTCAACCATGCAAACCCATCTCGTGAATCAGATCCAAAGCTTTGAATCCAACCCAGAGATGTTTAACTTAACAACAGGCATGGAGATGATACGATTCTTCAATAAAAATGGAAGCAACACCACCACCACTACAGGTATTCCTTCTTGTTCCAAGGCTGTGAATGAGTCAACGACCGAGTTCTATCAACATGCCGAGTTCACAACTGGGTTAGACGTTGGAACTGAGTCATCAGGTCCTTGGCAAGATGATTCTTCTTTAAGGTGTGTTTTCCCTTGTGAAGGAAACGAGAGGCCAAGTCAAGGTCTTTCACTCTCTCTTTCATCAAGTAATCCCACTACCATTGGGGTACAATCTTTTGAGCTCAAGCAAGTTGGTCATGGCTATGATCATCAACATGATGATATGAGGTTCATTGGTTCTTCATCAAGTTCTAGAGAGGGTTTCTTTGCAAAGCCTGCAAATCTTCATCATCATCAAGGGGAGTTCCAATTGAGGAATTCAAAGTACTTGGTACCAACTCAAGAGCTTTTGAATGAGTTTTGTGGCCTTGGGATGAAACAAACGGATGCATCGAAACAAAAGCAATCGATCCATAAGGGTAATAAACAATGGGATGATGAGAATGGAGGTAGCTCTTCCATGAAGCAACCCCTTCATTCCCTAGATTTCATGGAGTTGCAGAAAAGAAAAACCAAGCTGCTTTCAATGCTAGAAGAGGTATGTATGTATGTATGTATGTATGTATGTATGTATGTATGATGGTAAAAATACAAATTGAGTAAATTAATTCATATATATCAAATCAAAGAGTGACATGCATAATATCATGAAAAATGGAATCAATAACGGTAATTAACAAATGGATGCATCGTGCGTACTTCATGCTAATGTACATGATTAGTTTAATAAGAAAATGCAACCTGAATCTTAATACGAGATTTTGATAGAACTTGTAATTATATGTGATCTATGTATGAAAGTTTTTTGTGGTTGATTGAAATGGGGTTTAAAAAATTTCTTTTCTTGAACTAATTTAGCAACTTAGGGGGGCCTCCCAATAAATGCAAATTTATTGTTTTTTTTTTCATGCATCCTTAGTTGGATAGAAGATACAAGCACTATTGTGATCAAATGAAAACCGTGGTATTGTCCTTCGAAGCAGTGGCCGGCATCGGCGCGGCATCGGTGTATTCAGCTTTAGCATCCAAAGCGATGTCAAGGCACTTTAGATGCTTAAGAGATGGCATCGTTGGCCAAATTCAAGCCACAAGGAAAGCCATGGGAGAAAAAGACCCAGTTGCACTAGGTACAACCAAAGGTGAAACACCAAGGCTAAGGATACTCGACCAAACTTTGAGGCAACAAAGGGCTTATCAGCAAATGAACATGATGGAATCACATCCATGGAGACCCCAAAGAGGCTTGCCCGAAAGATCAGTCTCGGTTCTTCGAGCTTGGTTATTTGAGCATTTTCTACACCCGTAAATCGCTTTCTCTTCACTAGTTTTAAAGCATTTTGTGGCTGATCTTTGTTAGTTTCTTGTCATCACCATTCAGATTCCACATTTTTAAAAATTTTTGTCATCTTATTTCAATCATTTAGCTTCTCTCTGTTATTTTTTTATGTGGATTTGGACCATTTGGTTCCATTGACATATATATATATATATATATATATATAACTAGGACCCATCTTTTCCCTCACTTACAAGTAACCAAAAGTACTACCATGGCTGAAAAGTTTTCAATACTTTTGCAGGTATCCAAGCGATGTTGATAAACATATCTTAGCCCGCCAAACCGGTCTCTCAAGAAGCCAGGCATGTCCACATCCCTCTATATTATTATATAGGTTAAATTTTGTCATCAGTCCTATCCTTTAATTTGATCTTTTTTAGTCCCTGTACTTGTTAAATTTTAAAATTTCAGTCCTTGCTAAACGATAATTGCTAAATTCCTTAAATTTTACTGTTTCCAAAATATAACATGGTAAACATATTATCACATGTGTAATGCTATGTCAGGTTGTTGTTTTCAAGTATTACTCAGTAACAATTTATGGATTAATGATTATCATTAGTGTCCAGATTAAAATTTCAAAATTGACCAATCCAAAAAGTACATGGATTAAAATTGATCAAATTAAAGAATAGGGGCTATATTTGCGTCTTTCGCAGAGTACAGGGTCTAATAATAAAATTTAACCGATAATATAATATCAATATATTATAAGTGCCCATGAATTGATTTATATTATCAATGGAGCATATCTTGTTGGGATCTTGAAGTTATTATAATCATACAAAATACTATATACTAAAATATATTTTATCATATTATATATATGATGCCTTTTGTTTTTACTTCTAGGTATCCAATTGGTTCATTAATGCAAGAGTGAGACTATGGAAACCAATGGTAGAAGAAATGTACTTGGAAGAAACAAAGGAACATGAAAGCAACAACATGGCCTCACCAAATGGAGCCACTAATATTAATCAAAATGATCAAAAACCAACCCCGGACCAGCTTGTTCGAGTTGACTCAGAATGTTTATCTTCCATTGTCACAAACCTAGATAAAAACGATCCAAAAAGTTCCAAAACCATTGAAACCCATCACAGCTTGCATCACCATTACCATCACCACTACCACCAACAACAACAACAAAGCTTTGCAACTTATGGTGCCATGGAATTGGACTTCTCTTCCTACAATCATCATCAAGCAGCAGCAGCCAACGGTGGAGGTGTGTCATTGACGTTAGGGTTACAACAACATGGTGGGAATAATGGGGTGAGCTTAGCATTCTCCCCAACATCACAAAGCTCATTGTTTTACCCTAGATCGGATCAAATTGATGATTGTCAACCGGCTCAGTACTCACTTTTAGATGGTGAAGGACAGCATTTGCCTTATAGGAACTTGATGGGTGCTCAATTGCTACATGATTTGGCTGGTTAGCAATAATAATAAAAAAGGGATTTTATAGATAAATAGATTAGGTAGCACCATAATACATACTCTCGTACATACATACATGCATGCATGCATACATACATATATATATTGGAAGAACATGTTTATACAGATATATACGTCTTGTAGGCCTCACATTGAAAGCTAAGTGATTGGCATGTTTGTGGTTGTTTTTTCAGATGAACTTTCAGAATATATTTGGGGCTTATCTAGATTATTTTATTTTATTTATTTATTTTTACCATAATTTGTTTGGGGGGTCCTTAGTTTTGGAAATTAGGCAATTCCACCATAAGAATATTATAGGGATATAGTGATGGTTTTTATATTGTTGTGGTCCCTAATTCATCTTCATGAAGATGATATTTCATGTCCACAAGAATTGCCAGCATCTTTTCATATATATGATGCTGCTTTATTCCTACGGAGAAGGTGCCTTTAATAACTCTGAAGCATGCTATTAGGATTTCTTTTTTTCTTTCAATTATTAAGGTATATGTCTACAAAAAAATCGAAGCTTTGGGATAAACTTTTATAGCATTATTAATTATTCACAAGATTCGAACTCGAAATGTTACTTAAAAGACATTGAATTTTTTTTTACTCCTTACTACTCAACTGAGTAAGTATCTATACATAAACATAATCCAAACTAAACCTAAGTTGATTTATAATCTTAATATATGTAACTTCTTAATCATTTTTACATTACTAAATTGTTTGTTCCATCAAGTCCAAAGGCGAAGTCAAAAAATGCTTTTGAAGGTTAAAAATGAATCATAATTTTTTTTTTTTTTAATTTTAAAAAGGTTACAAAGTAATTTTACCATTTGAGAAGGACCGAAGTCACCACCTGCTCTATCGTCTACCCCTGATCAAGTCTCAACTTCAACTTATGTAAAATGTGTGGTTTTCCTGATTAGTTATTCAACTTAGTGTATGTAATGATGGAATGTATTAAAACTGTTGTAACTAAAAAAAACTTATTTCCAAAGTAGTATCTAAAATCTATTTTTAGGAGTGTTCTATAATTCATAGCTAAATATCTAAAAATAGTTATAAATAAAGGAAGAAGTTATGGCATTAAGAATATGTTGCCCTAATAAGAAGTAGACCCCTCAATGTTTTGCATTCAGAATGGGCAAAATGTAAAGCATGGGAGATTAACCTAACAATTTACTAGATTCATTAAATCATCCCATGCATGAGATAAAAGGCTCATTTAATTTGCTTCAAATTATAGTGATGGGAAAATATACTCAAGCACTACTAATAATTAATGAAGGTAGAACTCGTGTTGGTATAACGATTAAGGTGTTCACTGTTTCAGATGTGATTTGAGTTCGAATTCCGCTAATCAAAATGTTATACCTTTCTTTTATCAGTCACCAAAAAATATTTAATGAAAGCAATAATATTCATATTTGTTTGTTATTTTGTATAAATAATATATATACACTAGTTGTAAACCACATGATATTTTATTTAATCAAAATTAATATAGAAGATAAACTTATAATTTAAGGGTTAGTTCTGGTACATTGGTAGTCAATTTTTTTTTATTTTACAAGCAGGGGCATACCTAAGTGGGTTGGCAGAGGCTCGACCCTCCCTAAAATGGAAAATTTTTCATTTAAATATTTAAATTTTTAAAATTTTAAATTAGTAAAGGTAAAATTACACTTTAACCCCTTTAAAAATGATTAATAAATTGATTTAATTCTTTAACAATTATAAAGATATAGGCTATTAAAATGCAAAAATTATATTTTTACTATGGTAAAAATTACAATTTAATTTTGACCCCTACTAAAAAAAATTTTGGCTTCACCCCTATTTACAAGTAATCTTAAAAAATTTATATGTGTCTCTTTTTTAAAATATTTTTTTAATATTTTATTATATTTTTATAGGATACCTATCAATCTCTTGAACCTGTTTGTGGACTCTTTAACCTTATGATGAAAAAAAATCCACACCAAAATATTTTTAACATAAAAATGTTTTGTTCTATAAAATGTTTAAGGAATTAAAAATCATAATTCAAAAGTGAAAAGTCTAATTTTATTTATAGAACAAAATTATGGTGTTAATTGTTAAACATACTTTATAAAATATTTGGTGGAAATGAAGAGATGCAAAATGCAAAAGAAAATTGAAAATGTAAAATTTGTGAGAACTACGATAATTATGGAATTAATTTAAGAACCTAATATTTTTTTTATGGAAGAGAAATTGATTAATTCATTCAATAAATGAGATCATACAATTTGAGAGAAAAAAATAATAAACAATCGTTGTAAGCGATGAAGGACAAGCTTCATCAAAAACCCAAAATGTATATTAAGGGTATTGAGAATAAATGATAACATTTATCGGGATCCCTTGGAAAGGTAAATAGTATTCTGAATTAAACTAAGAATTTTAAATAGGAAGAAAGTGTTGATTGAGTTTTAATTTGATTGATATAAGTATTGTTGTCAATGTAGGAGGACGTGAGTTCGAATGCGCCGAAACGCATTATCCTCTTATTTATGGTTTGGATAGGGGCTATAGATAGTTTTAAGCATTGTGTCAAAACGAGCATATATGATCGAAACATTTTTTTCTTTAACCTTTTAAATTTAAAAATGGGAGGAATCCACTTACATCGATATAAAACTAAAGTGATTTTACACATTTTCGTAATTTTTTATACTATTAATATTTTAACAATTCAACCATTGAATTTATCAAGATATTTGAACTTGGCATACATATAAAATTTTGAATTGATCCGATATCTCTATCATATCTATCTAAAATATCATGTCTATATAAATATAAATTTAATAGTTGCAAGTTTTTTTTACACAAAATAAATAATTAGAAACTTTTAATTTATGTCATACTTGAGATGCATGATCTACAAGTGTGGAGCATGAAATATGATTGTTGGATTATTGTTAAAACATTAATTGTTAGGACTAGGGTTGGCAAAGATTGATGACTCGACTCTTGTTCAAAGACTTGTTTAGGCACAGTGTGTTTAAATAGTTGCTTAAGCACCTGTTCATATAAGACCTTTGGGACAACCTGAGTACTATGAGATGTTGACATTTTGACCTGAGACTAAATATACGTTTTAACCATAAGCAAATGGACTCCATGACTGTATTTTTTCATCTCAAACCTTGGTGATCAAGTATGGTTACTTAAAATAGTTGGTGAAATGGTAATAAAACAGTGAGAAAATATCAGCAAAACAATAGTTTTTTTTTTTGCAAATTCAGACCAAACCCGGACCAATAAAATCTTTTCCGAGGCCCGACCCATTTTTTAAACGAGCATTATTTTTTTGTCTAAATCCATTTTTTGGGTTTATATTTTGCTCAAACCCTCCCACTTTTCAGACGGACTAAGTGACCTGACTTATGAATAGGTCTAATTACAACTAAAAAGTTTTTTTCTATATAATTTATTATAAGTATATTTTTTCAATTTATATATGTCATAATCTAATATTATAGTCCTTTTTATAAATAATATTAAAAAAATGTAACATATGAAGGTATCAAATTTTATTTAAATATTATTATAAAGGTTGATACACTTCTAAGGTAATGTGGACTGACTATTGGGCTTGTTGATGTTCAAAGATGGTAACTAAAGCTCAGTTAGTTTAGATTCTTGGGAAGCAATGTGAATTGAGGAGAAAGGATTGTATCAAAATCTTGATTTTATGTTATCCGTATTCCTTTCATAATAGGATAATGATAAATTAGATTTTTTTTACTTATTTTTAATAATTTTAATTGTATTAACTTGAAATCACAATTTCATACAATTTTTTCTCTTCAATTGAGAGGCGTCAAAATTTATATTTTGAGATATTCTCTATAATTAAGACATTAAAAACTTAGTAAATTAATAACAATAGTCTTGCCTCTGTTTTCTGTGTTTTTTTCAAGAGTGCAAGTTTTGTCATCTCATCTATGCATGTTTAGTATTGCATTGTCAAGTCATTGATTTTTATCCTCGTTTTCTTTCTGTTTTAGAGTATGGAGTAGGAGTTACAGAGTATTACATTGAAGAGAAGGTGGAGGTAGAGCTGATCGTTGATTATGATCTGTGTTTGGTGGGGAAATTTCTTGGGGAGCGAGTCAATAATTTTGCGGGTATGGAAGAACACTCCTCAGTCCTCTCCCTTTGGCGTCCAATACAAGGGGTGAGCATTGAAGCAATCGATGATGGAAGCCTTTATCTGTTTCAGCTTTTCATATAGTTGACCTCGAGAAAATGGTCTCAGTTTTTTGTTTAAATGTATATCAGAAAAGCCTACGAAAGGGTTGACCGGAGATTTCTAGAATTCATTATGTTTAAATTGGATTTTGGTGCTACACGGGTGAAATGGATTATGCTTTGTGTCACAACCTCGTAGTGCTCGGGTTCCTTCAATGGTAATGATGCTGGACTGGTTGTTTCGAGTAGAGGGTTGCGCCAAGGAGGCCCTTTGTCTCCTTACCTTTACATCTCCTTTGTAGGGCCAAAGCAAGCGGTCTTTCAGTTCGTCGAGGTTGTCTTAGTATATCTCATCTGTTCTTCGCAGATGATAATTTTCTGTTTTTTCGAGCGAAGGAGGTGGAGGCTCACAATGTTACGGATATTTTGAAGTGGTATGAGGAAGTTCCGGACAAGCCATTAATTTCCACAAGTTTGTGATCATGAAATGCCCTGTTAATCTATACAAGACATCGGATTGCATAATCAGCCACTATAGACAAGCTATAGAGTAGTGTTGCAGGATTACTCGAATGTTCATCAACATTTGATAGAGGGGTTGTGGATGCAGATTTTGGAACAACTCTATACCTCAAAGGTCTGGGACTCGACTTGGCGTTGCATGATAAATTTTGTTCCATGTAAAGAACAATTATTGGCCAAGGGTTTGAACATTTTGCCATATTGTTCTAGATGTGTTTTGGTGGAGAGTATTGGCTAATGATCAATTTGTTCCATTTACAACTTTAATTCTTCAAGGTCCTTCATGACAATACAATTCGTCCTCTGCCGAACTTCTTCCTATCATGATTGAATTTTGTATCTTGGTATACTGTATAATTCAACTTAGAGATATTTTAACAATTTTCTTGAAATTCCAAAATAATCATTGAAACACAAAGAGATATATGTTCTTCCATATACACCATACTAACAAATCAAAAAGAGTAGACCAAAGAATCCCATTAGTTATCGTCCCTCCGGAGTTGTCCAATTTCTTCCTCATGTTGGAGAAAAATTGTGACTAGCAATTTCTTGGCACAAAGTACTTCCATACATTGCTACTAACTGAGCAATATTGAAGGACGTGCATAATATCTTCTATCTCATGTTGACAAATTGGTTACGTCATGCTTTGCTCAATATCCTTTCGTACACGTTCTTGATATCAACTGGAATTGAACTACAACATTAATATAATCTTGAGTCATGATCATCATATTATTGATATAAAAAAATATTAATATCTAAAATTAGGATAAATACTAAAACTATATATAAATTTTGATACAATTTACAATGTTATATATCAATTTTAAATTTGTGTATTTATATGCATCAAACTTTATTAAATTTATATTTATTCCTTCTAAAATTTTTAAAATATATATCTAATTTAATTTTAATAATTGGGCCGATGGGTCCATTGATTTTGCCTTCACTCGTGTCATTTGCTATTTGGATGTCATTAAGAAACCCTGAAACACTGCTTACACATTGCACCGACACTTTTTAAGTTTGTAAAGGGAATAATATAACATTTGGTCCCCAATTTGACAATTAACTCCAGTTTGGTACCTATAAATATATATATTTTTTTGGTGAATTACAGGAGGAGGGCAAAACCTTAAACAGCAATGCAGCTAACGCGACTCAAACCTAGGCCACACCTGGGGAGGTAAATACCCTGACCATCAGGTCAATACACGAGTTCAATACCTATAATTTTTTTAATCTACTTTAGTATTTGAACTTGACAACTAGATTCATTTTAGTTTGATGATATGATAGCTTTGTTTTAATATTATCCCTTAAAGAAATTAAAAGAAGAAATAAGTTTGTTTTAATAATCAGATCAGTGGTTGAATTAATGAAATCATCAGTTCCTAATTTAATCATCGAACCAAACAATATTAAAAAATTTATAAAAATTTTAAAATATATATTAAAAATTATAAATCATTTAACTGTCCAATTTTTGTCATGATTTTGAGCAATTTGATCAAAGATCAATTCAAACCTTATATCCAAATGATATTCCAATCAATTTTCTATTTAATCAATTCGATTAATTAATTTAATCTGATTCAAATAACGTTAAAAATTAGCATATTAAGTTTTTAGTGCATGTGATACATATTTTATATGATGAATACTAATATATATAAATTTTTAAAGGTAAATTTAAATATCATTAAATCACCATTGTTTATTTATTTTTTGATAAATTGATATATATTTAATTAATAAAAATAATAATAACAATTCAAATAAGAAATTGAAACATTTTGGTCTGAAAAATACGAAACAGAAAGCGACACATCCGGTCTGCACCAACCACCTTTTAAGTAATTATATGAATTTGGGAGAAAATTTCAAGATCTACTTTAATTTTAGACCGTTGATTTTTTTTAGGTAAATTATTCAGATCATCATCCAATTTTTTAAACGTTTTTATTTTGATCACGCAATTAGGATAATCTTTTACTTTAGTCATCCGTCCGTCAAGTCATTTACTACATCTAATATAGCACACCACCTCATTGCCACATGTATTTTTTTTATAAATTACTTGGACTATTGATGTGGAAAAAAAATACATGTGACAATAAGGCGATGTGCTATGTCAAATACTGTTAATGATTTAACTATCGAGTGACTAAAGTAGAAGATTATCTTAACGACGGTGATCGAAATGAAAATTTTTTGTTTTGAATGATCAAAATGAATGTATCTTAAAAGTTGGGTGACCTTCTAATTAGTTTACCCTTTCTTTTATTAGATACAACCTTATCAATATATGAATTTTTAACCAAAATTTGTTAGGAATAACGTTTAAAATCGTGAATTTAATTTACTGGAAGGTCAGGTGAAAAATATTTAAATTTAAATTATATTTAATGTCACTAAATCATTAGTAAGTTCATATTTTTATTACCCAATTTTAAAAAGTTACTAAATAATCACTGAACTATTCAAAAGTTTTCATTTAAATCACCGGAATGTTAAGTTTTCTTTTTTAAAGTCTAGCTAGCAAGTTCCAAGTGACAATTAGATGATCGGTACAGTGAATCAGTACCCATCGACGAGTAAAAGAACATACCTTAGATCCAAGTTGATCTAATAGTTAGTGTCGGAGATCAGAAAAGTTGTTTGGATTTTAGTTCACAAATTTATGACGTCCAAAGTTTTTTCATTAAAAAACTGAACAGTAGGAAAGAAGGGGAAGAAAAAGCTTTCAAGTGGTACATGAGCTCGAATGAAAAAGGCTGTACAACAATGATTTTAATGGTTCGGTGACTTAAATAAAAACATACAAATAACTTAATGACCATTTTGTAACTTTTTGAAGTTGAGTGACTAAAATTTAAATTTACTAATAGTTTAATAATCTTAAGCGTCATTTATCCATTATTTAAAAGTGAGACAAGATGGGAAAAAATCTACCCGTTGTCATCCTCACGAGTCCCACAATGTGCTAAACTTGCATAGGTGTGGCCGACATGTCAAGGAATGGATGAAAATGGGTATGGGTAGATGAAAAAGCTGATGTTACATAAAAGTATTAAAAAATATATACGGATGACGTGATGTTACCGTTTTATATACTCTTTTTTTTTAGAGCAGATTTATAACATTGAATTTTCTGTGTCACAAAGCGAGTTTCTCATGAATTTTGAGTTGAAATGCAATCCAATGCTTCATTTCAAACCAGGAAAATGTTGTTAATTAAATTTAGGGTTTGAATTGAATTAAAAAGCCCTTGACATTTGAGGTATACATATGATTGCCGGTCACTAAACTCCATCCTTATTGGTGTGTAGCCGGTCTCCGTTGACACCTTTTGACTTGAACCATGCCTCACCTTTTTCCTTCCTCAATATTCAATCGAGACGACCTCGACTCGAAATTTAAAGTTGGATGCTTTATTTAAACTTAACTCAAGATATGATCTAACTACTCAAATTCGATTAAATTTCTCTATCAATTTTTAAACTCAAGTTCGGCTTGATAATTAAATACAAAGTTAAAAGTATGCATTAAAAATAATAATTTAATTTAATAATATAAAAATATAAAAAAAAACTCAATAAATACTAAATCAAATTAAACTCAAATAACTTACGAACACCCATAAACACTCATGCTTATTGTTTTTTTCTTCACTTTTCAATCTGAACTCAAAATTTAATACAACCTTAACTCATTTAACAGGAATATTATTGCATTTTTTTTTACTAAAGAAGACATGAGATCAAAAGCATTTAAACATCTTTTTTTTTCTTCCGACTTTTTGGATTTTTTCGATTTAAATGTTTGAAGAGAGATTATGAGTAAGATGATTAAAATACTTTTAACAGATAATGATGAAAAAGGATGTAACTTTATGGGATACAATTTTCTATACAACACACTTGTTTGGTTCCCTAATGAGACTCTCAAAAACTCTTGCAGAAAAGAATTGGAGGTTTGGGGCAGATAAATTAAGACAAAATAATCGTGAAAGACAGTGATTTAAGCACAAAAAATAAACAACAAAAAAAAAAGAGCTAAACCCTAAAAATAATCCAACTTTATTCACTATATTTCACTAAATTCACCTTCCTTACATACACCCACGTCCACCTCCATTGTTCTTGGCTCCTTTGTTGTCATCAACCTACAACAGTTTCTTCTCGGTGACTGCCGAAAAACAAACCCGACTTCGATGTTAGTAAGAGATTATAATTGATCTTTGATGCAAATTGTGAATGAAAAGTAACTTACTCTATTCCATAGATTCGGGTCGGGTTTCTTGTAGACGATCACCATTTGAAGATTGTTAGGATCAGCCATTTTCCATCTGCAAGGAGGATGAGGAACTCGGTGTCGATCGTATTTGCTCACAGTTGTGTTCAGTTTGGAATGCATTCCGACGCTCGCCATGTAGAACACAAACGGCTTTTGACAAGGGTTTCGGCTAACAGGGCGGGTGTTTAATGAATATGCTGTGTAATCTGCTCTTTTATACCAATTCAAGAACGTTCTCGAAGGCATTTCTATCTCCCTTGGAGAAAAGATTCCTCTAAACACTTGAATGGCGAAACCCCACGAAACCGATATAGTCCAACTTCTCTTTTTGTCGTAGCAGATGGATTGTTGCATGATCCCAGCTGAATCTATCTTTGCAGGCAACATAAGGTGATTAAGAGCTTGAAGCCTGGTCACATTGGGGAAAATAGGCTCAACGACATCGAGGTGATGCAGCGATACCAAAGGTGTTACAGGGTGCGCGGCAAGTAGCCCGAACAAGTTCCCGTAAACGTCGTACTGGGATCCATTAACCAACAAGAAACAAACATAATCAGGGATTGGTTTTTAATGACAACAAACATCTAAAAATGCATAAACCTACATAATACATATCATCTCGAATTCGTAATTAGTCATATAACAACATTAATGTAGAGCAGCAATGAATTTAGCCCCCACCGAGGACTATTGTCGATAATTAGCCCAAAAAATCCAATCACACCATGGGAGAATTCATTGCCTCAAATGCACTAGACTCCACCAGGTACAAACAATACAAGACGTTTCTCCCACCCAAAAGACCCACAAACACATTCTTTTCCTGTCCAACATATATTGATCCGAGATAAATAATTATATGAAACAATAACATCACATCATCTGTATTCTTTTCTAATAATTTAATATTATATCAATAATTTCATCTTGAATTTTAAGATTTTCATTTCTATTTAATTTTTTTCAATATGAAAATATTGATATGACCTTAAATTATTAAAAAAAAAATTCAGATGGCACTGTCTTATACATAGATATAACATATGATTCTTCAAATACTTTCAACGACAGATGGAAGATGTCCCCACACTAGAAGGAGCGTGGAATCCACGTGCTATAGTAGCGCTTTGGGAAAAAAACAACAGACCAAGGTCTAAACCCTACAACACAGTGGGTCCCACCTCGCATCATCTCCCCCCCTGAAACTCCCCGAAACTGAAATTTAACCCTATCGGGAAATGGGATTGCACTGTTAATGAGAACTTTCATTAACTTAATCACGATTAACTTACCCTAAATCATAATAAGAGATGAATATTTAGATAATTAATTAAAACCCATAGCATAGAGTCATGCACTTTAACAATTTAGTCACCTACCTGGTGAAAACCGAGTTCCCTGGTGAGTGGGACACCGAGTTCAGCCATACAAGCTTGCATTCGATCATCGGAGCCGTACAATCCCGGGTACCTTTGAATACACCGGTCTTGCATCTTCGACAAGGCCTTGGCTAAAGGGTAGCTAATGGCGAACCCACCGCCGCCGTAAGCCATACTGTAAGAGAAAAATATGTTCTGGATATGGGATTCCGATAAGCTTCCGATGTAATAATACTGAGTGTGGTCGTATTTCCTCAAAACCTTAATGAGATTCTCGGTGATGAAGACGGTGTCGTCGTCACCCATCACGAACCACCTCACGTTATCCATCTTCATACTCAACGTCTCCGTCACGATCCGCGAGATCCGAATCGCTGACCGGTGACCCTGCGTGTTCGTATAATGGAATTTCGAAGTGTCGCTAGAGAACCGGACTGGCGGTAGGGTCCGGTTATCTTCGGCAGAGTATTTCACCCGATTGTCCAGCCAAACCACACCGCGCATTCGGTCCGGTTTGTACCAAATCTTGATGTACTCTTTCCTCTTTTGCCATAGCTTAGAAGAAGCCGCGATCCCAAAAACGACGTCGCTGATCTCCGTCGGCCTCCAACTAGGCGGAGCTTTAGGCATTCGTATTAAACCCACTTGTTTTTCTCTAGCATCCCGATGTGGGTGAAGAGACGCCTTCTCCGTCGTCACCTCCGCCGTACGGTTAGGATTTAATAAAGCTCGATGAAGCGATGAAGTGAAAGGGATATCATCGTAAGAGTCTTCAGCCGAGCTTGCCAATAGCTTAAGAGTGTAAATAACATAAATAACCGAAACGAAAAGGATCAACCACACCATCAGCTTGGGAATGGGTCTTGACGATGACCCATGAACAAGTGGGTTGCCCAATGAACTCCTCATTTGAATCGGATCCCACATTTCTTTCTCCGAATCCTTCTTCGACTC
Organism: Kokia cookei; assembly: GCA_039519145.1. Lineage (NCBI taxonomy): Eukaryota > Viridiplantae > Streptophyta > Magnoliopsida > Malvales > Malvaceae > Kokia > Kokia cookei. Next base: position 35,465,460 of record CM076900.1, on the reverse strand, counting down.
CTTCATTCTTAAAAATTTAGACTTGTTTTGCATGTAAAAAATTGAAGAACTTTGATTAGATTCAGTGACAAAATGTACCCAAAGAAGGAAATATCAAATCAAAATTTAGGGTTTTCAATGAAGAAGATAAAAGATTGGCTCTTCTTGTTGCTGCTGCAGAGGAGTAAAGTAGAACGCTTGCATTGTTGCCACCTCATCACTTCAATAAGAACATCACCATTCTCCCCAAGCAATTTTAAAATATTTATCTTTTATTCTTTTTGATTTTTTAAATTTAATTTTTTATTGTTTTAGGGATATGAAAAAGGGTAGTTTTAGGTTGTGATCAAGGGAGATATGAAAAACCATGTGAGCGAGTTAAGATTGTGAGGGTACAATGGTCCAAGATTTTGGAGATTGGGAAATGGGAGACCCACACCTTGTTTAAGGGTGGGAAAATAACACGGATCAGCCGACAAATGGATGTGGAAAATGCCAAGGAAATTTTATAGGGGTAAAATTGCTAAATCAGGACAAATTTACTCTAAATGTTCAGAACTGCAAACTAGAGGACAAAGATTGATTTGTTTTTCTTTTGGGTAAACTCCCAAAATGGTCATTTTTGTTTGCCTCAAGTTACATTTTAGTCACTTACGTTATTGTTTTGTTACGAAATGGTCACTCTGTTACCTCCCAAATGACAGTCCAACATGGCAGTTAAAATGAGTTTTAAATGCCAACGTGAATGTCCAATCAAGTAAATTTATTTATTTTTTAAATTAAATAAATTTAATTAATTGAAATTTCTAAATTAATTAAATGAAAATGTTAATTTGGTTTCCTGAAATAATAAAAACCAATCTAAGTCCTAAATGCATCAGATTAATCCTTAAACTGAAAAGAAAAACCCTTGGTTTCCTTTTTCTTTTAGGTTTCCTTCCATTTTGATTGAAAAACCATCCATTTTCATAATCATCTTTGTTGAATCGAAACAGTAGAAATCAAATTTAGTGCTCCATCAATCGGTTGAATTTTTTATTCAAAATGAAAGAACAAATGATCAATTCAATGGAAGGTCCAAGCATGGATTACAGTCAAATTTGAGTGCAAAAATAACGTAACGAAAGTGATCATTTCATAACAAAATGATAACGTAAGTGACTAAAACGTAATATTTCAAATATAAGTAACTAAAATGTAACATGAGAAAAACAAAATTAACTATTTTGATAGTTTACCCTTTTTATTTTTACGTGCAAACTGCACACTCTCTTTGCAATAACCTTTTTTCTTTTCTTTTTTTCTTTTTTTTTTCTTTTTGGGGTCTTTTTAACTACCTAAGAGGTACTTTTATTACAAGGATTTGATCATATTAGTCCTCTATTGTTAAATGAATCAATTTAATTTTTTGCGGTTAAAAATATTAACATTTATTATTTAAATAATATCATTTACTGTTTAATAGAGTTAATATTTATATTTTTTATGGTTTTGTAAATTAAATCTTTTGTTTTGAATTTAACTGCTGTTGAAGAAAAATAATTTTCAAGATATTTTTATACAATAAATGTTAACTTTGTTACAATTTCGACTTATTTGATTTTTTTTAATATATAGAATAAATTGGTCCATTTAATAATAGAGGGATTAATTTGATCCAGCCCTTATATAGAGGGACCTCCCAAGTACTTTAATTGTTTCTTATTATTAAAAAGAAGGGTAAATATATATTTTGGTACATGAATTTGACTTCAAGGTTCAAACTGGTATGTACCTAAAGTTTTTTTCGTGTATTTAAATTTGGTTTTAAGGTTCAATTTGATACTTAAAGTTTATTTTGGTTTAAGGTGAACTTAGCTTCTCGGTTCAAATTGGTACATGAACTTGACTTTTTGCTCCAAATTAGTACTTACGATGAATGGCTTATTGAATCAATTTAAACTATGAAGCCATGTTCAAGTACTAATTTAAACCAAAAAGTCATGTTCATATACCTATTTGGAACAAAATAAGCTTTAAATATTAAATTAAACTTTAAAGTCAGGCTTAAGTACCTAATTGGAGAAAAAAAAATTAAAATCAATTGAGGTAAGAAAATGTATAACATACCAATTTTGTGCAATTTAAAAAAAATGGTTAAAAGGACGCTGATACAATACTTAGATTAAACTATTACTATTTGACGGATTCTCTGTAAACAACTGCAGACCCATTTAGCAATGTGATCAGCTTCTATATTCTCTTTTCGAGGAATATGTATACAATGGTTAAGAATGTATTTTTATATTTTAATAATATTTATATATATTAATAAATTATTATTAGCGGAGTGGTAATTCTGATATAATAAATATATGAAATATTAATATATTCTATATAAGTCACTTTCAAGTTGGGACACCTAAAGATTGTCGGTATAGTAAAGTAGGTAATTCTGATAGGCAAATGATTGAAGAAGAAGAAGACATGTGTGTTGTTTTGTGGGACTGTTATATGGCAGTCCAAGGCAATGATTTATTTGATGCCGCGTGAGGACATAAATTCAATCAATATTTTGTGCTGTTTTTCTTTTTGGTTGAAAATAAAGAACGGATTTAGTACATGACTAAAATATCATTAAAGCTAGAGTTTAAAGACAGTTATTTGTAATGAATTGTCAATATTTTCTTTCAAAAATTGGTGTATATGTGACGGTAGATTAACAAATACAATCAATTGATTCAATCTATTTCTCGTCGTTTTTGTTAAGTAATCAGTAATTTCGTTGTTTTCCCTTAAAATATATCTAAATTTAATTTATCAGTCTTTATTACATCACTTATGAATCAATCAGATGATTTATTGTTTGCTGCAAAGTTGTTCCTAATAGTATCAATCAACGCATCGTCGCTTTCCACCTCAACTTGTCTGAAACCTCTCATCCATGCTAGCTTCAAGCCTTCAAAGATAGCTCAAGCTTCAATTTGGAAAATATCAACCATACCTGTTACCATTTTAAAACCCACCAGCCACACTCCACTTAGTCCTCTCAACGTTCCTCCTACTGCCGCCCTTTGTCCGCTTGTCGACATTGAGCCGTCAATATTAATCTTAACCCATCCCGATTCAGGCTTTTGCCAACCATTTTCTGTCCTCGACTTGCATGCCATTGGCTCCATGCTGCCATTGTTTCCAAACGATCTTGCCCATGCCGTAGCCGAGGCTATCAAATTCAGGCTACTCCCACTGCCATTGTGCTGGTTTTTGAAGCTAATCACTTCCATTAGATTTAATATCATTGCTTTAGTTCTCCAAGGCTGGACCACCTGAATTCTAGCCTCACTTTCTACCCTAATTTTGTAAAATTCTCTACGTGGGTTTCTCTTTTCTTCTTCTTATGTGCGACATGAAGTTTTGGCATTTTTATGGTTAAAAGGGAGAATCTTGATTTTTCCATATTTAAATTTGAGTTTCATTTGTGCAATCGCATATGTGAGTTTTCAGTGCCATCATATACTTATAATATGTATGGGTTTTGTTCGGATTCTTTTCGGTTTTGTTAGAATCTTTTTTATTTTTAGTTCACTGTAATTTGTATTGATTTGATTCCATATTATAATTATTCGAACATATATTTATATTTATATTTGTATTGTAAATGTGTATGTACCTTTTTTATGATTAAGGGTGATTCTAAAGGGGACAGGTAAGGGCCTAGGCCCCCCAAAAGTGAAACTCATGCAATTTAGTTCTTTTATGAATAATGAAAAATTAAATTAATATAGGGCTGAGTGCTATTCGAGTGGCTGAGTGCATGATTGCTAGCCTAATGGACGGATGTCGTAAGCAAAATCGCAATAAAGTGGTCACTGGTAGGGAGGGTTTTTGGGAACCACCAGTCGTTGGGTGGATCAAGATTAATTTTTATGGTGTGGCCAGTAGAGAGGAGGACTGGGCAGCTGCTGCGGGAGTCTTACGTAATGCTGAAGGTGAGTGGGTTGCTGGCTATCAACGGTTCGTGGGCAAAGGATCAGCCCTTTCTGCTGAACTATGGGTACTGCTACTTCGTCTGCAACTTGCGCATTCACAGGGACATTCGAAAGTTGTAGTGGAAAGTGACTGTGCTGTGGCTTTGCAGATGATTAGGGCCTGTGCTAAGGGAGAATCTCGGGTGGCTCTGGTTCAGGAAATAGTTTTGAGCTTCAAACCTCTTTGAGAATCATGAATTTAAGCTTGTGAAACGGGAGTGCAATGCTGCTGCAGATTGGTTGGCCAGGAGCTGTAATAATTCTGTCGTTTATACTTGGGTTATTGATATTTCCTGTTTAAAAGTCTGACAGATTTTTATGTTTGATTACCCTCTTAGATCTAATGAATAATACAGTATGAATAAAGCATTGTAATACCTTTTTTCCATAAAAAATTAAATTAATTTATGATAAAATGCACTTTAATTCTCTAAAAAAAAATTGTTTAATTCCTTTGAAAATGATGAAATCGATAATTAATAAATAATAAAAATATGAATATATGGATTCATATACCAAAAGTAATATGTGTAGCTAATATCTCTTATATCCCATTTGCTCCATACATACATACATATATATGGGAGTAAATCTCGTAATAAAAAATAACATTTTGTTGGGATCAAACCCATATAAACAATGAGAAAGAAAAAATAGAAAAAATTGGTCACACAAATTTATATGAAAAAATTCTTTCAATCAAAATAATAAAAATCATGGATAAAGAAAATTTTATTAATTAGCAAAAAAATGAAGAGTACAAGATGAAAAAATTCAAAACAAACCCTAATCTCGAATACAAAGTTTTCTCGCTAAACCATAAAATTCCCTTAAAGCTTTTTAAAACTCTCTCTTGATTTTCTTTCTAATGTTCTGTTATTTTCTTCTCTAAAACATTTGTCGATTAAGTCTTAGCTCAGTTGGTATCGACATTGTTGTCACTTGTCGGTGTAAGATGACGTCGGCTCGAGTGTGCTAAAGCACATGATCCTCTTATTTAAGGTTTAAGAAAGGGCTATGAGTAATTCTAGACATTATATAAAGAAAAAAACTAAGAATCATGATACTACACTCGTACGAAATGAAGTAAATAAAAAAATTCATTTATATTTAATAATTAGGAATTTGAAAAGTTTAAGAGCATTTAAAATATCCCTAATAAATTTTTATATTATTTAAAATGACTCTATTAATTCCTAAAAACTCATTTATTATTATAGGTTCAGATTATATCTTTTTTTTTTTACACAATACTTAGAACTATCCATAGTCTCTCTCCAACCCACAAATAAGAGGATAATACACTTTAGTGCACTCGAACCTATATCGGACTAGTTTAGCATTACTTTTGGAAAGTGCTTGTAAAAAGTGCTTTGGAAAAGTGATTTTGAAAAATACTTTTAAAAAGTTTGGTTTAATATTTGAGTGTTTAGTATAACTGTCAAAAAGTATTTTTGAGAAATAAAATGTCTATTTTAATCGTGTTATAAAGTAATAAATAAACATATAAATAATATTCAAATTAATTAATATTATGATATTTTAATAAGAATATAAAAAATCATTTATTATATTTTGTTATTAATATTTTAATATATAAAATATAAATTTTAAATATTTTTTAAGCAATTAATTAAAGAAGAGAAAGTACACTGTGTTAAAGGAAAAATGCTTTTGAAAAACTAAAAATTTCCTTTTAACTACATTGATATTAATCCTCATACCAATCGAATTAAGATTGGATGGGCGATTTTATATAATATATAGATAAAGTTCATGAAGCTTCAAAGAGCTTCGACAAGGTGTTCCACACATTCAGTGCATTTCATGCGCCCTCGTAAGAACAACATGTTGCATCATCCTAACCGTCCAAACGCCTATTCATAGCATACGAGGCCCCAAGTCCTTTTCTTACATTCATCTCCCCAAAATTTAATCTATAGAAAGTGTTGTTATTTGCTATCCAAGTTTAAATTTTTAATTTTTGAATTTAGCCATCCGGATATTGATTTAATCCACGGAGTTCATTTGGGTGGAAAGCCATCGACTCTTTAAAATGTATTCAATTATTTTAATTATTAATGTCAAATTAATTAATTAAATAATTTAATTTTACGAAGAACATAAAACATACCATTTAAAAAATTTAACAGTTCCACAAGTCTATATCATGCTAATCAAATCATTCAAAACCTTTGGAATTTTCTATCTCAAATTTAATTTCATTAGAAATAAAAGTATTCAAAACTTTTGAAATGTTTAAATATTTGAGTTAGACTTAAAAATGTCGGATGGTTATAAAAGATGAAATTTCTCTTTTCTGTAACTAAATTTTATCAAATTGACTAGGTTTTAAAATAAAGTTTAATTGGTTTAATCCATAATTTCATGCTTGAATCATAATTTTTTTAAGTTGTTACTTAAATTTTTTTTTTGGAGATGTAGTATCTAAATTATCTTTTGTCATCTAAATCATACCAAGATTAAGGATTAACGATTCAACCAATAAAAAGCCTAATTTTTTTACAATTTTTTCCTTTCTCTTCCTCTTCTTTCTTCCAACTTACATTTATTCCCTCAAAAACTCAAGGTTGCCTTCCTATTTCCTTTACCTCTTCCAACCTACATTTATTCTCTTAGAAACTCCACTGACACTGGGTAGCAAAATTGGTTATTTAGTGGTATATTTAGCTCGGTTGATGGTGATTATCTAATGTAAATAGCTATTCCAATAATTATTATAAAGGAAACCCAATCATCAAATAAAGTAATGACGGTGGTGATTAGTGATAACATGTTAATTTTATATGATTTTTGTGTTTAAATTAGTTAATTCTTGAATTGATCTCTGTTAAATTAGTGATTTTATGTTTTAATCCCGTCAGGAATGTAATAGGGATGCTATGAGTAAAAAACAAGAAGAAAAAAACTAATTTGTAGCACAATTAATAAAGTGGAGCCGAATCATAAACTTGGAAATAATCAAGGGCTTATCAAATTTCTTTTGACCTTGTAAAAGCTAAAATTAGAAGAAAAATATAATTTTATTTTTATTTAATTCTAATTTTATGTAGTGGATAGTTAAACTAAATTTAGCAAATCATTTATATATAAATAGGGCATTTATGGTAGCTTCAAAACACACTTGAAATTGACTGGGAATTAAGGCAATCATTCTGCCAATTTTCGTTCCAATTTGCTTTCCATTTTTTTATTTGTTAAATTGTTCTCCAAGTCCCTTTTTCCTTTCCGTCATTCTCAATTGCCACAAACCAACAAAAGCATGATTAATCTCATACTTCACTAAATTTCCAACTAAGCTTTAAGCTGATATTCTCTTTTATCAAGAATCATGAGAAACAAATCCAAATTAGAAATATTTCGTATCGATATTCACCATCTCTCCGGAATATTGGGATATTATAAATTCGTTCTTTAAAGTTAACTCGATTTCAACGTAAAGTGCATGTTGGATTGGAGTCTTTTTGGCGTATAGTTGGGAAGACGAGTCGACCATACTGTATTCAGATTTTCGCGAACAAATTGGTGTATCCTAACAAGGTCATACTAGTGGGATTTTCATCAAGGGAGATAGTGATCGGATTTAAATGTCCCGCGCAATTGAGGTCGTTGATCCGAGTTGGGTTCTTCAGAATGCAAAGCTATCGAGGTCTTGAATTGCGAACGCGTGTATCGCGGTTAGAACGTTCTTAACCACTATAACCAGCTTATTGTTCGGAGGAGAAAACTCATTTTTAAGGATCGATTTAGGAGCCGGAATTCACCGAGTATGAGGTTAAGGCTTTATAATTCTGATTACAAAACTCAATTTTATTTTCTTATTATTATTATTATTTTATTTTTGATCTATATAATTGCTTATTTATGCTATCTCATTTATTTAATTTCTAAACATTTTCAACTCCCTCGATTTATTTTTCAGCAAGTTTATTTCGAATTGTGAGCATGACTATTGACACGACGGAAATTTTGTTCACAAGAAAAACACGAAAGTTGATCACAATAATCTATTCTTGTGAACTCAACCCTACTACTTTATACTGTTATTTCGTATTATTTTATCATAAGAAATTTTATTTAGTGATTTCGATACCCATCAATTACAGACTCTTTTTCCTATCTTCTCAAGATGTTTGTTAAATTATGACTCCTATTTCAAGTCAAATTTGAGAAATAATCTTTCAGTTAAACTTTGTTTATTTGTTTGAGTCAAACTCCTATTAGTCTAGATTATTTTTTTATTATTTGACCTAGAAATTTAGCCTAAAAATAAGCTCTTTTACAACCTTAGAAAATACACTTATTAGATACACTCATTAGAGTTTAGAATTTCTAACACTTTTGGAGAATTTAGTGTTTACGTTTTGAGGGTTCTTTGTTTTCGGGTTTTCGGGATTTAGTTTTTATCTCTATCTTTTGTACTCTTCATTCTTTTGCCATTATAGTAAAATTATCTTTGCCCGTGGTTTTTTATCCTCTTCGGAGGGGTTTTTCCACGTTAAATTTGTGTGTTTAATTTCTCAATTTCTTTCACTATTTTTAATTTGTTCGTTGCTTAATCGGGTTGATCCCTAACAAGTGGTATCAGAGCTAATTCGATTTTCGCATATCAACCCTTTCAGAGATGGCAGCAACAAGGTTCGATATTGAGAAGTTTGATAGTGTCACAAATTTCAATCTGTGGTAAGTTCGGATGATGGTAATTCTAGTTCGGACCGATTTGAAAAAGGTCATTACCAGAAAAAAGTCCGATAATCTAGATAAGTCAGAATAGGAAGAGCTTGATGAAAAAACCCTGTCTATAATCCAATTGTGCCTCGCGAATAGGGTATTGCAGGAGGTATTGATGGAGAAGACCTCGTCTGCCTTGTGAAAAAGGCTAGAAACTCTTTATCCGACTAAGTCCCTGGCTAACCGTTTAGTGCTGAAACAACGTCTATTTACGTTACGCATGAATGAATGTGAGCTTCTTAGAGATCACATCAGTCAATTCATTACTCTTTTGAATGATTTAAATAATGTTGAGGTTTAGATTAACGATGAGGATCAAGCTATGCTATTGTTGTGCTCTTTACCAGAGATTTAAATTGCGGTTGAGGTCGCATTTTCGATCGTGTTGCGTTTATCGCGGTTGCGGATATAACGGATGTTATTGTGGTCATTGCGGGTATCGCGATCGTAAATTTTATATTAACTAAAATCATTAAATAGTTAAAATCATATAATTTAATTTTTTTTTTAATTTTACCATAATGGAAAAATAGCGACAATAGCGGTCCGCTATTGCCGCAATTGGCCGTTACCCGTTATATTACGGTCGCGATCCACCACTATTAGTGCGATTTTGCTTAACACCACTATTTTCGGCAATAGCGATTTCAGACGGTGTCACTACCGCTATATAGCGGCCGATATTCTGTTATCGGACCGCTATTTAAATCCCTGCTCTTTACCCTCTTTATACAAGTCTTTTAAAGAGACCTTGATTTATGGTAGCGACAAAATCTCGTTCGAGGATGTGAAGGGTCATTTATTGAGCAAAGATAAACTCAATAATGAGTTTAGTTCAGATAGCAAGACAGATAAGCAAGCTTCTGTTTTGGTAGCATCAAAGAAGAGAGACAAAAGGTGTCGCTATTGTAAGAAATTAGGTCACGTCAAAGCAGATAATTACAAACTGCGAAATAAAAGGGCTGCTGAGAGTAACGAGGAAGATTTAGCTGGTACTAATTTGGCCGATGAAAGTGGTGATGATTTCTTGTTAGTTTCAACGAGCAAAAGCTTCGAGCTTACGTCTGAGTGGATCCTAGATTCAAGATGTTCTTTTCACATGTGTTCCAACAGAGAATGGTTCTCCACATGCAGTTCGGTTGAAGGTGAAGTTGTTCACATGGGAAACGATTCATCTAGTAAGGTAATCGGTATTGGTACTGTTAAAATTAGGATGCACGATAGTACGATTAGGAAACTATCAGATGTCAGGTATGTACCTGATTTATGAAAGAATCTCATCTCCTTAATTATTTTAGACTTAAAAGGTTGCAGAATAAACATCAAATCGAGCGGCATTAAGGTGTCTCGTGGGGCTCTCATTTTGTTAAAAGGTAAAAAGACCATCACTTTTTATATTCTGAAAGGTTTTACAATGACCGGTGAACTCGGACGTCCCTCGTCCGTTACGGAGTTGAAGTCAACTCGTTTGGAGCGGAGGCAACTTGGTCATAGGAGGGAAAAAGGTATGACTGTTTCGTTGAAGAGAGGTTCTCTTTTGGATGCACGTTTTGAAAAGTTAAGGTACTGTATTCGAGAAAATCAGACCCAGGTTAGTTTTGATTTGGCAGTGTACAAGTTGAAGGCTAGAAGACTTCCAGCTTCTAAGCACAGATTTGACTCAGTTAATTCCTTGCATAGTTCAATATAGGCCCATGACAGGCTTTGGCAAAGATGGCATTGTGAAAATACGAGTCAAGGTGGAGATTTGTTGAATTATGACTCTTATTTCAAGTCAAATTTGAGAAATAATCTTTCAGTTAAACTCTGTTTAATTTTTTCAATTAAACTCTGTTTAATTTTTTCAATTAAACTCTATTTATTTGTTTTAATTAAACTCTGTTTATTTGTTTGAGTCGAACTCTTATTAGTGTAGATTATTTTATTATTATTTGACTTAGAAATTTAGCCTATAAATAGGCTCTTTTACAACCTTAGAAAATACACTTATTAGATACACTCATTAGAGTTTAGAACTCCTAACACTTTTGGAGAATTTAGTGTTTACGTTTTGAAGGTTTTTTATTTTCGGGTTTTCGGGGTTTAGTTTTTATCTTCATCTTTTGTACTCTTCATTCTTTTGTCATTATAGTAAAATTTAGCCTATAAATAGCATGTGGTTTTTTATCCTCTTCGGAGGGGTTTTTCCACGTTAAATTTGTGTGTTCAATTTTTTAATTTTTTTTCGCTATTTTTAACTTTTTCATTGCTTAATCGGGTTGATTCCCAATAATATTAATAACATATGATAATTGAGGTGTCAAAAGAAAAGCAAGGATGAACATTAATATAAAAGAGAAAGGCGAGATAAAAGTGTTTGTTGAAATGCTTGTTTAAATATTAGTAGCATATTTACTCGGAATCTTCAAGGTTGAATAGAATATTTTAAAGGTTTTTTTTTAAAAAAAGATTGAGTTATAATATATTTGTCCAGAAAATTGCAAGGTTATTAAATCAATTTGTTGAAATAAATAAAGTATTGGTAGCATATGCTTGAATTTCATTATCAAATTGATTATGAATTTAATTAAATTTAGTGGATGTATTGTATATATGGTTTCATTTTATTTATTCATCCATAGATATGAGTTACCAAAAAAAATCTCAGAAAAGAAAAAAGAATGGAGGGAAAAATAAAAATAAAAAGTAAAAATAAAATAAAATAAAATAACGTAACTATTTATTATTGGCTGAGATTTTTTTTGTTTAATGAAATTAGCTTTTTGAGGTGATTTGAGTAATAGATAATAATTTAAATACTAATTTGATAATTAATAAGTAGTTGGTGTAATGGTAAGATATCTTGCATTTTTAAGGGAAGGACATAGGTTTGAACTTTGACGACGACATTGTTGAGAGGGACAACATCGATTTTACATGAAAACTCTTTATTAGAAAAAACCACAAACAGATGAAGAGAAATTCACTAATGTTAAAAAATCTTTTTAGATCGATATCCGGCTCACACAACTCCAATAGCATGCAATTTCAACTCTTTCACTATTCTCTATTTTCTCCTCTTTGGGTAGGGAAAGGGTCTTTTCCTTCAACACTTTGCACAAACAACTCGTATATTTCATGGAATTTAAGTGGATAAATTCTCATGTCATCTTTTTGGTGTATATCATGAAATTTTGGTTTTTTGTTAAGTGAATATCATAGACTGGAATATAAAAATATATAACTATAGGGAAAAGATGAAGGAGAAGAAGAAAATTACTTTATAATACATTAACAAGTTAATTGCAACACAATGTTTAATACATAATCATTAATTATAGTGTTCTAGGCTTCTCTCAAGTAAGTTTTCCGGTGGGAATGACGATGATTCGGACCGGCAGCAGCAGCTCTTGATAGCACAGAGACAATAGAGTTAAAAGCATTCGCTGCCATTCTCGACTTGATCTGACCCCTCCTCGGGATTGGTCTCGTCCCTCTCGGACTCCTCCTATCAACTGCACTAGCTTGAACATCTCTCACCTTGTTGCTCATGATGCCGAACCGGACAACCTTTCCCTTCTTCAAACAGTTCCTACCCTATAAATGAACAAGGATTACAAATGGTAGTTTATATAGGATTATGATCAAGCTTGAAATGGGAATAAGTCTAGAAGTAGACTTATGCAGAGTGGTGGGAGTTGGGGTGACATGCCAGCCAATTCATCAGGCTGTAAAAGATTCCTTGTAGCTCAACTCTCGACAAGATTAATTTCATGGTATGATTCTGATGACCGGTTTTAATTTTTTTCAACTGAAAAGTTTCTGTTTGTTTATATGCCATTTGGTCAGGTTTCCAATTAGATGTGAGTATTCAATCGAGTTGAGTCGAATCGAGTAAAAAAATTCGAGTTAACGAATCTTATTTTAGCAACCGAATTCAATTTAAATTTTTTTTCGAATCGAGTCAAATCTAGTCGAGTTAACGAATCCTATTATTTATACCCAATGTTGTGTTTACATGGATCGCTTGTTTAACTAGTAGACGAAGTACAAGATTATTTAACTACATAAACAATATAATGATTTTGCATTTTAACTTAACGAGTAAACATACATTAAAAAGACGTAGTTTTGCCTTTTAACTTAATGATTTTGACTTTTAACTTTAGAAAAGATAAACGTTTATCAAAACAACGTAATTTTGCCTTTTCTTATTTGGATTTTCGGATAACTTGAATTGTGTAATTCATATTCGAGTTAAACCGAAAAACTTAATTTTTTATTCGAGTTGATAACTTGATTAACTCAAATAACTTAAACTATTTAATTCAAAATTTGAATTATTTTTCGAGTGTTTTTAATCGAATCGAATTTTAATCACTCCTATTTAATACAACATCATGCTTGCATGATTTTATGCTTGGTCAAGTTGGGGTTTTGAAAGATGCAAGGAAGATCATTTTTAGGGTGCCAAGGCACTTGTCTATCTCGTCAGACTCACCTTTGTCCGTGACTACAATAGTATGTGAAATGATGTCCTTGAGAAGAGAAATAAATTAGAAGTGATTTAATATTTTTAAGACTTATATGGGTCAAATGTGTGTAAATATTCTGGTACCTAAATTTTAATTGATGGTGGGCTGATTAAAAATTAAAATTAATGTATAAAAGTTATATAATATTAACAATCAAGATAAACAAAGACAGTTGGCAATTAAATCTTCAATGTTTTAATCTTGTCCAACTTCCTTTATTCAAGGGACTTGATCTTATCCGATTCAATTTTATCTTCTAAATAGATTTCTCCAAATGATATGATTTTTCATTGACGGGCTTGATACATTCCATAATATCAACTTAGTCCAAAGATAGATTTAATAAATTATCAATCTTCCAAATATGACAAGTTACTGTTTTGTCATAGTGATGGAAAAAGCTATATGGGGATTTAAGACCACGACGGAATTGTCATACTTTTCGATGTTAAGTGAATATTATAGAGTGGAAATATACAAATATATATATAACAATAGAGAAAAGATGAAGGAGATGAAGAAAATTACTTTATAATACATTAACAAGTTAATTGCAATACAATGTGATTTATATGCTCACTAATTATAATGTTCTAGGCTTCCCTCAAGTATGTATTCCGGTGGGAATGTCGAGGGTTCGGACTGCCAGCAGCTTTAGACAGCACAAAGACAATGGAGTTAAAAGCATCGCTGCCATTCTCGACTTGATCTGACCCCTCTTCGGGATCGGTCTTGTCCCTCTCCTACTCCTATCAACTGCACCAGCTTGAACATCTCCCACCTTGTTGCTCACGATGTCGAACCCTGCTACCTTTCCCTTCTTCAAACAGCTCCTACTTGATAAATTTTGATGAACAAGGATTACAAATGCTAGTTTATATAGGATTTTGATCCATCTTGGAATGGGAATAAGTCTAGAAGTAGAGTTATGCAGAGTGGTGGGAGTTGGGGGGACATGCCAACCAATTGGTCAGGCTGTAAAAGATTCCTTGTAGCTCAACTCTAGACAAGATTGATTTCATGGTATGATTTTGATGATCGGCCGAGCCTACACGTGCGGGTCTTCAAATATAATCTAAGAGCTAGGAATCTTGATGCTGGTTCTGACAGGTTTTGTTTGTTTATATGCAAACTGTCTATGTTTTGTGAAGCATTGATCTGTATGGATGTAATATTTAGGCTGTTCATGTTTGCAGCAATGTCAGATTGTTGTCTCATTGCCTTACAGGTCAAGCAACCATGTCTACTTGATTCTGTATCAGATTGTCAAACAGTTTATTCTTTTAGCGAATATCATATTGCATGACAGGTACAGAGAGAAAGCACAATGACGAATAAGGTGATGTTTCATCAAATTTCTATCTGTTGCTTTTGATTTTCTTAGTTTTTGTCTGTAAATGAGCTTGTTCTGAGATAGATATTGTTGAGTGTTTTTTGCTGTCTCTCTAGATGGTAAAGTTGTGTATTTATATGATATAATTACTGTTTATTGATGTGATATTTTATGTAGGTTTCATGCATGCTAACACGTACCTTAATCTAGACTTAACACGTGTTTATGCAGTCATATACACGATCTCATGTGTGATCTTGCAAGAGAGAATAAGTACCCCTTCTACGAGCACCTAGCATAATACGAACCACACAAAATTTAGCTTAGACCCATTTGAACCCACTCAAACTATAAATCGATAATAGTAAATATCATAACAAATATTTCAGAAGCTGTCGGGTTCTTGGATCTATGGTTTTATTAGAACTTCATAATTTCCAAGAGATTATGGATTTACGATATCATTTCACTGATTAAAGAGCACTGGACCTGTTGAGATTTAAAACCTTGGCTCATTCTATGCGAAAACCACGTGCAGTAGAGTTAGTGTTAGAAAAAAGGTTAAAATATCTCATAAGTTTTTATACTCTTCATAAATTTTAAATTTAGTCTCTGTATTTTTATTTTTAGGAATTTAGTCTTTTTATTTTTTCGATTTTAAAATTTAAGTCCAATTATTAACATTATTAAATTTATTTTGTTAAATACATATAATTACAACATCTTTTTATATGCATTGCTTTCAAACGAAATATCATACCAACCAATTTAACCAAAAAATAAAGAATAAGGTTAACAAAGTAGAACTAAATTCCAAATTTGTGAAGAATATAAGGACCTATGGCATGTTTTAACCTTAGAATAATATATAGTAGGTTAAAATTTGCCATGAGTCCTTGTACTCTTCATACATTTTAAATTTAGTCCTAGTTTTTAAATTTCCAAATTCAAGTCCAGTTATTAACTCTATTAAATCTCTTACTTTAGTCCAGATTTACAATACTTCTCATATCTTCAATCTGCTTTTTTCACCCACGCCTTTAAACAAACACGTTAAGCTATGTGAATGGCTTAGTAAAAACTTTATTGAATTCAGTCTTATCGTTTTATATATATATATATATATACAATCTAATTAATTTTTAATAACATTTATTCACACGGTTTCTTTCACTAATATAGTCAAACTTTTAGTTCATTTCCAAAACATAAAATCATTTAAATTAACTTTAGTATATATTATCACTAATTAACTTTCACTTTCACATATCAAAATTTTTCTCTCATTTCACAAACATAACTCGAACATAGTTCACATATATCTTTTAACACTTAATTCACATGTTTATTTTTATCTTTATTTTCACATATTATTACACATACACCTTTACTTTCACATATCAGTTTTGCAGTCCTTAATGAGTCTCAGAAGAGCTTTAATCAATCAAAACATGTGGTACTTCGATAATCCAGAGCTCCAAGCCAAAAAAAAACTTTCAGCCTTTAATGGAACTCTGATAACAAAACTCTAGAAAATATACGAAACTCCATTAAACACATTATATATATAAACCCATTTCTCCTCTCTTAATCCCCTCCCAACCCCCACAACACCAATTCGGTTCCCATTCGAACCCCCAACCCCTCTCAACTCCAAAATCATTTCATTATCACATATCATATGTTGTTTAAGTTCACTGAGGCATTTATTCACATAACACTTTATTCGTTCATTTTAAATCATATAAACATGTCCATGATATTTTCATTTTACACATTCCTATATTCACGTTCATATAACATACTTGACATATCACATATATCACTTTGTATCACATTCCTATATTCACGTTCATATAACATACTTGACATATCACATATATCACTTTGTATCACATTACTTATTTACTTTGAATTACACATAACCACATGCACTACATTCTCTCTTCATACAGTTATTCACATAACACTAACACATCACATATTTACAATACTTTATACTTTAGATTTTTTTTTTGTGAATTACAAGTGAAGGGCAAAGCTCTAACAGCAACGCAACTAATACGACTCGAACCTGGGCCACACCTGAGGTATTAAACACCCTAATCACAAGATCAACACACGAGAGGATCTTTTACACTTTAGATTTTAATTCACTTTCATGTAACACTTTGCTTTCATAAAACACTTTCCTTAAATATTTAATTCACTATTTTAGCACACTTGGTAATTTTTGAACATTGTACAATTTAATTCCTAAATTCATGAAAATTCAATATTTACTTTTAAAACACTCTAATGTCACTTTTCACTTCGTTTAAACCTTTAATCACGATATTCATCTAACGTCACTTGTCACTTCGTTTAAACCTTTAATCACAATATTCATTCCACATATCAAATTTTACACTTTTACAACTTAGTCCTCTCTATAGTAATTTGACTATTCACTTATCAATTTTCAATCTTTATAATTTAATCCTTAATTTCATAAAAATTCACTAGTCACTAAATTATCACTTTATCATTTCTTGCATCACTAACATACCTTTAATTACATATTCACTACAGAATTCAATTATCTTAATCATATCTTATTTAATTATTTCATATTAAAATTTAAATACTCAAATATTCAAATTAAGATAAACTAACTTGAATTCAATTAAGTGCTTACCTATTTTTTGGCTTGAAATTAACTTTTCTCTTCACTGTCCCGAGCTTTCCCTTCACACTCATCTTCATCCAAGTTGTTTCGATGATTCAAAATATTTTCATAGCACCTTAGGATATGAAATTACGCTAAGGAAAATTCAAGAAAAATGCACGGGAGGTTTTTTCTTTCTTTTCTCTCTTTTTCTTTTTCCTTTTTATTTTTGCCGCCCCAAGCTGCTGTTGTTCAGCCTTCCAATTGTGTAGAAAATTCTACACTTTTCTTTTCTTTTTCAATTTAGGTCCATTTATTCCATCATCCAATCAAATTTCAACACTTTTCAACTTTAATTTCCATAAATTCTCCTTTACACCTTTTAATATTTTTATAATTTTCCTAATCGAATTCACGACCCGATCGAAAATGACATCAACTCAATCAAAAGTTTAAATATAGTAAATATAAATATTGTGTTGAAGAAATCGTTACATTAGGCTCACCTTTAAAAAAGATGGTTATTGGACCTAGTAATTTCGAAGAATCACCTCTACCATTGTGGACTAAAATTTAGGCATTTTTAGGTCGAATATTTGGTTAAATTCACTGTCACGTCCCTATACTTTAGGCTTAGTAGCAAATCAGCCGTATTATAAATGTGAACGATTTAATCCTAATTTAATTTTAAAGCAAATAGGTGAAATTGTAGCCAGGAACCTTGAACAATATTGACTCAGGTAAAAGTACCATGAATGCCCTTGTAATAGGAGTGGGATTGCATTTTGCCCCCTCTATTCAAAAACTAGGCAAATTAGTTTTTGTATGTTAGATCAAAGAGCAAATTGATCCTTCTATTAAAAATCTCATTCGTTTCTACTGTAAAAAACTAGTCCTTGTATGTTAGCATGAGATACACATGGCACACCATAAGTAATTGTATACTTATTTTGTCAGTTATATCAATTTTTAATAGTAAAAATGGATGCAATTTTTAATAGAAAAAACCAGTTTTCTCTTTGATATAATATATATGGATTTATTTATCCATTTTTTAGTAAAAGGGGCAAATCTGGCTCCTAGTATTTACCTATTTACTTAATCATTATCATGTTTTAAAATATTTAACTTTTTTTTCACCTCACAAGATAAAGTCAGCATGTTAACATTAAAATTTATTACTATTTGAAACTTTACCTCTTTGGTATATGGATTAATTTGTTCGGGGATCTGCCAAGCAAATTAACCAATCTTTTCCTAAACACTAAGTAAATCAACGCAAAGGGAAAATAATTTTGCGTCTTAATTAGCAAGAAAGTTTCCATTCAGTGTTTGCTCTAAGCAGCTTTACTTGGTGTGAACGCCAAGAAAACAAAGTGCATACATATATCTTGGAGTGAAATGCCTGTAAATCAATACCTTGTAAGTTATCACAAAATGGTCATCAATGGTGTTGATGTTCTTTTCTGTCTTCTTCCATGGGAACCCATTTCTGTATTTATATGATACGGTACTTTGATGTGATGTATTAAAATTATATAAGTCTCATGCATATTAACACGTACTCTATCCTAAGATTAACATGTGTTCTCTAAGCATAAGTTCGTTTGCATGGTGGCGAATTGGAGTGGGACCGAACTTATCAAGATATCAAGTCGGTTTAAGAATCTGGGTATCGGGTCAATCCATAATAAATGGATAATTTCGATTTTTGCAGAATGAGTCCACATGGGTTATCACTTAGCAACCAACCAACACAAATACATGAAATTTAATGCCAACTTGTTTTGTTGCTTAGCTAAAAAGTTCAGTTCTCGTGACTGATGCTTATGGTTCATGTTTTTTCTCTTACAAAAAAAATATTAAAATGATGGGAGTTTTTGTCTTGTAATCCCATAAGAATTTTTAATAACTTTAATGGAATCCCAGTATTTATATATATTTCCATGGAAAAGGAACTTTGTTCCCTTGAATTATTGAATGATGATGACGAGGACTTGTCAAGCTAGGTCCGTGAGGAAAAAGGTACGACATGAGATAAGGAAATGTTCACGGGTTGGCATCGGCAGTGCCACACAAAAAAATGATAATTTTCATGTTTGTTTTACTATTTATAAAGATAGGTTATTTTCGGGTTTGTGGTTATTTTTTCAACAATATTAGTTTCGATGTTTGAATATGTGTTCTCTTACCCGATGATTTGAGCAGCTCGAACACCGGTCCGGTTCCTTTGAAGAAACGTCATTTGAAATTGGCAAAGGGTGTTTATAAAGGAAATGAAATTGGCAAAGGGTGTTTATAAAGAAAAACTGTGAACCACACCCCATGTATTAAAGGAAAAGTGAAATTTGTTGAAGGAGCTATGTGAAACTTAAAACTATTTGGGGGGATTTGAATTGTAATTTTTTGTAGTTACACAAACCGTGCCATTTTTGAAGATTCCTTAAGGCTTTAAACCTCGATCTCTATTTAAACTCATAGCACCCCCTCTGGCATAAACAAAAAACCAATATTATTTTTATGGTTTAATGGAGATGTGGACAATCCAAAGAAGAAACCAGGTAATAAAAAAAAAAACCCTTTTTATTTTAGTCCTTACATTTCTCTATCCTTCTGAAAATTTTCCTTTGCTTTAATCTGCAGGTTCTTGATACCATACTTTTGCTTGGAATAGTTCTGGTTTTGATTAACATAAATGGTGTTGAAAGCAGAAAGTACAGTGCTTCATTGACAGACTTTGGAGGTGTTGGTGATGGAGTAACATCAAATACAAAGGCTTTTCAAGCTGCCATTTTTAACCTCAGCCAATATGCATCGGATGGTGGGTCTTTACTCTTTGTTCCACCAGGAAAATGGCTAACTGGTAGTTTTAACCTTACTAGCCATTTCACTTTGCATATCCACAAGGATGCTACTCTTCTTGCTTCGCAGGTTACAAACTCCCCATGCCAATATACAATTTATATATACATATACACAAATATATATGTTGAAGTGATACCCTAAACTTTTGCCAGGATGAGAGTGAATGGGCTGTCATTGATCCTTTACCATCCTATGGTCGAGGAAGGGATGCTGATGGTGGAAGATATATCAGTCTTATTTTCGGAACCAACCTCACTGATGTCGTGATAACAGGTGATAATGGCACTATTGATGGTCAGGGTGTTACCTGGTGGAACAAATTCCATAAGGGAGAGTTGAAATACACCAGGCCTTACCTTATTGAGATCATGTATTCAAATGAAGTCCAAATCTCTAATCTCACATTGATGGATTCTCCTTCCTGGAATGTTCATCCTGTTTATAGCAGGTTTATTTGCTCCCTCTCGTTTGCTAGTTTACGGTTTCATGTTCCTCGGTATGCTGGCGGGTTGATATCATGTTCTAACATTGCTTGTGACTAAAATGCAGTAATGTTGTTGTTCAAGGATTAACGATCCTCGCACCAGTAACTTCTCCAAACACCGATGGGATCAACCCAGGTGAGAAACCGGACATCGAATTGGGCTATACAAATTCGAAAATTCTTCATTGGTGTTAAAAAAGTTCTTGTTTTTTCTTCAGATTCTTGCACGAATACCCGGATCGAGGACTGCTACATTGTTTCTGGAGACGATTGTGTAGCTGTTAAGAGTGGCTGGGATGAGTATGGTATCAAGTTTGGTATGCCAACGAAGCAGCTATTGATCAAACGGCTCACATGCATTTCTCCATTCAGTGCAGTGATTGCACTAGGCAGTGAGATGTCTGGCGGCATCGAGGATGTTAGGGCCGAAGACATAACAGGCATTAATTCCGAGTCGGCTGTTAGAATCAAAACTGCTGTAGGAAGAGGAAACTATGTCAAGGACATATATGTGAGAAGGATGACTATGAAAACCATGAAAATGGTGCTTTGGATGGCAGGGAACTACGGTTCTCACCCCGACAACGATTATGATCCTAATGCAATCCCTGTTATACAAAATATCAATTTCCGCGACATCATTGCTGAGAACGTAACCATGGCAGCTAGGTTGGAGGGAATTCCAGGCCATCCATTTTCTGGGATTTGTATATCCAATACAACCATCGGATTAACACAAAAGCCAAAGAAGATTCAATGGAATTGCACTGAAATTGCTGGGGTATCAAGTAATGTTACACCTCAGCCTTGCAATCTGCTGACTGATCAAGGGCCAGATAATGCCTGCAATTTCCCAGAGGACAGCTTCACAAGTGCCATAGTGTAAGTCTATATGTGTTTATACAGAAAATTTGTGACAGAATATAAAGTCAAGATATTGATTTCTTTTATGTAGAATGAAATTACATAATTTATGGAAGAAACAATGATTATTGGAAGGCTGAGTTAAAGAAGTACCTAAAACCAACCAAAAAAAAAACCATTGATCAATACAACATCCATTATCTTTGCACTGAGCTCTTGAATTTCCATTACATATAGCAAGAAGGAAGTTCTATGTCTGTCTCTGATAATATAAGAACCTAAAAGATCATCCTCCTTGTACTTTAGTTATGGTTCGACTGGACTGACAAGGACTCTCATGAGAGCTGAAGAACAACGTCACATTGGGAATTCCGGGGAAAGAAGCGTTTCCCATTGTATTTCTACATGGGAGAATGATTTCTCTTAATGGGTTGGATCTGGATTGAATTTCACAGATTCCCTCCAAATAAGCTCTTTGATGTGATCTTCAGTGCATGATAATTGCTCAAAATGGAAAATAAAAGGCTTGGCACAAACAGGTTCATCGTTGATATCATGAAGAGATGCCAAGTATGGGTGGCTAAGTGCCTCATCAACTGCATAATAGATTTAAGAAAATAATCATATGTATGTAGAGGTTGAAAACTGGGGGAACCATAAAAAACCCTTTCTTGGTTTGTACCTGTAATTCGTCGGTCCGGGTCAAAAACAAGCATTTTTTCTAGCAAATCAACAGCACCAACTGACATATTTGGGAACCTAGCTGAAAACTGTTGTTTCCTACACTGTGGAAGTTGTCTGACATACCTACGGGCATTATCACTTCGGAGAAATCCAAGACTAGCTTCATCGGGTGAACCTATCAACTTTTTTTTTTTTTTTTAATTACAATGTTAAGAACATTAACGAACTGAATTTTACTAAATAAATGACAGAATTAAAGAGAATGAAGGCCAGAGAGGTTGCTAAAAATATGCAAGAAGATACACAATGATATAACCTATGAAGACTTTCACACCATCAGGGCCATGCATGGGCAGAGACAATGCCTTTCTAGACTTATATTCGGTTTGAGACTATGAGTAACTGATGAGAAACAGCAACCAGAAATGAAATGCTCAAAGTGACTTTTAGGGAGAAAGAAGGATGTAAAACAAAATTTTAAAGCACGTCAGCCATTGTTTTGCATGTTGAAGCAATATCTTTGATCATGTAAGGCCATAGTGAGATTACGTCGGCAGAAAATGACTACCTCTGTAATGAGTCTCAGTTGATGAACATAATCTTTGCCTGGAAATAGAGGTTCTCTCGTCATGATTTCACCAAGTATGCAACCAACAGACCAAACATCAATGGCAGCAGTGTATTCTGAACAACTAAGAAGCAACTCTGGTGCTCGGTACCATCGAGTGACAACATATTCTGTCATGAAATCTGTTTCAGATGTTGTTCTTGCCAATCCGAAGTCTCCAATCTTAAGGTCACAATTTGCATTCAATAGCAGATTGCTTGGCTTAAGGTCACGATGCAAAACATTGGCAGAGTGCACATACTTCAGCCCTCGTAATAACTGATATAAAAAGTACTGCAAAGGTTTCATTCAGTATCAGTGTCATGTTTTACGCATTGTCAAACAAAACCAAGGTATAGTAAACATGCAGAAATATTTCAATTGCAAGTAATAGATAAGTGCAATAAATTTCAGGGCAGAAATTCAGATTCTATTTCTTTTTTAAGGTTTCTGCATATATCTAGTCAACAGCTTCCATGCAGTATTGTTGTTTCCTCCATTTGGTTTCAACGCAATCAAGGTTTTGTGAAAGTATGATAATAATATTTTTTAAAAATTCCATGCGAACTACATCAAGTCCCCCTATGTGATGAACCCTTTACAAGAAAGAACTAGTTGGTTAAGTAATTAAAGAGGAAAAGATATATCAGTAACATAAATGCCCCCAAAAACTGTTTCATTCAAACCTGACAATGATCATCTGTCAATGGTTGGTCAGAGCGAATTATCTGGTGAAGATCGGTGTCCATCAATTCATAAACAATGTAAACATCATTGAAGGCATCTTTTTTTGGTGGTCGAATGATGTCCTTGATGGCAATAACCTACAGGAAGAGAATTGACAATAGTTCCAGGCATGATAAATATACAGCAGATTGCTACAAGAATAAACTGACTCGTAGTAAGTATGTTCACTTGTGCAGATCAATTCACTCAATTAGAGAGGATATATAGTTCCCATTGAACATGTCCTGTTTTATATGTAATTAAGAAGTTATTTGTTATTAAAATGCTAAAATAATAAACAGTGTAATCATGTTAGCAATCCCTCCCTTTGATTTCCAAACAAGTAATCCAAATATAAGCACCATAATTCATGAAAACCAACATGAACGCTGGCTAATAAACAGATGTCTTGCTGCATTAGATAGCCAACTCGTTACCGACAAGTGTTAGGTGCAGTAGTAAGGCACACTGCACTCCCAAGGGAGAACGCAAGTTCGAACCTTAGAGATGACATTGTTGGGAGGGGCAGCCACGAACCATGAACATGGACCATAAAATAGACATGGAGAATACCCAAAAAAAGAAAAAAAGATAGCCATCTCATTAGTTGCTAAGACATTATCAATAGAATGCACATGGTGTTCCTAAGTACTACAACGTCAACAAAAAATCAAAGAATGCCAGAGAAAACAATGCAATAAATGCAGAGGAAATGCAAACGGGAAGTCATAGAAACCAAGTATTTATGAGCCCTATTAAAGGGGGAGCCGGGAAGTGGGAATACAAAAGATATACTCTTTCTTAATTGCCTATTCTCCAAGGACATGTTAAAGAAAGGGATGGCAACATTAGAGCCTGTCTTACGTTTTCATGGTCCATATGACAAAGAAGCTTAATTTCTCTCAAGGTCCTTTTGGCATCTATCCTATTATCGAATGCATTGCCAATCTTCTTAATAGCAACCTCCTCGTGGGTCTCTGAATTAACAGCAGCACTGAAAAGGACAAAAGAAATAGAACTCACATATATGGAAACACAAGAAAGTTCTATAAAGATGCTTTCCACGCATAAGCAAAACAACATTTCATTGTTTTTCTCTTTTTTTTTTCTTAACTACAACATGGCAGAATACTCTTTGAGGAGTCCCAAAACCTATAAGTTCAAAATCTTGTGCTTAACCACACTCACTAAACAGTCAAATTACATATAACAGACACTTACAACAAGAATTATGATGAACATTTATGCTATAAGATTAGATATGCTACCTATTTATTCATAAAATCAAACTGATTCTATCATGTGCCAACTGAGATCAAAGAAAGAAAATCAATAATAATAATAATTAAGGAATCCCCCAAATCATACCATCATATTGAACAATCATTAGCCAGTAAGTTTAGCAACTACATCAAGGACAAACTTTAAGCTTGCCAAATGAAAGAATCTTAATTTTAGCAAAAAACCCAACATCCCGAACATTAAAAAATCAGCAGATTAAGAAGAAAGATATTTACTTAAGCATAACTACACAAAACAGGAAGGAAAAGAAGAACTTTTTTTATGATTCAACAAAAGGATCAATTAACCAGAAAAAAAAACAGAAACCCATCAAATATTTCAAAAAAAAAAAATTAAAACTAGCATAAACAAATAACTTACCAAACAATGCCATAAGCACCTCTACCGATTGGACGAAGAGGAGGAACGTACTTACTGGAAACCTCAAATAAGTTACCGTATACATTGTACTGAACATATTGACCTCCGTGAGTGTGCACACCCTTGATGTTTCTTCCCTCTGAACTTGACTCTTTTGTACTTGCCATTTCCTTTTCAATATTCTAACCCCCTTTTTTCCCCTCTTTCAGCCTCACCCACCTACTAAGCTTGAAACCAAAT
This sequence comes from Kokia cookei, assembly GCA_039519145.1. Taxonomy (NCBI): domain Eukaryota; kingdom Viridiplantae; phylum Streptophyta; class Magnoliopsida; order Malvales; family Malvaceae; genus Kokia; species Kokia cookei. The sequence goes on along the minus strand of CM076900.1, from coordinate 35,440,096 downwards.
GAAAAAAACAAAAAAACTCTTTGTTTCAAAAACAGGTTTTGTTTTATTTCAGCGTTGTATCTAAAGAAGAAGCATTCTCGGCTACTATTGTTGTGTTCCTAATCACTGTTTGGTTGCCAAATTTTGGGTTTTTAAGCTTTTTTCTTGTTTTCCTGGCTTTCTGAGATTCAGAGAAGAGGGGGGTTTTTCTGAAAAATTTTGTTTTTGTTTGAAAATCCGTGAAAAAAGTTAAGACTCTTCTTAAGATTTTCAAATAAAAAAAATTTTTTTTTTAAAAAGATAATAGTTTTTATTATCTTCTCTTGTGCCACGTGTACGGTTGCGTGTCATGTGTTCCGTACCTTTTTTTTTTTTTTTTATGGAGTGTCCCATACATTTCATTAATTGCGAACTAACGCTATTAATTTTTTATGGAGTGTCCCATACATTTCATTAATTGCCAACCAACGCTATTAATTTATAATTAAGGTCTTGTTTACATTTTATTAATTAAAAATCCCTAATAAAAAATATAAAACAATTTACAAAGGATTAAAATAAATAAACGATAGAAATTAAAATAATGCATTAAAAATTATTAATTCTTAATATTTTTTACTTAAATATATATTTTAAAAAAATTATAATCAAAATGAAAGTATCAACATGATTTAACGACTGTGATTAAGAATTTAACATTTGGATGAAGTGTTGTATAATTATTAAAAGTTATTGTCAACCAGAAAAATTGAAAAAGATATCACTCAATCTTGATTCTTAATAAATGTATGAGAGGGTTTCAATTCCGAAATTAAGAAGCACTGGTAATAGCAGTAATAGTAGAAGAGTTTATGAATTGATTTAGAAATAACTAATGAGCATATTACTGGGTCTTAACTCTTAAATCATTGTCACTAATATATTGGAAAAGTCGTATTGGAAGTGTTGAAATTACAAAATCAAATTAGAGATGTTCCATTAAAATTAGTGATGATCTTAAAGTCAAAAGTAAAGTCAATTGTTTAGCCACATAAGAGCTTGAAAATTGAGTTTTTGTTGTTCATGATTATTTGGTATGAAATATTATTTATTGTGAATTTGGTTAGCAAAAATTTACAATAAAAAGATATGTGAATTGTTATAGCTATAAAACAATTAAAATATATTCTTTCAATTTTTGAAAAATATAGAGAAGATGAATTCCAAAATGCCATGGCTTGTGTTAAAGAAATAGCTATTGAGATGAAAATAGAACTTAAATTTTGTGAAAAACGTGTTATTTGTGAAAATAAATGATTTGATGAGAATGTTGATAATAAAACAATAAAATTTCCTCAAGAATCATTTTGACATAATATCTAGAACTACTCATTGTCCTTCCTAACTCATAAATAGGAAGATAATACACTTCAGCGCACTCAAATCCACATGCTCCTACATTGACAATAATGCCCATGCTAATTGAGCTAAAACTCATTCGACATTTGATACAAACATGCTTAATTATATAAAAAGACAATTATTTTTAGAATGCGTGTATTGCTTATAGAATAAGGTTAACTATTCTAAAGTATGTTGTATCATTTTGAGAAAAATTCCTTCACCAATGCCTTCTGTAGGTTTGGATCTGATCTCTTGATCTCGTTCTACAACAAGAATTCTCTGCTAAAAATGCATACTGGATGTTGAAGGAGGGGTCTTGTAATCCCAAAGATGTAGTTTAGAGCGTAGTATGGAAGTTTCCTAGGTCTCAAAGAGTCAGTCACTTCATTCGAATAGTTCTAAAACAAAGACTCCTAACCAATGTCGAGAGAGTTCGAAGGATGATATTGGTCAAGATAAGTCTTGTCCTCTTTGTGGACATGGTTATGAGGATGCATTCTATGTGCTTAGAGACTGTTCGGTTACGAAGGATATTTGGTACCAACTTATTCCACTAAGTCAATAGGGTGTTCTCTTTTCTAGCAATTTAACAAATTGGTTGATCTCAAATTTGCATGATTACTCAAATCATAACATGAGGGATCCGAGTTGGGCTTGTTTATTCGAGTTACTAATGTGATGAACTCGGAAAAATATAAATCTTTTTATTTTCCAAGGTATGTCCATAAACCCGAATGAGATTATTAAGGTCTCATATAGATGGGCCAACCAATTTATTTCAGTACATAGGGATGTGTCAACATTATCAAAACCACTCTGCAAACAACCACTTCTAGGTATTTATTTTTATCTCATTTTCTATGGTGTCGTTTAGACGAATACCGATTTATTTGCTACAAGAGGTATGGTTTAGGATGGAATGGGAAATTGGATATTGGAATATATCAATTTTTGAGAAAGTGTTCGATCTTTGCTGTCGAGCTGTGGGGCATCCTAAATGGTTTAATCCTGCTTCAGAAGGAAGGTCATGATAGGGTCTTCATCCAATCTGATAATCTCGAAGTAATCAAAGCTATTTGTGATCGTCAACTAGTTGGAGCAAGTATATCACTAGTTAGGAGAATCCAACAAATTTTATTTCATGAAGACAAATGGTTCGTACGATACATCTTTAGAGAGGAAAATTAGACAACGAATGCTTTAGCTAAAATGGTTTTTGTGAATGTTGAATATTTGTGTCTATTCAATGCTCCTCCTATAGAGATTCAAATAATTTTAGAAACGGATAGAGTGAGAGATAATTGATTCCGACTACTTTCTTGTAAATGTTTTTAAACTATTTCAATACACACAAAAAATAATAATAATAATAAAATATTACCTAAAACCAACTATATCTCAACAAAAATAACTTTATATTACGATGGAAAAATAAAATTTAAATAAAAAGTTATAATTTTTAATAGTTGATTAATTAATTTTAATTTCGTTGAGACCCTTTTTTCCTGCGTTCTGAATGTATAATAGGTCAATAGCCACGTGGTAAACGACGCCGTTTTGATCAATTTAGTAAATTTACCAAAAGAAGATTCTGGATCCGCAGTGCTGCAGTTATGAATAAAGGGGCAAAACAGGGAAAACACTTAAGTTTAGAAAACGAAAGAGAAGTCTAGAACCCGCGCAAAAAACCAATTCCAAAACCTTCCAGCCTATCTTCTCTCCCTATATAAACTTCATCTTTCTGTAAAACCTCAGTTTATCATACGAATCCAAAGCCAAATTTTGAGAAACAACCAGGATCGATCGTAGCAATTTTCTAGTGAGATCGCAACAGCATCTTCAATCGTGCGCTCGTTATCTCAATTCTTCGTTTCGCTGATCGTTTGATCTGAAAGTGATGGCAGACGTGCATATGGGAGGAGCAGAGTCGGAGACCTTTGCTTTCCAAGCGGAGATCAATCAACTACTCAGCTTGATCATCAATACTTTTTACAGTAACAAAGAGATCTTCCTTCGTGAGCTCATCAGCAACTCATCTGATGTAAGTATATATATCGTTTGTTTTTTTCCTCTCTTACTTTCTTTGTTTTATGTTTCTGTTTGTTCGCTGAGAAAAAATCAGAGGAAAAGAAATTTTATTAGGAATTTATGCTTTTATTTGATTACTGTTAGTTTCAAGATGTTTCGTTTTATTTTCGTACTTTGGCTTGTTAAATATATGAAGTTTCAACAGCAAGTTGATGACGGCGTTTGTGTATTTTTTTTTCTGGCTATTGCATTAGATACCGAGAAAAACCAATGAGAATTCTGGTTTTAATATACTATTTTCTATTCTTTATGTTTGTTTGTTTTTACTGTGAAGGAGAAACCGATATATTTGATCTAAGAATCATGAGGATTTGATTTTGATTTATATTATTTCATTATTTTTCTCTAGATATATTTATTTTCTGCCATGGTTTTGTGTTTCTATTTGTCCGCCGAGAAAAAAAAATCAGAGGAAAAGAAAATTTTCTTAGGGATTTAATTTCTCATGTTTTTTCGTGCCATTCGTTTCATTTTATTTTCATAAATAAATTTTTAATGATATTTGAGCATCAAGTTTATGTTTTGTGTGTATTTTGCTGGCCATTGTCTGTTTGGCTACGGTGAAAATAACACAGAATTCTGATCTTGGTCTGTTATTTTTCTATTTTTGATATAAGAATCTGAAGAGTTTTGGTTTTGTTTTCGTAGGCATTGGATAAGATAAGATTTGAGAGCTTAACAGACAAAAGCAAACTCGATGCTCAGCCTGAGCTCTTTATTAGAATCATCCCGGATAAAGCTAACAAAACTCTTTCCATTGTTGATAGCGGTATTGGCATGACCAAAGCAGGTACTTAATTTAACATATTGTTCAATCATTTGTACTAAGCTACCTGTATCAATATATATGTTCAAATTGGAGTACTAACTCAAATGTTCTTGTTCAGATTTGGTGAATAATTTGGGAACAATTGCGAGGTCTGGAACAAAAGAGTTCATGGAGGCATTGCAATCTGGAGCCGATGTGAGCATGATTGGTCAATTTGGAGTAGGGTTTTATTCAGCTTACTTGGTAGCAGAGAAGGTGATTGTCACCACAAAGCACAATGATGATGAACAATACGTATGGGAGTCACAAGCTGGTGGGTCTTTCACTGTAACCCGTGATGTGAGTGGTGAACCTCTTGGCAGAGGTACCAAGATCACCCTCTTCCTTAAAGATGATCAGGTGAGTTGAAATTTGATGTCAGTTCTATGGTACAATTTAATCTTCTTAAACATAGTTCTTGGTATTGATTTTTGTTTGTTTTACATATAATGTAGTTGGAGTACTTGGAGGAAAGGAGGATAAAAGATCTTGTGAAGAAACATTCCGAGTTTATCAGCTATCCAATTTACCTATGGACTGAGAAAACTACTGAAAAGGAGGTCAGTGATGATGAAGATGAGGAGACAAAGAAGGAGGACGAAGGTGATGTGAAGGATATTGATGAGGACAAAGACGAAGACAAGAAAAAGAAGAAGAAGGTTAAAGAGGTGACTCATGAGTGGCAACTCATTAACAAGCAAAAACCAATTTGGTTAAGAAAACCAGAGGAGATAACAAAGGAGGAGTATGCATCGTTCTACAAGAGTCTCACGAATGATTGGGAGGATCACCTCGCGGTGAAGCACTTCTCTGTCGAGGGACAGCTCGAATTCAAAGCTATTCTGTTTGTTCCGAGGAGAGCCCCATTTGATCTTTTCGACACTAGGAAGAAGCTGAACAACATTAAGCTGTATGTTAGGAGGGTGTTTATCATGGACAACTGTGAAGAACTCATTCCTGAGTATCTGTCATTTGTGAAAGGTGTTGTGGACTCTGATGATCTTCCATTGAACATCTCTCGTGAAACGTTGCAACAGAACAAGATTCTTAAAGTGATTCGGAAGAATGTTGTGAAGAAATGCATTGAGATGTTCTTTGAGATTGCTGAAAACAAAGAGGACTATGCCAAGTTCTATGATGCTTTCTCTAAGAACATCAAGCTTGGTATTCATGAAGATAGCCAAAACAGGAGTAAACTTGCTGACTTGCTTCGGTTTCATTCTACGAAGAGCGGCGATGAGATGACCAGCTTGAAAGACTATGTCACTAGGATGAAGGAAGGCCAAAAGGATATCTATTACATCACTGGTGAAAGCAAGAAAGCTGTTGAGAACTCACCATTCCTTGAAAAACTCAAGAAGAGAGGATGTGAAGTGTTGTTCATGGTCGATGCTATCGACGAATACGCTGTAGGACAATTGAAGGAATACAATGGGAAAAAGCTGGTCTCTGCTACAAAGGAAGGACTCAAACTCGACGAAGAGTCCGAAGACGAGAAGAAGGAAAAGGAGGAGAAGAAAAAGTCGTTTGAGAACCTTTGCAAGACGATCAAAGAAATTCTAGGTGACAAAGTCGAGAAGGTGGTCGTCTCCGACAGAATCGTTGACTCTCCTTGTTGTTTGGTGACTGGTGAATATGGTTGGACTGCCAACATGGAGAGGATCATGAAGGCTCAAGCTCTTAGGGACAATAGTATGAGTGCTTATATGTCTAGTAAAAAAACCATGGAAATCAACCCGGACAATGGCATAATGGAAGAGCTAAGGAAAAGAGCTGAAGCAGACAAAAATGACAAATCAGTGAAGGACTTAGTGTTGCTGCTATATGAAACTGCTCTCTTGACTTCAGGTTTCAGCTTGGATGATCCCAACACATTTGCAGGAAGGATTCATAGGATGTTGAAGCTGGGATTGAGCATTGATGATGATGACACTGGTGGTGCTGATGATGTCGATATGCCGTCTTTGGAGGAAGAGGGCAATGAAGAAAGCAAGATGGAAGAGGTCGACTGAATAGCTAATAACTACGTAAACACTGTATAAAAATGTGTTCACTACAAAGCTGGTCGCTGAGTGTTGGGTTCCGGTGGGTGTCTGGTTTTAGTTTAGGGTTTCATGGGTCATTCCATGTTGAGATGTTATGTCTGGTATTAGAGCTTTTATGAGTGCGTTTTCAGTTTTCTAGCAGCCTAATGTTAGCTTGAGCTGTGCCATTGGGGCAATAAAATGTTGGACTGTTTCAGATGTGGGTTCTTTCTTAATATTTATTTCAGGTTTCAGTTCATAGTAAACGATGCTCGACATTCAGAGCGCACTTCAATCTATGCCACTATAAGCTCAATTGTGGAACGTAAAAGTAAGAAACCCTATGTTTCAAGGGATATTCTTCTTCAACCGTGAGGGTGATACAGCTTTTGCTATACACACAATAAAAAAAAATGCATTATCCCAAAATTAAAAAATATTTTAATTCAAAACTTTGATACACTTTTTTTAAGCGTATAATAAAAATCACAGAATTTAACGTGCAGCTGGTTTATTTAAAGAAGTTTATTTCTTGGAAAAAATCATATGTTGGAAACAAACCTTAAATATTTAACCTAAAGTAATTTTTTTTGTGATATAAAATAAATAAAAATTACATTAAATTAAATTGATCGAAAGTATTTTGATTTAGAATTTTTAATGCATTATAAGAGAGATTTTATCAACTTGTAAGCCTATTTTTCGTCTTAAACTCAATTTAGCAAAACAGCTAGTAATTTTGATTATTTTTTTTAGGAACATGTTGATTCAATTATTATCTTTCCGTTCTCAAAATTTGTTGAACTCTCTTGAGCATTGTAATGCCTCACTCCACCAACATATCATCTTGTAGGACTCAAACTACCTTCAAATTATTAGTATGAATCATAGTTTGATTAAATCTTTTACCAGGTAAAAGAAGCATGCCAATCAAAATATCTCACAGTTCAGCCTCAAAAATTGTATATTTCTCAAAATAACAGTTGTAATATAAGATCCAATCTCTATTATGATCACCAGAAATAATTCTAAACCCTCTATCCACCTGCACCGAATTACGTAGCAAGAATGTTGGAGTAGCAGAGGCATGATCATTTAGCTTAGCTCCATTAAAACAAAAACTCATTTTGTTGTGCCCAATTAACAATTTCAAGGGTGCCCCAATTAATAAAAAGGTTCCTATTAATAAGAAAAACCAAATACTTCAGAGGATAACGATGCAATAAACCTTTTAACTATAAATTGCATATTTAAAATTTATTAACTTCAACATAAATTAATCTCATACAAACTCTACTTTAAATACATGATATGTATTTATATATAAACACTAAACAAAATCAATTAACTAATCCCTTCAATATAAATTGCTTACTTTTATCCAAAGATTAGTTTGTCAAAAATAATTCAGTCGACTTGTTGAGAAAAAAGAACCTTCAAACAAAAGCATATAAAAATAAGATTTTTCTGCATTTCTTGTTTGTTTTCTATTATCATCACACAATAAAATGCCAAAGATACTGATTTCATTATAATAATTAATGTTTCTTCCGAAATTGAACGGCACAACTTCGGTATTTACTGTCTAATTGAAACAAAGAAATTAATGCAACAAACGCATCAAAAACAAGAACATAGATAATCTCAACCATTTGAGTGCAAAAAAGCACACCACAAAACGAACCAGGAAGTGCCATTCAACCTAAACTGACAAAACTCATGGAAGACCTGCACCGCTTGCGGAACCGGCACCACCATAACCACCGCCTCCACGACCAAAAGCAGGCCTTGAACCAGGGCCCTGTGTATCCACAAGTCGGAAATTATATCAGTTTTAAGAAGAATAACCTCATTCATACTGTCGATGCCTACGCATGACCACCAATATTGGATAGCCACTGCTTCAAGTAAATGAAAGATCATTAAGGCTCTTGTACTAGGATTTTGGATTGCATTTTGTCCCCTTTACTCAAAAAATGGGCAAACTAATCATTGTATATTATATTAAAGAGCAAATTGATCCTTCTGATAAAATTTCAATCCATTTTCACTATTAAAAACAGGCCCTTGTGTGTTAGAATGAGGTACACATGACACGTTATATGCAACTGTTTGATTATTTCGTCAGACACACCAATTTTTAACAGTAGAAATGAGTGAAAGTTTTAACAAAAAGAATCAGTTTGCTCTATAATCTAATATAGAACTAATTTGCTCTTTTTTTTAGTAGATAGGATAAAACGCAATCTAACTCCTAATTCAAGGACCTCCATGGTACTTTTACAGTCATTCAAGCAATCATGTACGGAAGCTGCTTGTTCTAAGTGAAAAATAACTAGCATCTCTTATGGAAGAGTTCCATGACACTCAATTACAAGCTTATATTAGACATACAATCATTCAACAACGCAATTCCAAGACTTGTTTTTGATCAAATTCAGAACCGAGCAGGGTTTAAAAGAACATGGTAATATCAAAAGGCAAACAAATGATTCCACAATCCAACTATTGTAAACAACAAAAAGCTTATACACAATCCAAAAATTGTCATTCAAATGCGATAACCATAATAAAGACACAATCAAGGATAATATATATGTCATATGAACAAATGAAAAAGTCCCAAACTGTTCAAAGCAAAACATTACCCTAAATGAAGGCTGATAATCAGCAGGCGCACTACCCTTATCACCAAAATCACCACCTCCTCGTGGACCTCCACGATATCCATCCCTGTCACCGAATCGCCTCTCACCGTCGCCAAAGCGTGGTGGACCACTGATTCATAACCAACAAAAAGACATTAACAAAGCCACTGATTCATTTGCATTTAAATCAAAGAGTAAAGAAGGAACCCCAAAACTATTACCGTGGGCGGCTATCAGAAGGACCCATGGGACGACCACCACCGGGCCTAGTTTGTTTCTTCAAAGTAGCAGGAACAATCTCAGAGGGGAGATTAAGGTAAGTCCTTAAAAATTCAATGCCATCGTTGGTAAGGTACCAGTAATAATGCATCCAAGCAAAAGTTTCACGAACGAATTCCTTGGATTTGAAGCTTTGCATCAGCTTTATTACTTGAAGATTTGGAACATCGATTTCTGGGTGTTTTGCCAAGTTGTAATCTTTTTTGGCGTAGCAAACACCCTCTGATAAGAATACAGAAAACCCAGATTTGTGAATCCAAATATGTAAATAAAAAATGGGTTAAATTGAAATTGAGGACGGGATTTTATTTGGGTTACCTTGAAAGAGGTACTTTGATATCTCCCTGCGGTTCTTTTCTGGGATGATCTAGAATTAAATAATAAAAAACAATCATATTAAAGACATTTTCTTGCAACAAATTTTCTGGGAAACCAAACATAATGTTAGAAACAGAAGAAAATTACCATGATTGCGACGAGATAATGGGCGGCGGAGTGCTAAGAAGGAGGCCTTTGTTTCCTTTAGTTCTCAGCTCTCTGATCGCTAATGACGAAAAATGGAAACCCTACTTTACAGTTCTTATAGTGTTCATTTATTTGGGCTTCGTTAGGTTTTTCTTGGGCTTGAGATAGATTCAAATTATCGGTTTTTAGTTTGATCAATCTGATCACTTTATTTGATTTTATTCGAATAAATTATATAAATATTTAAAAGTGCTAAAAAATATAAAATTTAGTTGAACTGTTTTTTTAACTTAATTCAATTGATTTTTATATCGGTTCATGTGTCAATCAATTTTTTTAGCTTTTTTCAAACCAATATTTTGACTAGGTTTTGATCCAATCGATCAGTTTGGTTTAATTCAAATGGGTTAGATTTAGTCGTGGTTTGATTTATATTCTATTTTATTGTTTATAAAATATTGAGTTCTTATTTTATACTGATATTTATATTTTTTATAATTATAATTAAACATTTTTTATTAAATTTAAAATTGAATCAGTTTAATTTAATATTAAATTTTTTTGTTCAAATTCAAACAAGATCGGATTGGTTGCTCGATCTTTGGAGAAGTCTAGTTGAGACTACATTTTATAATTTCTTTAGGTTTCTTATTAAGCCTTTGATCTTTATGTGGGCTCTAAATGAACTAAGTTTGAATGAACGAACTTTTGTTTAAGCTTGCTTGTGATCGGTTCTTATTCGTTAAATTACAATATTTTCATTCGTGTTCATTTATTTAAAATCATGTTTTCATATTCGTTTGTTTAATGTTCACGAACATGTTCTCAAACATGTAATTGAACATGTTCACGAACAATTTCCATGAATAATAAACAAATAATAAATAAACATATATATTATTTTTTTAGATATAAAATAGTCAAATATAAATATTAATAATTATATTATAAATAAAAAATACATATCAAAATAATTTTATTAATATAAACAAATGGAACAATAAACGAACTTATTCATGAATATAAATGAACTAAATAAACTTTATTCGTGTTTAGTCAATGAGTCTCGAAATCTTATTCATATTTAATTATTTAACTTAATAAACGAACATAAACAAACAAAAACCGAACTATTTATAAACTATTCATCTAATGCCACATGTAATTACATCCCTAAGCTAAACATCTTTCAATTTACATTGGCCCGAGTTATAACCCACATTCCAATAAGCATTATACATTTGTAAATTACAAATGTATAATGCTTATCGGAATATATAGTGTTAGAGTGTTTTTGTGTATCTTTCTCATGAAAGTTAATTTTCTATTTATATGGCACTGTTCCATAATTTGATGTACCAAGATTAGATAGGTCTTCATGTAGGTTAACATGTATCATACTATAGGGTGAACACGTATTTCATGAGTAAGAGTTTGCCTGCATGGTGACAAACTACATATCAGTAAGCTGGACATGCTGGCAAAATTATGGGCTGATAAGGGAACCGAGTCAATCTAAAAATCGAGTAGAGGTAAATATCATAACATATAGGTAAGAAATTAAAGATGAAAGTATTTGTTTTTTGTTTTTTGTTTTTTAAATTGTATCCCATAAATAAGAGGATAATATGCTTCAGCACATTCGAACTCACGTCCTCCTACGTTGACAACAATGTTCATACACATTGAACTAAGATTCAATCCGCTAATACCTTTTGATTTTAATCGTGAATTTTACACTCCCCTTAAAAATATATATCTTAAAATTTTATATTAGGTGAATTAAATCTTTGGTTTTTTAAATAAAAGTTAAGAAAAAATGTTTAAGATTTTTTTTTTTTTAGATGTAAAAATGTTTAATATTTTAAACCATACAAACAAGAATCAATTAAAGTCATTTATTACTATTAAATCCTTGATTAATTGGGCATTAAATTGAAATCATATTCGTGCCCATTGCTTCAAAAGAGCGAAAGGTCCGACACAGCATACACCACTGTCAAATAATAATAAAATCTCTAAACAATTAATAATTTCATTTGCTTCAACACTTGTATTATTTTATGTTTGTGTGAAGATATATTTGTAGCATATTTTCAAATATATATATTTTGTTTACTATTAATGAAATAAAAAAAATTATAAATAAAACTTCGTTTTAAAGAAAAGATTCAAATTTATTATTTTTATGAAAACCACCTTTCTAAGGAATAATCATCAAAATTTAATTTAGAGTCCTTTTGGATGGGCGAATTTTTTTTGAACAATTTTATTATAGATTTTGATCATATCTGTTCTTTTTTAAAAGAATGTTTAGAATTACCTATAGCTCCTCCCAAACCCATAAATAAGAGGATAATGTGCTTCAGCGCACTCGAACTTACCTCCTCCTGCATTAGCAACAATACACATATCAATCAAACTAAAACTCAATCGAACATAATTTAATTTTTTTTTTATTTTACTATATTAAATGAAAAGTAACAATAGGGCATTTGATCAATGATGAATATTGAGACAGCTTGTCTTTTCTTTTTTTTCTTCTTTGATTGAAGAAGCAATTTATATATTAGAAATGATTCCTTTCCATTTCCATTCTTAGGTGAAGAAAAGAAGCATCTTTTAGTCATACAAGTGTATAAAACAGTGACATTATATTATCTGTATCTCTTTTTAATAGTTTAATACTATATTAATATTTTTATTTTGAATTTTATCTTTTTCATCTTAAAAAAATCAAATCTAAATAAAAATCTTGAAATTCAAAAAGAAATTGTTAATGTAACATTAAACTATTAGAAAGAGATAATATCTCTGTTTCATACAATCCTTTCACATACCTTATATATAGAAAGTTCATAAAGAAATGAGTAAGAATTATTCTTTCCTTCTCCAAACACCAATAACAAAGAAAATAAAATAAAATAAAAAAACCGACGCATACTTAAATCTGAAAGATTCCCTCACATTTTCCACAAGCTCATGACCAATTAATAAAGTTAACAAAAGAAGCAAAAGCAAAAGAAAAACAAATCACCACCATTAATGATAATTTATAGAGATGAAGGGAAAGAAGATAGTGTAGTTCCCATATTTGATGATGATGAAGATGAAGGTGGTAATGGTATTGTTGTTCCTTCAACACTGCCACCAATTTGCCCTTCAATAATATTATCCCACAACATAAAGCTTGAACATTGTTGTGATTCAACCCATTCATTCAACTCTTGTTGTTGTCTCCTTAAGCTCTCAAGTGTTATTTCTCCACCGGCTTCTTCATCCAAGCTAGTACAAGATTGGACTTCAATAGGCACCATGGTTTCCATATTATCTATCAATGGTGGCAAGTAATTATTTGTGTTCACTGTGAAAGAAGTTGGAGGGGGAAATGGTACTTGAAGTTGAAGCTGCTGGTTGACATTATTACTACTATTCCAAGTGTTTAATTGAGCTTGTTCATGGAAAACCTCTCCTCTTACATTAACATCTTGAAGTAGTAACCCTTGATCAAGTGGTGTCATTGTACTTTCAAACATAAATAATGGGGCTTGAGATGAAAATAGGGTTTCTTGTGTAGGGATTGGTATTGCCCTTGTTGTTGTTGTTGCTGCCATGTCTTGGTTTACTAGCTCAGTAATGGAAGCTGTACCATGCGTCGACGGAGCTAAAGTCTTTCGTATCTTCTTCTTGATCCATGAATTCCAATAGTTTTTAATCTCATTATCCGTTCTTCCAGGCAAGTGACTTGCTATATGAGCCCACCTGCAAATTCCTCTTGACATATCAGAAATTGAAAAATGCAGAGTATTTTTCTGTGTGTGTTCTTGGTGAGGAGACTCGGGGTATTTATGTGACATGGTTATTGTTCATCAAAGTGATGTCCTAGATAGGTTCCATGTATATCAACACGTGTCCGTCGGTCCACTCATTTGACTTTTCACCCTCTACCTGCGATGCGAACTAGGCTTGCGAATCCTCCTCACAAGCTTGGGTCACAGGTCGATAGTCCAAGTTATATTTGGGTTTCGAGTTGGTAATCAGAAATACCATAACAAATAACATGAAAAAGAAAATCAAATTTGGAGGTCAAAAAACATGTATTTGCTCGTGGAATTTCAACATCATGATGTTGTCTTTCTAACGCCCTTTGAAAATGGTGGTGAAAACTGCTTTAGCAACTACTTAAAAGTTTATCATGGAGCTTGCTTTTAACTTAATTTAAAAAAACAAAAATCTTGACATTTACATAAAAAACTTGATATTGAAGTTTGCTTCTTCACTTGAAAGTTGAGGCTAACTTAAGCAATTGTTTAAGATCGTGCGGTTTGCTAGAATAAAATTCGATTTCGTGATAATAACAGCTAACATCAGTAGAGAAAAAACCCAGGATGTATGCAACTTTTAAAGTGAAAAAATGGGTAGAAAAAGTGAAATGAACCTGTTTCCTACAACCCCATGGAGGCTAATGATCAACTTCTCTTCCTCAGGTGTAAACCTTCCTCTTCTTATATCAGGCCTTAAATAATTAATCCATCTCAGCCTACAACTTTTCCCACATCTCTGAAGACCTAAAAACAGATGAAAATTAAGAACATATTGCATGCATCAGATGAATCGATACACACACATGTATTTACCAGCTTTCTCAGGGACTTCACTCCAACATCCATAGCCATGAGTGGTGATGAACCTAATGAGCTTTTCATCTTCCTCAGGGGACCAAAGGCCTCTCTTAACCTTTTGTTGATTGCAGCAAGAATGGTGACCCATCCTGTATAATTTAATATGGATGATGTTTGGGCTTTGCAAGAACTGGAGGCTGTTGCACAGCCTCCATTTAAAAGTAAGGAGAAGAGGAAGTACAGAATGATGATATGGCGACACTGAAAACACCAATGGGGTCCAAGTATTCAAAGGGAGGGCCCCTGGAAATATTTTTCATCTAACCCTAAAACGACATTTCATCGGCTTATGTTCACTGAGAGCTAATTTTTTCTACGTAGAGTTGTATTACGTAAACCCATGTAACCATGTTTTCACGTACCCTTCCTTCCATTCTTTCAAAATCTTCCCCCCCCCCCCACCCCTTTTTTTTTCTGTTTTTAAAATATATAATTTAATTTATATTAGAATACTGTTAAAAAATCAGGTTGAATAAAAATATATTACTACATTTAGAAAATCTTAATTAATACTATAGGTTCTCTAACACTAAAATCAATTCTCTTTTTATAAACCTCGTGTGTTGGTACAAGATGTTCACCATCTTAAGTGTAGTATAAATTTCGTATAGATTTTTTTTTGTGTTCATTGTATTCTGTATTAGCTTGATTTGTTGTTTATACACGTATTTATACTTGTAGCATCACGGTTTCTAATCTCTGTTTTTTTATAAAATACCTAAAATTATCTATAACTCCTCCTCAACCCTTAAATAAGAGAATAATATACATTTCGACGCGTTCGAATCTATATCCTCTTACACTAACAACAATATTAATATCAACTTAATTAAGACTCAATTTGGTGCGGTTAATACAAAAGAAAGCAACTCAATTATGGCCGGAAAAAGGGTGACAGGAAAGCATTAAAATAACACTTTTGTGAATCTTGAGGAAGGTCTCGAGATGCTTATTCTTAGCAGATATGACATAATTTTACTGTTAACGATGCCCCCTCTTTACAATTTGCATCATGCAATCATATTTATACCACTTTGGACTTCTTTTGGTGCTTTTCATGATGAATTTTCATACATAAAATATAATAATAAATTGTAGATTGATATATAGTCAATTATTTATTTTAATAATTTGACATTAAACATCTCCAAGTCTAATTCTTTCTAATTTTTCTTTTCATCCAACGTATGACTGTTGATTTCGAAGTTCACATTTAAAATTTATTTGGATTGTCACGTAGGATTATCGTTAGGGAGGTAACGGAGCTTAATGAAGGAGTTATCATTTCGTAAAAAACGATAACGTAAATTACAAAAACGTAACATTTCAAATATAATTGATTATTTTATAGTTTACTCTCTAATTTTTATGGAGAGTTAAGAAATGAAAAAACTACGCTGGTAATTAACTATGGTGATTTATTTTTTAATTATATAATTATAATTTGCATTATTAAACATGGCATGAGAAATTAATATGTAATTAGCTTCTCACTCAAAAGTTTTCTAACTATTCACAAGAAAAAGGATGAATCAGAGTTGTCAAGAAAGTCACCGGTGCTCTTAATATGCATGATCTTTTGCTCCTATCATTATGAAGTGCAAGCTGCTGATGCCGCTGTTGTCTTTATGTAACGTCGACTACATTTTTCGAGAGGCAAATTACTGTGCTGATTTTCTTACTGCTTGCGCTAAGACATGGGTTTGTAATGAAAAACATTGGGATCCCTCCTCTTACTCTCCTGAGATTAATCGAGGATGATACTATTGGAATATCAAAACCAAGAACTTGTCGTCTGGAAGCAGTTAAAATGATATCTAATTTTTCATTAAATCTCTTATGAAAACAAGTAATTAACACTTAAAAAGATAAATTGTAGAATCGAGTTATACATCTAAACTATACCTATACGCACAAATGGGAGAAAATTAAAGTATTTACAAATCAAGAGTAAAATGATAAAGTGTTTGATGGAGTAGTCGAAATTAATTTTACGAAGAGAGAGATGTGGAAATACGAAGTTTATATGTAAAGAGAGAAAAGAGAAATGGATTGGAATACAAGACTCTCATTCAGTTAGGAGACAAATTGAGAGGTTATGAAAATGAAATCACCTAATTTTGATTTTTCTTCATACTTACTTAATTATGGGATCATACAGACATGACCTCTTTTCTAATTCTATCATTTTTCTTCTTAATTTCTTTCACTACTCTTGATGACGGCTGCATCACGTAACTCATCTAATTCCATCTCACTTATTTTTACCATATTTCATTTGCTTTTCCTCATTAATTGCTCCATTAAAGGAGAAAATGACAAAAACGTAATAATAGTATATATATATATATATATATATATATATATATATATATATATATATATATATATATATTTCACCATATCTACACATGTTTAAAGATTGGGTTATTATAGTTTAAGTATTAACTCGATTGGTATAAGTATTGTTATCAATACAGGAGTGCGCTGAAACAGGTTATCTTTTTATTTATGGATTGAGAATAGACTATAAGTAGATCTAAACATTGTGTCAAAAAATTCGTAATATAATTTATATCATATACTAATCTCTCTAATCGTCTATTGAATTTGATGAGACTCCAACAACATAACATAAATTTTAATCATAATTTTTCTCATCAATAACAAGTAAGCCTCTTTTTAATGTTTCGATCAAATTTTGTATGTTTCTATTTATGCACTATTTCAATTAAAAAGGAATTGCATACTATCAAGTTTGTTTTTAAATAGAAATAAATGTGGACTGGTTTTCATTTGTTTTTTTTTTTTTTGCCCTTTTCATTAACCCTCTTTTTTCTTTTTCTTGATTCACTTCACGTGATTTCTTTCTTTTCAGTTTACAGATCTATTTTGTATTTTTTTGTTGTCTTCATAAGTTGTAATGAAGTCCATGAAACTCCACCAACCACCAACAATTTCTCTTAGAAAGTGGATGACTCTTTGTCGGCTTCTTAATATGTTTCTGTTTTAAAAGTATTTTAAAATAATATATGATTTCACGAGTTGGCTTGGACCCAGGTTGTCTTAAGTTTATTTTGTAATCTGGCTTATGCATGTAGCCTTGTTTTTACAAGTGATTTTAGGGATGATTTTGTTGATGTCCTCTCCAATTTGGTGGACGCTCTATTCTTATCGTATTAAGTACTTGCAATCACTCCAAACATGTTGTGCTTGAGCTGTGACCGGCCCAACTGTCAATGCGTCATAATGCGTCATAATGTTCATTTGATGCTGAGGCTGAAGCCTTTGTTGTGTTAAATTTGATGAAGCTTATCATTCACCGCCTACAACTGGTGATTGTTGTTTTTTTCCTAAATTATCACATTAAATAAAAGTTCAAGGGCCAACTAGAAAATTAATCCATTCTAAAACGATTTAATTTTAACAATATTTCACAAAAATTGCCTAATTTCCCCAACCCTTTCAATGTACCAAAATCAACACCTTTGAAGAATTAGATCTTGCAGAGAAACCTTACCAATTTTATCTTACATCATTCCAGGATACTTTGATATAGATTTTGATACGTTAAACTGTCCTTGTTCTTACTTCCTTCGATCATCTCCCAAAAAAAGAAAAAGAAAAACAACAATAAATGGCAAAGAAATAGCTCGCAGAAACTAGGGGGTTCAATAGTGAATTATCCAAATTTGTATTATACTCAATAATCGGCAGTGTGTAATGTACACTAAGAGTGATTAGTTTTAAAAAAGGGGTTGTTTTATTTTCGCTTTAGATCCTTATACTTTTTATATCTTCGAAAATTTAATTTTTTATTTTTATTTTAAGAAATGTAATTTTTTTAGTATACTAGATTTTAAAAATATAAGTCCAATTGTTAAATTCAAGTTTGAAACAATGTCTTCTTTTTTTTACTACATAATTACGAAGTGAGTATTCTTTTTATTTCAAAAGATTACACCAGCGAATTTGATAAAAGAATTTTAATTGTGTTCACCATTGGACTTCCATTTATAAATTTGAAAAGTAGAACTAAATTCATTGGAATAAGAATAAAAAGAGTTAAATTCGCCCTCATCGGCGTAATCGTGTAATGGACGTCGCCTCCCAAATTAAAATCGAAAAAAACTAATAAAACATTTTGTCATAAATCTTCAGAAAATAAATTGGAAGAAAACCGCTCTAGATTCAATTCTCAAAAAAGATTGGAGGAGATCCACACATCCCACTTAAAACTCAATCTCCTAGAACAAATTTATCTCTCGTGTAATTTCGTATAATACCAAAATTTAAAGAACATAAGGATACCTCCTATTTATATTGTTTTATAAAGGGGCAAAACGATAAATTTACAGAGTCAATTTCCTAAAAAATCTCAACAGCCATATTTTGATTCTGTCAAATCGTAATTGTTTTGAAATTGGATTATAATTTTATAAAATTGTAACCATTTTAAAATATTTTTTTTTTCAATTTCTTTGCATTACCAACAACTCTAATGTTGTTTTAATAGTTGTGATACATCAAGGTTAGTTAGAAGATTAAAATAAAAACTTGGATATATTTCTTAATGTGTATGGTTATCTAAGGTGTGAGAAACGTTTTAAATGTATACGTATATATATATATATATATATATATATGTATATGTGTGTGTGTGTGTGTGATATTTTATGATAGATATTGTGAAGGGGTTTTGTTGATTGATGTGAATCATCCCACCACATTTGATGTGAAAATAAAAATAAAACTTTATGAAAAGAAAAGACAATTGCTTGGATGCATCGCAAGCTTAGAAGCTTTGAAACTAATATACGAATCATTTACAAAAAAGACCTTTTGGGGGAAAGCGAGAGATTCAAAAGCTTGTATATGATTCTATGCTTAGCTTTGAGGAGGAGCAATGGAGTGGGGAAATGGCCCTACCATTGACCAAATTTTAAGACCGTGTTTATTACAAACCATGGTTTGCTTAAGTTATTAAGGGCATTTTGGATCCCGAAGATTAATGTAAAAAACAACGGTGGCGGTAAGATAAAATATTATAACGATATTATAGCGTGAGACAAAAATAAAATTAAACGCACTTCATTGAAAATATACCCCCATCTAAAAGGGCCCAAATCGTGGATGCAATGTCTTTCATCTCTACCATCAACCATAAGCTTTTTTTTTCCTTGAATGTTGTCCTCATGGGTTATTAGATCTCTCTTTGTCTTGAATCTTCACTATTATTTTATGATTTATCTAAAATATCTTCTTTGTGACATACAAAACTGTATAAGTATATGTAGAGTGTGTTTTGTATTTATCGAATATATTGCAAGCACTTAAGATAAGAAATTGAAAGGGAGTAGAAAGCCATGCAACGTCGGGACAAGGAGGTTCTGGACATTAGGACGATGTGACGTCTTTAGCAAACAAGCAAGGTTGCGGAGTCGTGACAAGCAAGTAGGTGACGTCACGAAGAGGCGGTGATTTCTGCACTAATACAACAGCGTTTCTGACTCTCAACAAGATTTCTTCTCCTAGTCAACTCTAATTCCTATAGAGTTATTTTAGAAATATTGGACACATGTCCCAAGCCTATTTAAAGGGCCTTTAGAATCCTGTTTAGATAAATTAGATTTAAATAATCAAATTTGCATTAAATATCTCTAGTTTGAGATTTGTTAAGGAGAGATGTCGGGAGAGCCTTTGTACTTGGAACATTTGGGTTTCTTTTGGGATTTGTGCTTTGTATTCAGGTTGGATACTTTACCACGTTGTACTCTTTGTTTGGTGTTTAGTGAAAAATCAAAATTCTTTTTACTCGTGATTTTTTATCTCTTGATGAGGATTTTTCGTGTAAATACTTGTATTTATTTTTCTCTACTTTTTCTTGTTCGTTGTCTACACAAATCGATCTCTAACAATATATGCACAAAAGATATACAATTAAGTTGAATTCTGTATGTTTTAATTTGACATAATCACTATCAATTTCTTTCATTAAAGAAATGATGTGGGTTTCTTTTATTATTATTAAGTCACACAGTTAGGATCATAAGAATTCCAATCAATCATGTTCAACTAATAATAAATTTATATGACAGTCGAATACTTAATGTTAATTTTTTTTTAAATTTCGCATCATCATTTTAAAGGCAATAACTAACGGTGTTTTTAATTTAGATATACTAAAATCATTATAAAAAAGAGATAAATCATTCTAAATTAAAGTAGAACAAAGGTGCACGGCAAATTCCAAATCCTGTTTATATTTATGGAGATGAATACGATAATTGTTCATCTATATATATTTCTACTAAGTAAAAGTCTCAGGGAAGTTCATGTATTTAGGGGTGGATTGCATTTCGATCGGTTTACTGAAAAAAATAGATAAATTAGCTCTGATACATTTTGAAACGTGTAAATTAGTCCTTCCGTTAAATTTTATTTGTTGAATGATGAAATGGAACATTAAATCCTTGTTGAAAATTGTTTTTTATGGGTAAACTATAAAAATGATCACCCAACTATACCTTTCGTTCTATTTTTGTCACGAAATTATTAATTTTTTATTTAGTCGCTAACCTTTTAAAAATTAAATATTTTAGTCACTTTGAGCTGATATGGGCTTTTTTATTGGTCTAGTAACAAAATTAGCTCTCTAATGTTTACACATTCTATCAATTGGATCCTAAGTATAAAAAATTCAACAAATTTAGCCTTCAATGTTTGCAAAATTTTTCATTTTAGTCCTAATTCTAAAAAATTTAATAAATTTGACCCTCAACATTTACAAAATCTATCAATTTAGTCCTAACTCTAAAAGTTAAAAAATACTATTTAAAAAAATAATTTTTAGTCCTTTATAACCCATAGGCCAACCCATGTGAAATATATAAAAAAGTACCCTCTTGCAACCACTTGAATCAATTTCTTTTATTATAATTCAGGCTTCACACTGAACCAAACCAATTGATTTATAACCTATCTAAAATAATTGGTTGCATTACTACCCGAGCAAATAACGTTTTTAATGCCTTTATTTTCTTTTGGATCATAAATTTTTTGTGTGTTTTGTCCCATATTTTTAGAGTTCTTTTGCAAGTGACTTGAAAGAGGGTAATCTTTTTCTTATTTTAATATCTCACATGGATTAGTCGATGGGTTATAAAGGGGTAAAAATGAATTTAAATTTTTAGATTTAAGGCTAAATTGATAGATTTTATAACTGTTGAGGATCAAATTTATTGAATTTTTAGAATTAGAACTAAAATGACAAATTTTGTAAACATTACGAGCTAAATTTGTTAAATTTTATATACTGAATATCAAATTGATAAAATGTGTAAACATTAGAGAGCTAGCCAAATAATGTAATATATGATGATTATATATATTATAGTAATGGTATTTTTCACTTTCATATGGTGCCCCCACCTTCAAGTTTATAATGGACCTTTTGCCTTATTTGGTGCACATTTTTTCCCTTCCTGCCCTATCCTTGTATGGGTCCAATATTTGTCTTTCTCTACAACTTGATTTGTTGACATTGAATCGATTCAAGCCCATGTTCAATACCAAGTATATATTGTACTATTAAGTGTTGGCTGCAGTAATTAAACGTATTACATTTCTAAAAAAAGAATGCAGGTTTGAATTTTAGAAACGACGTTATTGAAGCTTTGAATATGAATCATAAAACAGACATGAAGAATATCAAAAAATTATAAGTCTATACTATTAACGCATCAAATATAAAATATTCAACGAGGACCGAAAACAAAATGCAATCCACCTTGTGTAAATTGAGCTAAGTTTAAATCCAAATCCTTTTTTAATTTCTAAATCCCAAACCCAAACTTGTATTAGGGTAATAATGGGTTGTTGATGTAAGCTCTTATGGTTGATTCCATAAGTTTAGCAATTGCAAAAGCATGTTGATGAGTTTTAGTCAAAGCCCATTCAAGTGCCAATATTCAAAAACAAGACCTGTTTTCTTGATATTTACCAACTTTGTCATGTCTTGATGAAGATTGAGGTTTGAGAATTCTTGTTTCAAAGTTGTCACAACCTTTGTTCGTCTGCTAGCTTTAGTGCTTTTCTAATGAATAGCAAAGACAAATATAAAATTATAAAAAAATTAGTTTAACAATATATGTAATAAATAACCTATAAAATTATTAATAATATTATTTAAATTATAATAAATTAATATTAATATTTAAACCATGATTTTGAATAAAAAAAATAATGTTATAAAAAATATTATAAAATTAATATACACAATTGATCCGTTCATTACATGAAAATACAAACTAATTTGATTATATAATAATATTTTTATTAACAATATGTTGGAGAACTTTTTTTGTAATATATCTTATAAATAGTAAAAAAAAAATTATAGGATAAATGTATATTAAAAAATAAATTGAGGTAATGGATAGAAATATTTTTTAAGTGTAAAAACACTTCGAGTTTATTGTATTTATAGAGTTTTTATAGTCTTTAATTAAAAAGTTGATTGAGTGAGAGTTCATACTAAATGTGCGAGAGTGAGGTTGCAAACAGTTGAGTCATTGGTTAGGCTTAAGTCATTATTTGTATTATGATTTAATAGTAGATTCATCTTGAATAAAGTCCCACGAACATAAATTTTACACCAAATTGCCTAAACACTCTCAGTGTTCTTTTTGTGTGTGTGTGTGTGTGTGTTGTTATTATACTTATTACATCACATACAACAATCTTGCTACTAGACTCAACTTTCATATTTTGCATGTGTCACTCACCGTTAACAAATTTTACAATCTCATCAGGTCAAGTCACATAATCAACTTAACAAACTCTCAAATCAAATGAGGACACGTGACATATAAATTTTCCTTCTATTTACTCCCCCAAACTTCATGACTCGAGAGAACTCTTTTTTTGAACTAAGCTCCACACAATTTCTCTTCCCTTACTTCAATTATTTGAGATTCTCGACTCGCGCATATTAAAACACATCAATATCAATTGTTACCAAATACAATAATAATGACCTTACATGTGACTTGACCCAAAATCTCAAAACTCAAATAATGGATGTCATGTGAGATAGGACCTATGTGCTTTAAGTTGAATATCAATTGCCACATTTTTGTTCCATATGAGTTTATGGAAGTTAGAGTGTTGTGCCACAATTTTTTTTTGTGACCCACCAACTATGTCCTACCTATTAATACTTTTAATTAATTAATCACCACACAACAAAACAAACGCTTTGTATAACAATATATGTATCTACAGCTATCCAATACTGGGCACCTATTGTATAATGTCAATATATAAATTTTTTTTGTCAGATACTAATAGCTTTCTTTCCAAACGAATATATATTAAAAATATGTAAAAATAAAAATATATTAAAAATGAAATATCCAAACCGAGACATATGATCCCTTCCCAATTATTTAATCACATTTCAATAATTTTTCCACGTCATTCACACAAAATTTTGGTAATTTTTTACCCTTAACTTCGAACCATGAATCCTGAATCCTAAACCACAAACCCTAACCCTAAATCATAAACCCCAACATCAAAACCACGGATATCAGACTCAAATCCTAAATTTGGATTTGGGTTCGGGGTTTAAGGTCAATGTACGTAAAAAAATTATCAAAATTATATATCAATAACGTAAAAAAATTATTGAAATTCCATTAAATAATTGAAAAGAGACAATAAATAATGGTGGTGGAAAGGATTCATAAAATAATTTTCCTATCTTGACCGTTTTGAATGATTATCATGGTTTAATAATATAAATATTTGGATAAATTTTATTATAAAAATATAATATTGGGGGGTGATCTCATGACAGTGAAAGCCAAAAGCGTAGTTGAATTACAGAATTTCATAAAACTCCGAGAAAACGCGTTTGTTTCTGCTATATATAATTTAGTAGTTGGCACGTCTTGATTTTCATTAATCATCAATATAATTACCATCCATTTTGTATTTTTATTACTTTCTTTTTTAAAGTTTAGTTCATAATTCTTTTGGATTTAGCTTTACTCACTATTACATCACTTTTACCATTATCTGTTTTATTTTTGAAAATTGATCCCTTTTTTTTTTTTTTTTTTTGAAATTCTATGAAAATTGTCAAGCAGTTAATTTTTTTTTCAAATTCTCAAATATCAATACTATTAAAAACGACATTAAGAGCCTTTGAATTAAAGTTGTTTTTCTTATCCTCCTCAATAGTCCGAGTAATCTCAAGCTTAGGTGCTCTCACACCATTTACTCCAAAGTTGTTGCTTAACACCCTTTAAAAGATAAAATATATAGTCATTATAACTGACAACCCTTAAAATAATAAATTTTTAATTTAAACTCTTTATAATTTATAAAGTTTTAAATTAATAATAATAAAATTGCACCTTGACACTTAAAATGACAAATTTTTAATTTAACCCTTTAAAATTTATAAAAATATAAATTATTAAAATAAAAAAAAATTATATTTTTACTATCATAAAATCATATTTGACCTGGAAAGAGACTTTAAGAAGATTGCATGACAAACCTCTCATCGCAAGTCTTTGACCTACTCCAGGAAGGCATTTGATACTAATTACTTGGAAGTCTTCCAAACTTCCTACGTCGGCAAGTCGCCATTATCCCCCTTTTTTTTTTTTTTTTTTATTATAAGAAAGTGATAAATTTTAATTTTGGTCCATTTATTATTAAAATTAAGATTTAACATTTTTTATTTTAATTTCTAGCATCTTTTTATAATGTTATTAGTTAGTTCAAATCGTTAATTTCAATTTAACTATATATAATTTAAACATTTTAAGGATTTTAAAGACGAACATGTTTAAATATCATTAGTTAATCTAAATAATAATAATTAATATTATTTAACTATTTCAATCAAAATGCTAACACCGATTTTTCTTAAGAACATAATTCAAACAAAAAAAAAAAATTTATCATAACAAGTTTAAATTGGTGTTTTTAATAAAAAAGTTCACATAACTATTTTCGAACTTTATCTCGATTGTTACGTGCTATTAATTTTCAAATAATGATGTGATGTAATTTCAAAATATCACGTCATCAGATTTTATATTTTTTAAGTTGTAAGATCAAAATGAATTTAATTATCAAATTAAAAAATTAAAAGTAAATAAAAAATAACAAAATTAAAGTAAAATTAATTGCCCCGTTGAAAGAACAAAAATTATATTATCCTAATCATAAAGAGTTCCCCGATATATTTATAGCCTAGAAATTATTGGCCTAAATTATGTGAAACTGATACATCAAAACTAAAGGAAATCCAGGCCCTCTGAATTGGCAGTAAAGCTCCCTTCTACTGGGACCCACCACATCTCATCCTTAAAATCAATCAATCATATTTCTTCCAAAAATAAAAGCTTATGTGGACGGCCGGCAAAGCTTTTTTAAACGTTGAAAATTTGTCAAAACATCGAGCGGCTGAATGAAGTGTAGACGTGCAGGCGCGTAGTAGAGAATCAAAGAGGATGAAATATGAGTTGGTCCCATTATGGAATGACCGGGTCAAAACCCCATCATGGGTTTTGGTTTTCTTTATATATGTTTTTTTTTTCTCAGTAATTGCATTCTATAAGTTTATTAAGTGAATAAATACTGGCAAAATTATTCTTGACAAGTTTTAGGTGAAAAAATTAGGTTATTTTTTAAAAAAGTTATAAAAAATTATACAATAAAAATTGAAAAAATTTTACAATCTTAATAAATAAAGCATTTATGATGAAAAGGCGTTAAGCATTTACTTAATTTATTTTAGTTTAATTTTTTTTTT
Source organism: Kokia cookei (assembly GCA_039519145.1). Classification (NCBI taxonomy): domain Eukaryota; kingdom Viridiplantae; phylum Streptophyta; class Magnoliopsida; order Malvales; family Malvaceae; genus Kokia; species Kokia cookei. The sequence continues at coordinate 35,413,904 of CM076900.1, read as the reverse complement.
CACGTTAAACGTTAAAAATATAATTTTTTAGATTTTTTCCAACCTTAAATCTTAAATAATTACACTCTCAAACAACCACAAAATTAAACTTAGGATGATAACTCTAAGATTAAGACTGAAATCTCGACTATTGATTAAGTTAGGAAAAAATCTTACTAACTCACTAATTTTCGTGATTTATGTAATATTTATTTAACCATTAACTGTTTTGAATTTTTCATTTTCAATAATATATATTTTTGGGAAATTGAAGACTAGACTAAGGCTTCGGAGGGTTGGACTTCGTCTCCATATGGTAAACAGCTACCCGGTCGTACGCAACGCTCAACATATACAACACCTCCCTTCAATTTATGCCACCCCTTTTTTTATTATTTTTATAAAATCCAAGTTAATTTAGGTGTTCTTCGTTAAAATTAAAAAAAAATAAAAATTAAATGTTAGATTTTATCAGACACCAATTTAATAATTCTCTTATAAATCAATAAATTGTATTAAATATATTAAAATCAACTATTTTTTTATAAATACACTTGCGATAAGAGAATTAGTGATTATTATTTATGGTGGATGTAGTATAATAATTACTCACCTCATTCCTTACTCATATGATAGAGGGTTCGATTTTCAGAAAACACTCATGATAAAGAGATGAATATCTTGATCTCGAAAAAAATTGAAATATTAAATATAATTATGTCATTTAATAATAATAAAATTTTGTTTTTGAAAAATACTTTTAACCTTATTAATATATTTTAATATTATTTTTATAGTTTCATATAAAATATCAATATGATAATTAGGTGTTAGTTTTTGTTCCAATGAAAATTTAACTCATGTAAACATTTAGTAATATTCTAATCTCAAAATATGTCATATTTCTCCATGTTATATACATTCTCATTGAGAAAATGTGTACATATATCTCTTTTTAAAGTTTAAAATAATTTTAAAATTATTAATATTTAAGTATAAAATTATAGAAAATTTCTTTACTAAATTAAAATAAGAATATCTAAACAAATTTTATACATGACATATGTACATAATGAAACGGGACTAAGCGTATGATGAAACTCGAACTTAAATATATAATATAAAGTGGTTTTTAAGAGAAGTCAAATATTCAAAAGAAAAATATAATTTTTTTAAATAATTTACAAGTACAACATAGTGTAATCATAATATGATCACAAATATATATATATATATTTGAACAATTATAAAATAATATCAATACAAAATACAAAGGAATTATGAAATAATCGAAATTAAAACCGGCCCACATAATAATACTAAAACCTACAAATTAAATTCTAATGTGATAGGGATGGAGACCTATACATAATAACTGTGCATGATTAATCATTTTTTTTTCCACATTTAATAGAATATTATTAAAATTTAAAATACAACATTTCTATTTTTTTTCCTAAAGTGTCTTCTTGGCCGTTGCATAATATAATATGAAAATATATTACAATTAATAAAAAATATTTAAAGTGTTTTAATGTCTAATACCCAACTAACTGCAAAAATATAATTACTTAATTAAAAAATTACTAGAAAAAATAAATTATGCTATTAATATTTATACCTTGCGTAAGTTATAGATTTAATAATTGTATTTTAATTTAGTAATTTTAGTTTTTATACTTTTTAAATTTTAAAATGCAATCCTTATCATATAGCATCAGTTAAGTTCATTAGGGATCATTTATTTTTTGTCCTCTGAACTTGGCGATTAAGTACACTTTAGTTTTCATATTTTTTTAGTTTAGTACTTGAACTTGTCAACTAGATTCCTTTTGATCACAGAACTTAGATTTTATCAAGATTTGATGATGTGATCAGTATTCTTGAAATACGATTGGATTGATCAGTCAATAGATTAGACAAAGAATCGACGGATATACTAGTCAAAACAAAAGGGTTAAACCAATCGAATCGAAAATTACTCAAAATCGATAAAAATTGAAAATTAGAACAAAAAGCCAATAGTTTAACTGGTTTAATAGTTAATTTTCATTTTTTATGATTTTTCCTTATTTATTTAATTATTGATTAGAAACCAGCGATCTGATCCGTTCAATCATTGATCCAATTATTAGAGCACAATATATGACTCTAAAATTGTACAACGTCATTATCTAAAAAATTATATAAAATTTTTTAATTTTCAAGTGATGATATGATATAATCTTATAATGTCACATCATCAGGCTTTTATATTTTTCAAGTTCAAGAATCAAAATGAATCTAGTTATCAAGTTTAGGAGACAAAATTATATTATCCCAATTCATTAAGTTAAATTTTGTTATTTTCAAATTTTGATGTGGCAAATATGTTACCACATGTATAATTGTTATTTTCACATATTAATAAAAAAAAATATTAGTTGATAGATTTAATTGATGTCTTTTGAAAAAAATCAAAATTTTGAATTTTGAAAAAAATCAAAATTTTGAATTTTGAAAATTAAAAAGATTAAAATAATTGAATAGAAAATATGAACCAAATATACAACTTTATACATATTACAAGACTTGATTGAAAATTAATTTCATGATCTCATTAAGAATGTTTTTATATATTTGTTGATTGGGTTTTAATTTATTTGGTATGAATATTATTGTCAATGCATGTGAATGTGCGTTAGAGTGTACTGAAGCATATTATCATTTTATTTATGGATTAGAATGAAATTATAAATAATTTTAAATATTATATAAAAATAGTAAATATGAGATTGATAAAATAATAATAATTCTTTTTGATTTGTAAATTGGGAATAAAAATAAAAATAAAATCATGAGATTGTCTTTCCTTTTTTTATAGAAAAATAATTCTTTCTGACATTTTCCAAAAAATTATAGATAAAAAAGAATGGAGTGCAGAATCCAGAAAAAGGAATTAAAAATAAAAAATCAGTGAGCAGTGCCGAGTCAGCGTCCCAACGAAGGAAGAAGAACCGGTCCCCGTCCTCGACACTCTATTTTCCATCATTTTCTCCCACCTGTATATAAACCCCTAACCTACCTTTTTCTTCTTTATCCTAAAGCGCCTCCATTTTCCCTCTCTTTCATTGTCTTTCCTTGATTCCCCAGAAAATATTCCGACGAAAATGCCCGCGACCGATTACCCCGCCTCTTTCTTGGGGCGAATCAGTATCAGGCGAAACCAAGTTATAGCCATGGACGGTAATCATGAGCAAGAGCTGCAAGACGTAGAGCTCTTCTCGAAGCATGTCTCTGAGCGTTTCGCTGAGCTTTTATCGTCACCAGACGATATTCCTTTCGATACCCTTCTCTCGATTTCATGGCTACGCAAGCTACTTGATTTTTTCCTTTGTTGCGAAGCCGAGTTCAAGGGGATTTTAATGGTGGGTAATGACCCATCTCAGATCTCTAAACCCCCTCTCGATCGCTTGATACCTGAATTTCTAGACCGGTCCGTTAAGGCTTTGGACGTCTGTAATGCGGTAACTAATGGGTTGGAATCGGTCAGGCATTACCAAAAGTTAGCGGCGATTGTTGTTTCGGCTTTGGAACAAAAACCCATCGGCGATGGACAAACGAGGAGAGCTAAAAAGGCCTTGACTTCATTGATGTCGGCGATGAACGTTGATGATAAAGAATGCTCCGCTGCTAAAACGACGGAGAGGAGTTGGTCGTTTAGTCGCCGTGGTGTTAGTAGTAAAGATCGTGCCCCGGAACATTTCAGGTCTGTTAGTAACCAAGTGGCGAAGAATTGGTCGGCGGCGAAACAGATTCAAGCCATGACTAACAACCTCGTCCCACCGCGTGGGGCGGAGGGTTCCGGTTTGGCTTCCCCTGTTTATACAATGAGTGTGATTATGGTTTTCGTTATTTGGGCATTGGTTGCTGCGATTCCTTGTCAAGAGAGAAATGGGTTATCGGCGATTCATTTTCCGGCACCGAAGCAATTAAATTGGGCTCAAAGCATCATTGGGTTACATGAGAAAATCGGTGAAGAGTGGAAGAAGAAGGAAAAGAAAGGGGCGGCGGGATTATTAGATGAGACACAGAAAATGGAGAAACTCGGAATTATTTTGATGGATTTCACTGATTCTTTTAAGTTTCAAGGAGATATAGCAGATCAGAAAGCGGAAGAAGCGGCGGCACACGCGGCGGAATTGGCTGAAACTTGTCAGAGAATGGAAGAAGGATTGGTTCCTTTACAGATGCAGATTAGGGAAGTGTTTCATAGGATTGTAAAAACCAGAACTGAGCTTCTTAATGCTTTGGACCAAGCTGGGAAATCATTACCGCCACTCTTGTAAAACCATGTCGGCCGTTTTTGACTTGTCGGTTTGGTTCCGACAAGCCCTTGAAGTTCATACATTTTCAAGGTAAATGGCTTTGATCTTCCCAGGTTCAGTTTTCTTCAGGGGTGTGTCATGTGCCGTTGAAGATTAGAACCGATGAGCCACACCAAGGTAGTTTTTTTTGTGTGTAATTATGGTTTTAGTCCCTCTGCTAAAATTTGGTATTTTACACTGCACTTTAATTTGGTTATATTTAGAGTAGAGAGATCAAATATCAAATTTTAGAATTGTGAGAGGACTAAAATTAAAATTAGACCTTTTTTAACAGTCTTCACCCACTATACTTGTGGTGAAGCAAAAGCATTTCTTATGTGAAATATACCCTTTTGATTAATATGTTAAGACTGTAATTTGATTTGATTAGTACATAAAAGCATCTTTTCAGAAAATGTAAATACTGTTTGCAAATGAGTTTATATACCTTTTGATTAAAAAGTGAATTATTTCTGTTAAAAATTTTGTTCAGTGATATATATATATATATATATATGACATTGTTTAATTATTTCATAAGCGTGAACAGAAATTTTAATAAAAATGACTAATTTATTTTTTAATCACGTAATGATTAATTTACTTAATTTTTAAATAAAAAATACACAATCTAATTTTTAGTATGAGATTTCTATGGTTTTTTTTTTCCTTTGACCCTAAATAACTTACTACTTATACACTCAACGATGGATATAAGGGGATTAGTAAAGGTCTCTACCTTTTTAAAATGAAAAAAAAATCATTTAGATTATTTACAATTTATAAATTTTTAAATTAATAATGATAAAATTATATTTTGATTCTTTCAAAAAAATAATTAAAAATTAATTTAATCATTTAAAAATTATAAAAATATAAACTATTAAATTAAAAAAATATTTTTACTATTATAAAAAATATCTAATTTAATTTCTACCTTCCACCTCTTAAGTAAGAATTTCTATATCCCCCACCATACACCATTTTCATATGCTCCTTCATTGCATGACTTTCTTGGCCAGTTTCGATTGCTTTTATTTTTGGTGATTTCATTGGGAAGTGAGAAAATGGAATGGTCGCCGAGTGCGTTTAAGCAAACAAGGGATGAGTGGACGGTATTGGATTTGGAAATTATTAATAATTATTATTATTTTAGATAAATATATATAAAAGAATCTGATATATGTATACGATGTGGGACAGACATTTAGAACCTTATAACCACAAGAAATCAAAACCTCAAACAAGGTTTGGTGATTAAACAGTTAAACTGCTGTTTCTTTGACAAGTGTTTAACTCTCTAACCCCCAAATGGTGGAATCTATACAAATCTATTTCTGGGGTTATATTTTTCCACTTAATAAAAAAATTATTTGATTAATTATCCTAAATTAATATATAAATAAAAAGAAACTTTCAAATTGTCTAATAAAAATATCTAAGAATCACATTACATTTTGTTCTCTCTACTAAAAATAGATAAATCAATATTTATACTTGAAATTAAGAAGTAAACTGATCATTCTGTTATAAATTTCAACTATTTTTTGTTAAAAATTTCATCTATTTTTATTGGTAAAAATTTATCTTTACACGTCAGCATGATATGCATGCGTAACTATCTGGTTATTTTATCAACCACATTAATTTTCAACAATAAAAATAGCTATTTTGCTCTTTGATATAGTATAATGACTAATTTACTCATTTTTAAAATAAAAAATATATAATTTAATTATTAATATAAAAACTTTCAGAATACTTTTATCACAATCTTTCTTTTATTTCAACTTCTTTTTCTTGTCTATCGAGTTTTAGGGTGGGTTCGGATGAGTGGTGGGGTGTAATGCTATGTGTTTTACTTATTTTTTATCTTACATTACAGTATCGCTATAGTACTTAATACCACCGTTACCGTTGTTTTTACATTAACTACAGGTAAATGCATCATCCATCTAAATCCACCCTTAATTCGATTGGCATGAATTTATTATCAATGTAAGAATATGTGAGTTCGAGTTCATTGAAATATATCATCTTCTTATTTATAGGTTGGAGAGGGGTTAAAGTAGTTTTAAACATTATATTTATTAATACTAATGTGAATAATATCAATAAAAAAAATGGAAAACAAAACAACGAGAAAGATTCATCCATCAACTAACTCTGTATGTTCGTTGACTTTTTTTTTGACCACATAGCACTACGGATTGGGAAAGTTAAATCAAGACAACTTAAATTAAATTATTAATTTTTGGAAGAAAAAGATTCTAAGTTTTTTTTTTTTTTTTTTTAATTTAACGAAGAGGACAAAAGTGATTAAATAAAATGATTTATAATTAAATTGGAGCATTTAATTAAGAGGGTCCAAGCCACCCTTGCCTTTGCCCCTAGGCGGGGATGACAACCGTGTAAGTCGGTGATTTTTTTTTTCAAATTTGATATGAATTTTTATTTTTTTTTATATATTTGAGTCGATTTTCTCTTGAATTTAATTTAATATTTTAGCATTCTTATTGAAGTTATATATATATATATATTGCCATGCGTATGACACGTTCTCCTCTTTAGGTTCGACATGTACCTTTAGACATATTCTTTTGATAGAAAGGTATCGTCATAAGGGAGCGAATAGTGCTCGCGCTCCACCTCGCGAAGTATCGGTGGTGAGTGTGGTGCTCACACGTGATATCCCCGTACTTATTTGACAAGGCGATCTCACGAGATGGTGGGGTGATCACACCCCGATATCTTGCGAAGTGGTAAGCCGGGACATGGCATGTGTGGCTCACGCACCTCACATGATATTGGTGACCTCACGAAGTGGTGAGGCATGGTGTGTGGACCTTGCGAGATGGGTCGAGTTTCAAAGGCCTAAGAACATGTCGGATTTCGGGCTGTGAAGTATATTATATTAATGTCTACAAAATTAAATAAAATGCATGTGATTAAAGAATAACACTTGCTAGGTTGGCTATGAGTTTACATTTAAGGTTACAATTGTTTCTCACGTTATTGAACAAATTTGTTAAGAGAATGTAAATGGAACTAGAACCCTCAAAATTTTGTTAGTTTCATTAGATGTTTAACGTTCGATGTTAGTGTCAGTGTTGGTGTCGGTGTTGATGCCGGTAAGGAATATCAGATCGAGATGATCGATGAATTTGAGTAGGAGGGATGTGAGGATTTTTTAAAATAACTAATGTTTCAATAATCATATCGGTATTCGAATGAATCAAACCACCAATTTTCAATTTAATTGGTTTGATTGGCTCAATCATTAGTCCAACAATAATTAAATAAAAATATTATAAAAATTATAAAATTGGTTCAACCACCGATGTTTGTCGCAATTTCTATTTTTTATTGATTCCAAACAATTTGCTTAAAAGTCGATTTAATCCTTATGTCCAAATTAAAATATTATTTGCTTTTCGATCTAACCAAGCTATTCATTCCTATACCTATAACAATTGAAATAAAAGATTATCGGCATAATGACTTATTTGACTCTCAAATTTTACAAAAAAAAATAGCTTTCCATTTAACTTTTTTACATTTTTAGCCATTAAATTTCCTATTTTGTCAAATCACCCAAAATGAAAGGAAAAGTTAACATTTTTTAACTTTGCTGATGTTGAATACTTGTGGATTACCATGTGGATGACACATCATCATTTAAGTAATTTTCAAAATTTAAAAATTCAAAAATTATAAAAATTATTTTAAAAATTAAAAACATTAAATTTATTTAAAAATTTTATATAAAAATATTTTTAAATTTTAAAAAATTAATTAAATCCTAATGTGTTATCTACGTGGCAATCCACATGTATGCCACATCGGTAAAATTAACAAACATTAACTTTTCTATCCGTTTTTGTGTGATTTAATAAAAAAAAAAAATACAAGTTTAAAGACTAAAAAAATAAAAATAAAAATAAAAACTAAAATAACTTTTTTTTTATAAAATTAGGGGGCAAAAAGTCATTATACCAAGATTATTGGACGGGGGTGCTATAATTAAAGTACAAGTAACCGTGTTTAAGACTTAAGAGTGAGTCAAAATAAATTAAAAATTATTTTATTCATCATCAAATCCTACTAAATTAGTTTCAAATATCAACAAGAAAATGATAGTAGCTTTTGAATTAGAAATTATAGTAGTTCACTTTTTCAAATAGTTCTAACTAGAGACCGTAATGGAGCCGCGTAGGGTTGGATGTTATTAAATTCTTTACTGTTTTATAATTGTCACGTTTTGTTATATCATATGTCCCGTTCTATTATTAATGTATAATTTTGAAAATCATTATCAACTTCGTGGGTGTTGGATGCATCCATTCCTATTTTGTCCCGCTCCATTCTAATTTAATTTTTATAGTTATTTTTAATATTTTTAAAGTCAAATAAATATTTCTTTAAAATTTTTCTATAATACATTATTACAATTTTATCCTTATGATAGTTATGCATATACAAATAAAATGATTATTTTATATAATGGGCGGAACAAACGGAGAAAAGTAATTATAGTAATCGCGTCTAAAATAAAAAATCTGTCCCATCCCATCTCACCCTATCTTGCCCTACCCTACCTCCACTTTTCAAAAAAAAAATCCGCTCCATTTAAAATGAATTGATTTTGGATTTTGCCATCTCCTGCTCTAACATTTTTGTTTATATTTTAGAAAAAAACAGATTTTTTAAATTTTTTAATAAGTTTAACATTAAATTAAACAAAAAGCTAGCAAGAAATTACATGACATCTATCCAATATAAAATGTTTTTTTGCTTCTTTTTTTTTCCTTGAAAAGCTAATGGTAAAATACCAATTCTAATCTGTCCAATCCTCCTATGTCACTTGTTTTCTCTTTTTTCTTCACTTTTGGCATGAGAAGTTAATGACCAAATATCAATTCTAATCCCTTTACTTTTTTTGAGATTATATACGAATAGTTAAATTTCAGATTTAATCTCTATATTTTGCTCAAATATAAAATTTAATCTTTATACTTTAATTTTGACATAAATTGGTATCTCATCTCATAAATTGGTATATAAACTTTTACAATGTCATTAGTTTTCCTAAATATTTTATTCTAATTAAAATGTTTATGTGAATTTTTAATAATTGTTAAGACCATTAAAATTTTCTATCAAATTCAAGTTTATTACAATGTCATTCTTTTGTTATATGGATACCAAGTTTTTTTTCCTTTAAATTTCAAATTATCACACCAACAAATTTAATAGCATTGACAAATGAACCTAAATTTTTATATTTTAAAAGTAGAGGGACTAAATCCCTGAAAATAAAATATAGAGATTAAATTCCAAATATACAAAAAAAGTATAAGATCTTTGAGCATATTATAACATATTAATTTTTTTGGTGAATTACAATAACATGGCAAAATTCGAATAACAAACGTGACTAGCACGACTCGAACCCAGCCCACACCTGAAATGGTGAACAACCTAAATACAAATAAATAATTACCTAAATAGACCTAAGAAAACATAAACATAAGAAAATTATGGATGTCAATATTAAAATTAATGGTAAATTACCTAAACAGTCACTCTAAAATGATCTCATTCCTATTTTGATAAAAAAAAAATTTTTGTCAATTTAAGCATAGTTGTTAAGAACTTTGATCATTTTGATCACTCCTCCGTTAAACACCAAACGGAATGATGATTAGGTGGCTACGTGTATGTTTGTTTTTACACGTAATTAAATTAATTTCTCAAAAAATTTAAATTATTTTGCACAAAACGACCACGTTTCAACCTGAAAAATTCAACAAAAGCTCCCTTTAGTTGTTCTTCAACCTTTCTTAGATTTTCCCTAGTGCAACTCAGATCCTTATGGTTTGGAACCTTGAGGACACCTTTAATGGTGGAACGAGGAGTCTCGAGGGTATTGTTCATTTTCACCCGATCAAGTATTTCAAGTGGTGCGGGTACAATGACCTTGGGTTTGGCTTCTACAGTCGGAGTGTTTCTCTCTCTTTCTCATCGCCTGATCGCCATTATAGTCATCATCAGCTTGGCCATGGGTGCTTTCTTCAAAGACGTCCATTTTCTTGTTCAACACATAATCTCTTTAGCCCTATAAAACCTGTCACTTTGTTTAACTCATCATCAAGCTTTCTAAAGTAAACCAGCTCGTACTCTCCCCCTTCCTCCGACGACATCTGGAACTAACTTTGCGACCTCGTCGCCATTAGCCTCGGGTTCAACAAGATTGAAAGGAACCTCCAGGTGAACTTCGCCGATTATCCGATGTTGTCTTCCCTGTCGCTGTGTTACAATCGCTTACGTGGTGCGATCCCTTTGGGTTACACCATAAGCTCGATTGCAAATTGCGTACATCCTCGTAGACAATTTTCCCCAAACTTATGGTAACCTCCATACGCAAGTGTAGACCAAGTTTAAAGGGCCCAAAGGTCCAAAATTTTCAAGTTCCAAGTGAAGGTCAAGTTTAGTTACTATTTGAGTAATACAATCCGTCCTCTCTATAATAATTGTATCTTTTCTGACACAGTATTAGGGGTGAAGATGAGGTCATATAGTTTGAACCTGTAAACAAGAATTTTAATATTCAATCTATACAGATCATGGCTTATACAATACCTTTAACCATCAATTAGAAATTAGTTCAACAAATTTTGTAGTTCAGTTCAACCAATTTGTATTAGTTCACAGGTCAATTGGCTTTTTACCCCTTATCAAACTGATATCCCAATCGATTCTCAATCCAATTAATTGGTTTGGCTCAGATAACACTGAATTTAAAAAAAAAAAAATTTAATATTTTTTAAATTATTTTTTTTAAAAAAGGTTTTATTTTTTCATAAATTTTTGTTTTGAAAAAATATATTTATATGTACTTTTAAAGGGTAAGGTCACATTAAAAAAAAAATTGTAAATATTGAAAGTTAAAAAAATTATTTTACATTTAGCATCATTAATTTTAATTGCAAAATTAAATGGAGGGACCTATATTTTTAAATAAAACATACATAAACTTAATATCTTAAAATTAGAATATAAAAATTAAATTTTAAATTAAAAAAGGTATAGAAACCTTTGAAAGATTTAACCTGTTGTTTTTTAGGATTCATTTTCAATCCCAAATAGAGAGAAAGAGTCAAAATTATTGTACAAATAATATCCAGAACTTTGATTTTTTTTTTTCATGTTTGTTTTATAGTTATTGGTCGAAGGTTCGTGATCGTCTTTCTTAATAATATCGTTATTAAAATTCAAGTTAATGTGTCGTATTAATCCACGTTGACTTTTTACATTTAACTTTGATTTAAAAAAACATAGAATTTTCATAAGCACCACGTTAATATTACTTTGATTTTGTCAATTACGGCTTAATTAGCTTGATAGGATCAGAAAGTTGACCAGTTTAGGTACATAGGTGTTCTCATAGATTAACTAATAGTGTGGATTTAGGTCTTTGTTAATATTTTTTTTTAAGTTTGAATCTTGGGGTTTGAATAATTTAATTTTTGTTGTTACGAATGTGAATATTTGATCTTTTGGTAAAGTCCGTGGACATGGAAGTTTTAGGTTATAAGTATTCAGGTTCAAGATTTATTATGTATAATTATATGTGTCAGTCTTCAAGTTTTATTATATGTAGGTTTTAATTTGGTTGTAGTCAATCTTAGTCTAGATTATTTCGATACTTTATTTGTGTTGTTGTCATATATGAGTTTTTGTTGGGATCGATTCCTATAAACAACGAAAGAAAATAAAAAAAGTGAAAATTGAGCATTAAATTTATTAGGATAAACTACATCTAAGGTCATTAAACTATTAGTAAATTTATGTTTGGATCATTCGATTTCAAAAAGCTACAAATTGATTAGTGAACTATTTGAAAATTTTCATTTAAGTCACTGAATTATATAAAAAAATTTATTTAAGTCGTTGGGTTATTAATTAAAAAAAAAAGTTTGGCTAGCGAGCTCGAAGCGACGATTTGATGATCAGTACGGTGAATTAGTATCCATCGATGAAAAGAAGAACATATCTTTGATCCAAGTTTATTTGACGGTTAGTGTTGAAAATCAGAGAAGAAAATTGTTTAGATTTTGGTTTACAACGAGACATTCAAAGTTATTTTATGAAAACAAAATTGAACTATATAACAAAAAAATAAAAGAAACTTTCAATTGGTGCAGGCAGTGCAAACAAAGAAGGCCATACACCAACCATTTTAATTGTCCAGTGACTTACATGAAAATTTTCGAATAGTTCAATGATCATTTTGTAACTTTTTGAAATTAAATAATCAAAATGTAAACTTATTAATAGTTTAATGACTTATACGTTTACCCAATTTACTATTATATCTTAACATTTTAAGCCTTTGTTTTCCACTTTTCTAGTTTTCATATGAAAAGGATTAAAATAGATTTAACCATAAAAAGAAAACAATTTTACCATGTAGGTTAAAATATGTCATTAATCTTTTAGTTTTTTTTATTTTTTTTAAAGGGAAATTCATTCAATGGATGAGACCATACAATTCAAGAAAAAAAATAACAAACATCCGTTGTAAGCAATGAAAAATAAATTCTATCAACACAACAAAAGCTTCAGCCTCAACATTAATAGAAATCCTAATTCAATCATTATCATTATGGGTAGCTTTTTCTAAAATTTGTAAACTTAATATTTATTTTCCATCAATTATATAACAAGACACATGATAACAACTTAATCAACATGCTAAATTTTTAATAATATATTTATTACATTTTTCATTCACATAGTAAGTATAATATAAATATTATATTATATTAAAAGTGTTAATGGAATTGATATAATAAGTTAATAATTATGTACTTTTTATTCCTTCAATATGATTAAGGGTTAGTTTAGCAATCTTTTTTAAAAGCACTTTTGAGAAAAGTTAAAATTTTTTTCATCTCCTTTTTAATTAAAAAAGTGCTTTTTCAAAGTATTTTTGGTGCGAGAAGAACTTTTAAAAAACTCAAACGCACTTTGTTTAGTAATGCTTTTATCTCAAAAGTGCTTTTTGTTCCAAAAGTGCTTTTGAGAAGCAATGTTAAACAAAACCTAAGAAATAAATGGAAGATGATGGATTAGGGTGGATGCATTGCAGTCCTTAAACTGAATTATTGACTTAATTAATGATAAATAAATGATTAATCACATATTAATTAATTAATTTTTTTATTTAGGTTGTGTATTTATATAATATTTATGGATATGATGTCGTAGATAAATCCTCATGCATGTCATTCCTTACTCTAGGGTTAACATGTGTTTTAGATGAGAGTTCACTTACATGGTGATGCAAACCCACATCGTATGTTCCTATAGAAGAATACGAATACCTCACATGCAAACTTAAACTATGAACAATGTAGAATACGAGTCAAAATTCAATCAGATAATCGAATAGCAGGTCAATAATAATAAGTACCATAATAATTTTTATTTTTTAAAATTTATCAAAAATGAAATTTGACTCACTATTGTCATCAAAAACAGTATGTATCTCTGTGGACTATTCCCTTCCTACTCCCTTAATTTCATATTATATATAATTATTTAGTAATTTCATTTTTTCTTCTATCTTTTGGTAGTACATTTCTAGAATGAACTTTTTTTTTTGTAACATGAATATTTTGTTTATATGTTGTCTAAGTTTGACTTAAAAAAATACTTAAAATAAATAAAGAACATAATTTCAAAAATTATTTTTTTATGAATTAAATAAAAGGCGAATTTAAAAAAAAAAGGGTCCATTTGACATGCTCAAAGGTTCCAACGTCAACGATGAATGTGGTTCCTTGTTGCATAAGGCTTCAATTTTTTTAATGTAATATAACTAATTTCATTTTCACCCATTTATATTCATTTGATTTTATATGTAATTTATTTTTTATTTCAACGAATTAATAAAAGAATAAATTGAATATATAATTAAGACTTAAATTATTTATAATTAAGTTTTACATTTTCACCTATTAATTATAAATTTATTTAGTTACGAAGTCATTTCACTATATTATCGTGACTGAGTTCTCCTTAATTACATATTATTACGAAGGTTACTCAATCGGTGCTCACATAATGACCTTGTCATAAATGTGGGACTCTCATAGGATATATTTAATCTCTTTGGTACAAATATGTTCTCCTAATACGATCTTATTTTATCTCATGGTAACTATTACATCTTCCTTCATGAAAAATCAATTACAACCAAATAGTAATCAAGTTTTTTGTCACAAAAACAAACGACCTGTGACTACGCTTACTTTTTATCTATCACGTAATGCAATAAGATATCATTTGTTCATTTATTGGGCCATGAATTTCACTATTGTGAATGATGTTACATATTGCAAAAGTTGTATACTCAATGCACCAGCTTTTAGTTATTTGTCTATTTGAACTCTGCCTTTTACTTACATAAGTATATGAGTCATGCACACATGATCCATCATCTACTTAGGATTTAGGTAAATTAAAATAATTAAAAATTAATATAAACTCTCACACATTGCTTTTGGTTGATTATTTATTTGGATTAAATTATAGAAAAAAATTTTGAAGGTTAAAATATGCTCCAAAGCCTTTATATACTTTGTATATTTGCATTTTAGTCCCATATTTTTATTTTCATGAATTTTCGAATTTAAAAATTTAGATCTAGTTGTTATCTCTATTAAAACTCTTTAATTAAAATTACTTGAGCGCCATTTTAAAATTACAAAAAAACTATATTCACTTGGTAGTCATGTAAACCATGAAAATAATGTTGAAAATACTAATTAGAATTTTTGTTCTTAAAAACACCCGTTCTAATTATTATGATAAAATAAAATTTTTTAAAATGTTCTTAAGAAAAATTGACGTCAACATTTTAATTGAAATAAATAATAAAACTAACTACTTAAATTAAATAATGACATTATAAAGTAGAGGAACATAATTATATGAAAAAATTAAATCATATAGATTAAACATCAAGTTTTAGCATAGTATAAAAGCCAGAACTGAAATTTGACCATTATCTTATAATTAAAAAAGTAAAATAAAAGCAAAACAAACTCAAAAGAAATAGAAGCCATGTGTTAGTCTTTAAGACGTTTAAAGCATTCACATTATATATAATCACATAATATTTTAATAAAAAATTAATGATACTAACTATTTAACTAATTGATAACATTATAAAGATATAAAGATCAAATTACGTTAGAAATTAAATCACAAATTTAAGCAAGGGACCAAAACTGAAATTTAACCACTAATTTATTATTAAAAAAAGGGGGGGGGGGGTTAGCACCATAGCTTAGGGTACCTGGTGTCAAAAGAAGGGCCTTCCTTTTTATATATAGTTTATAGATTTAACTCTTTTGAAAATGGTCCCATAGGTATTAATCTTGAAAATTAATAATTCAAAAAAACAACATTACGAAATTTGTCCGTACGTTAATAATTGGATAATTTTTAGAGGTGTTCATAAGTCGAGTTCAGGTTAGATTCAACCAAAAATTTTAAGTTCAAGTCCAGCCTGAAAAATGAGCTTAAAATATTGTCAAGTCTAACCTGATTTGGTCCAGTCTGTCCGTATAGTTTTTTATATTATTTTAAAAAAATATAATACATAAAAAATATTAAAATAAATATTTCTGAAAAAATTGAAAATAAATTTAAAAAATATGTATACTTAAATAACATTAAGATAAGTGCAATTTAACAAGCAAATGTCTCTAAAATAGTAACAAAATTAATAATAAAACAAGAGTTATATAATATTCAAACAATAACAACAAAATAATGAAATATTAGCAAAATAGTGAGAAAATAAAGAGAAAATAACAGAAAAATAAGTAAAAAACAACAATTTTTTTTTTTTGTAAATTCGGGCTGAGCTAGTCTTATACCGAAAAAGCTTTACTCGAGGCTTGGTGCATTTTCTAAATGAGTTTTATTTTTTTATCCAAATCCATTTTTTAATACTATATTTTTATTCGAATTCTCTCAATTCTCTCATTTTTCAGGTAGGTAATCCGACCCTGAAAAGTTCTAGTAATGTCCATTTTCTTTGCCTTCTTAGACGAGGAATCGGTCAGAGTTCAAAGTTCTACCCCTTTGACAATTGACAGAAATAATCTTATTCATTATATATGTGTATATATTGTCTTCCTTTCTGTCTTAGAATTTGCTTGTGTCTGTAGTTTCAGTTTTATATTATTGTTTAGTTCCTTAGTCTGGTGTTGAAGTCTTGGCTCACTGCTTCAATTCTCAATCATCAATGAAGGTGAAATTTCCTTTCCTTAAATCTTTTTCATCGATTGGCTTCCAACATAGAAATTCTTTTGTTTACTGCTATTTGCTGTTCTAATATTGGATTTGATTTTCTTACAGAAAGTTGTGTTGAAATTGGATTTACATGATGACAGAGAGAAGAAAAAAGCCATGAAAGCAGTTTCTGGTCTATCAGGTATTGATTCGATTTCCATGGACATGAAAGACAAGAAAATGACAGTAATAGGGGATGTTGACCCTATCAAAGTGGTGAGCAAACTTAAGAAACAATGGCACACACAGATTCTAACAGTAGGACCTGCTAAAGAAGAGAAGAAAGATGAAGGTCGGAAGGATGATGATAATAAGAAGAAAGAAAGTGAGCAAATAGCTGAGCTTGTAAGAGCTTACAATGCTTACAATCATCACATGGCTATGTATTATCTGCCTGATGAATCTCCCAATTCCTGTATTATTTGCTGAATAGTAATGTTTATAATCAAACTTTGAAGATTTCAACAAGAAAAATGGATTTTTTTTTTCAATTAAAGGGGCGTGTGCCATTGAAATAGTGTGGTACAAAATAATTTGATTTGGGATGAGAAGAAAAGAGGAGATTGGCATAGAGAATTGTGTGGGTTAAATTAAATCGGATTTAGATTACTTTTAAATAAGAGATTTTTAAATTTTTTTTATTCAGAATTGATTTGATTCGAAATATGGGTTTGACGCTTTGTTCAAATCAAATCCTATATAAAATAGGATAATTCTGATTTATCTCACCTAACCAAATCATGAGCGTATAGTTTTTCCATTATATCTATGTGATCTCTTGATTAGGCTAACAAGCTTTTACCTTTTCCTCTCAAGATGCAAACATATTGGTTTTTATCAAATTAATTTTCTGCATTCTGTTAATCCATTAAGAGTGTAAATATTGATCATGAATTTTTAAACTGTTTTATATCTAAGATAAAAATCGAACTTTCGATCACTGATTAAAATAAAAAATATCTTTTGTCATCTTACGTATGCACAAATAGATGTTCTCACAATTGATTTTTTTAAGAAGTAAAGAAAAAAACTTGGAAACAAACTCTAGCCTATAGCACTCCTTGACGCAAGTTTGTAGGTGGGTTTTCGAAAGTTATTAAAAGTAACATAGAAATTTTATATATTATATTATGAATTGCATTTTAATTTTTTTATTAATTTTTGTACGTTAAATTATTGAGTAAAATAGTTTTTTATTAAAATTGTGTGATTAAATGTTTGTTTTGATGTTTTATATGTGAAGAATAATAATAAATTCAGTCTTCAACCTTTATATATTTATTCAATTTAATTTTTTATAAAAATAAATTAAAAAAATTGAAACCAATAAACTTAAAAGGTAAAAAAAAACTTTAAGTAATAAATTAAAAACAATCAATTAAACCTATTTAAAATTTAAAAGTTATTAAAACTTCTGAAAATTATAAACAAGATTACTGATTTTTTATTTTCCTGTTGGTTGGTGAGGTCGATGTTGAGAAGCGGACTTGGATTGAAATGGTGATCGCTCATATCAACGGTGGAGGATGAGTCGGCTTGATCTTGGTGGTCTTTAATTCGGATGGTTGAATAAGAGGAAAGGATTGTGGTGATGAAGATGAAGGAGCATTGGGTGTACATGCGGTCGATAGCATGGTAGCAAATTTGTCCTTGTAGTTGGTGTTGCTGGTTCGAAAGTTCGGAGTCCACCATTAATGGACATCGTTGAAGACCCAAGAACAAGGAAAAGCCATGGGAGAGTTTGGCTTGATATTCCTTGAAATTATCTTCAATTTTTTATTTTTTATAATTTAAATAAAAAAATAATGATCAAATTGAATAAATATGTAAAGATTAAAGATTAAATTTATTATTATATCTTATATATAAACACTAAAAAAAACATTTAATGGTGTACTAGTCCTTCACTAGCAGGGGTTGCAGTAGGGATAGCTTCATCTCTTTTTATTCTCTTATGACCAGACTTTTTTTCCTTTAAAAATATATTTAAATGTTAAGAAAGTTCTTTTGTGTCACGGGATTAAAATTTTAATTTGATAAATTATATAAAAGATTTCGTAACATTTACATATATTTCAAAAGGCGTATTTTTCAATATCGCCTAAAATTTGAGTTGTTACATGTGTAAGCTTGTTGGTTTTGGATATAAATATTCTCTTCTTTTCTACTGATTTTGTTTGGTGGTTAATGAAATTTTTAAGTTTTTTTTTTTAAATAATTAATATTAAGATAATCTTGCTTAAATTTCTAATCTATATTAAGATAATTATTAAGACTACGTTTAGCATAGTTTTTCTAATGGATTTTTTATCAAATAAGTCATTTTAGCTTTGAGCTTAGCTAAATAAACACCATTTCGGTTTTTTTTAAACTTTTAAATTGAGTTTTTTAATCCATCAGGAAAACTGAAATTTTGGCAAATGAAATTCCAAATGAACTTTTAAGAAAGTGAATTACTTTTTTAACCTCTTACACAGTACATCAATTGTTTCTTCTTTTTTCTTCCATTTTTTTCTGTTCTCTTTTATTTCCTTCCTTCTCCCTTTCTATTTCTTTCTTTTTTTCAAATTTCAAGCAGGTTTTTTGTAAACTCGATAACCTCTCTTTAACTTATATTTTACATATTATGTTAATATCTAATATGAGTTATATATTCAAATTAAATTTTAAAATAAAATAATACAAATGTATTAAAATCATTAATTAAAAATTAAAAAATATTTTATAAAATAATACAGTTGTGCTAATATTTAAACATAAATATTTAATGACTATATTTAAATATTTAAAATATAGTTTATATAATCTAATTAAATTTTTAAATAATTAATATTAATTACTTAGAAATATTTAAAATTAATATTTCATATACTAAAATATTAACAATAAGTTATAATAAATTATTTTTATATTCTTGTTAAAATATCAAATATTAACTAATTTGAACATTATTTAAATGTATAATTATTACTTTATAGTACTATGTGTAAAATAGACATGTCATTTCTCAAAAGTATTTTTTAATAGTAATGCTAAACAACAAAATCTTTTAATCAAATTTTTTAAAAGCATTTTTCAAAAATAATGTTAAATTAGCCCTAATAATTAAATAATTTTAAAAGTAATTGGGTTAATTAATTAATCAAATTTATTGTTCCATGAGAAAGATTGTGAATGCGGTAATTGTCGTTGTGGCGTGGGTTGGTCATCTGCATGACAATTTGGTGGGGACAATTGGGTGCAAATGTAAACGTGGAATGAAGCCATTGGAAGACAGATAGAACCGCAGAGAAAGTAACCTTAGGGAAAAGTCAAGCAGAGGGAGGTGTGGGCTGACGTCCCCAACCATTTTAGGCGGAGAAATCGATCAAGTAGTGACA
This sequence comes from Kokia cookei, assembly GCA_039519145.1. NCBI lineage: Eukaryota > Viridiplantae > Streptophyta > Magnoliopsida > Malvales > Malvaceae > Kokia > Kokia cookei. The sequence continues at coordinate 35,393,827 of CM076900.1, read as the reverse complement.
GTAAGTCTTAAGCCTCGTTTCCATCGACTTCTTCTCCATATCAATCTCTCTACTTTTCTCCATTCCCTCAACACTCACTCTCTCTTTCACTACACCTCAGTCTCTCATTCTTCTTCACCTCATATTCTTTGGTATCTTTCTTTCTTGCTTGCTTTCCTTCTCTGTGTTCTGATGCTTGGCTATGTTGTGCGCTGACTGTGGCTTAAATGGGTTTTTGTTGTTGCAGGCATTTGTCGCTATGGCATTGGATTCTTCAATGACTATGTGCAAATCCGTCACCTCACCCCCTGTAAATTTCTCTGCTCTTTGGAATCAGATTTTCTGTTTTTGAACTGTTGGATGCTTAAATGGTTTCTCTAAAGAACTTGATTTCATTCTTTCTTCTGTATGGTTTTGGAAATTGGGTCTACTTTCTTGGATTCCATTCTGCTAAAGCTCCAATCTTTTCAGATGTTGTTAAGCATAGATATGCCTTCCTTTTATTTTCAAGTGTTGTTAATGTTATTCTTTTCCAATTGAAGGGTTTATTCTTGCGGAGAAATACAAGTAGTAGGAGTTTCCAATGTACCTTTAAGGTGGGAAGCAGGATCAACTTTCCTAGTCAGAAAGCTCAGGTAACCCAAGTTATGTGTAAATCCAGTAAACGTGGAGGAGCCCTCGGTGCCACATGCCGTGCTGAGAAAATCCTGGTGGCAAATAGAGGAGAAATCGCTGTTCGGGTAATCCGAACTGCCCATGAGATGGGAATACCTTGTGTTGCTGTTTACTCAACCATAGATAAGGATGCACTTCATGTAAAATTGGCTGATGAATCAGTTTGCATAGGTGAAGCACCAAGCAGTCAATCGTGCGTAGTCATAACTTAAGCTTCTATGGGTTTTTAATCAGCTTTTATAATAATTGTCTTAGCTTCTTCCAACAACGTTTACTGTGAAATTTTGCATTCTTACTTCCTACATTTATGCATTTATTCAGTTTTATCACTGATATCAGCATAATTTTTATGTTGAATTGTCTTTGTTCAGGTATTTATTGATTCCAAATGTCCTATCTGCTGCACTTAGCCGTGATTGTACTATGCTTCATCCAGGATATGGTTTCCTTGCTGAAAATGCAACTTTTGTGGAAATGTGCAGAGATCACAGAATCAACTTTATTGGGCCTAATGTAAGTACTCAACTATTAATTCGTTTTGTTATTTTTCAAAATTTATTGGAATAACTAGTTCAGTGTGGCTTTTCATGTTCAGAATTAATGAATGTGAATAATACTTTGTCTGTATGATGGATAAGATATTGATATATAGAATTGCAACCTGCTCTTTCTAATGAGGCTGATGAACCTTAGTTTTGTACTAAAATGATACCTTATAAATTATAATGACATTAACTATATTCTTACTAAGGAGCTTCCAGAATATAGAAGTGTTTTCAGGTTTGAAATGGACACTAAAAGCAAATTTTGCTCTAAAAGTATCACTCCACATTTCAGTTAGTTATGTTTACATGCAGTTCATAAATCTCTTATGAGAGGATACATCCTATTTCTTTTTTAATTTGTTGCTGTCGGCTTTGCTGTCAATTTTTTTACCCTACATTTTCACTGGTGTTTTGATATAGAACATTACATTGGCTTGGAGGACTGATGTTTGGCAGAATCTTATGGCTTATTTTGTGCGTTTATTTTAGTCTCTTCTCTTTCTTGCTTATAGCATTTAATCAAAATTGACCAATACAAAATAAATTATCTGTTGCAAACAGATCACTAGACATGGTATCCTTTTTTGTGGCTAGATTTTTTCCCTTTTATTCGTTTTGGTATTAAAATGCATAGTGAATGACTAAGTTTATGTATGTGATGGTCTTAAAGTAGACACTGTTGTTATTCTTTCAGCACGTTCTTCTAGCTTGTATACCTTTTGGTTTTTTTCTCATCCTCGTTCCTAATTTGAAGAATGAATCTTGCTATGCTTTGGCAGCCTGACAGTATTCGTGTTATGGGTGACAAATCAACTGCCCGAGAAACAATGAAGAATGCAGGTGTTCCCACTGTACCTGGAAGTGATGGTTTGTTAAAGGTATTATATTTGGTGAATTGTTTGTATCAGTATATGAAACTTCAAACATAGCATTTATACGGTCAATTTGCAGTTCCATGGTTAACTTTCTGTTTATCATAGAGTACAGAGGAAGCAATCAAGCTTGCACATGAGATTGGCTTTCCTGTGATGATTAAGGTGATTATTCTGCTCTCTAAAAATAACAATCAACATATGGTCTATTATCAGTATAATTTATTGTCTGAACATGGAAATTTGACATTTTTCTAGCTAACATAGATTTTGTTTAGAAAATTTGTTTTGTTTTCCAATTAATTTTTTCTTTTTTTATTCAATTAACTGTTTAAATGGAAACAGATCTACTGGATGTGCATGTTGTCAGAAAAGCAACCTGAAACCCTAAAATTATTTCAGACTTATTCATAGGAGAATTGACATCCATGTAAAGCAGAGTTCAATTTTTTGGTTTTTGAATCCTTTCCACTCATAGAGTTGACAAACCTCACTTTTGCTCAGGTTGTAACTTCTTTAAAATCATTGCAAAATCTGATCTCTTATTGATCAGTTTTTGAACATAATTAGGATTTAATTGTTGCAAGGCATTTTAGTGGTTTGATCATGTTTCTCCATTAAAAGATGCAACAATAATCTTGCATTCTTTTGCTGACATTTACTGCCAAAATGAAGCTATGAAATATGATTTTTGAATGTCTAGAGGATATTATTGTTTGTGAAACTGCTTTGAAAATTGTCTTATCCAGTAACCTTTTAATAATATACATGTTTTTTTTGTTTCTTTTTTATTCAAGGCCACAGCTGGTGGTGGAGGGCGTGGAATGCGTCTTGCTAAAGAACCTGATGAGTTTGTGAAGTTACTACAGGTATTACTTCAAATTTCAATTGCTCCTATTTTAGTTGACATCTCTCCCTTTTGAAGCTTTTAGTTGTGTCTCATTTATTTAATCATATCAATTACATTTGGCTCATGAGTCGCGACTTCTCTTTTCCTTTTACCTTATATATGGACTCCAGTCATACCACCAAACTAAAGGACTCAGTAAAGAGTGCCTTCATTTTGAGAATGGTATTTAGCAATCTTGTCCTATAGGCCGAAATCCCCTTGTTAGAAATGGTTAAAGTCACTAGGCAGTATTTACTACTCGTGAAGGAAGCAAACCTAAAAGCCACTGGAAGACAGCAAAGTAAAAGAAAAAAAAAAAGAACTTAGCTCTCTCTCTCTCTCTCTCTCTCTCACACACACACACACACACACACACAGAAACCCTAGTAACATTAAATATTGTTTTCTCAAATCTATAGTGCTTCTAATCCTATCACATCTCTTGTAGATTTCATTTACTGATTAGAAAGAACCTTTGTTTTCTCTGGCATGTGTCTTTGTTCTACTAAATAATTACTCAAGACTTTTTGACATTTTGCGTCAATTCTCAAAACAATATTTTATATACTTGTGACATGAAAATCTCAGCTTATTGTACATGTATATCATAAAATACTAGTTAGATCTCATGGGTTAATAAATTAATGTCATTCAAAAAGATTGGAGTATGCAATATCTAAATGAAATTTTTGTACTCAGTTTTTATTTGTTTTCTGCATCTTACAGCAAGCCAAAAGTGAAGCTGCTGCTGCATTTGGAAATGATGGAGTTTATTTGGAGAAGTACATACAAAACCCTAGGCACATTGAGTTCCAGGTAATTACTCCTTGCTTGTATAATTTCCCTTCTCTTCGTGAGCTGAAACTACTCTTAGGAATGTAATTCTGGAGAACTAGAATGCTTTGTGCTCTGTTATGGCTAGGATGTTTTCTTGGTAACGTTATATAATTTGTAATATGTAACATGTTCTAGGAGAAATGTTTTTATTTCCTTCTGCTATCATTGATGGCCTTGTCTGTTGGAAGACTTATGGCGTTACTTGGGTACTGACCTATGGTTAAGCCGTACTGCCTTGTGCTTCATATTCTCTGCTAGAGTATAGACAACGTGCAAGTTTTTTATTTTCTCTCACTATTTTTATGGTTTTGCAGGTTCTTGCGGATAAATATGGTAATGTTGTTCACTTTGGTGAGCGCGATTGCAGTATCCAGGTACTGTTACCATGCTTACTTCTCTTTGTCTTATCTACATCTTGTCTCCTCAAACTGAGAACAAAATGGGTTCGAATTTTTTCTACATATGCAAAACTATATGAATCTACTCGTTTAGATATTGAATGTCTACTCTATATGTATCTACTCCAAACAAGATTGGAGTATGCAATATCTAAATGAGATGTATGTGCTTCTCTCTGTCGTATCTACCGTAAGTAGAAAAGATTAGGGGTGAGAACAAAATGGTTCAACCGATTAAACTGAAGTGAATTGTACCTAGTTAACTGAAATTAGTCGGCTTAGTTGGTCGTTTTTGGCTTTGAATTTGCAAACCGAATGAACTAATTGTTATTTTTATTTAATAAACCCTAACACACCCAAGCCCAAATAATTAAATACCCAATACCCAAATAAAATCCAATACAATTCAACCAAAAATATAACCTAAATAAATTCCCAAGTAACCCAACCCAAATTCTAAAATTAGTAACTTTTAATTACTTTAATTAATCTAAAAGAGAAGTCTAATGTATAAATATATACTTTATCCCAATAACCTTATAGTCACAGTGGTAGCTTCTGTTTTTAAACAAATAAAGAAATCTTAAAAAGGAAAAGAAAAAAAAAAGCTCAATACCAGAAAAAACTTGGGTTTTGGCAATAGAGTCGGTTGGTTTGGTTTAACTTTAATAGGTTAGTCAGTTTATTCGTTATTAATATATGGAAACCAAACCAACCAAATGCACTGGAAAAATGGTTACTCAACTTGAATGTTGAAGTTCTATGGAAGGGAAAAACTATATGTGTCTACTCGTTTGGATTTTTTAAAGTTTCTCCCTTCCTCCAATTCTTGGTGATGTAGGGCATTTTTGAAAAGCCTTGCCGGGGGGTTGGAATCTTAAGACTTGTGGCTCTTATAAGAATTAGGGTTAGGATTTAAGGAATCAAGTTGGGTTTGAATCAATTGAGTTTTTTCTTGAAAGAATGGAAAAACTGAAGAATGGTTTGCTCTAACATTCCGGAAGGAAAGACAACAGGAATGAGATATTAGAAGTTAGTTGAGGTGTTTGGCTGTTGGAAATTGAAAGGAACTTTGGGGCAAGAATTAGGTTTGAAAGTTTTAAAAAAGAGATTATACTTTTGGATGAATAAAGATGACTGGTTCTGGACTTTCATTCCTAGATAAACCAACATACTGATAATTTTAATTATCAAAACCATACTGGAATAAAAAAAATCTCAATTATGATGGTTCTAGACAAGGACTAAATCTACTAGAACTTGGATTCCTACTTCAAAGTATAAACAAGTGAGGAAGTAATAGGAGAGCACATGGAATTCATCGACTCATTACGGAAGCTTATTGTTGATCCTAGATTCTATTAGATTAGGATGCCTACGGGAAACTTTATCCTTTGAAAAGGGAAGGTTTTGTTTGGTTGTAACTTTTGCTACTTGGTTTTGACACAAAGCAAAAAGTACATTTGATTGTAAAGGTAAGCAAATTCTTGAAGAATTAGAAGATAAATTTTAATTTCCATTAACAACGAAAAACATGATTTTACTGTTAATGAAACGACTTTGTTCAAATTGAGGTTTAATTTAGAACTCTACTCGTTATGAACAAATATATTCTTCTCTTTTAGTATCTGTTTTTTATATTTTATACCAGCTTTAGGAAAGTAAAATAAGTAACCAAAGTAACACCTAAATGGAGCCTAAATAACAATTTAGAGTCAAGGAAAAACTTTCTGCCTAGATACCCCCAAGAAAATCTGAATTTGACATGTTAACCCTTGGATGCATAACTTGGAAACTTGCAATTTTCCTCTATAAAAGAAAGTAGCTAAAGTTTTAAAACTGAAATCATAAACACGAAAACAAATTAGTTTAATTTTGTAAGGCTTTATCAACTCTGATTTTCAAACAGATCTATGACCATTTCTTGTTGGAAATTAAAGCATCTTAGTCATGATAATTGCCTCTAAATATTCCTTTCTTCTCTTAAATGGTGCAAATATGCTTACAAGGTGAAAAGGCTGGTGACTATTACTCGAATGTTTGCTGCAGTATGTGGATAAGCTAAATATACCAATCTTTTGGCAGCAGAACGTTATTTTCCGCACTTTCCTCTTGATTTTTAATAGAAAGATAACTAGATTATCGTTATTAAATGTTGTTCAATGCTACTTAATATACAGAGGCGTAATCAAAAACTTCTAGAAGAAGCGCCTTCTCCAGCATTGACTCCAGAGTTAAGGAAGGCCATGGGTGATGCAGCAGTTGCTGCGGCAGCATCTATTGGTTACATTGGTGTAGGAACTGTTGAGTTTCTTTTAGATGAAAGAGGTTCCTTCTATTTCATGGAAATGAACACTAGAATCCAGGTTAATAAGGACTGGGAACTCTCATTCATGAATTATCTATTAGTGGATTAATTAGAATCACAGCTAATCATGTATTTTCATGACTGAACTCAGGTGGAGCATCCTGTAACAGAGATGATTTCCTCTGTTGACTTGATTGAAGAACAAATTCGTGTAGCTATGGGAGAAAAACTTCGCTACAAACAGGTATGAAATGAAATGTTTCAGTTAAAAGTTTTGGAGCATCAAACACGATCGTATTCAACTGCTCATAAATAATGATTTGCAGGAAGATATTGTGCTCAGAGGGCATTCAATTGAATGTCGTATCAATGCAGAAGATGCATTTAAGGGGTTCAGACCTGGGCCAGGTATGCATATCTATGTTTAGTGTTCATGTGTAAATTATTACTGCAATAGGTTTATTTTTGGTACGTGCTACCATCAGAGCCTTTATAGTGTTGCCTTTGAAAGTTTCCTTTATTCTGTACTACAACCATTCAAGCTTTCATATGCTTATATTAACATTATAGAATATATTTTGTACTTTTTTCTCTTCTTTTATGTTTTAAACTTTTGAAGTTTATACTCATAATTCTTACCTCAATTTCTATAAGATGTGATTTTCAAACAACCAAAAGAATAGGAAATGGAAGGACTTTGTCTAATAGTTTGATATTTTAAACACTTACTCTGCATTCTTAATGACAGGAAGAATAACATCATACTTGCCATCTGGAGGCCCATTTGTTCGAATGGATAGCCATGTTTATCCTGATTACGTAGTTCCTCCAAGCTATGATTCATTACTTGGAAAGGTTTGTAATATCTGTCTTATACTATTAAGATTGTGTATATATGAGCAATTCGATGCAAACTCGTAAGGTCAAAAAAAGTTATTATGGAAGAGAAGGGAATTCTTAAAACTTCGTTTCAGGAAAGAGTGATAAGAATACCATAGTTTGTCCTTATTTCAAGGTGTATATAGTAAACTGAATTATCCTTCAATTTTTGCTAAGGTTATTCTTAGCATATTAAAATATAAACAAACTTTCATGTTTGATCTTTGTATTTGAAAATGGCCATGCTTATGAGTCTTCTTTTCTAGCTTTGACATTGTTCTAACTATTTACTCTGTTGTAGCTTATCGTATGGGCTCCAACAAGGGAAAAAGCAATTGAGCGCATGAAAAGGGCTCTTGATGACACTGTAATTACAGGTACTTTGTTATTGACTAAGAGTTTACTCCGCTTTGTTGTTTTTTATCATTTACATCTTGGTCAATGATTGTAAACATTCACATACATGAGGTTGCATGGACATGGGAGAAGAAACCTTTAACTAGAAAAAAATGACTCTTAGCATCTCCCGTTGACCATAATCAGTGTGGTTTCTCTTTGTGCTTCATGCATGTAACCGAATATGTTTGCACCAAAAGGGGTTGCTATATTTTCTTTGTTCAGTCCGGTTTTGTTATCCAGCAAAACTCTTCCCCTCAAAGAATATCCTAATCCAGTTTTCTTTTGTTGTTTTGTTTTAGGGGTTCCTACAACCATTGAATACCATAAACTCATCCTTGATATTGAGGTTGGTGGTGCTATTTTGTGTGTGTTGGATAATATTATACTTCACGGTTCACAATTTTAAATCTAACATGCAACACTTTACAGGACTTCAGAAATGGAAAGGTTGACACTGCTTTCATTCCAAAACATGAAGAAGAGTTGGCCGCGGTAATTGCTTTGCATTAATCTCTCCCTTACGTAGATAAGTAGTTCCAAAATGCAAAGAGCTTAAAGATTTTGTTGTGTGCCTGCAGCCACAGAAAATGGTAGTAGCAACTGCTGCCAAAGAATTGACTAGTGCGAGTGCGACTGCTTAGAAGGGCTAGCATTCTTCTTCTTGTTCTACTTCTTCAGCATACTGGTATAAGCCATGTAGCAGTCAGCTTGGTAGGTGATAAGTCATTCATATTCATTCATTGGTGATTCGTTGACATGAGGCTTAATAAAGATCCTGTTGTTCAGCTGACATTCTAATACATCGTTTATTATCCTTGTGTTTTTTTCAACTGTGATGTGTTAAGTCTTGAAAGACGCAATTAATAATTTTCTTCATAGTGGTTGGAAAATATACATCCCCGAAACCCGGAATTTGATATATTATTCATGGAAGCTTCAAGATTTTAAGGATGCATTTTTCAAAATGAATAGGAATTATAGTTTTACAAGCTATCATTGAGATACATTAAAATGCCTACACAAAACTGTACCAAGATTTTCCTGTCCTACATGCAGTAAGATTTAAAGCTTGGTGAAATGTAATCTACCTATTCGCTGAAACTGAAACTGAAACTGAAACGTAAAGCCACCCAAAATTCTCCAAGTTGCCCATCTTCTTTGCAGTGGTAGTAATTATGCAGCGGCAGCCTCGGAAAATAACAGGTGTGGGGCAGACTGGGAGAAATCGAGCGCACATATTTGTTTGTGATCATCACTTGTAATTTGCTTGTCACGGCAGTCAACGCTACAAAATCCATCCTCCCCTCTGCCCAATCCAAAGCAACCAAATATTTTATTCATGGCAGAAAATCAACACCCCAGAACCATTATTATATATCACAAAATATCTCAAGCAGTTGGGGGCATAACTAGACTTAAATTCTCATTTAAGTGCTATGTGGGTCAAATAAATTTCTTACTGACATGTAGGCCACAGTCTCCATATATTATCTACACTTCTCCTCGAGTCCAACTACAACTACCCAAAAGGTTTTCCATTCATATTTGTTATCATAGCACAGAACCGTAACGCAACTTCCAATAACACATTTGCATGATGGCTGCTACTTAAATATTCAATTACAGGCAACTTACTATATAATCCCCGATGGGGGAACCTAGGGGAGGGCAGCCACTGACTTCAACTACCGTCCATGTAGGATGTGTACTAGATTTGACCAACCAGCCACCCTACCTCTTCTACGTTCTTAAGGCCCCCCACTGACAGAATCAATCCCAGTTTAGGTAGACTAGTATTTCCAATAAAATCACATACATCATCGGATCTAAGATATATTTACAAAAGACAAGAATGAACTGTAAAGCTTTTGAAGGAACTCTGGTTAATTTCTATTTTCTACTCAGAACGGGGATTAAAACCTGGAGCTGCTATATTTGCACCCCAAGAAAATATATACAGAATCACATCCAAGTAATCATCAGATCATGTTAATCATCAATTCAATTACGAGGAAAAAAAACTCAACAGGAAAACATCATCAAGAATCAAAAAACTTGAATAAATTAAAAAGATGAAAAAAAGCGAGGCCAATACCTGTACATGAAAATATCCAAACCATGTAGTTCCTTCTTGCAAAGATGACAAGAAGTCAAAAAGTCATCACTCCAAAACTCCCTCTTGAACTGACCCATATTGTTTCTCCTAGGCGAAGCAGCAGTCACCCCACTGCAATTCTTGTTGTCATCTCCAAAACCAAACTGAGAAATTACACAAGTGTCGTTGTCAGATAATTCATCAAACTTCTCCGAGTTAAAGCCACCTCCGAAACTGGGGGCTGCTTTAACAGATGAGACTATTGGTATGGGGGTGGATCTTGGGGATGGAGCAAAGCAGATAGATTGGTGTGTATGGGTAAAATCAGTCATAGCTGCTACTATGCCTAGCCCAACCACACCATATTGAAAGTTGCTTGGGGTTTTTGTGGGGCTTAGATAGAAAAAAGAGGTGAAGAGGTTGAGATTGACGGTGGGTCTCTTTTTCCCACAAAAATGAGGCATGTTGTAGGAGAATTACAGCCCCTAAGATTGTTGGGAGGGGATTAAATTCATGGGGTTTGTTGGACCCTAATTCCTACAAGAGGAGACGAACGGAAAGTAGTGAGTTAGAAGTTAAGAGACTGGGTGCTGAAGAGAAAGAGAGAGAAGCGAGGATGGCTTCGCTTTGTTGTTTCGATCAGCGCTCCTTCTTCTGTTTGTCCCCCTTTCCCTATTCTCTTCTTCTGTCCTCCTCCTCTTTCTGGGTTGGCACGCCCAATATAAACAGTTCGCTGCATTAATCCACTGGGTAAATTGCACTAATACTCACCTAAGTTCCCTTTTTTATTTATAAAATGGTGATCCAATTATCAGTATTTTTTTTTTGGTTACTAAATTATTTTTGGATTTTTTTATATAATTTAGTCACTCATTTTTTATAATATCATTAGTTAATATAAATATTTTATTTTGATTAAAATGTTGAGTGAATTTTTAAAAATTGTTAATACCATTAAATGAACTTATTTTGAAAATTGAGTGAAATCAAAATGTCAATTGATCAAGCGAATCATTTTGACAATTATTATGGCACTTTAAATCTAACCAAACTTTCAAGTCGGGTTTGGAGCGTTACGCTTGATATCAAATTGAGAACAACCAACGTGTAGTTACACAAGAAGAGATTGGTTGGTGTTAATTTTAGCTAGTAATAGACAACTATTCCATATAATGATATTAATTTTGGATTAATGGTGTATATTATTCAATTATTTTTTAATTAATACTATGTTGGAAAAACATTCCACATATTATAAGTAAATAAATTCACATAGATAAAACTGGGTTTATATTTTAATATAAAAATAATGATTAGAAATATTGGAACTCCACTCCATTTACGAATTATTATTTACATTTTTTAATCAAAAAGTAAACGAATTATTTAGTTAGTGAAAAATAAAAATATAGAATCCGCTAAATGATTTAATATAAATTCTAAACCCAAAATATTTAAAAGCATAAAAATAATGTGAGTAGATGGAATGTGTAACATCCCTCACCTGACTCGATGTTATAATCGTTATCGCGGCAACTACCGACAAAACATTGAAGTTAAACATTTAAAAATATAAATTTTCGTAATTATGTAATTATACACTAGATAAACTTTCTTCGAACTTAATTGAGCTTGCGTAAGCTCGTTAGCTAAACTGAAAACGAAATAGGATCAAGTTATAACATTTTAAAAGTTTCCGATACAACTATCGGTACTCTTGAAAAAGGTACTAATATCATTTTTAGCTTCGATGTTTAGAAAAATAAAACATACAACAATAATAACTACAGGGAAAGAAAGAACGTCAGTAAACGCAATGAACGCTTAGTAAATTTATAAGAAATTAACTTAACTTACCTTGACATTAGAACTTTTCAAGTAATTGAAACCAAATATTTTAGATTAATTATCAAACTAACATTTAGCACTATAATACATGCATTAGCAAGACATTTATATTCAAAATAGCATCTAAAGAATTATTTAAAAAAATATATTTTAGAATTATTTAGTAGGTTTTGTTTCCACCACCAAATAAGGTATGATTTTCATTATTATTTTTGATGTTGAGTTATTATCATTTGATACTCAACAGTTTTAGTATCATTTGATTTTAATAATATTTACATCATTGTGAATGTTATTGACCATTGAATTGTGAAATATTATGTCTAAGATAATGAAGTATTGAAATAACCGTCGCTATAAGAACTATGAATTTCAATGACGTTCTTCTTTCGTGACTGTTTATGAAAGCTCATGAAAGGTGCGACTTTTCTCGACTTTTCTAGTCAACGTCACAGAAAGTCGTATTATTCGTAAAAGTAGAATTTAGAAAATAAGTCACGAAAGAATGGATTTTTAGCGACGATTGTGAGGTCATGGTCAGTGATATAGGCTTTGGTGACGCTGTTGAAGACCTTTCGCAACACTTTGAAACCTCACCAATTTAAACTATTTTTTTTTGTGATGGTTTTTTCACGTCTTTTCATGACTCTTTGAAGACTAAAAAATTTAAACATTTTTTTGTGATCTTTTCTTTTTCACATCCTTTTCTGACGTTACTTCACCATTTTAAAGTTTCGAACAAACAAATTTTATGAGATTTTTATAAATTTTTTGAAGTTTTGCATACTTATAATTTTTAAAAATAGATTATCATTTTTTGAGTTTTTTTTATTTTATTTTGATATAATATATTTTAAAAATAAGTGAATTTGAATTTTTTTTTACATGTCATACCGTGTTACTCATTATATATTTTAATTATATCTGCTCTTTTTTGATACAATGTTTAAAATTATTTCTAATCCCTTCCAACTCATAAATAAGAAGATAATGTACATGTCAATCGAGTTAAGACTCGATCAGCTTGATGTGCTTCAACGCACTTAAACTCACATTCTCTTATATTAAAAATAATATCCATACCAATCGAGTCCGGATGTTATTTTTAAGCTCATTGTGTTCTATAAATGGTTTGACACGTATGCTAGAATTACATGGGAAAATAATTTTAAACTAAATACCGTCTTGGTTAACCAGTAATTTTAGAACACGTTTTAAAAGGGGGTTATTTTAAGTGCATTGGTAAAAGCTTATATAAGGAGGAAATGAGGTGGGGCACTTGATTGGCTTACGATTGGGAATCTCGGTGATCAACCCATTGGCTACCAAACTTATAGTCATTTACTCACTCAGACTCTGCCCTTTATAAATATCCCACTGTACCTGTCCATCCATTCATCTTCCTCTTACTAAAAACAACTCTCTGCACTGCAGATCACACCTCTTTGGATATCTATTGCTTCCCTCTGCTCTGCTCCTTTCAAATGGTACGTTCTATCTTTTCCATTTTCCACTCATCTGTCCTTTCATCTACACACGCACGCACACACACGAGTTCGTTTTTGAAAACGACGCACTTCCATTATTTTTTATTACGATACACGACTCTTCCCCTTCTCATAATTTCACAAAACGGCTGTTTTCCGGTTATCTGAAACCGGATTTCCATGCTCAAGGCTGTTTTCCAGTGATATTTGATCATTCTCTGCTTGATTTATTGAATAATACAATATTGTTGATATCTGTGCAAATTTAAAAAAAAAAAAGGAAAACGACGCGTAAAGTAATGGCATCTTTCTTTTTCCTTTTTCTTTATATATATATATAGAGTAGTTAATCGATCTAGAAAAGCTTGGCTTAAAATGCAAATGATGTTAGCTCTTTTTTGGGGGCGGGGAGGGATGGGGTGTTTGTTTGAGTTTTTCGTCAGCTAATTTGAAGGGTGAATAATGTAGAAGGATGGGAATCCATTTGCCGAACAGGCCACTCCAAACTAGTCCAGGGGTTTGGTTAACCCAATGATTGCTTACGCCATTTATTTTATCTTTCCAAAGTTTTCCCTCTATTATTCCTATATTTTAATCTGTTTCTTTTTTGCATAGACTTTGTCCAAAATGTTTTGATTGGTTTATTAAATTAAATACAAGGCAAAAAAGAAGAATAAATAATGGCGTTGAATTCCTACTTCTTTAATTTTTAATGGGTTAATTTAATAAGTAGCCCTTTATGTATACCTTTTTTAAAATTAGGTACCTAATTTGTCACGTATTATTTTTAAAATTACGTGAAATTAAAGGTATATTTTAAAATTAAATTAAAAATTTTGTTGTTTTCATTCTGTCTCTCTTTACCCCTCTTCTTCTTCAAATTATACATGCTTTTCTTTCTTTCTTTTTTCACTTTTCTTTTACATTCTTCTTTCTTTTTATTTTCCATTAAATCTGGGAAACCAAAAAATGTATAAACAATAGAAAAATAAAAATTGTGATGAACCTAAGATTTAATGGAAAAAAAAGAATGCAGAAAAAAAAATGAAAACAGTGGAAAAAAGGTGAAAGAAAATGGAAGGAAAAAAATATGAGTTGTTTGAAGTCATATAATGAATATTTATAACTAACATCATTTTTTAGGTGAAACAACTTGATGAAACTAGTTTTTTTTTTTTTTTTTTTTGTGATAAAAGTTATGCCATTTATTAAATAGCGACAAAAAAAGGACTTATTTTTTTGTTCGAAGACATTGCTTTAAGTTAGACAACTTGATCAAACTAAGTTGTTATTTTTTGAATGTTCAAACAATATATTCAATGTTCATTAGAGGCGTAGTTATGATGGTAGGGTTTTAGATGGAAAATTTTTTATTTAGATTTTTTAAAAATTTTAAAATTTAAAACTATTTGATTTTTTAAAATTATAAATATATAAACTATTAAAATGATAATATTATATTTTTATCATCGTAAAATATATTATTTAATTTCGATCTTTTAAAAAAATTTCTAATTTTATTTTTGATGTTTTATCATAAATGTAAAATTAATTGTACCATTTATTAAATACATACATGAAAATGATCTTTTTAAGGGTTTTTTTCTTGTTCGAAGAATTTCTTTAAGTTAGGCAACTTCATCAAACTAAGTTTTTATTTTTAGAATTTGTCAAAAAATAATGTATTCATTAGGGATATAAAATTAAGGTGAAATTAAATTATTAGTCGTTAAATTATGAGTAATTTTTTATTTTGGTCATTTTATTAAAAAAATTATAATTAAACTATTGAATTATTTAAAAATTTTCATTTAAATTATTATACTGTTAAAATTGATGTTATATTATTTTTCTATTCATATTATCTACATCAATCTAAAGTTATATTTCTCTTTCTTTTCTATAGTTTAATTTTTTTTCTTTGAAATAACTTTTAATATTATGAATTTACAAATCAAAATTCATATAATTTTTTTTTCGATCTTCAACACTGGTTATCAGGTCGACTTAGATTTAAAGTATGTTATTTTACTCGTCGATGAATATTGATTTATCATACTGCTCATTAAATCATCACTTGAAACTCGTTGATAAATATTATTTTTAAAGATTTAACAGTCAAGTGAGTCAAATAAAAATATTTGAATAGTTAAGTGTTTTACATAATTTTTTTTAATAGTTTAGTAATTAATAATTTAATCGATCGTAAAATTAATTGTGATAGGCAACAAAGCCAATTGCCAATATTCAGTAAAAGCCGCTTGTCAGCAGTAGTTAATATTTCAATGTCACAGAAACAGTAGTGAAATTCCTGCGACCGTTCTAAGTTATCGTCTTGTTACAACTATACTAGAAAAAAAATGTAGAAAATATATTTTGGAAGAAAAAATATATAAAAATTAAATGAGGTATTGATTGAAATAGTAAAAATTATAATATTTTAAGTCTAATTATCTGGAGGTCTTTTACAGATTTATATAAATACATTTTTATAATTAAATTTAAGGTTTTCATGATTGAATCGGTTGTTAAATTGATTAAATCATCAGTTTATAATTTGGCTGTTTTTTATTCGATTAGTTCATTCAGTTTAATTTAATAAATTAATAAAAAATTATAAAAAATTTAAAAAATAGAGAAAATCAATTAAACATGTTTTTCAGCTTAGTTTGACTAGTTTGATTGTTAACTCAATCTGTTT
This sequence comes from Kokia cookei, assembly GCA_039519145.1. Lineage (NCBI taxonomy): Eukaryota > Viridiplantae > Streptophyta > Magnoliopsida > Malvales > Malvaceae > Kokia > Kokia cookei. The sequence continues at coordinate 35,377,915 of CM076900.1, read as the reverse complement.
GTATTGATTCGTGAGTTAATCGATCCAATCTTTTTTGTTTGGCCAATATCTCAACTAGTTTTGATCTAGTTGATCTGTTTAATTCTAAAAAATGATTAAATTTGATTAAAAATATTTGTTTACTTGTTAAAAGTCCACATATACGGCAACAAGGCTTTAGTAGTTTTGGCAAAGGTGTTGAAACCATAAGACCTTGAGTGCTAAAACTTAAGTTTCGTCATGCGAATTTATTCATGTGTAAGTTCTTCGTTTATATTTTATTTTTGTTTAAGTTTCAAAACATGTAGATTTTGTCTAAATATATCCTAGTTCCTTCATTTATGAATTTAATGATTTGATTCTGATCGTAATTATATATATATTCATTTTAATTGTAACTCTGTCAGTGAATTGTATTGATGAATTATTGATAATCGTTGATTTGAACAGTTAAGAAGAAGCAAGGATGAAATAAAAATAGTTCTTACGAAACCATTATCAATTAATGGTGAACAAGAAGTTGATTACAAGGCTCCCAATTTGATCCACAGAATATTAAGTCTTTTGAAGAATGTACACCCAGGCTCTGATCTCACTCACTTTAAGGTTTGTCAAACTTTATTTTTTATTTTTTTTCAGTTTAAAAAATTATTAGTCAATAGCATTTTAATTAAATTGATAGGATTGCTTGTGATGGTATTATTTTCTTATTTACAATTTTATTATTATTAATAATTTATTAAATAATCATTAGCCAATATATGCTTTAATTTCTTACTGCTTTTTCTTTCTCATATTCACTTTATATATATATATATATTATAAAAGTTTGCAATATAATTAGTTATTTGTTTTAGAAGATTAAATTATAAAGATGCATAAAAAGGAAAAAAATTCTAAGAGGTAATAATAAAAATAAATAATTATATATATTTTTAAATTATAAAAGTTAGCAATATAATCAGTTATTTGTTTTAAAACATTAAATTATAAAGATGCATAAAAAGAAAAAAAATTCTGAGAAGTAATAATAATAAAAAATAATTAAATAATTAATGATGTGATTTTGCAGCTGCCACCTCAGTTCAACTTTCCCAAGTCACATCTTCAATGTTATGGAGAAACAGTGTACTGCAGCGGCAGTGACATGTTGAGCCGATGTAACCAGGCTGACAACTCCCTCGACAGATTCATGTCGGTTGTAGCTTGGAGCATTTCCACGTTACGCCCTCTCATATTTGGGGTTGCCCCCTACAACCCCACCCTCGGTGAGACTCATCATGTCTCAAGGGCTACTCTCAACGTCCTCCTCGAACAGGTGGCTGTTTCCCATTTATTGCTCCCGTCAATTCTCTTCTGTTGCATTAATTATATTATCTCTTGATTTGCTGAAACGGCAAAATAACATCGATGAAATAAACACGTGATTTTATTTTACAGATTTCTCATCACCCCCCAGTTTCTGCTCTCCATGCAACCGATGAGGAACACAATATTGTACTCATTTGGTGTCACCAATGTGTCCCCAACTTCAATGGTTTGGTCTTCTTCCTACACCCATTTTCTTATTTAGAACGATTGGTGGGTTGGTCTGGTGTTTAATTAATAAAAACAATATTGGTAGGTGCGCGGGTGGAAACTGAGGTGCGAGGGAAGAGGCAACTTAAGCTGCTGAGTCGAGGGGAAACATATGAAATGAACTCTCCCAACCTCCTGATAAAATTTCTGCCACTGCCAGGAGTGGATTGGGCTGGAAACGTTACAATCAGCTGCAAAGAAAACGGGCTTGAAGCTGAGTTACGATATGGACCCAAGTCCTTTTTTGATCTTAGAGGAAGTCATAGATCAGTTAAAGGAAAGGTCTATGAAACAGCAACCAAGAGCACCCTTTTCCAACTTAATGGTCATTGGGATAGGTATTCAAGTTCAACATGTACTATATTAAACCATCTCATGCATGCAGCTGTTCTAAATCCAACGATTATTTAATGCAGAACGGTGACAGCGAAGGACAATAAGAGTGGGAAGTCGAGGGTGATATACAATGCAGAAGAAGTATTTTCAGGGCTGAAAACCCCCGTCGTTAAGGATCTGAAGGTAAAGAGTCCTTGATGAATGGGAATGAACAAATTTGCATTTCTGTATTAATGTTGATGATGGATTGTTGATAGGGGGTGAGGTCAACAGAATCGGCAGCAGTGTGGAGTGAGCTAAGCGAGGTCATAATGAGCCAAAATTGGGAGAAAGCAAAAGAAGTGAAGAACGCAGTGGAGGAAAAGCAGAGGGAGATGTTGAGAGAAAGGGAGTTGAAAGGAACAACATGGGTTCCCCAGCATTTCAGTGTGACTTACACCAAAGATGGTGGTTGGGAATGTTCACCTATTCAACAATGGGTTCCACCTGCTCCAATTCTTCTTCCTCTTTCATAGCCTTATTTGACAAATATTTTAAGATCAGCACTATCTTGAGTACCACCTTATACTAAAATTCATACTGCAGCTGGAACCAAACCTGCTTCTGAACAACATTATATGCCTATACATGTCATATTATCTGATAAAATGCAACTTATATTTACTCAACAAAATCTCAGTCCATAGCCCAAACATCTTTTTCTTGTTTTGATAAATTACAATAGGAGGGTTGAGCCGTAATAGTATCGCGACTAGAGCGATTTGAACTCAAATCACACTTGAAGCGATGAATACCTAATCATCAGGTTAACACATGGAATTTCATAACCCAAACATCTTTGAGTAAAGGAAAATTTACAAATTTTTTGGGCTTGGTGAATTAATATTGCACATACTTAGGAATTCTTACAAAGGTTGAAATTAAGTAATGAATATTATGAAAAATTTTCAAAATTTTTAATATGGTATCTCTTGCTCGGATCTATTATATTGATTTGGGTAAAGGATGTAATATTTATTGATATCAAAGCTTAGATTTAATCAGTTTTAGACCAAACCAAGAATATAGATCTAGCTTAAAAGTGTGTTGTAACAGAAAGAAAATGTGATATAATTATATTATGAAATAGTAAAATAAAGTATAGGTATTGAGATATATGTATTAAAAAGGATTGAGTTATGAAGTAAATGAAATGTGTGAAAATGAATATGTGAGATAACCGTAAGATGTGATTATGTAAATTTGATGTGATTTGGATTTGAATTAACTATTGAAATTATATTAAGAATGATGTAGAAAATGTGAAATATGAAATGAAAAAAAGTTGATTCAAATAAAGTCATCAATCGATTGATGCATGAACAAATGATCTAGTGGGACTTAGAGGAAACAACACTACAGCAAGACAGGTTATTAGTGGCATTTTTAGCGGCGTTTGGATAGAAAACGTCGCAAAAGGTAAAGCAATAGCTGCGCTTATGGGAAAGAGCTGCTAAATGTCAAAGCAATAGCGGCGCTTATGGCCAAGCGTCGCTAATGGTCATAGCAAAAATGACGATTTTGGGAAAGCGCCTCTAAAGGTCAGAGCAGTAGCGGAGCTTTTGGAAAAGCATCGCTAAAGGTCAGAGCAATAGCGACGCTTATGGGCAAGCGCCGCTAAAGGTTAGAGCAATAGCAACGCTTATGGTCATAGCATTAGCGACGCTTATGGTCAAGCGCCGCTAATTTATTTAAATTTTATATATCTTAAATTAACTAATAATTTTTTTTTATTTAAATTGGTACACACACAATCCAGGCTTAAATCATTTAATTGATACATTAAAGGAAAATTTTAATTATTTTAAATTATATTTAGATAATATTGAATAAAAAATAATATAATTTGTTAACAATAGGATTTGAACTAGGGTCATAAGGAAAATAAGCAAGTATCTTAACCATTAAAGTCAAATTGATTAATTAACATGTTAATGAAATAATATTATTATATTACTTATATTACGTGTTTTAAATATTTATCGGATTTATTCCGTACATGTGTCAAATCTGAAAAAATAATACGATAATTTTGTAAAAAAAATCGTGTTTGCTTCGAGTAAGCAAGGAAAATAACAGTTTGAATGTTTCAAAATTCAAATTTAAACCCAAAAAAATCAAAATTTAAAGGAAAAAAAGTCTCGTTTTGGATGAAATTTTGATACTAAAAATTGCCCACCTTTATTTACATCATTTGCTGTGCAACGTTTCAAAATCAGTGACATATTAACTTCTCATAAGTTATTCATGCTAAACTATTGAGTGAGCTATAATTTAATCAATGATAATATCTATTCATTAATTCCTAATTAGTATAATACTTTTGGTATGCAAAATTAGGAATATTACCTTTTCATCCTTAATTCATTTATAAACACAAGAATCATGAATGCTATGCTTAAAACCATATGTTTGGATCGCTTGATCAAACTTTAAGTTTCATGAGTGAGATGTTTGCTTAAGCTCATATATAGATGTTAGCAAATTGCAAACTTTATGCTCTTGGTCTTTCAATATATAATTTTTAGGTGAAAATCGATTCCAAGATCAATGACGCCATCTCAAATGAGAAAGAGATCTAAGGTTGATATACTTTTTAAAGAGCTTATCTATATGTGCGATGGGATTTGAACTCATACCGTTTATATAGATTTATTAACTAAACACTCTAAATATTATTAATATTAACTACCATTTAAATAATAGAATAAACTACATTTAATGTAATTAAACAATTTGAAAGTTAGTTAATGAATTTTTATGACATTCTCACCACATGCACCAATCGAAAGCTCTTATTCCCTTTTCTTTTTATAGTTTAGTTTTTTTTCATGAATCAACTATAAACGTCAAGAATATGTGAACATTACATCAACACGTATTTATCCATTGTATTGAATATCGAATCATCATTTGGAGTTTACTAGTCCGACTTAAAAGAAAAGCTAAATAGATAAATGATTTAAATGAAAACTTTTAAAAAATTTAATGATCATTTTATAATTTTTTGATGTTGGGAAATCAAAATAATATTTAAATAAAATAACTAAATAATAATAATAATTTAAATAATATTTAAATAAAATAATAATATATATAATAATAGATACACTACAGCAAAACAAGTTATTAGCGGCATTTTTAGCGAAGTTTAGACAGAAAACCCCGCAAAAGGTAAAGCAATAGCGGCGCTTATGGGAAAGCGCCGCTAAAGGTCAGAGCAATAGCGGCGCTTATGGGCAAGTGCCGCTAAAGGTCAGAGCAATAGCGGCGCTTATGGGCAAGCGACGCTAAAGGTCGGAGCAATAGCGGCGCTTATGGGCAAGCGCTGCTAAATGTCAGAGCAATAGCGGCGCTTATGTGCAAGAGCCGCGAAAGGTCAGAGCAACAGCGGCGCTTATGGGCAAGCGCCGCTAAAGATCAAGGCATTAGCGGCGCTTATTTGAAAAACGCCGCTAATTTATTTAAATTTTATATATCTTAAATTTAATTAATTAATTATTTTTTTTATTTAAACTGGTGTGATTACATATGGTACACACCTTGCACACATAAGTTTAAATCATTTAATTGATACATTAAGGGAAATTTTAATTATCTTTAATTATATTTAGATAATATTGTATAAAAAATAATATAATTTATTAATAATGGGATTTGAACTAGGGTCATAAGGAAAATAAGCAAGCATCTTAACCATTAAAGTCAAATTGATTAATTGACATACTAAGGAAGTAATATTATTATATTACTTATAATACATGTTTTAAAGATTTATCGGACCTATTCCATACATGTGTCAAATCTAAAAAAATAATACGATAATTTTGCAAAAAAAAATTTGTGTTTGCTGCAAGTAAGCAAGGAAAATAATAGTTTGAATGTTTCAAAATTCAAATTTAAACCGAAAAAATCAAAATTTAAAGGCAAAAAAGCTCGTTTTGGATGAAATTTTGATACTAAAAATTACGCACCTTTATTTACATAATTTGCTGTGCAACGTTTTAAAATCAATGATATAATTAACTTCTCATAAGTTATTCATGTTAAACTATTTAGTGAGCTATGGTTTAATCAATGGTAATATCTATTCATTAATTCCTAGTTAGTATAATACTTTTGGTATGCAAAATTAGGAATATTACCTTTTCATCCTTAATTAATTTTTAAACACAAGAATCATGAATGCTTTGCTTAAAACCATATGTTTGGATCGCTTGATCAAACTTTAAGTTTCATGAGTGAGATGTTTGCTTAAGCTCATATATAGATGTTAGCAAATTGCAAACTTTATGCTCTTGGTCTTTCAATATATAATTTTTAGGTGAAAATCGATTCCAAGATCAATGACGCCATCTCAAATGAGAAAGAGATCTAAGGTTGATATACTTTTTAAAGAGCTTTTTCTTTTATCTGTATGTGCGATGGTTTGAACTCATACCATTTATATAGTTTTATTAACTAAACACTCTAAATATTATTAATATTAACTTAATGGTTTTGACTTTTAACTTCAACAAGGGTAAATATTTATCAAAACGACGTAGTTTTACCTTTTCTTATTCGGATTTTCGAATAACTCGAATTGTGTAATTTGTATCTGAGTTAAACCGAAAAACTTAATTTTTTATTTGAATTGATTCGAATAACTCGATTAACTCAAATAACTCAAACTATTTAATTCAAAATTTGATTTTTTATCGAGTTTTTCGAATCGAGTCGGATTTTGCTCACCCCTACTCACCACATGCACAAATTGAAAGCTCTTGTTCCTTTTCCTTTTTTATAGTTTAGTTTTTTTTTTTCATGAATCAACTATAAACGTCAAGAATATGTGAACATTACATCAACATGTATTTATCCATCTAAGCTAAATTAAAAATGTCAACAATGAGTTTCAAACTTGGACAAATAAAGAAAAAGACTAGTCATCTAACCAATTAAGCTAAACTAATTATTGATACATTAGGGAAAAATTTTCATTATCTTGAATTATATTAGTATAATATTTAAAATTCATAAGTAGGAAAAGAATTCAAACTGTTAATAAATAGATTCGAACCAGGACATTAATGCAATCTTTAAACACCAAAGCTGCACACTAAATCTATTAATGGAAAAAGATTTAAAATTCATAAGTAGAAAAAGAATTCAAACTGTTAATAAATAGATTCGAGCTAGGGCTAAGGCAAAAAGACAAGCATATTAACCAATAAGCTTAAATCATTTTTAATTGATATATTAAGAGAAAATTTTTATTATTTTTAATTATATTTATATAATATTGTATAAAAAATAATTTAATTTGTTAACAATGAGATTTAAACTAGGGACATAAGGAAAATAGACAAGCATCTTAACCATTAATATTATTATATTACTTATATTACGTGTTTTAAAGATTTATCGGACCTATTTTGTACACGTATTAAATCTGAAAAAATAATACGATAATTCTATAAAAAAAATTTCACATCCCCTTTAACATATATCAAATTTGGATATATAAAAAATTTGTTATATTTATATAAAATTTGAAAATAAATTAAAAAAATTAAAATATGGGAAAGAGCATTAGCGGCGTTTTTACCATAAACGCCGCTAATGCTTTGTAACACCCCTATACTCGGTTTATACGTATAAACCCAATATAGAAGCATTACATTACAGTACGACACAGAAAGTCGAGTAACATAAAATTTTCTTTAAAAACCGATGTCTTTTAAAACCATTCGAGTCAAAATATCGTATACTAATCATTTCATTTCATAATTCATAACATTCGATATAACATTTTTCCCACTCATTAGGGGCTCATAAAAGTACCATTGTACATGTCATTTCCTTTAAAATAAATACATATATTTGGAGTCTTCCAAAGGATGATGTTGTGTGATGAGAGGTCTCTGAACTCGACTTTACTCCTTGTAACTTTGTACTTACGCGTTAAAACAAACACGTTAAGTCGGTGAAGGCTTAGTAAGTACCACAAAAGTAATGTAAAATCATGTACATACTCTTGCTTATAAGCTTTTACTTTTATTCATTTGTATCATATAACTTACCACTATGGCACATTTCATACAGTGATTCACCTTTTTCTCATTTTAGCCCATTGTAGACTTTTATAGAACCTATCGGATAAACGGAACAAGCAGAAAGTACCGAAATACTTAACAAAGGTACATAAGTGTTGGGTAACAGAAGCACACACAGTGCTGAACAGAAGCACGCTAGCGTTCCTTAATGGCATGCCACTATTATCACAATGGTTCTAACTTGTCTACATGGGCATAATCTCTCATATTCATCATTTCTCATAATTTCTTATATCACATTTACATTTCTCTTCACATATATATAATCATGTATTTCTCACATTTATTTTCTTAAAAGCTTCCAGAACATCACCATTTAGTCATATAATCAATATTTATATTTAAACACATAATATCTCACACATATATTTTTCTCATATATTCATCATCATATACCTCTTACTTCTATTTTTACATTAATTTTCAAAGCTGTCCACTTGCGTCATAGTCACTAAATTATTTATATCTTGAGCTAAAGAATTCGAAATTATAATCCGCTTGATGTTTCTGAAACTAGACTCAATCATATTTTTACCATAAAATTTCCAGAATTTTTTACTTTAGCCAATTTGTACAGTAAATTCTTTCAATTTACCCCTTCTCTGCTGCTTGACAGTTTCGACCTTTCTTCACTAAAAATTATTTATCATTTTTTACAGAGATCAAATGATGTTCCCGTCTATTTCTTTTGAAAATATACTCATTAAGTATTTATCCATATAAATTTCAGCCTCTAATTATTTTTCTACATTTTAATAAGCTTTTTCAAAGTCAGAACAGGGGAACTCAAACCTACTCTGACCTTGTTACACAAAATCAGTTACATCTTAGAATATACAGATCCATTTCTATCACCGTTTCTTCCATATAAAACTAAACTCAATAAGATTTATTAAATATATAATTCAACCATTAACTCATTATATACAATTTTTGGTGAATTTTCGAAGTTAATCATCTGTTCTGTCCAAACTGTTTTACTAAATCACACATTAATCTCTTCATTTTATCATTGTAAACATTCAAATTATGTACCTATCTAACAATTTCTATGCTAATAATTCATATACCATTAGTGAAAGTAAACTATAAATCAAAAATTTTGTAGTACTTACAGCAAGAAGGCTGAATTTCCTCTCTTTTTACCCCTTGCTCTATTCTTTTCCTTTGTCTTCAATTTGGTCCCTTTTGTTTCTTCTCTTTCTCTTCAATTTCACATAGAAATGTAAACTTATGATCTATAATTCAATGATTTTTATGCTAATATGCAGAAAAATACATGTATATCATAAAAATTGAGTCATCTCTTACCTTAGCTCTTGAAATCACAAAATTCTAATTTAGTCCCTATGCTCTCTAACACCTCAAAATGAATTCTATAAAAAGTTTGAGGTGTCTACTAACCTCCTTCTATACTTTTCTTTGAGAAATTTCAAAGAAAATAGGAGATTTTCGAGCTTGGAGGGCTTAACAATGGTGAAAGGACTAAATTGGAATAAAAGCAAAAGTTGGATGGAGAGAGAATAGGCATGGAAGGTTAAGCTTATGAAAAAGATTATATTTTTTTTCATATTTTATTTCTTTTTCTTTCTCTCAAATTCTCTAGACTTCTCTTCAAAAATATCTCACTTAATAAAAATGGTAAATTTGCACTTTTAGTCCTTGGGCCTTCCAACTTTGCACTTTGACCCAAAACTTTGCCTCCAAAAATATCTTCCACCAAATTACTCTTTAGCCCCTCCTTAATCAATCTAATTCCCATGATGACTCATAATCCAATTTGGATAAATTACTATTTAGTCCTTCCTCCTTTCTCACAATTACTAATTAATCCTTAATTTTCTAACTTTTTCTTATTTTAGCTACATAGTCTAATTCTCAATTCTACTCTTTTACTGTTCCAAATTCGATTCTAGAACACAGATATTACATGCTCTGACCTTTATAAACGCCACTAAAGGGTAGAACGTTTGCGGCGTTTATGAGAAAGTGCCGCTAAAGATCAGAGCATTAGCGGTGCTTTATCATAAACGCCGCTAAAGGTTAAACAATAGCGGCGTTTTTTCGTAAGCGCCGCTAATTTATTTAAATTTTATATATCTTAAATTAAATTAACTAAAAATATTAACAATTATTTAAAAACTTATATAAACTAAAAAAAATTCTAAAATTTTAAAACTTATATAAACTAAAAAAATTGGTTTTATGTTTTTCCCCCCAAATCCCCAAATCAAATTATCATTCCTATTAAGTTATTGTTTCCCTTTGCTCCCAGTTAGTTTTCTTCTCTCTAAATGCAGTTTGTTAACTTCTGCGGTAGTAGATTTAATAATAGTCTTTTTTTCCTCTTTCTCGGTGTTTATTAATGTATCTTTTTCCTTGTACTTGCAGTTCTTTGTTGGGGGTAACTGGAAATGTATAAGAACCCTTTATCTCAAAGTATGTTCCTTTCAATTTGTTAGAGAATTCCTCCAGCCTCGATTTACTTCTCAGACTTGGTTTCTAGTTTAAGGAAGCAATGTCTACAACTAGATGCCCTTGTCAATTCCTCAAAGTATGTTCCTTTCAATTTGATAGAGAATTGTTTCATAATTAATTCTCTTGTTAGTTTTTAAACCTTTAACTTCAAAGGCAAAATCTACAATGGGCAGGGGTAAAGGCACTCATCAAAGAAACGAGGACATATTTCTGAAAACTGATAAAATTGTAGACGATCTTTTCTACTTCAAGGACATGCTTTCTGTTGGCGAATCTCTTTTAAGTAGAGTTGTCTCCCAAAACCTTCTGAGTTTACTTATACTCCCCTTGCTACTTCCACGACTAAAGTTTGGAGAGAATAAAGTAAGTTTATGATTCTTTTTGTTCTTGGTTTTGTACTTTTAATTCTAAAGAAATTTACAAATGCTTTAAAAGAATAGAGATATCTGGTGTGTGACAATTAAATTTCTAATAGATCTGCTTCTTGCTTATTACATATTGGGGTATGTATTTTTGGAATAATATTTTGAAACTCTTTCATGATGTCTAAATTCAAGCTGTCTGGTTCTTTTAGTTTCGATGGCAGCCCTAGGGATGATAATACGTGTATAAAGAGGTTGGCATCTTTCTATTCTAATGTCATAGTTGATCTTTGAGTTCTTGACAATGTCAATAAACTATTTTAAGTCTCATAAAAAAGAGGATATTGATAAATTCTTTCTTATGGTTTTATTTTCTTTCTTAAGAAGTAATGTAGAGATTAATGGGTATACTTAGGTCTACTGGCAGTATTTTGTTTCACCACTAAGCTGATTCCAACTAAAAATAAAATTTTATTTGTGTTATAACTTGGGGATTGCTTCACCAGTCTGAAGGCTTAGTTCATGCTCAAAAGAGTTAATTGTTACTTGGTGGTATAAAATATGTTTTTATTCATTTTCTGCCTTAAGATTTGACCATTACTTGGGAAATAGAAAACACAGACAACTATTTAGGCACTCTCATAACTGAAAATATATGGAAAGCAACTATATATGTGATGAATACATAGGCGATGCAACAGTTTGTTATATAGTTACTTTTTCCTACTATGGTTGTAAGATTGCAATGAATTATAATTTGTATTAATTCTTTGAAATTATTGTTGGTGCAGGTTTGGGATATTTGCGTATTTGTTTTCAAACAATCATAGTATATCATTAGCATCTTTATTTCTATTGCTCACCCTTGCAGAAAACAAAGGTATCTTATATTTTTAGTCCTTTCGGTATATAGATCACAGTATTCTTCTTTGGATATAAGACATAAATCCTTGCATCAATGTTTATTTTTTATTTCTTTCACTGCACATTTTTTTTAATTCTTTATTTTTACAAAAAGGGAATATTGTAATTTTGGCTTATCCTATAGATCTAGAGCATTTTCCAGCATCACTGCTTGGAATTAGTCAAAGTCAGGGCTTGATGGTAAGAAAGGATCTCATATATGTCTGAATGGATTTATTATGTCTGAAACTATATACTAGATTAAGCTTGTCTAATAATTATTGGGATGGATGACCACCTGTTCTTCCTTTAACATAGTAATATTGGCTTTTTACCCTCCTTGGGAATATAAAACCACATCATTTTTTCATTTAGTCTACCATTGGAAACATGTTTAAAAATATACAGGACTTCAATTAGTTCCTATGACATCTCAATGAGTTCAATTTGTTGTCTTGATACAAGTGGAATATTTGTTTTTGCTGGTGGATAAGTTTCAAATTATTTAGTTTAGATCATTGTTAAATATGTATTTTATCTCCCTTAGTGCAACTACTTCTATTGATTTCATGAGGAAACTAACATTGAAGTGATTGTTCTTGTCTCGTATCTCTTTCACAATCCATTGCTTGGCGTAAGGTGTGGTAATGTTGATTAGATCTTAAGTTTATGCGGCTTTAATTTAACTCTTTTAAATAATTTTTTATATACATCTTAATGTTGTAACTTACCGAATAAGTTATATGTAATATTATAATTTAAATATTGATCTTGTGAAATATATTCATTACTATTATTGTTGTAATTAGTTACTAATGTTTCAACCATTTTACATGTATTGCAGATAATATGCTTAGAAGAAGATTTCAAGATCTAAGTATTATTCAAAATCCTCCAAATTCGGAAGAAATAAATAGTGATCAACCCTAGAATCCGTCATCTTAGACTTTTGTTTTTTCTTATTGTGAGAATAATATACACAATATTATTTTTGTATAATATTTTTCATTTATTTATTAATTTAAATCATTTTTTTCGTGATAGTATCATTTACATTTAGATTTGAAGTTATTGGTTGGATTTGAATTTACAAAAAAAAATGTTGAAAATTAGGGTTTTATATGAATTAAAATGGGCTGTTAAAATTTATTAATTTTAGCGGCATTTGTGGGAGAAGCACCGCTAAAGACTATGTTCTTTAGTGGCGTTTGTTGGGAAAGCGTCGCTAAAGACCATGTTCTTTAGCGGCGTTTATTGGTAAAGCACCGCTAAAGACCATGTTCTTTAGCAACGTTTGTGGGAGAAGCGCCGCTAAAGACCATGTTCTTTAGCGGCGTTTATTGGAAAAGCGCCGCTAAAGACTATGTTCTTTAGCGGCGTTTGTGATATAAGCGCCGCTAAAGACCATGTTCTTTAGCGGCGTTTGTGGGGAAAGCACCGCTAAAGACCATGTTCTTTAGTGGCGTTTGTGGATAAGCGACGCTAAAGATCATGTTCTATAGAGGCGTTTTTCCTCATAAACGTCGCTATTTTTAGTGGCGTTATCTTTAGCGGCATTTATGTTTTAGCAACGCTTATATAGGCCCAAAAAAAGGCCGTTAAAAACCTGTTTTCTTGTAGTGATAGAATAATAAAATAAATAATATAGAAATATAGATTTCTAAATCGAAATATATTAATATAAATATAAAAATATATTAATTATTAATATAAATATAAATATTATTAATTACTTAATATTAATAACAAATAATATAAATTAATAATAATTGATAGTAACTTTTAATTTGATTAATTGATAGCATTTGAATTGTTATATAATTTCGATTGTTAATTGGTATTAAAAATGTAAATATATATAAAAGAATTATATCAAATTTGGATATATAAAAAAATTGTTGTATTTATATAAAATTTGAAAATAAATTAAAAAAATTAAAATATAGGAAAAAGCATTAGCGACGTTTTTCCCATAAATGCCGCAAAAGGTAGTGCAATAGCGACGTTTATAGGTAAAACGTCGCTAATTTACACTTTATTGAAACGCACCGTTTTGTTCGCTGAATGAGCTAAAAACTTAAGAAAAATCCCCAATCTTTCAAGAACAAACTTGAAAGAAATTGTCTTCTTCTTCACGCACGCCCTTCCCTTCTTCACGCACGCCCTTCTCTTCTTCAGTCTTATCTTCTCTAGCAATCCAACGCTGACGATCTAGCCTCCGACCCTTCTCTTCTTCACGTTGTCAAAACTTTGCGATTTCTGTTCTGTCAAGAAACTCTGTGATTTCTGGAAGATTTTCTAGGGTTCGTATCTTTAATCCTTTTTATTGTTTAATTTTGTTTAATTGTTTAATTGTTTAATTGTTTAATTTCAATTTATTGTAAACCTTCGTATCTACTATAGTTGGTAAAGCTATCAATTTAACGAAATAAAACTTAGATTTCTGGATCAAAGTGTCTTCTGCAATTGTCAATGCCATCCCTTTTACTGATATAGATGTGCCAATTTTAAGATACTTTAACTTTTGTACTTTTTTTTCAAATGTGGCTGTCATCCTTTTAAAAGTTTTAAATTAATATCTTTCTCTTCTTTTTCCTTACGCAGTCTTGCGCTTGCATCTAGGCGAGGGAACTCCCCTCCACCACAATCTAAAAAGCCATCTCCAACTCCAAGGTAAAGCAATGCTCGGTTCAGATTTACCAAATATTTTCAATTTGTATTTCCGTGGAAGATTTTATTTTATTCTATATGTATTTTATATGTTCTACAATATTAGCAACTAGGAAAATTGAGTTTGTGAAGGTAAATGCGTGATTTATAAAATGACAATATTTTCGAAATGAAGCTTGTTTTTAATCTGTTTTATATTTTTGAATCCAGGTTTCTAGTAGTAGAGAGAATCGGTGCTTAAGAATTTCTAAGTTAGTTATGCTTCCATGAGATAATGTTATTTAATTTGTATTTAGTTTCTTAGGAAACAAATGATGTTTGTTTTCTTTTATGGGGAATTTTCATTTTCTTCCTATTTTGTTCTATCATGAGCAAATTTTGCTTGAGAAACATTGACTTGATTTTAATTTCAATGTTTTATATAAATGTAAGTGCATGATTATGTTTTTAGATTAACAAAAACAATGAAATAATAGTAAGTAAATGAGAAGGATTGAAGTTGATGCTCTTTGATTATAGTTACCTACGTTTTGAAGCACATTATGTGGCTTTCAAACGTTGATTATTTGTTGTTTATGAACAAAGTAGAATACTTTGCAGGTGTTTTCCGGTTTTACATATGTGATCTTTGTTTCTCAATAATTTAGCATTTCAATTTTGGAGACAACTTTTGAGTGTTAAATAGCCTTGATTATATTGCTTTTTACTTTAACCATATGTTTGAATACCTTGGTTCATAGACATGGTTTTTGGCTTAAGAATAGGTGTGTCTCAACATGGTTACTTTGGTGCTAAAAACCTATTTTCCTGTAGTGCAAGATCGATTACCAAAAATCTTGGTGAAAATAAAAGAACACCGTAGCATTCTTGGAGTACTGTACTGTTATCAAAGTACTGTATATTTTGAAAAAAATCTTTCAAGATTCACTAACGGTTGCAAAAGTGATAAAAGTTACTTCGAAATCGTAAGAAAACAAATTAATTATAGAGAAAGAAAAAGAATTGATATAGAGAGAAAATCGAATCGACAAATGATAAAGTGATACCAAATGAATGAGATAGAAGTGGAAATAACTAAAAGTTAGAATATACATTGTAATGTGATAAAAAAATGATTCAAGTGCTAGAAGAATAAAGTCAAATAATATATACAACAAAATGTCAATTTTTCTTAAGAATATTATTCCAATTTTTTTTATCATGATAAGTTTAAAAGAGTGTTTTTAAGAAAAAAAATCAAATCGATATTTTCAACGTTATTTTTATTGTTATATGGTTATCTAATGGTATTTTTTTATTTCAAAATATCACAATAATAAAATAAATAGAAAAATTTTAAAAGTGATAACAATTAGACTTAAAATTTTAAGTTAAAAAGCAAAAATACTAAATTCCAATAGTTGAAAGTGGAAAAGAAATTAAATTAAACTTTTACACTATAATTCAGGTAAACAAATAATCAATTGAATATGAAGCATGAGGGTAGTGGAGTTGAGAAAATTTTGGGATGAAGCCATGCACAGTGAGTGGAGTGAGTCAAGTCTCCTCTCCTGTTAGGGGTCAAAGCATAACATGTTTGACCCCGGAAGCTGGTAGGAAGTGGAAGCATTTGCCACGTTCTTCTTATTTTCCTCCATGTATATTAAAACAAAGATAAATATTAAACCCTAATCTAGACCCTACGTATGACCAACTTCATTTATTTAAATCTCTTCTGCCGTCGTTGTTGACATTCAAAGTTGAGAACAGTATTTTGGAATTGAATCTCCCACTCTCAGCCGTCGGTGAGTCGGATAAAAAGGGTTAGGAAACTTGTCTGTGCGAAGAGAATAAAGAAAAGAAAATGTGTTTGGTATTGTTGTGTGGGAAAGAACAGATGGTTTTGGGAAGAATGCAAGCTCCTGGGTTTTGTCCGCACTGTGGGGGCAAAGTGGAGGCCGTCGACGTTGAGAGCCGATGGAGTTTATGCTTCTTGCCCGTTTGCTTCAAGATGAAGAGAAATTATTCATGCACCATATGTGCCAGGCGTCTGGTCTTGTTTTACTAGATTTTTGCTATTTTCAATTCTTTCATGTTTATAAAATTCAAAGCATTTCAATGCATGCTGCTGATAAACTGTATATTCTCTTCTCCCTGTAGAAATGGAACATTTTCTCTTTCTTTCCTTTAGTTTTCTATGAGCAAAGATGTAACACTTATCTTTGAGATTCTATTTTCATTTTCAGAATAAATATTAAAACACAAAACAACCTTAAATTTCTGGGTTTCCTTGAATATGTAATATCAGGCACCTAGCTACAAATATATATTATTAGAGTTGTCTGCCCCATTTTTATCATTTGTTTAAGAAATAAAATACAGTAGTGACAAAATAAGGAGATCTGTTGGGGGGTAAAAGACTGAAGCCCCCCTACAAATTCCCATTAAGCATAAAACTTGATTGAGATTGTGATCGAGGGTGCAAGGGCGGAACCCCGCGGTACGAACCATGTCACACAAGTAGAATCCGTACAAAACTACACTTCTTCTATTTGACATGGATTAAAATACTATTTTTCAATCTTTGGACAGATATAGTCGAAATTCTCTTTGTATCATTCAGTTTTCAATATTAATGAGTTTCTCTTTCTTTACTCGTGATTTTTTCAGAAAGGATTTACACGTAAAATATATGTTTTTTTTTCTTTTCTTATTACATTGCGATTGTTCTATTATCATTATTGTCTCTTCAACAAGAGGAATAAGAGGTAACTTTTCATTTAAAAGTAAAGAGAAACAGAATTTTATGGAATTAATGACTAGAACATGTACTCTTTTTTCTTCGCTATATATCAACTTGGGATTCTTTTAAATGGTTGATAAAATAGTAACGATAGTAATATTAATTATTGTAACAGTAAGATTTAAATAAGTAGTGCTACAAATAAAATACACCCCAAAAGAGAGAATTAAGTTGTTGATCGCCTTGCTAAGATGGTTACAGAGGGGAGCATAGATGTGCAAGTGTTTGAAGACACCCCTAATTAAAGAGCTATTAGTTGTTCTTGAGACGGATAAAATAGTAAATTATTCGATTATGTTAGCTTCATATAAATAGTTTTGTTTATTCACCACAAAAAAATAGTGTTACATGTATTTAGAGTAGTTAAAGAATTAAAAATATTGTTTTTAGAAAATTGAAAATCAATTAAACTTTTGGTCTCCGTTTATTTCACCGAAAATGATTTATCCGAAATGTTTTATTTTTATTTTTCATTGTATCTTAAAAACAGTTTGATGAAGGTAAAATAAATTACTAATCAATAAAAAATAAACCCACTTTAAAACTGTATTAAGTTGAGAGCTAAATTTATTAATTTAAATACTTTATTGAGTTGACATCACTCTGAATCGGATCATCAATTTAGTATAAAAATATGATTAACATTATTATATGACTTTTGTTTTTCATATTTTATATAATTTTTAAATAAAAATTACAAATTCAAAACTAAAAAAAGCATTAAAATACAAGTTTATTATCACTCCACCTACATTCATTATTCAATAATAATTTTAAAAATATTTTTAACATAAAATATTTTTTCACTCACATATTGGATATGACAAAATTTAATTTATATTTAAATATTTTACCGAATTTTTGTCACGCAAATTACCAACTCAATTATGAAATAGAAATGTCACTTCTTTTAAATTATAAATTATTTTATTATGATGACACTTTTATTTTTCACACTTTTATGTCATTTTTAAATAAAAAAATTAAAAATTTAATCGAATACCTGTACAATAATATTAAAATATAAATTTATTACCATTTCATCTATATTCATTATTAAATAAAAATTAAAAGAAAAATATTATTAACATCATGAGTGAGTGTGACAAAATTTAATTTTTGTGTAGTGTTTTTTTTTGTGCTTCATTATATTTTGGTTAGTTGTTTTTTGTTAAAATATGTCATAAGTTATTGTACTTTTCATAAATTTGAAATTTAGTTATTATATTTTTATTTTTAAAAATTTTCTCTCTACTTTTTAGATTTCAAAATTTAAGTCTAACTGTTAACACTGTTAAAATTATTTTATTAAATTTGAGTTCATTACATCATCTTTTTAATTGTATTGCTATCAAATAATAAATTTTTTCATCTCAAAATGTCACATAAATAAAAACAAAAATTTAACAATATTAGTAATTCGATTTGAATTTTAAAATTTAAAAAATAGAAAGATTAAAATTTTGAAAACAAAAGAAATAAAGATTAAATTTCAAACTTATGAAAAATATAAAGACCCGTGACATATTTTAATTTCTTTATAAAGTTAAAATATTTTTGATGTATAATATATATATATAGTTTTAAAAAAAATCTAACTTATCACTAACAAGTAAAAACAAGAGACAAGCTAGGCGTTATTTCTCAAGATTTATACTTTCTTTGTTGGAGATCGGTTTCTTTTTGTAATAAAGAATTTACTAAAAAATTTAACTCGGCACCCAATATATATTGTTATTTTTTATTAAATATGATGTAATCGTATCTCGAGTTTTTAAAAATAAAAAAGTTATATTGAGTTTTAATACGATTGGTATGAATATTGTTGTCAATAGAGGATGACGTAGATTTCAGTACGTTGAAGTGCATTATCTTCATATTTATGGTTGGAGAGAGACTATGAATAATTCTAGGTATTGTGTCAAAAATTAACAAAAATTATTTTAAAAACAAAAATATAAGAAAAATATTAAATATTTTACTATTTAAAAAGTATTAATTATTGGACCAAATTGTAATAAGCTTTATGTTAATATCAAAGATTAAGATTTAGATATTATGTAATTCATTTTTTTTTTCAAAAATTATAATGTATAATTTTTGGTGGTCCTTTTATATGGCAAAATCTAATTTTTAATAATTTTTTTTAAAATTCATTTTTTAAATAATCTCATTATAAGTTCGAATCATATCTATATATTTTTTATCAATGTCTAAAATTACCCATAGTTTTTTCCTAACCAATAAACAGGAGGATAATACGCTTCAACATCATAAACTCACGTTCTTTTACATTAACAACAATCGAGCTAAAACTCAATGGGTGATAAAAAAAAATTCACATGAAGGTATGGTACTAAATGAGTTGCTTGCAACTCACTTATTTGCCACTCAAAGTAGTTAAGAGATTTAACGCCACATATTCTATGGCAAAAAAGTTATCATGAAATTGAAAATATTAGAAAATATCACATTGTGAAATAGGAAATGAAGAGTTGATTTTGGAGTATATATTATATTCTGAAAATTTTAACATATAAATATAATCCGGAAAAGTGGTAGGCTGGCGTGGTCCATTGCGCCGGTGAGCGGATAAATTACGCAACCTATTTCTTTTTTAGAGAAAAAAAAACAATAAAAATACTAATATATGTTCATTTTTTCTCAAATATATGTCCACATTTTTAAGGGAAAATTATATTCATGGTCATTTTAAAATAAAGTCTATCATATTTTGATCATTTGAATTTTTTTTCAATTTAGTCACTCTAAATAAAATAATTGTGAGAATTAATCACCATCGTTAAAATTTATGTTTTCTTTTAACGGATTGTTGACATGATACATTAGTCCATTGAGTGATTGACATGTGATCTTCTTTTTGTTGACTTTTGACTGAATTTTAAAGGGAAAAGTTTTGGATTAATTATAAGGAGGTCCTTGAACCTTAGTAAAAATATAACAAAAAAAATGTCACATGTTAGTCACTCAATGTGCCATGTCAACAATTTGTTAAAAGCAAAAAAAATTAATGGAAATGATTAATTTGCACAATTATGTTATTTAAAATGACTAAATTAAAAACAAAATTTGAAATCATCAAAAGAAAACATACCTTATTTTAAAGTGACAATGAACGTGATTTACTCTTTTTTTAAACAATACCTCTAATACTAGTCCTATTATTTAAAAAAAAAAATTTAAACAATTAATTTTTTTAGTCACCATAATAATTCTTATCTCTTATATTCTTAAAGTATTTTTTTTAATATATTGGTGTAATTAAATGGTAGTACAAGGCACATATATTAGAAACTCAATGGAATCAAGAATGATAATTCATTCATTATAAGCATGATCTCAGAGTTACAACTACTAGCCTTTATATAATACAAGGCAAACTAATAGTAACAGACTTTAACCAACATAATTGTCTAACTGCTAACTGACTTACACAGCTTACTACTAATATTCTCCCTGCACCCTTCACTTTCCAGCAAAACTATTTAACGATACTACATTTAGTTTCTCTCTAAAACGTTCAAAGGCACCCACTGTCAGTGGTTTAGTTAGCACATCAGCAATTTGATCATTTCTTGGTACATAGTTTATTTACAATTGTCTACTTGTCACTTTGTCATGAAGAAAATGAAGATCAATCTCCACGTGTTTAACTCGAGAGTGTAGAACAGAATTAGCAGCTAAGCTCACAGTACTGGTATTATCACACCAGATAATTGGAACCTTGATAAACACAACCGCAAGCTCAACAAGCAATGACTAGAACCAAACAAGTTCTGTAGTAGCATTGGTAAGGCTTTTATACTCTGCCTCTGTAGTGGACCTAGAGACAACTGACTGTTTCTTGGATGACCATCCAATGAGGTTTTCACCAAGATAAATGCAGTAGCCAGAGGTAGATTTTCTATCCTCTAGAGAACCCGCCTAATCAGCATATGAGAATCCCACGAGCTTGACTGCAAAAGGACGAAACCAAACACCATGATCTAACGTCCCTTTCACATACCTCAACACACGTTTCACAGCAGTCCAATGCACATCCTTCGGAGAATGTATACACTGACTAATTTTATTCACAGCAAAGGTAATGTCAAGCCTCGTTAAACATAGGTACTGTAAACTACCTACTACCTTCCTGTATACTATCTCATCTGCCAACTGTTCACCCACATGAGTAGACAAAGTAGGAGCACTTATCATTGGTGTAGGGACAGACTTGGCATTAGCCATTCCTACTCGTTCAAGCAACTCTTGGGCATACTTAGCTTGAGACACATGCAAACCATCATGTAAGCGAGTAACCTCTAGCCCAAGAAAATACTTCAACTGACCAAGGTCTTTGAGAGAGAATTTTTTATGAAGATTACCGATCATCTCATCAATCTCATCAACGAGTGAACTTGTTACTAGAATGTCTTCAACATACCAACAAAAGAATACATCCAGCAGCATTTTTCTTAAAAAACAAGGAAGTATCTGCCTTTGAATTCTAAAATTGCAGATCAGTTACTAAAAATTCCTTCAACGTATGGAACCAAGCACGAGGGGTTTGCTTGAGCCTGTACAATGACTTCTTTAGCTTGCATACCAACTACCTACTTGCTGAGTCGCACACCACAAACCCCGGTGGCTGCTTCATATACACGGTCTCTGATAATGCCCCACTCTCATCTCGAATTGTAGACTTAGGAACACAAATAGTGCCATCAAGAAACCCACACAAACGATGAGTTTTCACCACAAGCAACACATGTTGCTTCCATGCAAGAAAGTTCCCATCATCCACCAACGTAGCAACTTTTTGAGTGGCAAACGTAAGTGAATTAAACGACTTATCACCGACATCAGTGGCAGACTCCATCGCAACAAGGAAGCAGAAACAAGAAACTAACTGACTTACACCTCTGATACCATATTAGAAACTCAACTGAATCAAGAATGATAATTCATTCATTATAAGCATGATCTCAGAGTTACAACTACTAGACTTTATATAATACAAGGCAAACTAACAGTAACAAACTTTAACTAACATCATCCTTGCATACACAGGTGCTCCAACCCAGGTCTCTTAGGATGAACATCATCCTTTTTTCCACTGAAGCCACTCGTTGGATTCTATTTTTCAATCATTAAAAATTATTAGATATTTATTAAATGAGGGATTAACTCAAATTGTAAAAGTGAATACTCAAATTTAAGATTCACCATTTGCAATTTTAAGTGTGGATATCAAAATCTAGACTGTGTCAAATTTTAATGTGATTAAACATATATTTGTAGTTGTACTTGTCATACTTAAAAAAATTAAACTATTAAAATAGTCATTTTTGTTTGCCTTAGGTTACATTTTAGTCACTTATGTTATCGTTTTGTTACGAAATTGTCACTCTGCTGTTACGACCTGTTACCTCCTAAACGACAGTCTGACGTGACAGTTAAAATGAGTTTTAGGGCAAAAAAAATCAATTGTTGCTTCTTTTTAAATTGGAAAAAATTAGGTTTTTTGGTAAAATTTTGTATTTTATTTTCATAAAAAAAAACTTTCTAATCCCAACTAAACATTCACATTGGCATTTAGAACTCATTTTAACTATCATGTCAGATTGTTGTTTGCGAGATAACATATTTTAACAATAGAGTGAGCATTTTGTAACAAAATGATAATGTAAGTAACTAAAACGTAACATTTCAAACATAAGTGACTAAAATGTAACCCGAGGCAAATAAAATTGATTATTTTGGTAGTTTATCTTAAAAAAATATTGGATATTTTTAATCATATTAAAAATTGACTGATTATTGACTAAGTATGTGTTTAACATTGCTTTTAAAAAGTAATTTTGAGAAAAAAAATACATTTAAGATAAAATCATTACTAAATAATATACTTTTGAACTTTTCAAAAATTCTTTTGGAAAAAACACTTTTTGGATCAAAAGCAGAAGCAGAAAATTGTAGCTTTTGCTTAAAAATGTTTTTCGACTCAAAAGTATTTTTGAGAAGCAATGCTAAACTGATCTTAAAGGTGAGTTTGAATAGGCAGTGAGATGTGGTGTATTTAATTTATTTTTTATCTTACTTTATAATATCGCTATAATATCTAATATTACCGTTATAACTATTTTTACACTAACTATAAATAAATATACGATTCATCTAAATTTACCCTAAATTGAGTCCGATATTATAAATAAAAACCTCCTCAATAGAGTGATAGATAATTAAATATTAGTTAAAAGGAAAAAAAATATAAAAAACAAAAAAGGAGGAGGGCATTGTAGTTTCCCACAAATGAAAGTGATGTAATTAATATTCACCAAAAAAAAAAAAGTGATGTAATTAATAGGGGGAAAAGTACAAACTTTTCCAGTGAAATAAACAAAGGCAACCTAATTGTGACCAGGAAGACCCCTTTCTCCATTTTTTTATATTTAAAACAAAAAATATATGTATATTAAATTACAGCCAACAATGCGGAAGGAGGGTTTGCATTTATAAAGAAGAAAAAGAGTGGGAGAGCCTCACATTTCGCCTCCTTCCTATTTTCACTCTTTTCACTCCTAACGAAAGGCGGCCCCTCAGTTCTCTTCTCCTCTAGCAAAATCTTTCCCCTTCACTGTTTCAAGTCAAAGAAATGGCGGAGGAGAAGAAGGCTCAATCTGCGGGGGTTTGGCCTACGGTTAAACCTTTTGTCAATGGTGGTGCCTCTGGTATGCTTGCTACCTGTGTCATCCAACCCATCGATATGATCAAGGTTTTCACTCTTCTTTACCTTCATTTTTCTTTTTCTTTTTTATTTCTGGTAGATTAGATCTTCAGCTTTTTTTTTTCTTCCTTCCAAAGTTAAATTAGATCTGGGATTCGCTTGGGTTTCTTTCATAATTTTCTATTGTCTAGCTTGGTTTGTATCGTTTCGGCTAATGGTCTTTTTACGTTTTGGTTTGGTGTAGGTAAGAATCCAACTGGGTCAAGGATCGGCAGCAACTATCACCAAGAACATGCTTAGGGAGGAGGGTGTTGGTGCCTTTTACAAGGTTCTTTTCTACTTCATTCAAAATTTGATTTTTTTTTCTTGATCTAACTTTTCAGATGCTGGATCTATTATCGGCTTCTTAGACCTGTGATGGATGCTAGATCTTTAATTTTCACATTGTTTAGCATAGTTCCTTTAAGTATATTCAACGTTTCGAAAATTTCTACATTTTGGTTCAATGATGTATGTGAAATTATTTATAGGTTTTGAGTTGACGAAACTTTGGAATTGAGTGCTGTTTCATTGGATGAGATGTGTTTGTTGTTGATTTGTTATTAATTATTGGTTAGTAGTATAAGTGAAGGATGATATTGGCATAAATACATGCTTTCTTGTTACATCGATTATCTGGAGGTTAGACTTTTCACAACTTGAAACTGCAATTGGCTCATCTGTGGTTGTACATAGGTTTAGTGACTTTGTGATATTTCAGTCGTCCATGCATCTGTCGTCTCACTTTTAAATTTTTGGACAGGGTCTATCAGCAGGACTGCTCAGGCAAGCTACATACACTACTGCTCGATTGGGATCATTCAAGTGAGTGCCTAAAAATGGGATAGAATGTAAAACATTGTGCAACTTTGATTATATGTTTCATGATGGTTCCTTTTTTGTTAATGATCAATAGTTTGATTCTGAAGTGTGGACTTTATTTTTGACCTTATTTCCACTGCCTGTGTATGATGTGGTTTGCTTTTGAACTAAACTTGGATACTCTATGTGGTTCTGGTTCAGCTTTTGATTTATTTCCATTGTTTCCACAGAATGTTGACAAACAAAGCAATTGAAGCCAATGATGGGAAGCCCTTACCTCTATATCAGAAGGCTTTGTGTGGTCTGACTGCTGGTGCTATTGGAGCCAGTGTTGGCAGCCCGGCTGATCTGGCACTTATTCGTATGCAGGCTGATGCTACTTTGCCTGCTGCTCAGCGCAGAAATTACACCAATGCATTCCATGCACTCTACCGTATTGTTGCGGATGAAGGGGTTTTGGCACTTTGGAAAGGTGCAGGCCCCACCGTAGTCAGAGCTATGGCATTGAACATGGGAATGCTTGCCTCTTATGATCAAAGTGTTGAGTTTTGCAAGGATTCCCTTGGCTTAGGAGAAGCTGCTACGGTGCTAGGTAAGTCTTTTAACTATTACATTTCTAAATTTGTCATGTGGGCAATACTCGTTTGTTAGAAGTCATTGCTAATATAAGGAAATATTATTAAAACATTTTCAGTTGGATGACCACACGTAATTGTAGTTTTTTGTTTTTTCCTTTTTGAAATTAAGCATTAAGCACATCCCTTTTTTAATGTCATATGCATAAGTGATTGCTCTGGAATTACTATTTTACCCTGAAAACCACATGATTTTCCTTGAAGATTTTCCTTGAAGCAAATTACTTGTTTATGCTTTGTTTCTACACCTCTTTTTCTAATAATGAATACAATGGGAAAATAAAAAAACTAAAAATAAAGTAATAACCAATGATATAATAGGAATATTGGCTCTCCAGAAAAATAAAATAAGAACCATAATTGTAAGACTACATATAAATAAGTAATATATAGCCCATTTTGTTATTGGAGATCCAAATTAGGGCTTAGGCATTAGAAATGGTATGCTCCATCAAAGAGATATCGCTTTGGTAATCTTTGGGTTTGTGCATCTTCTTTAAAGGCTTGGTCTTGATGCCTATGTCCTATGTCCTTTTAGGAACCCTTGATGTTTCATTGATACATTCAGAGATTTGAACAGGAAGATTGGCTCTCTTTGCTTTTATTTGTTTCTTAATTTGAGAATTGCTCTTAGCGGTTGGTTAGGCTCTTGGGCTTATCCGCCCCTACCTTTTATCTTGTATATAGCTAGAAAGATCAAAGATATAACGATACAAAATATTTTCTCATGAGTGGGGGTTCTGGTTCATGGGTTCTCTTGGTTATATGACTCATCCAAGTGAGAGCTGCTCCTGATTTCAGAAGTGGCATTATTATTAGACTAGATCTCTTTCTACCGTGGTCACTTCTTTGTAAATCAAAATAATTGGTGTATATGCTTTCAGAGTTGATTGTGATACTTTTTCCAATTTTTAAGACCGTTTGTTGGCATGCATTACTAATTCTAAAACTTGTGTAGTTAACTGGCTTTTACATTTCTTTTTATTTAGCAAAGAAATGGCTATGCACTCTCTTCCCATATTGATTAATGTTTCTTTTCATCGTCTCAGGTGCAAGTACTGTTTCGGGTTTCTTTGCTGCTGCTTGCAGTTTGCCTTTTGATTATGTCAAAACACAAATTCAGAAAATGCAACCTGATGCTTCAGGAAAGTATCCATATACCGGTTCTGTGGACTGTGCCGTGAAAACCTTCAAGGCTGGAGGACCATTCAAATTTTACACCGGGTTCCCAGTATATTGTGTTAGAATTGCTCCCCACGTCATGGTATTTACTTTCCTATGTCCTCTATATGTTGTTTCTCAAGCTCAACTGATATCTAATGACTGGATGTTGTGTTATGCAGATGACTTGGATATTCCTGAACCAGATTCAGAAGTTAGAGAAAAAAATGGGGTTGTAGAGCGGTCTCGCATCTGAGAGACGTGGACTAATTGATTGGGGTGAAATAAAATACTTGTTTTTTGCAGGTTGTGGCTAATCATGCAAATTTTGAAATACATTTCAAGTCAAATCTTCGATGTTGTCTTATTTTTCAGATTAAAATATTTAGGGTGAGATAGGAAAACCATTTGCATCCCGGAGTTATGATTTTATTGCAACTTTATACTTCTGATTAAAAATAAATGTGTACGAAACCATGTTCAAAGCATTCAATCATTTATATTAGCATTTCATCATCTTGAACAATTCAATTGTTTAAATGCTCTGGTTTCTTGCTCGTTCTTTTTATTTTTTTGCTTCATTACTCTCGTATGTTTCAGGCTTTACAGCTCTCTTCACCTTGTTGTTTGGTGTAAGTTGCACCGGTAAAATTATTTAGGTTTTAAAAATGATTTTATGATTTTTAATTTTATTAAAAAGTTTATACATAAAACAAAGGTTGACCATTGAAGTGCTTCATGGGTGTCTTTACAAATTCCTATGTATTGAAATAGGCTTCTTAAAACTATGACGAGTATGATAATGTGGTGTTCACAACATTTGCCACTACAAATTCATGGACTGAATTTGCATCCGAACAACTCGCATGAATTCCCATGGAAAAATCAAACCATACTGCCATTGCAAAGCTGCAATTGTGGTTTATGTTTTCACTTTCTTTTTGTGAAAAAGAACATTTGGTGCCCAAGGGCCGAGTTCTCCTTTGGATCTTCGCTTTGCAGGGTAGGCACATTGCTTCGAATCTTCCCAAGAAATATGGTAACTTGGTCGGCCGAATAAATATCCTTACTTTTGGAATTCGCAAATGATTATGATTCAAGTTCTTCAAAACAGATTGATCTTACCTAACAGTTAGCGTTAGGAGAGAATTTCCATTCCCCTCCAAAGTATGATCTTACCTCTCTCTATCTTCTACTGGCGACAATATGTAATTCATTTTGTACTTCTTTTTGTCTATCTTCCAATGACCTTACACCCTCTTTACCAGACTACGCTTCCCCTTACTAATTCTTTACCATTGACAATGCTTTTCCATTCCCATGAGTTTTTACCGCTTGGGCTTGACATTTCGACAATATTTCTTGATAAGAACCCAACTTTGGTTGCTGATAATTCTCCATGCTTGCTTCCAGTTCCAAACAAGGGCTTTATTCGTATTATACATTCTTCTACTTCCTACAAGCTTAGCCTTCCATTGGGACAATTTGGACTCCATTTTGTTAAGTAAGGGTTGGAAGAATTTACCTCTCCTTTTTGCTCTCAAGCCCTCATCCATTATGGTTTTCACATGTAGAACGCTCCTAAACATTCTCTTAAATCTAGGGTTAGATGGAAAACTCGGATTTATTAAAGTTTATTTGTAACCTTAAGAGCTCACAAAATCGATCAAATATCCTTTTAATCTTAAAGTAGGACTCTTTATTTTCTCTGTGTTGGGATTTGGTATCCTTAATGTAGTGATATCATCAAATGTACTTCCAATTTTTTGAACAAATTGATTTGATAAAATTCTATCATTTACATTAATATCTTTTGTTTAATGTTCTCGGCAGTTTTTGCATACAAAACAAAATGTAAACAAATATTAACTCATAATTTACCTAACGTTTAACTAACAATGAACTATATTATGTGATCAGATCATAATACGAGACTGCAACTTATATTAATAGATAATTTAAATGCTCCATGGTCTAATAATAATCGACTTTTTGTTTTCTTTCAATCCTTCGTGGATAAAGAGAGGGAGGGTAGAAGGAAGTTAATATAACAAAGTTTTGAGTTGTGGAATCCAGCTAAAGGTAGACATAATACTTTTTTTGGAAATGGAATTAATTAATTAATATTAGTACATTCAAGCAGTGTTTGATTCTAAACAGAAGTAGACATTATTGAGAGGCCACACCATCAAACTCACAAATTACAACCATTTGTCCATTATTTACCTTCTCCAATATTTCTCTGTTCATCAAAAACAGACAAAAATCGGATTATTTCCAAGCCTTGAATGACACCACAATTGCATCTCTAATCAAACTACTATTAGAGCCTTTAAACCAATTTCACCATCTTCCACTGCCAGCCATTCACCTTTGTGGCGGATCCACCGTTCGAACGTTTGCACCCATCATTCCTTCGATGCGATCCTTTGTTATCTCCACGAAATGACCCACTATTTCGTGGAACTGCTTTAATCCTGACAGTGGGAGAATGATGGAAGACCGATCAGAACCTGCAACCTGCAATGTTGAACAACCAACACTCCATATCTTACACTTCATTAATATATATATATATATAAAATAAGACACAGAAATAAAGCTGAATGGAGAGAATACTTCAGATATCCTCAAGAAATGTCCTCTGTTGTTGCTCCCAAGATCAAAGAAGAATCTCTTCTGGTCAGCTCTGATCACCTTTGAAACCCCCATGTTACCAATTTCATCTTGTGCTGGCAATTCAACTGATCTATCTACATTCAATTCAGAAGTTGAGCTAGGTTGGTTGTGTCCAGATATGAAGCCCGCCCCTACATCATCTGAAAGCCCAACAAGACCTTCTGAAGGTTCAGAACTTTGCTGCTTCACAAAACCCATGTAGACACGAGCAGCCAGATTGAAATTTGAATGAGAATAAATGAGAATAGGGTACTGATATATAACAGCAGAGTAACCGGAAAGGAAGGAGCATAGGAATGTAGCTCAAAGATACCTGATTCGGCAATAAGAAAAGCCTTGATGCCTCATTGATCTCTGCCAATATGTTCCTGAAGGCTGCCCACCCTTCATCCCTGGTACTCCCTGCTGGCACAATAATGGTACTGCGGTTTCTGCTTACAGATGCTTCAGACACCTTCACAGACAATTTCATTAGAGACACATTTTTTTTCAAAAGATGAACTCCTACTTTTGATTTTTCCGATCCTCCAAACAATACAAGTTAATGCAAAGAATCAAAAACAAGATACGATACTTACTTGCAGGAAGAGATGGCGACGGGGTGCGGTGGGGCGCTTTTTTGCCCGTCCCAACTCCAACCAGATAATACCCCCAACATAACCCAACTCCAACCCAATCCGAAATTAAATATTAATACAGGTACCCCAAACCCAACCTGAAAAGTCAAAACTATAACTGATTCTGACCCGACCTGATGTACCAAAATTTTTAATTTTTATCAAAATAGAATAACATTTTTTAATCTTTTATTTATTTTAGTGATATTATTAATTGTTCTCTAGGTATAATTATGCTAGAGCAAATATTAATATAAATTTTATTGTATATTTTACACTAATATTATATATACAAAGGTATTTTAAAAATTATTCTAGGGCTAAGCGGGCATTTTCTAAACTTGACCCAACTAATAGAAGAATTAGACAGAACCTAAGCCCGGCCCGATAGTTGAAACCTGTCGTGTCCAAGTTTTTCTTGCCATCCCCATTAGCAAGGAAAAGAGTCTTAAAAGCCTTTAGTAAAAAAATTTAAAACAAAAATTTGAGCACTAACGGTAATAGTGCACCCAATTGATCCCTCAATGACAAAAAAACCATTTGAGCGCTAATCGAAACCGCTGTCGACCGATTTGACAGTTAACAAATGTTGACGCAACTGATGGAAGCAATGAGAAATTGGCATGTGGCCTGCCACGCGGATAAGTATGCCACATCAGCATACATTAAAAAAATTCCTATCTCAACTGGGATGACTTTTACCTACTCAATCAAGACATTTACTTAAATATGGTCCTAATTAACTCTAGTTTTCCACCATTGGCATTCCCTACATGCTAACCAAATAAAGAAGTTCCAAGAGTAACAAGAGTTTCCCGGGACAAACTATAAGTACATATTTGACATTTTCTTCATCTAATTTCTCCCATTTATTTTGTGAACTCCATCTTCAAAGATGAGGGACAAAAGAGTACAAGTTTTTGCTTAAAGCCATACTCAACTTCTGTCTAGTCCTGTCATAGAAGGTTCTCACAAATAGGCATCACATAATCTCAAGAACTTGAATACAAATTGCAAGGCATTAAATCAACACGTTGCAATGTTAATAGTAGACCATTCCCCACATGTAATTTGGAGAAGTAACGTCTTAAAATTTTTGGGCACCAACAAAGTTACATATGAATCATCTTTTGTTGTACAAGCAGAATCATTGGATTGGTTACATTAAAACTTTTACCATGTGAAAGTAGATTTCTTACTTTTAATTGTTTCTATGGCATTGTTTGTCAAAAGGGATCCTCATTCTTTAGGATTTTTCTAGAATGGTTTTTAGTATATAATAAGCACATACAATTATTACCATTTTCATGTAATATTAATAATGTTGCCTATTCTTGTTTCCTTGAGAGCCAAAACAAGTTGTTTAGTCATGTAGTAGCCACTTTACTTCCATTCTGCAAAAGTTGGTATTAAAGTTCGAAGAAAGAGATACCAATTGGTTGGTTGATAATAAACTTCTTGTCCAATAGAAGATGACTTGCAAAATGAATTGCATTCTTCAAACTTGACAACTTGGTAGAATAACTACCAAAGTATAAAAAGCTCAAACAAGGTACAAACGAATTCATCTTTGACAAGACTCAGAGATTGTCAGCTACAAATATTTCCACTATCAAAGCATAATGTTTAGAGAAGAGAAGAGGATTATTCCTTGTTGAAAAATAATTGTTGATTTTATTGTCATCTACCCCAAGGTAGGAGAACAGAAAACCTGATTTAAGCCCTAATTAAGATGGCCAAGGAGCAAAAGGGGAAAAGAAAAGCTGCGGTTGGGAAGAAATTCAACAAACTAAAAGAAAAAACTTTTATAATTTATCGCCAAATTCATTGCTACAAATCCATCAATCAAAAAGTTCTCCTCTATTTTATGATGACGATGTGGTAATCCCTTCGATTCAATGGATTTCTCTTCCATGGCTACCCATCTCCATTTTGTTTGACATTTGGGTCCTTTCTAAATTAGTTAGGTCTTTTATGAATCTATATTCATTTTTTTGAACTATTTTGAAATGTATGCTCTCAAGATTGGGATCAAGACACCGAATGAGTAACAAAAAATCATATTCAAAGAAAGGGTCTTTGCCCTTATTTTCATTCCTATTTTTGCCAACAGTTGCATACATATCTTTAAAATGCTAGAACTTTCAACTTGTTTTATTCATGAATAATTACCTCTCAAATAGGTTTATAATTTAGGAAATAAGATACAAAACCCTAATTAAATATTCTATCAAGGAAAACAAAAATGACAGAAAAGAATCCTAATGGTCAAATTCGATTATTAGTCCCTGTACTCTATGTAAGTTGTGGATTTAGTTTTTGTACTTTAATTTGATAAACTTTAGTCCATGGACTTTTCGAATTGGTCAATATTAGTCTCCGTACTTTTTGAATTTTAAAACTTTAGTCCTAATCAAACGGTAATAGTTAAATCTGTTTGGTTTAATTCTTCTATTAGTCCTATACTATGCATAAAGTTGTAAATTTAATTTATATTCTCCAACTAGATTATTCTTGTTTGCTATATTTTTTTAATTTTGAAATTGCAATCTTGATGTTAAAAAAGTCATTAAATCCATTAACTGTTTTTTTTTTTTTTGTGAAAAATATGTGAAACTAGTAAGCTGAAATGACATTACACATGCGATAATATGTTTGTTGCATCAAACTTTAAAAATAACAAAACTTAAGCTACTGTTTGGTTAAGACTGAAATTTTGAAATTTGAAAAGTACAAGGTTTTAAAATGACCAAATTAAAGTATATGGACTAAATCTACAACTTACACATAATATAGGGACTAATGACAAAATTTAACCTATCCTAATTTATTAGGAAGTTTTATTGAAACTAATGAGGAAATTCTAGGAAATAAAATAAAAATCAAATCACCTTAACATTACTCCGATCATGGAGAGAAAGCTTGTCCTTAAGCTTGAAGACACAGTTCCATTGTATCCTTTGCTGCCTACATTAGTTCACTATCTTCTATTCCCAACCACAAGAGCTCTTTTACATAAATGGCTCAACCCATATTGCTCATCGCAATTATAAAAGACCTTTGCAAGTCGTTCAAATATCTCTCCTCTTGTCAGCTTCTTAGCAAAGGTAGAAGGGGCACTGCAACATGCGGTTGTAGCCTAAGTTTGTATGCCTAAAATCATCTTAGTCATTGTTTGTGTAATTTTGAAGTCTAGACAAAAGTATGTTTCTTGTGTGGACCCATTTCTACCTGCAATTTTTTTTTTTCAAATTGCCTTGCTAGACTTATCTCTTGAACCAAATTGGTGGGCGGTATAATTCCGCATCAAGTCTGATGGGTCAATTAGGCATGCAATGAACAGGTTCAGCTGTTAATTGATTCGCACGAATGATGAGCACACCAAGGCTGCTAGAATCACCATTGGTATTCCTCAACCAAACATGTCTACTTCAAATTGATGAGTTCTCCTAACAAGTTGCCACTAATGGGTGGCCAAAAACAAAGCAAACAAGATCCATTGAAGATCACCCATGTCATATTTTGTTCTTCCTGTTCCAATTGATAGAATCACATTTGCACCTCTCCTAAGATGATGAAGGCAACCAACTGAACCTTATCATATGAGGTAGTATTCTAGTTGGCAAAGGACTTTTCACATCTATGGAGTCAAACAAGAGGGTCATTTAATCCATCGTATGTAGGAAGTCAAGTTTGGTGTATTTAGGCACTATTTCCCCACCCATGCTGCCACTTTGGATTGTTGTATATCTATCACTGCTCCTACAGTTGAAAAGAATGCCAAAGTATGCAATCTAGTCGCTGGTGTTGTTTGAAATGCCTTGGTCAAAAGTTTCTGCCCCCTTCCCATGTAAGAAGGTATAAAGCAAGGCCTCAATCTGTTCTAGGTTTGCATCAACTCATGCCTTTGGTGTAGCCACTTGCTCTTTGTACCAAGCTTGAGCCTCATAGAGCAAGTTTCAAATTTTCTCATCAAAAGTTTTCTCGTTCATGGTGTCTAACTTTGATGCCAAATTATTATGTCCCAAGTGCCAATTCGAGTCACCGCAAGAGTAGCAAAAAATCAAATTAAAAGAAATGGTCTTTTCCCTTATTTTGATTCCTATTTTTGCCTATGAGTGTGGACCTCTAACGTAGTAGTTGACTACTTTTTTTGTGGATTACAAGGGGAGGGCAAAGCCCTAACAACAACGCGACTGGCACGACTCGAACCCAAGTCACACCTGGGGCAATGAACACCCATGACCATCAAGCCAACACACGGGGTTCTAGTTGACTACTTTTAATTTGTTGAAACTTTCAACTTGGTTTATTCATGAATAATTTACCTCCTAAAAAGAGATCTACAATTTAGAAAATAAGATGCAAAACTGTAATTTCATATTCTAATAAAGAAAACAAAAATGACAATAAAGTAACCTAATTTATTAGGAAATTTTATTTAAACTAAGGAAATTCTTAGACATAAAGTCATAATCAAATCAGAATCAAATCCCCTAACATGAAATCTTAGCCTATGTTTGGATTGGATGTAGGGAGAGGAAAGGAAAGAAAAGTATGGGAAAATAATATTCAGATAGTGATTGTTACTTCGTTTTACTTCTAGTTTCTTTTGTGCCAAAAAAAAATTTGGATATTAGTTGAATTGATATTTTAAGTGCGTAATATTTTTTAATTTTTAATTTAGTTTATATGAATTTGAAATAAAAAATTAAGGTTTTGAAGCACTTCATTACATGTGCTGTTTTTGAGAAGCAAAAATTACTTAAAACTTTTTCACTTGACAAGATTGGATTCTCTTCTTCCCATTGGTGTATTGCCAAGACCAAGCATTCATTTTCTATTATGGATGTGTTTGTTTGGTGTAAAATATTTTAGGGAAAATATTTTATTTATTTCGGGAAAATAAGTTGGTCAATGCAAAATTTTTAGAAATTAAGGTTATTTTTTTCATTTTTTTGTTAAATATTTTATAAAGCTAAAAATGGCAAAACTTGAAACGCTTTGAACCGATCTACTCTGAATGAAATGAATTTTTTTTTAAAGTAGATGGGGGTTGGGCTGGATTTCTTTTTTCATTTCTCATGCTATTTTAAGTCATTAATAAGTTGATTATCATGTTGTTTTTTTCATTTTTCAAATCTTAGATATGAGATTTCCCATTTCAAAGTATACAGTGTTTTTCTTATGCTTTTTGCTTCTTCTTTTTTTACTTTATTTTATAGTCTTCATGTTATTGTTGTTTCTAATTATGCACTTAGGTATTGTTGTTAGATTATACTGCTATGAACCATAAGATTATAGTTTAATTTATGCATTTGGTTACTTTTCTAGTTATGATATAAACGTTATACATATTACTTAAATTTAATTTTTTATATTATTATAAAAAATAATTTCAAATCAATGTTGTTTATATTTCAATTCATTGATAATCAAATTTTATTTTCTAGATCAATTATGAAAAAGTTCTCGTTAATACTGTATTCGTTAATATTATCCAACACATCTTGAAACGAATCAAACCAGACTTCAGAGCTCAAGGTATTTTTTACTGAAGTATGCACGAGCAAAATTTTTTACACAAGTTCAATTATAGAATTATGAGTTTTCAAGTTTTAGATCAGCTTTAGGCTAACTTTGAAGTTGAATTTATGATATTTTATGAGACCAATTATTTATTTTAATAATTATGTGCCAAATATGCAACTTTATTAATGGTACAATCGTAACTTGATTTCTTAAATTAGGATTAGTTTAGCTTTAAAAAATTTATGACTAAGCTTGAAGCAAAGCAAGGGTTGTTTCCTTATTTTTCATGTAACCTAAGTCATGTATGGGATACTATGCTTTGTAATTTTGCTCTTTGAGAGTTTTTACAAGATTTGATTCTTGTTCTTTCTTTAAAAGCGGCAGCAACTCAATCTTCAAGATAGTGGTGTTTACTTCTTCACACTCCAACTTATTTTTCAAGTAACTTAAGTCTACACATGGGATACTATGCTTTGTAATTTACTCTGAGAATTTTTATAAGATTCAATTCTTGTTCTTTCTTTGAAAATGGCAACAACTCAATTTCAAGATTGTGATGTTTACTTGTTCACACTCCAATTAGCAAGAGTTCTCAACCTTAGAGTGTTGGTTAGAGTCCAAAGAATGCTTTGTTAAATTCAATTGCATTCAAAATGGCATAGAAACATCAAAATTCATCATCCATCCACAAAATTGGTTCCATCAATCCATCTTTCTTTAATTTTTGATTCTCTAGGAAGTTCACATTATGGTTCATTAGATAATCAATTTGAAGAGACTGACAAAAAGTTATAGTTTATCCTTTCATATAGCCTCTGGAAACAGCTTTCCTTTTGAGGTATCTTACACATAGTAAGATGAAATGTAGAGCATCAATGTTTTTCCACTCTTATTAAGTTGTTTTAAGAGGTGCCTTACTAACTCTCTTTTAGCCAAGAAGGTTAAAGGTAAATTTGACTGTAATGACCAACTCAATTCAACTAAAAAGTCTATTTGAGCAATCCAAAGAGGTCAACAACAACAAACCAAAAGTGGCTCAAAACAAACTAACACAAATCCATAACCAATTGCATCTACGGCCTAATGTGGTAAAAGTTGAAAAAGAACAAAGATCTATTCAGAACCCAAGAAGAACTAGAGAGAATTGACTTGAAGGAAACTTCCTGAACTTCATCAACCTAAAACCTAAAAAGAACTAGAATCGAAAACCAAAAATGCCTTAAAACAAACCTAACCGAACCCATCCAGTTACAACCTTTAATTAAGATAAAACTAGCCAAGTTTTGGAAGGAATAAACCCTAGACGAGAAATCTCAAATTTAAGCAATAACCAACAACCTACAAGTTGATTAAAGATGCAAGGTTCAAGTAAGAAACAATGGTTTTCAATTCCTATGACATTTTTTCTTCTTTTTCTTTTTCCCACATCAAGCAGATAACAATACCCAGTGGAAGTAAAAACCAAAGCCAAAAAGACAGAAATTAGATATTTGAAGCTTCAATACAGCATTGTCATACTCTGAAGTAAAGCTATTAATGCTAGCAAGAATGGGTGTAAGAACTAAGCACCAAAGATCCCTTTATAGATGAGAATATTTAATTGGAGAAACTAATACCATTTCTATGGGAGGAAAATCCTCAGTTCCAACATACATTTTACTTGAAGGAGCGGAAAAAAAGCTGATCCAAGGTTCAAACAGCCATATTTACAATGAATGAAATATAGACCAAAATCATGGTGCTTGAAAATTGACATTAGGAGCTTCAAGGAAGCATTTTTGTTGCTAGGAAATAAAAGCATCAATTGATGTTAGATGGCTGACAGAATCAAACTTGACATTTCGAACAAGGAATATTGAATTGGAGGAACCCATATCATTCTAATAAAGGAACCATTTTGAGCTGCAACAAACCTTTAGATTGAGGCTATGAAAAGAAGCTTCATTAGCAAGAAACAGGGTAACTCTCATGCAAAAAGCATTTATGAATTTCAATGTCTGGAGGAGTATTAAAATTAATTCTTCTCAGGTAAAAGGGTTCCTAATTCAGGGTTTGTCATTCTCCAGGACCAGTTATTCCCAAGAGTTCTTGTTGTCTATCTCCTTTTCCAGCTAAAAGGAACCAGGGAATTGAATTTATGGAAGGACTCAAATGCTCTTCTTCAATTAAAAGAAAAAACCATCAGCCAGCATCAACTGTCCAGGATGAAAGACAACAGATAGTATTCACCACTCTAAGTTATCGGAAGGTTAGGGTTCTTGTAGCCGCAATGGTTAACGTTTATAGTTACTATTTGGAGACGAATACGAAAGGGTATAGCATTCGAAGTGCTATAAAACTAAGGTTTAGTTATAAGTAACAACAGCATGAGCTAAGAATGTGATTCTCCAGCACTATCCAACTTAAGAAGAGATCCGATCCCCAAAACCCTTTCTACTAAAAGCACGACATCATATAAGGAAACAGAAGATTGCAGCAAACATTTAGCCAATATATCATTCCATAGGAAAAATCTCAACAGCAAAAGAGAAAACAACGAGTGGAATTTGAGTCGAGCAAAGAAAAGAGCAATGGAAAGTGGTTCAGTGGAGGTAAAAGCTTACCTTCAAGAAACGACCCCTCCGGTTCTCGCCGATGTCAAAGTAAAAGACTTTAGTGTCAAGCTGCAATTCCTTGCTGAAGAGGTCGTGGTCGTCGGAGTTGACGTAGTAATTGAAAAGATCGAGGAACCAGGAGATGCCAGAAGAAGGGACAATGATGGTTGACCTGGTAGCCGATGTCTTTTCCGAGATTTTAAGATAACGCCCGCGTGGGTTCTCCTTGAGATCGAAGTAGAACAGCTTGTGTTCTACCTGAAGTGTTTTGCAAACCAGCTCCACATCGTTTCCTCCTCTTTCTCCGCCGCCGCCTCCTCTGTCTGCTCCGCCGCCGCCGCCAGAGTTCCCTTCCATATCCCTTACTTTCTTTTATTTATTTTAGATTTTTTTACCAAAAGAAAAAGAGAAAATTTTAAGCCTACGATGAGTAGGCTCCAACGTGGGTGGGACTTTCTTGGCGGATGCTGCTACCATAAAACTAGCAAACCGGAAAACTAAAGGCCTAAGCGACGAATCAACGATCACTAACTCAATTAGGTAAATTACAAAATATTATTTGGTAATTAAAATAATTTATATTCCAGTTAATTCGGTAAAACTTCATATATATATTAATAATACATAGGATGCACACGCATACGAATGTGATAGTATTTTTAATTACTATTTAAGTCACTGATAGAATTGGTGTCAGAAGTCAATCGAGTATCAGTTTGATTAGAGAAAATATTCTTTTCGTAATTAAAATAAGTTTATCAAGTTCAATTGAGAGATATATTGTCTTGAGTTTCGAAGCGAATGATTTTCGAAAGATAGAGACATAGATATGATTAATTGGATTAATAGTATATCAGACATGATCCAAATAGAAAAAATTATAGATCCATTTATGGATTTATTCACTTATAACATTTATAATGTAATATAATTAATTCTGAATAATGGACTACGTATGCGTAACTCATATGCTTTGATGTAAATGAAAGCTTGAGTTCAAATAAATAAAGAATTAAAAATTGGTGCATTATATGACTTCTACATGATGTTGCATCATTTCACAATAGCGAAATTCATAGCTCAATAAATGATAAATGATAAATGATATTCTCTCATCGATATTACACGATAGTTAAAAAGTAATATGGCCACGGATCATTTGTTTTAGTGATAAATGAGTTAAGTATTATGTATTAATAATTGACTTTTCATGAAAGAAAATATAATGATTATTTTGAAGTACAATAATCATATTGAAAGAATAAATTTATTTAAAAAAATTAGAGAAATGTAATACACTTTTGACAAGGATTATTTGTCTTTTAAGATATATATTTCAGAAATTGTGATCGAAATTAACTGGATGGAGCTAATTCGAGTAGTATAGACTGAAATTTTCAGTAGTATAAGAAAGATTGTTGCTTTCTCTACTTTAGTACTGAAATAATGTGCACCGACTTATACGACCGAAACCGGTGCAGAATCTATCATCTTGGTTCAAGCCTTTTTGTCTTCCATTCCCTTTCCTAATATCGATAAATTAAAATAAAATAATAATTTTTTTTAATGGAATTGATTATTCAGATTGTTGGATTTGGGGCAGTTTGGACTTTATGCATTGGGCAATTGGACCTAGTTGACAGAGTCTAAACCAATGGTCAACCGAAATCAGGGCATAGTGGCATACCATACATTAAAATGTCTTGTTTTAAGAAAAGAAAACTAGAAATTCAAAAATAAAAAAGAAAAAGAAAGAGTGAGTAGGAAAAGAAAGAGGAAGAGGGAAAACAGCAAATAAAAAGGAGAGAAGACAAGAGGTTCGTGTTCGCGGCCCTTTATTTATTGATTTATTGATTTATTTTAGAAAAGGATTAATTTAATTTTGAACATTAGAAGGATCATTTAATTGATGATTTTGAGAAAATTTGGTACTTTGGTGGTTGCATTTCTTGAATGAAGTCCGGCCTATGCCAAATACAC
Source organism: Kokia cookei (assembly GCA_039519145.1). Classification (NCBI taxonomy): domain Eukaryota; kingdom Viridiplantae; phylum Streptophyta; class Magnoliopsida; order Malvales; family Malvaceae; genus Kokia; species Kokia cookei. The sequence goes on along the minus strand of CM076900.1, from coordinate 35,337,901 downwards.
AGAAAGGAAAGAAAAAGAAGAGTTGGAGTTGGAGTTGGTTATGATTAGATTGCTTTGAAGAAGCAATCAAAATTGGATGAACCGCAGCAGATGATGGTTTGTTTATGCTCTCAGAATGTGAGAGATGGGATTCACGCTTGTCTTCGCGATTACGATAGACTCCAGAATCTGGCCGTCGTCCTTATTTACATCCAAGTAAATTACCTTCTTCCTTTTTTGAGATTAAAAGCAAAACAAATCTAGGGTTTCTTTGTGCTTTTGTAAAAAGCTGTTATTTGATTCATCAGATCGGGTGCTCCTTGATTGGATCCCTCGGCGCATTATACAACGGTGTGTCGCTCATCAATTTGGGGATCGCATTGTTCGCTTTGATTGCCATCGAGAGCAGCAGTCAGAGCTTAGGTCGAACCTACGCCGTTTTGCTCTTCTGCGCCATTCTGCTTGACATTTCGTGGTTCATCCTCTTTTCCCACGATATTTGGAACATGTCCAGCGAGAGTAATGGAATGTTGTTCATCTTCTCCCTCAGATTAACGCTTGCCATGGAGATCGTGGGGTTTTGCGTAAGATTCTGCTCCTCCCTCTTATGGATTCAAATATATAGACTGGGAGTTTCATATGTAAACAGTGGTGCCAATCCTCGAGACCCTGATTTCGATTTGAGAACTAGTTTTCTGAGCCCTGCAACCCTACCCAATTCCAGACAGTGCTCTCACAATGACTCTGATGACGCTTTAGGAGCTTCCATCGACGATCCTGCTTATTACTCTTCCCTTTTTGAAGAACGTCAGCAACTCAGTAGACATTCATTTTTGGTATAACCCCTTACTCTTCTTTTTATGTTTCTTGTTATCGCAAGTCAAAACTGGTTCACCAATCGCCGTTGACCTAGTGCTAAGGAGTTTGGTGCTCCTAAGTAAGGTCTTATTTTCGAGTCTTGTGAACCAGAAAAATAAGTGCCCCGAGAATTTCCCTCGTTTGGGATCCGACTTGGCTTGACTCTAGAATAGTCGAGGCCCAATGTGACTATTGGATATCTGAATTCTTAGAAAGAAAAAAACAATGAGCCAAAACTAGTTGATGGTTCTTTATCTTTTTAAAATTTTCTCTCCATTTTATAGGGTCAAAGTAATGCTGTTAGTAGAACTGGATCCACTGCTGGTGCTGAAGTTTCTTAGCTAAAGCCATCGCCTGTTAGGACTCTTTTTGGCTAATGATGTAAGCATCTTATTTCCCCTTAGAGTTTCAGTTGACATTGTAACTCATTAGAGGTATGCTTTACTCTTTCTTTTAGCAGCCTATTCATCCTTCTGCATAGATTCATAAGCTCTTACAGATAGCTCAAATTAGAAATAAGTCTGTGTCTAACTTCAATGTAGATTTAAATTTTGATGGTAATACTATCTAGGAGTGATTTCATTGTTTGAAATTGTCATACAATCTTTTTCAGTAAGACTAGTTATGTACTTTCTTGTTGACGAAGTGTCTTAAGTATGAAGATTGACATCTTTTTGCTTGAAAGCTTTCTGCTTATTTGGTTTGATTGTTGAAAGTTATTGACATTACCCCTCTTGATTGTCAGCTTGAAAACAGAATTACATTTTATTTAGCACAACAATGTAAAGGAAATATTAAAGGTTCTGGCCAATTTCTGATAAGAATCCACTGGTTGCTGCCATGTTATAAAACTTTTGACTTTGAATGTTAATATTAATCTGATAAGATTTTCTTCTGAGTACCATCAGCATCAAGTTACTCTGGTGATTGGGTGGAGTGTGCTTTTCCATTCCTCTAGTTTCTTCCTCTATGTCTGGTTTATTCATGCAGTTCCTAATCATTGTACAGTCACTCTTCGGATCTTGCAGTGGCTTGTTTAAGAAATTATCTTTCCAGGCATTACGTGCTATCACAAATTACATTATAACATAGCGGAAAGAGTTAAAATTGTTGCTGTTATACTTCTTGCTGTGATAGCTAGGTCAGTAGCTTTTTGGATTTTTTTAGGACTTATTTGGAAAGCTACTTTGTAATTGGATTTGGGTGTAATTGCTTGTAACCACACTATATTTGATAACCAATGTAATTAGTAGGTCTCACTGAATTTAGCGTAATGGGAGCACTCCAATTCTTAGAGGGAGGGTGAAAACCGGAGTAATTACACAGGTTGTTATATATAATATACTCAAATCCAATTACTTTATGGCTTTCCAAACATGTCCATACATGATTTAAGTTTAAAAAGTTATTTTTTATACCATAATAATAGTATTTTAATTTTAGGATATATATATTTTATTTTTTAAATATATTTACTAATCTCATTTAAAAAAATCTAAAGAAAAAAATATTAACAGGAGATGATTTTCTCTACATTTTGGCCTACTATATCAAACACGTCTAGGGAACTAGTATTTCTTGTAATTACAAGAGGGTGCAATTACTATACTAGTAATGACACTTTCATCTAATTACTTTGTAATACCCAAACACACCCGTTATTGGAAGAGAATGTTGAATGAGTAAAAATGAATTAGTTAGCTTCAGACCTTGGGCTTGTTTAAAGTCACACAAAGGCTGTTTGATATCGGATAATAATAGCAGTCATGCTAGAAAACTTCTGATTATAATTTTATGTTAAACCAAAGCTATTGATTTATAGATAAATAGGTATTTATGAGCTAAAGCCCTAAATACCGAATATAACCTAAATCCTAACATTTGGAAGCTCAGCAAAATGCAAGTGGTATAAAATACCCTAAATAGTCTAAAAAGGTATATGGAAATTGCAAATGATGAAGAACTGCTAGGTGATGAGGGCTTACGGAAATTCTGTTATTTGAGTACTTGAGATAGTAGAGAAAACTGAATTTAAATAAAGAGCAGAAAGAAAATATCTCTAAGCTTCACATCAGTTTGCATCATGCAATCATAAGAGCAACAATGATGGAAAGTTTTCGATGATACTTTTATGTTAAGCCTAAGCTATTTAATCTAAAACTACATGGTAGTTATAAGTTAAGCCCTAGATTCAAATACATAGAACTGATAGAAGATAAAATATAGGATCATAAAGCCTATTGCTTGGTAGATAAGCAAAATAGTAATGCTATGTGATAGGTGTATTGTTTTTTACACATGTTTTAGGATATGAGTTAACAATAAACTAATTCAATTGATAATGTTTAGCCACTCCCATGGCTTATTTTTAGTAAAGAAAAGGAAAAATTTCCGCTTATTTTGAAGAGGTCTTATTTTTTACAAGAGCTTTTGCTCATCTTTCTAATTTTAAGTTTAAATTTATACTAACTATTGTAATACATCTATAATAAATAAGCTATTTCCTAATGTTATTATGCTGTAACCAAACGAGGCATAATTATTTTAAAAGTTAGATGAAACAAGCTTAAATTTCTAAATTATATACAATAACATTCATAGTAAATTGACAACACAAAACCTTATATTAGTTTAATCCCTCAATTAACACATTTCTATCCTGCATTAAGAAAAACCAAATAATTAGAAATCAAATGGTTAGAACCAGTCTGGAATATTTCTTCATTCCTATTTGAAGATTGAAAAAATTATTTAGAAAGATATATTGAAATAAGTGATACAAGTTTGTTAACTGTTAAAAAAGTAGCGGTCTTATAAGTTCGTAATGCAGTATTGTTGCTGCTTTTCTCGTCTTTTTCTTACTGGATTTGGCAACATTCTATGTGATGTCTTGTCCAATGTTTGTTTAAATTTGTTGTTTACTGTTTGTGTACCTTGTCCCATGGATTTGGCAACACTGTCTTCTTTGCATTACTGTCGTTCTTTGTTATGTCAAATGGTCTATACAACAGTATATAACGTGAGCTTGCGCTGCTAATTTATTGGTTACAATATTTTCAAGTTTTGCCACTCCATCACTTTGTTTGGCGCCTTTACCCAAACTCAATAGTTGCAGGTGGAGAATGATCCAAAAGTGCTTCAGAAGATTGTCCGAATTCGAGCACATATTTGAAAACACAGCTTAGTATTACCGCTTATATATGTCTTGATGCTTCTTAAATTTATTCAGCAGCCCAAGATATGGCTGGGAGTGTGATTTGTATAAATTCCTGCTTAGTGATTCTTTTCCCAGGATGTAGCTGCAGCTCTGAGTTAGACAAGACAAATCATCAGTTTATCTTGTAAGTAATAGAATACATTAACAAAGGGATTTTGCAAATTGAGAAGCAGTTCAAAATTTGTATGTTTATAGTGAGCCATAGTTACTTTCTTAGCTCAAAGGTCTAGATTAGAAACCAATCCCAGCACACGGGCATGGTTAGTGGTAACATCTACCATTGTGCTGTTTGCATTGACTTGTTGCCAGGGCTTAACATTGAGATTTGAGATGCCCTTGAGATGTCTCTAGGTTTAGTTGGAATGAAGAGCCCGGTTTAGTGCGTTAAAGTGTAGGCTTTGGAAAATCCTTTAGAAATGCAGAACAATACTGAGCCATTCTGTCTTTTCTTTTTTAAATTCCCATTTTGACAGATTTGTGAGAGTTTTTTTACAGGTGATTAAATGGAATGATTTATTTTCATTTTCTTTTCCGTATTATTAAAGAAAAAGAAATTTTCTTTCTAACAAGGAATTTACAAAATCCAGACTTCTGAGTTGTTTTCTGATAAGATTTGAGTCCATCCATTCTGGATTTTTCTCACTCAAATCTTCATTAATAATGGAGGGTATGGCGTCCCGATCAATGCGTGTAGCAACAAAATTAGAATCCATTTCATTTTGCTAATGTCATTTATGAATATATGAGCTTTGTATTAGGAGTTAGATTATATTTTATACACAAAATTGAGTAAATTAATCTCTGCGCATTATATAAAAGAGTAAAATCTTTTCTGTTAAAAAATTTATATATTTTTATTGTTAAAAATTGGCATAGAGAATAATCAAACAGTTAGAAGTGACGTGTCACGTGTATTTTATTTCGACGTACAAGTATTATCGTTAATAGTTGAAATGAATGATATTTTTAGTAGTATTAATTTGCTTTTTAATTTAATGTATAGAAATTAATTTATTCATCTTTTAAGTAGAGGGGATAAAATGTAATCTGACTTTTAATATAAAGACATTTATGATACATTTACCATTGTACCTATATAACTTAAATTAATAAAGGTTTTAAGGTAGGAAAAAGCCCATATCAATTAAGCTCCTAAAAAATTGTTTCATCTTATTGAACCCTTACTGATAAAAAAAAAATTAACTAGGTCCTCTTGTTAATGAGAATTGTATTTGATTGTTAAGTGTGCTGATATGACAAACAATCACGTCAGCAAAAAGATGAAGAAACAAAAAAACAAATTAAAATTAATAAAATACATAGATTTTAGAATTAACCCATTTCTCCATATTCATTTAAGATGAGTGTAAAACTTTAAAAAAATGTAAATATGTAAAATATAAAAATATTAATAATTTATAAAAATTTTAATAAAAATGCACAATTAGAATGAATCTGGACATATATTTGTCTAAATTTAGATGATTCAAGGCAAACGAATGTCCAAATTCATTTTTAATTATTCTAGGAATTATTTTATTTGGGTCTTGTTCGATGTACTTCAATCCAAATAGTCACATCTATACCTCTATCTTTTGAGAATCATTCGCTTAAATATCCAAGACAGCTTGATAAACGACATAATAGCTTTTAATTGACTTGCTCAATTTCAATTAAACTATGAATCATTTAGATTATCTACTAATATAAGTTATCTTTTTGCATTTTGATCAAATCATATAATGCAACTTAATATTAATTGAACATTAGGTAATAAATTAGTTAATATTTGCTTTGCATGCAAAAATCATCGAAGACATTATACAAAAGATATTAATGTGAATGATGAAATTTTATTAAACTAACGTGTTCGAGAAATTGTAAATACATTCGACGATATCGCCACACAAAGGGTACTAGTTCTCAACATGGACCTAAAAAATCTACATTTCATATTGAATATCAAATTAATACTTCTAACCTTGATTTTCCTCGGGATCCTCCTTTTCATGTTGTCCAATGAAAGATCACTCTTAAAAATCATGTTAAAGGTTATATTCGATTGTAATATGATTACATTATTAATCGAAATCATATCAACTTGTCATAATGACAACCATACACAATAATACAATTTACAAATTTACTTTCAACATTTGATAAATATAATAACATATTATTGGCTAACAAACTAAGGATAACTTTCATACCACTAATTCATGAATTATGGAGAAAAAAATTTAGCTAATTAACTAAGTGGTGGGAACTTTGCATGTAGTTTGAGGATTAGGAAGAGGATGATTTTGAGAGAGTTGTTTAGGAATATTTATTTTTTCCTTTTTCTTTTTTACCGGAAATGACAAAATTTATATAAAATCAACACTCATAAGTGTCGTAAAATATCTAAATTTGACAGCTCTTGATGTAGAGATTTTCTTTCATCATGTCAAATTTTTATTTATGATGTCAAAATACAAGAAATCAAAAGAAATCTTAAAAATTAATCATTGGAATCTTGGAATATGTAAGTGTCGAGTTTATAGTTATAATTTTTATCATTACCTAATAATTAAACAATAAATTTTATATGTATTATTCAACACATTTGGAAATATCAAAGTAATGTTTAAAAAATCCATTCTAAGAAATGATAAAAAAACTACATTTAACTAAAAATTAGAGGCGATCATGAGCCGGGTTTTAGTAAAATTTTAGGCTCATTTTTTAGGTTTGGGATTAGTCCGACCTGAAAAATTGATTTAAAATTTTGCTTAAGCTCAACCTAGATAAAAATGCTAAAACTCGAACCCAGCCTGACCTGTATTTTTTATATAAAACTAAATTTAAAAAATATGATACATCAAATACATTAAAAACATTAAAATAAATATTGCTCAAAAATTAAAAATAAATTAAAAAAATATTTATACTTAGATAACACTAAGATATGCAACTTAGCAAGCAAATACCTTTAAAATAATAACAAAATTAACAATAAAACAAGAATTATACAACATACAAACAATAATAACAAAATAGTAGCAATATAATAACGAAATAACATCAAAACAGTGATAAAATAGCAACAAAAACAATTAAAACAACAATAAGAAATAGAAGGTTTTTCTTTGTAAATTCAGGTTGAGCCGGGCAAAAAACCTTACGTGAAGCTTGACCCGTTTAGAATATAAGTCTCATTTTTTGGGCCTACATTTTGTCTAAAATTTCTCATTTTTCGAACAAATATTCAGATCGAACCTGATAACTCGACCTATGATCAGGTCTACTACAAACCATTAAAAATATAATATAAATTTCTTGTAAATACTTTGTATTTAAGTTGTATGATTTGACACGTGAAAGCAATTTTAATAAAAGTTTATAATGACAAGGTAAAATACCTCAAGACAAGGTTTTCTCATGTATATATATATATATATATAAATATACAAACAATTAGGTAAGTAAAGGGTAATTGGGTAAAATGAGAATTAATTAATTAGTAATATAAGTTGAGTATGTTATGAATATTATTAAATGAATGTTTAAATTTTTATCTCCTTTGACTTTTAATATTCCATCTTCTTTAATCTTTCATATTTTTGTAACTACTTTTTCTTGTTTATGTATTAGAATATAAAGAGTTGAATCTCTCTATATATAGAGAGGAGTATGCTACTTGTAAATGGGATGAAATATATAGAATGCAATACATATTATCTCTTTATTCTCATCTATTATTCTTGTGTTCTTTACATCATTATTATTATTTTATAACACGTTATCGACACGAGCTTACTCGATAGTATTAAATATTTTGTTGGAGAATAAGCAATCTAGACGTACAACGTCCTTGTTAAAGCAACAATGTTAAGGTATGTGAATTTTTCTATGTGCTTGAAAGATTTTGAGATTTCAATATTCTTAATGAAAAAAAATTAAAATGATGCTCATTTTTTCCCGTATTTAAATATGAATTTATATTTTATATATTCCATGATATGCTTGTTTATGATCTAAGACTTTGAATTAGATTGAAATATCAACAACTTGAATATTTTATTACTTAAATATGTATATCTTTCATAACATATGTCATTGACATGATTAAAAATAAAGTAATCATTTTAAAAAATATATATTTTATTTGGTGACCTTTACCAAAAATACTACGTTGCCTATTATATTATTATTTTTGACATTAGAAGCTCATATTTAATATTTGGATATGTCATATGAAAAACTTAGAAAAAGTTAAATATACTTGTACTGAATATATATCCAGATGCATATGACATAACTTATGACTATTTGTTTCTTTGCGGATGAAATTTTCTATGGAAACATTGATTATAGTAAATAAAATAATGTGATGTCTCTAACTAATATTCCATAAAATATTTTTTGGAGTATTCTATTGTTATGTTGATTAAATTGTAATGTTGACCTTAGTTATCACAAGATTTTAATAGATCTAGATGATCATATTTCTATACTTAAGTTTGAATAGAAATTAATAATAGTGCTTTTTCGCTTTAGTTGTTAGTTTAAAATATATAACTTGACACGAATAATTATGAGAAAGTTACCATTGTGAAAGTTCAATGATTATTATCTACATGAAGAATTAAAAGTGTGAAACATCTAACTGTGAAAGATCCTCTTGATTCTTGAATGATGTAATAATTTGAAATAATGATTTTACCATTAGAAAACGATAATACTCTCTAAAGCTTTCTATGATTGAAACATCATGTGCTCCTGCAGCGGCAATATTATGAAAAAGGTTTAAAAAGTATTTTGGAATGATCTCATGCCTTTTAGTGAAAAAGACTTCATTCCTTGAAGTGAATGTTACAACACATAACAACTATGAAAAATCAAAATATAGAAATCGTGGTTGTCGTTGTAATTGAGGATGTGATTGGAGACGTACTAATAATTGTTATCATGGTTGTTATAATAGTGATTCTTCTAACCACTAGAAAAAGAATAATAAGGAAAATCAAGGAAATGGAGGCTAAAAATATTCGAAGGTTATTGAAAATTCATGTTACCAATGTTGTATGAAAATGCTTTGGTCATATACCTGTCGTATGTTTAAGCATTTAGTAAAATTTTATCAAAGCATCCATTAAAAAAAGGGAAATAATACTGAGATAAATTTTGTTCAAAATGATGAAATGGAGGATAATTTTCTCAGAAAAAGATGAAAATTTTCAATATGATGCTAAAGTTGGCCATGCATACAAGGATGATTAATATGTTTTCAATGTCTATTTGATATTTGCTTGGGGATGATTCCTTTCTCTTTATTACAAAGGATGCTTATAATTATTACTTCTCATCTATGGTAACCTAAGTTAGTCTAATCAATTTCTTTTGAAATTTGATTTGATTTTTATTAAGAAGTTTAATTTATATAGTTCTCTATCCATAATTATATGAATTTTTAAATCTCTTCACGTATTTAGTTATTGAGATTTTTATGTGAAGATAAATGTTTTTATTTTTATTGGTTCATTTTAAATAGAATTGATTGGTTTAATTCTGATTTTGATTAAGATATATGATTATTGGAAGTAAAAATGCTTGTCATGAATTTTGAAATATTCACCTTGTTTGGATAGTTTCATAATTGAGGTAAAAATTAGAAAATGTTTATGTTTAAACCTTTATAGTTATAAAATTACTTTAATCTGACATTATAGTATTTTACATTTTATTATGTCATAGTATATATAAAAATATATATTATCTAACCATTGTGATTTATTAGTAACATGAATGTATTATTTATTATGTTTAATATATGTTTTATTTATACTTATTTAATATATGTTTTATTTATACCTATTTATTTTATTTTTATATAAATAAATTAAATATTCATTAAGGATATATAATAAAATGATTGCATGTTCCTGAAGAGCTAATATTGCATCAAACTGTAAAAAGCTCTTGAAGAGCTAATATTTTACCTCCTTGAGATGCAAAATTTTGTAAAACATAAGATTATTTTTCAGATCAAGAAGATATATGTTGAAGGAAATTTTTCTATGTTTTACATTAAAATCATGGATAGAAATAACATGAGATACTCATTTTTTGTATTATAAATATTCTCGTAAAGAATACATTACACTTATATGAATGACATATGAGATAATGAAAAGAAGTTCATAGTCTTGATATGACCGGTTAGACCATCTCGAGTCAATGTTGATGCAAAATAAATTGATGAAATTTTATATGAGTTTATTGAAAAATTAGAAGTTATATTTTAATAATTTTCATCATACTAGTTATTTGGACAACATATTGATCTAACACTAGCTAAAGTTAGAAGTCGGTTGCATTTTTTAATGATAACCAAATAATATATATGATCATGTATCACATGTGTGCAACCCAAAGTTTGCGATACTATTTTTTGAAATAATTTGATTGTGCACAATCTCTATATAATGCAATTTGTGCTAACAACGCTGGTGTATTATATCCCTAGCATGATTTTCATAGTTTTAGCTGGGATAATTTTAAGTTATTTATTGCCTATATATGTTATATTTAATGGTTAGCAAAACTATGCCTCCATTTAGTTGCTTAACCGTTAATATAAGAATTGCTTTACAATAAGCATGTAATTTTATTTGCATCAAGCTAACATGTAAGAAATATTTGTCTCATAAAAGTTGACTTTCATTTATAAGTCAATGGATTCTATCTAAGAATATCTAGATGTGCAATATCTATTTCATATTCCGTCATAATGCACTAAGATGTATCATCTAATATGAAGTTGAGAAATTTTAGAATTTTCATTAGATATTGAAGGGGGATATATTTATAATTTTGAAAAAAAAATATTGTCATGTTGCAAATTTTCTCGACATTAAGGGGAGACAAATTAGTTAAATAATTATGTCATTATTTTTTTTTTGTGATACTCACTAATATTATGTGCATAAAGTTTGAAGGATAAAAATTATTTGCTAGATATGTTTAGTGAAGACATTTTAAGATTCCATATACTAGTTGATACATATACGAGCTAAAATGCTCCAAATAATTATATGTCCCAGAAGGACAATGTGATAAAAAATAAATCTTGAGCATGCTAGAAGCATGACAAGCTAGTCGACTCCATAAAACAAAAAAATCATTGAAAGAAAGGAGAAAGAAATGAAGATTGTCACATACTAAAAAGAGGCAGGTACTCTTGAAGATGCTCAAGACATAACTTTTAATAAAACCCTAGAAGAGGTTCAGATACCTGAAATTATGAATATAATGAGATATCTCAATTAGTTATGTCATAACTAAATATGATGGAGTTGAAAAAAAAATGAAATTGTTGTCAACAACAATAATATACGTAGAACACTTCAATATTATAAAAAAGTGAGGATCTTGATTGAAAATATACTTGAAAGCATTGAGATGAGAACAAGTCATCAAAAATAAATAAGTGTTTCTATTATAACTTCTTAAATGCATCTCGGACAAGAATTCAAATACCCGAAAGGTGTAAAGCCAAGGGGAGTACATGTCAGCATAATAGTGAAAAAAAATACAAATCATAATATATAGAATTTGACTTATAACAGGAACGTTCACAAGACACTTGATATTTATTATGAAGAGATATACTCTCTTGTGGTGGATGCAATTACTTTTAAGTTCTTGATTAGTTTGGCAATAAGAGAAGGACTTGATTTACGCCTAACGGATGTAGTTATAGCCTATTTATATGACCACTTGATAATAACATTTACATGAAACTCTTAGAAGATTTTAATTTTCCAAAAGCAGCTAATTCAGGTTCTCGAGAACATTACTCAATCAAATTAAACAGATCTTTTTATGGATTGAAACAATCTAGGTGCATGTGGTATAATTGCCTCAGTGAATACTTACTGAGGGACGACTATAAGAATGATCCCATTTCTCCATGCATTTTTATAAAGATGTTTGGATTAGGATTTGTTATAATTGCTATGTATGTTAATGATTTAAATATCATTGAGACTCTTAAAGAGAATTTAGTGATAATGGAGTGCTTAAAGAAAGAATTTGAAATGAAAGACCTTGAAAAGACAAGATTTTATCTAGGGTTAGGATTACAAATTGAGCACTTAAAGAATGGAATATTTATGCATCAAACAACATATATAGAAAAAGTGCTAAGAAGATTTTACATGCATAATGCACATCCGTTGAGTACCCTAATGCTTGTTAGGTCACTTGAAGTAAATAAAGACCATTTTCTATCTTCGGGAAAATGATAAAGATTTTCTTGGTCCTGAAGCACCATATTTAAATGCTATTGGTGCATTGACGTATCTTGCTAGTCATACACGACTTGATATATCATTTGCTGTTAACTTATTAGCAAGATTTAGCTCTTGTCCAACACGAATACATTGGAATGGGGTTAAACATGTTTTTTTGTTATCTTCAAGGTACAAGAGATATGAATTTATTTTTCTCTAACCTATCCAAAATAGAATTAGTTGGTTTTATATATGCAGGGTATTTATCTGATCCTCATAATGCTCGATCACAAATTGGTTATGTTTTCACATATGGTGGTACTGTAATTTCTTGGGGCTATATGAAACAAACAATTACTGTTACATTTGAGAAATTAATTTTCAACACTGGATTTCATTGTTTCAAATATCTTAAGCGATGATTACATGAGGGGAAGTAAATTCACACACTATATATATATATGGTTGTGATATACTATGTATCAAAGGATTATATTCACTAGGTTTTTGTCCCATAAGGTTTTTCCTAGTAAGCTTTTTAATTAGGCATATCTTTTATACAATAAACATCCAATGGGAAGTGTTATGAATATTATTAAATGGATGTTTAACCCTTCATCTTTATTGACCTTTATCCTTTCATCTTCTTTAACCTTTCATATTCTTGTAACTACTTTTTCCTATTTATATATTAGAATATGAAGAGTTGAATCTCCCTATATATAGAGAGGAGTATGCTACTTATAAATGAGATGAAATATATAAAATGCAATAAATATTATCTCTTTATTCTCATCTATTATTTTTATGTTCTTTATATTATTATTATTCTTTTATAACAGAATAAAATAAAATAATAATAGAGGAGAGAGAGAACGCGTTTGGATGATGTTATTACGAATAATAAAAGGAAAAAGTGCAACTGTACCCTTTTCATTTATTGTTTCTTCTTTCGACACATTACATTCTTCTTCTTCTTCTTTGTTTTTTTCAAGTTTTTAGTTCCTTTGCTGTATTGATTTAAGGTAAGAGAAATCAGAACATCTCTGCGGTATGTTTCGGCGTCTGAAATCTTTTGTTTTGTTGATTATACTTTTTGCACTGATTTGGGTTTTCATCTTCACTCATGTTTGGTTTGAGAATTACAGATCCTTTCTCATGTAAACAATTTTTTATCCACCCAAAAAAAAGAGTATACTCTTTAAGAAATCCTTTACTGTTTTAATTGTCAAGACGTGGAGTTCTGTAAGTTGTTTAGTTTGGGGTTCTTCTGAATCTGTAATTTTATTGATTTATTTTGTATGGTTGGATGAAAAGAAAAGAAAACGGAAAAGAAGTGAATTTTTGAAGGGTTTAGGAGTTGGATCTAATTACATATGCTGCAACTTTTTTATCTGGAGAATTATTTATGTAGATCTGCAAAAATGATCTTTGTGGGCAGATTGCTTTCCTCTTTAATTGACTGTAATTGGTTTTGATGATGCTGTTTGCTGTTTTTTGTGACAGAACCTTAATGAAATAGGAGTATAGAAGGAGTTGGTGCTGAGGAAAGAAGGGAAAGGCCTAGCAGGTATTGGAGGAAGCAATGGCAACAAGGTACTGGTGTTATCAGTGTTCTCAAGTAGTTACTCGGATCATGGAAGCTGAGATTAAATGCCCATTTTGTCGAGGTGGGTTTATTGAAGAAATGAGCAATGGTACAAGAGACAGTGCTCCAGACGTGGATTCCCATATCCAATCTGATCGAGCACTCTCGCTATGGGCACCCGTCCTGTTAGGTATGCTGGGTACCCGTCACCGCAGAAGACTTAGACGTATCGAGTTTGAAGAAGAGGATGCTGAGAATTCTGATGGTGAAGCTCGCCATGGAGGTGATACCGACTTGGATCGAGAACTTGAATCCATCATTAGGAATAGAAGAAGGAACTCTGCATCAATTGTGCAGCTGCTTCAAGGTGTTAGAGAGAGAATGGCATCTGAAGGTGAGAATTCTGAGAATGATAGGGATAGGAATAGGGATAGAGACGGAGTAATTTTCATCAATCCTTTCAATCAGACTATCATTGTCCAGGGCTCTTATGATTCCAATCAGGGTGGTCAAAACCGAAACTCCGGCCGCATAGGTTCCATAGGTGATTATTTCATTGGTCCTGGTTTAGATATATTGTTGCAGCATTTGGCAGCGGCACAAAACGACCCCGAAAGATATGGAACACCACCAGCACAAGTAGAGGCGATCATGGCCTTGCCAACCGTGAAAATTGAGGAGAATTTGCAATGTTGTGTGTGTATGGATGATTTCGAGGCTGGTAGTGAAGCAAGGGAAATGCCATGTAAGCATAAGTTTCATAGTGGGTGTATATTGCCATGGTTGGAGATCCATAGTTCTTGTCCAGTTTGCAGATATCAAATACCTGCTGTTGGACAGAAACTCAATTCAGAGAGGCCTGGGAATAATAGCAACCGAAGAGAAAGTGAAAGTAATGTTCATGGACGTGGTAGTGGGGAAGAAGAGGGTGAAGGGGATGGGAGAAGTGGGAGAAGGTTCTCATTTCCATGGCCATTCAATGGTTTGTTCACATCAGGATCACAGTCCGGCAGAGGGAATTCATCGTCCTCGACGGCTTCAAGCTCTCAATCTGGAAATGCTTCTGAAACAAATGAGAACTGAGTTTGTTTGGTATTAGCACCCTGTTTATTGTTCAATATGATTGGTGCTTCAGTATTTTATTCTGCCTTCCCTATAATGTACAATAGTTAGATTAAGTTGAATTTCCATCTTGCAAAAGTGTTCTGGTTTTTCGTTTTTTCTGTATTCTTGTAGATCCTTGCCGCTTGGAACAATTCTTTTACGAAATCCTGAATTATGCCATATGATGTAATTTTGTTTCTATAAAATTTGAGTGATCCTATTTGTTTTATTTATTCATTATTTGCTTGCTTGGGCTGGTTGAAAGGTTCATCTGTGTTGTAAATGATGCTTGTGGGAATGGGAATCGGAAAGAATAACTTCTGATTCTAGTATTCACTAAATTCGTCAGCACCTGGATGAGACTTTTTGGCTAAGAGAATGGTCAAGTTTTGTTTTAGTTTCTGTACTCTTTGCGCATTTAGCCTTACTTTCTTGATGTGATATGTTAGAGGGTACTTGGGTGCGTAGGGCGACACGTACTCCCCTTTAGGTTCGACACGTATCCTAGACGTGTCTTTCTAACTTGATTTGTACCCAAAAAATCATTGTACATGTTCGCGTGTCCCGCTCCGCAAGGTTGAGAGGATTATTTGCATCTCTCTCTCACGAGGAATTGGCCTCATGAGGAATTCCATTGTGAGGAGTATTCGCATGTCTGTCTCGTGAGGAGTTGGCCTCGCAAGGCATTCCATCGTGTTCACCTTGCGAGATCAAATTACGGGTCACAAAGCTGGGCCAGATTTCGGGTTATGAGGTTCTCTATAACAAGCTTGATAAAGTTTCAGGCCCTTGAATAAACCAAAGGGAAAAAAATTGTTTCAACTATCCTCTTCTCCGCAAACCTTAAAACGAGGTTGACTGACCAGAATGTGATGAAAGTTAAAAGTGAAGTTGTGGGAGAATGAGGTGATAAGGCTATAGGAATAGGATGATGTGTTAAGTTGGATAACATTGATGGGAATTTGAGCTCCTAAGGAGGGTAAACCAACGGTTCGAGTACCCTTGGATCAGGTTTTTCTCGGACTCAATTTCTTAAGTTTGGCTTTTTTTTTCTTTTTTTTTTTTTGGCTCATATCATCTCGGATTTGAATTTTTCTCAGACTCAGATTTTTCAAGTTGAAGTTTTCTTAATTCAGATCCTTTTGGATTAAGATTTTTCGGGACTGAGTGAGGTCTTACGTATTCAAATGTTTTCGAATTTTCTAAGTTATAAACAATTTTGAATTCAATGTAATAAATATTTTTACTTATATATTTAATAAATTATAAATATTTCATAAAAATCATGGTTGTTAATACTATATCGGTTGGTACATATCAATTCGTTCCTCAATTGATACAAAGTAATAGGTTTCGTTATGACCAAGATTTGTGTGTTTTTGGCTCATTTCAGTCAATACCAACTTGTATTGGTACATATTGACTCGTCCTTGATATAAAATTTTAACATTTTAAACTCTTATTTTTTATTTTTACCTTGAAATTTTTAAAAATCATATTTAAACTTAAAATATAATTATTAGATTAAGCTATTCAACCTAATTCATAATTGAGATACATTTGCATGCATAAATTATATGAATATAATTACATTAATGTAATTTATTAAGAAACTAAAACTAATAATTGAGCTGACACAAGATGGTTCCCACGAGGAAAGTCCTATTTATTAATCAGACGATCAACCTTACCTAACACTCAACTCCTACCATTCCATTCCTTTCTTTTATTCATGTTTTAATAGCCTAACATTCAGCTACACTCTTGACCTAATCTCGCTACAAGTACCTAATATAGAAGAGCATCAGCTAGAAAACCCAGCAAACTCCCCCAGTTGCATCAAACATGGCGTACCAACAGAGGTACAGTATATGGAGATATGCAAAGCAACAACAATACAACTTCAAGCCTCCAAGGAATCAAAATGTTCATAAAAACATAGTTACGTTTAACATCCAATATGTGAACCAAAAATCACACTTTTTTTTTTACCAGGGAACACCAAAAATAGGTCATGAAATTTTACTTGTGATCTTAATGAGTTTTGTTTCTCATCCAAAAAGAGAACATCAAAAAGCTGTCTTACCCCTTGTACCAGGGAACCTCCCAAAAAATGGCATTGAAAATGCAAACCAAAAATCACTTTGCAGTCAAGATCTTGATCACGGATGCAGTCCCAATCCGGTGCAGAGCAACAATTGAATCCCCATTATGGCATAATCCCTTTGCCTTGGCATGCTGAATAGCAAACTCCAATGCTTCCTCTGTTGTCTCTTCATGAGATGCTCTGGCAGATCCAGCATATAAAAGTGGAATCAAACCCCGATACACTAAGCTGTGCCTTGCTGGAGCTTCATCGCTGCATGACCAATCGAATGAATCAGTCTGGATCTCAGGGACAACCACGGATAAAATGGGCATTCCAGGCCTATACTTAGCCACCAGCTTTGCAGTACTTCCTCCCCTGGTTAAGACCAATATAAGAGCTGATTTTGCTGAATTTGCTGTTCTAACAGCTGAAGAAGCCAGGCTTTCTAAGGGACTCATTGGCACTGGTGAGTGTTCCATAATCCTTTTGAAGACATCTCCATAATCAAGGGTGCTTTCTGCTTCTACACATATTTTGGCCATGGTCTGAACAGCAAGTTCTGGGTAAGCTCCAGCTGCGGTTTCACCACTTAACATCACACAGTCTGTGCCATCAAGAACTGCATTGGCAACATCAGTGGCCTCAGCCCTGGTTGGCCGGGGAGACTTTATCATGGATTCCAACATCTGTGTTGCAGTGACAACAGGTTTTCCTTGGATGTTACACTTGTAAACCATCACCTTCTGTGCTAGAAATATCTTTTCAATTGGAATCTCCATTCCAAGGTCACCTCGTGCCACCATAAATGCATCAGAATTTGCAAGGATGTCATCAAAATTTGCTACCCCTTCTTGATTTTCAACCTGCCATAGAATTTTAAAGGGAAGAAAACAACCATTGGATCCCACTATTATATGATCTGCTTCTTCAAAACTCTCTGCTAGCAAAATGTAAAACAGAATACAAATCATATCTAAAATTCTTCAAACATACCTTCGACATGAGAAGAATATTCTTAGCATGCTTTCCAAGCAGCTTCCGAACCTCCACGAGGTCTGATCCTTTTCGAACAAAAGAAAGAGCAATCATGTCAATTTGGTTTGGAACTCCCCATTCCAAGATATCTTCCTTGTCCTTTTCAGTCAAGGTTGGGAGGTCAACAACGACCCCTGGAAGATTAACGTTCTTCCTCTCACCAAGAACTGCAGAATTCTCACAGCGACAGTGAACCAAACCCTTTTGTTTGTCACAAGATAAGACCATAAAAGAGATTGTCCCATCTGCACAAAGTATGACCATCCCTGGTTTGACATCCTCAGCCAACTTTTTGTAACTCATACTTATCAGTGTCTCATCACCCTTTATGCTATAGTCAGTTGTTATGGTGATTTCTTGACCCTGTTTGAGCTGAATTTTCCCATCCTTGAGAAAACCAGTTCGGATCTCGGGACCCTGGAAGTTTACATATGAAGAAAGAGGTACAATTAATCAGCTGTACCATGTTGTAATCAAGACAGAAAGCCATAAAAGTTCCATACTTTATAAAAGATTATGGACTTTGGTTGTGCAAATACACAGAGCTCTTCAGATATCCTATGTTCAAAGGAAAAAAAAAAGATAAAGCAGTTTATGATAGATTTCTATGTTACTAACAGGGGTATGTTCAGATTCTTTTATGTTTTTCATATATTTGGAGGATCTTTGGAGGCGTTGAACCCAAGCGTTGGCTATAGGAAGGAGAAGCATAGAGATATCTTATGAAACGGTGGCTTATAAGCAAATAACATCAGTCATCAAATCAAAAATCACAAAATCATCATCGTTACCATCTATTCTTCTCTAGTTGGCTACCGGGTCAATCGCAAACATTACCTTTTCGTGGCCGATTAATCACTGAAATATACTAACAAAGGCAGTTGATTCTTGTATAATTGAACTTATGGTCTATTAAAAGGCTAACGTCCTTGGATTTGGCTTAATCTCAAAAGTAGAAAATAGAGGAGTTGGAACCTATCCTTAAGCACTTTTGGCTGTTTTCCAAGAAAACTATTGAAGCATACAGATTGAGATTTAGATCTGTGATCATACTGATGTTGGAAACAAAAGAAACAAGCAATCGGATCCAAGCAAAAACAAGGAGAGAAGAGAGCTTAAAGTAAAAGTAACAAGTGAAAGAAAAGAATAAAGGAATACGAGCCTTGGTATCGAGCATGACGGCGCAGAGAATTCCGGTGTTGAGCATGGCTGCCCTGAGATTGTCAAGGGTTTCCTGATGGTAGGCATGAGATCCATGAGAGAAGTTGAAACGAGCGACGTTCATGCCGGCCCTCAACAGCTTCTCGACCATAGGGACGGACCTGGATGCAGGACCCAGAGTGCATACGATCTTCGTCTTGGGCCTCTTCTCCATTTCGAAACCTCCTTCACAGCGGTTATTCATTTCCATTTTTAGTTTCAAAGCAGATACAGATTTGTCGAAAGGTTTTTCCTTCTTCTCCTCACACAGTTGAAAAGTAGATGCGAGCAGACAGAAAGTCGCGTTTGACGACTTCAGTTTAGAATTTATTTATTTATTTTACAGAATAAATTAATACAATAAATCAAATTAAAAAAAAAAAAAAGAAGTGGTTTGCTTTGCTGGTTTGGTTATGAACCTTTGGCATTGCTTGAGGAAAAAGGTTGGAATCCCTGCAATGGCAGAAGAACATGTTCCCTCAATATCCAATTTTTTGTTTATTTAATTTTATTTTTATACTTCGATGCATTTTTGAACAACATTAGATTTGACTTGACATCTGTCATGGGTCATTGTGGACAGTTTTAGCCTTTCCGGGATTCCGAGGTTGTTGTTATTTGACCCCAGATGCATGAAAAGGCGGAGGGACAACTGGACTTTTCCAAGGCCACTGCATTCGGACGTAGATAGGAGTTTCCAAATTTTAATTAAATTCGAATTTAATTTATCAATTAATTAATTAATATTATTTGATTGAAAGTGGATTAAAATTTTTTAAAAATTTTTATCAACAATTTAATTAATTAAATTTAATAAATAATATTATGTATTAAATTATTATTAATTAGATTAAATAAACATTATCAATTTATTTTTTATTTATTTTATAAAAATAAAAAACAAAATAAAACATATAAATTTTAATTAATTTGATTAATTGATTGAATTAATCAAAATATTTCGATTTGATTAATGATTAAAAAAATTTAATTAATTCAATTAACTGACTTGTTAACCGTTTGAATATATCTAGATTTAAGAGTTGACAAGATTCAAACATTAAAATGATTTTTTTTATTTAAATACTTAATAATTTATAGAATTTTAAATTAATAATAATAAAATTATATTTTAATCCCTTTAGAAATAATAAAAATTTAATTTAATTTTTTAAAATTACAAAATTATAAATTATTAAAATAATAAAATTATATTTTTATGATATAAAAATATATATTTTAATTTTAATTTTTCAAAAAAAAAAAAAAAACATCGCTCTCCCTCGAATCGTATTTCTGGATTTGTTACTTTTTATACATACATACATACCTACATTCGATGTTTTCTTGAGCCACAAAAGATCTCCCTCGTCTCGTCCTTCTCCTGTCTTATCTTTCAACAACAGGAATGTCAAATCAGTTGGAGAAGCATTACGAAATACCATGGATCTGAACCAGAGGCAAACTATGCACCACTGCCCATTGATTATTCCTTTATCCCAATAACATTAATTAATTATCAAAATAATACTTTTTTTTTTTGCGAAAGAAAGAAATCAATTTTCTAAAAGCAAATTTTTCATATTTTATTAGCTAGCCAACTCTTAATTAAATTATTTTTATCAATTATGAAAAATTATAAAATTATTATCAATCAATTTTAATTTTTTTATCACTAGCTGATTAATAATGAGAACTTTTTAAATTTGACATAATAATAATTTAATTCTTAACATTTATATATTATATCAATTTACTCATGATTTAAAAAAATTAATTCTTAACATTTATATATTATGTAATTTTGTTTTTTTTATAGTTTTACTTTTCTTTATGATCTTTTTATCTAAAAACAAAAAAAAAAATCATTAACTATATTTGATTGAAAAGATACAAAAATGAGAACACCAAATATCCAATATAATAATTTTTATTTTTCTCATTATTTTTAAATTAGCTTCAAAAAGCAAAACTAGAAAAAAAATTAAATTACATAATATATAAATGTTTAGGGTTATTTTTTTTTAAAAATCAGGACTAAATTAACATAATTTATAAATGTTAAGGATTGTTATTATGAAAATTTTAAAAGATGACACTATTAGCTAGTTGGTGACAGAAAAAAGAAGATAAAATTGAATAGTTGAGTAATTATTTTGTAACTTTTTATAAATGAGTGACAAAAAAAAATTATTAATAATTGATTGATCATTTTATAATTTTTTTCATAATTTGGTGACAAAAAAACTATTAATAATTAGATGACTACTAACATAGTTTACCTATTTTGTTATCCTAGCCATTAATCGTTTTATTATTCTATCAATACTTGAAAAATTAATAAAATAAAATAAAAATTGTTTTTTAAAGAAAAAATAATGGTAAATATCACTTTAAAGAATAATGAAGTATTCCGTTACTTAAGTTATTTAGGAAATAGATCGATTTTAAGAGCTGACATGAAAAAAAAGACACCTAATAAAAAGCGTTTTTCATAAAATACTTTATACTAAATTGTTTTTTTACGAGGATTCAACTTTTTGATCAAATGGATAAATGCTTTGTAGTAGTGTAAATTGATATACATGTTTGATTAATTTATAAAAACATTTTTATTTATTATTGTTTTAGTGAATTAGAAGAGCAAACTTCTAACAAGAAGTGATTAACGCGATTTTAATTCAAATCACAATTAAAATTTTTAATCAACGCACTTAACCATTAACCAATTCACGGAGTTCAAAACATTTTTATTTATTGGCGCTATAGCGCACAAATTTGAGGGGAAACAAACAACGCAGGAGGATTAAAGAAGAAAAAGGTGTATTAATCGGCCTAGTTATTGTCAACCACCGTACTAAGCCAAATATATGGAAGGTGGAAAAGGGCTCAAACTTACATGCTGAAAGTGACTGATTATTATTACATGGTGAAATCATCGGAATTATTGACAAGGACGACCATTGGACTTCTAACATGGTGGAAACCATCCGACCAAACTATTTCTCCAAAATCGTATCTTCCTTCTGACTTTTTCAATGGCTTCAGAGTGATGTAATACGAGTTTTCTTGCTTGGAGGGCGAAAAAATCAGCACCCTGGGCCACATCACCACCTCCACCCCATCAGGCTCCTTGGCGACACCGAAATAAACTGTAGTTTTCTTACCACATCCCACGTTTCTCACGGTCCTTTTGATGGTGATGGGACATCGGAGATTCGGGACGCTAATGGATGGATAATTTATGTTTGCATTTGGTCCATGCACGTTCTTGCAGTTGGTATCGACCCCAGGAGAGGGCAGAACTATCCTCTCTATTCGTTCTTGGGTGTATCCCATGTTGCAGAGGAAGAGAATGTAATCACTGGTTTTCATGTCGTAAATAAGCCCTGGGTCCATTGCTTTTAAAGGGTTTATGTGGCCGGCACCCATATCGAAAGGGGTTGAACCTGCCATTGATCCACCAGCTAGAATGCTATCATAGCTTGCGTCTCTTGTATAAGCTGGGAAGGGCAAAATCATTGTCAGGGTGCCCCAAATTTCTCTGTTTTTCACTTACATCATAAGAAAAAATGATAATGATGAAAAGTTCGTTTATCATATTCCTCCCCTTATCTCCCATTGCCGTTGACTTGTGAACATTTTAGGCATTAATGAAGATGTACAGCGGTGAAACACTACTTACAGGAAATGGCAAGATGTTAATTGCATCACATTCGGATCAGTAAGATCAAATGGTGGATACGAAGAACATGTTCTCTTGCTAAAAAGTAAAAACTTGTGCCGTATTTGTTTGATACCTGTGGTCATGATGGCAGATCTAGTGGCAGCAGGCGACCACCCTGGATGGACAGATTTGAGAAGAGCGCCCACTCCTGAAACGTGAGGACAAGACATCGATGTTCCCGACTGAAAATTCCATCGTACAAAGCGGTCATCGCTCGGCTGCAGAGTCGGAGGAGTTTGTGGTGGCCATGCTGCTAATATGTTGATTCCTGGAGCAGTGATGTCTGGCTGCAGTTACATAAAAACCAAAAAGAAAAAAAACCAACAGTTGTTATTCTAATCATCATCTGGCCTGTTTCTTCAGTACCACTGAAAGTAATCATTCATGTCAAATGTAAAATTAATAAAAAACAATTAAACACTTAGCAACAACATTGCAATTGAAACCTTTTATTCCTTCTGCTTTCAAATGTGAAAGTTGTGCATACCTTGAGAATGTCAGGTGATATTGAGCTTGGCCCTCTGGAAGAGAAGTACACTATGGTTGGCGCAGATGACTTTCCGATGACTGTTTTACTCGGTGATATCTTAACTACAGGTAGCCTGAATTCAACAAAGATTCAATGTTAGAAACCCTTTCAGCATGATCATGACAGAAATAATTGTAAGACATGTTTACTGTATATATATGTTAAGGAAGGAGAATAGAAGATGTGCATAGTTTCTGTTCTTTGGTTGAGATAAATTTGCATACTTGCCGGATTCTGCCAGGTAGGTCCGTATTATAGTCCCCTGGTTAATGTCAACATGCAGTGTAGGGATATCATAGTCGACATCCGCAATTGGCTTGGTAAAGGGTTCGGCAAAGATCAAACCCAATCCTTTTGCTGTTTTAACGGCTTCTTGTGCTATTTCATACACTAATCCTGGAGTGTAAAAGCATAGGACTACTCTCCCAGTAGCTAGTTTTTTATTCCAGTTCCCCAAGCTGCACACTCTGCACATAGAGCACATAGAGAAATTTTATGCAAGGGAAGTTTGAATTGATTATTTTCTTCAAATGATTAACTCTTTGTAC
The DNA here is from genome assembly GCA_039519145.1 of Kokia cookei. Lineage (NCBI taxonomy): Eukaryota > Viridiplantae > Streptophyta > Magnoliopsida > Malvales > Malvaceae > Kokia > Kokia cookei. The sequence goes on along the minus strand of CM076900.1, from coordinate 35,313,751 downwards.
TTTTGCATACAACATATATATATATATATATCACTGACAGATTCAGGTAAGAGAGAGAGATCACCCATCAGCAAAATAAGTGATTGCATTCGCCAGTCTGCCTTTGATTTCTTTGCTGATTATGCTTTGTCCCTAAGGAATGAAGATTAAATCAGTGCAAGTAATACCATATGCAAATAGTAGATAAAGGGAACGGCTTGGCACAAGTTGGTGATTTAATGTTCATGGCATGCCTCAAATGGTAATGGAACCTAATCTTGATTCTTTTTTGTCTAAAACAATTCCTTTGTTCCTTGAGAATTTATTTGATTTGATCTTACGAGCTTACTATCTTTTTTAGAGTGTTTTGGTGTGCCCCCTGAGCGGTTTTGCTCTCAAAGGCATTATTGCAGGATTATGGATCATCTTTGGGAACTTTGTCTCTAAGTTTGACTTTAGTATTTTCATAGTTTATATTTTGTTAAGCAATGAACTTTGTTCTTGGCTTGTTTTGCTTTGGTTAGTGCTACAATCTCTGCGTTTTAATGAAACTCATTTTTTATTTGTAGGAATTGTAGGTTTTGGGGAAAGATCATATCAGTTACCATTATGGTGAAGTTACTGTCAAGGACAATTTCAGTTGGAAAACTTCTATCAATAGTTGAAGCAGCTACGCAAAGTGACCATGGTGCAACATTTTGGACTAGAGACGGCTCTGGACCATCATTCCCTGCAGAGAACACTACAGTAATGCCAAGTTGCATTGCGTGGAATGAGCCAATATCTGCACTTGATGCGAAGAATGGAGACAAAGGAGGCGTTGCACCAAATGAAGCTGAGATTACATGAACTCCGTCATGCAAAGCATCATCAAAAGCTGCTAAGATATCAGCTTCTGTACAACTCCCTACACCATTTATGCCCCAGCATATTTTGTACACTGCAACCCTTGCCCAAGGTGCGCCACCTCTAGCAGTACCTTGGCCAATTCCAAAGAAGCTAGCATTTTTTACTATAGACCCTGCTGCTGTAGAAGCGGTATGCGTTCCATGACCGAGAAAGTCTCTTGCTGATCTATATTCAGGGTTACCGCTCATGTTAAGAGGCCCATACTCTTGTTCAAGCCCTTTGAGATAGTAACGTGCACCAATTAATTTGCGGTTACATGCTTTTGCAGGCTCAAACTTTTCTCCTTCAACACATACTCCTTTCCAAGATGATGGAATTGGTCTCATGTCAGGCTTTTCTTGGAAACTTGCAGATTCTGGCCATATGCCTTAAAGATTGAAAAACATTACAGACATATAGGTCAGGATGCCATTGAATATTACAGTATCTTTTTCTCTTTCTTTCCTTTTATACAACAATAATCTGTTTACATTTGCATAAAGAAGGAAGCAGTAACTAGTGCAGGGAAAGAGTTTATTTGAACTTGATATATAAATGAGGGAATATGTATATGCTGGTTGAATACCTGTATCAAAGATCCCAACAACTACGTCTTGACCATAGGTGAATCGCATCGGAATAACTCGAGTTTCATCCAGAGTAAGGCCAAGAAAATCCCAGCTTCTTGTTGTGTGCAACTTTAGAGTCTTGCTCCTGAAGACTGATACCACTTTGTCCATCCCTGCACACAATATTTTCTTCTCTTCATTGCAACATTTCTAGCTTATCAGAAATTTACTTCAGGAACTAGCAAGCTTTATATATTATATATAAAATGGAAAAGTTATCTAATTACTAGCCAATATGGTTGCTTGAGATGAATTGAGCTTTGCTGAAAACCCCGAGAAACTATTGCTGTAGCTATAGAGAATGGACCGCTTGGCATCTTCTTCACTGAAATAAATTTAGAGAAGGAATTTTGTGGATTAAAGACATGTTTACTATAAAATATACGAGCAATAGAAGCAAAAACCTGGCAAACACATCAGAGAGGACTTGAATATGAAACTGGGAAGTAAGTATGGGGTCATGGAAATGGTTGATGCCTAAATAAACTATGTAAACCTGCATGGATAAAATAACATGAGATTTGTCAGATATTGAGATGATTATTCAAGTGGAAGAAGCACTTTATTGGGTATAAATACATGAGATGTGGATGTTGTGTGAGCAAAATGAAGTGAAACTGCAAGGAATAGGACCCAGAAGGATTGAAGATGACAAGCAGCCATTGTCTCCTACTGAATAACCATAATGTTGGTTTGGGGTTAAATAGTGTAGTAGAGGCTGACATAACTTTGAAAATTTGGTGGCCGGCCAAAGGATCGATGGTTATAGTGCGTGTCCTTCAAGGCTTTCAAAGCTGCAACAACACTGATATTCCTACTTGTCTAGTGTTGCACCTATATACATCAGTGATCTTAGGTTAGAATTAAAAGTAAAGACTACCTTCATAAAGCTCCACCATATGCCATGAATACCATAGAGGGCAATGCATGTGCCCTTCATCATTCTCTAGAATAATACTTTTGCACCAGCTTCACCTTTTTTTATCTTTATAGTTGATTAAGCGACTGAGATAACTGCAATTTATCTCGTACCATTTGAAGGCCTGTGTTTCATTTACAAATTAGCTTAGTAAAACTTTCTGCTTTCCTACTAATTCTACAAGTACCCAGACACTATACCCAAACCTAGTTGCTATCATGCATCACTGAAATCAATGTAATTATGAGACTAGCATAAAAGTTGCAGAACTGTCATTATTTCAATTTCTTTCTCTTTTCCTCGAAGTGTAATAGTCCTGTTTTTGGTCTTTTCTACATCATTTGAGCCACCTTTTTATGAACCATGAATAGTGCCTTAACCTGGTGATGCTTGGAAACTGGAATTTCCTTAGGTTATGGACTGCTTTAAGGTTAATGAACATCTACAAGAAAGGGTTTCTTTAGGCTTGTACCAAATGCTTCTCTTTCAGTAGAATAATTAAGGCTCCTTTCATTCTTTCCTTGTAATCCAACTAAACTATAATCATCTATATGTTGTATGTGCTTCAATTATACCCCTATACATGAAGAGGGCCAAAGCTTCAAAGATGGAAGGCAACCTAACCTAGCTACATCTTGTGCGGTTGTCGAGACTTACAAAAATAAAATCGTACTAAAAAATATAAATTTAGCAATTTGTAGTGAGCTGTACATAAAAATCAGTAATAACTTTATTTTATCAAATAAAAACAAGTAACTTATTAAAATAATCATTTTTATTTCTCTCGTGCTATATTTTAGTCACTCATATTTAAAATATTATGTTTTAGTACTTTATGTTATTGTGTTGTAACATTTTAGTCACTGAGCATTAATTGTCATTAATGATGTAACGGTAAGTTGATATTACATGTTAGATCATCATTTCAAATGAAAATTTTAGATTTAATTATACAATTGGTCTCTATTTTTTTCGTTTTGAGTAATTTAATTTTTCTTTTACATTAAAAGAGATGGAGAAAGGAGGAAAATAGAAGAAGAAGCAGAATATAACGGAAAATAAAGAGAAAAAAAAAAGAAAAAGAAAAGTTAAAAGAACATGAAAGAAAAATTCAAATTGCTCAAAATGAAAAAATATGGGGACCAATTGTATAATTTAACTTAATTTTTTTGAGATGTTGATTTAGCGTGCCACATTAGTTTACCGTTACATCGTTAACGAAAATTAATGGCTCAATGACTAAAATGTTACAATACGTTAATGTAAGTGACTAAAATGTAACATTTCAAACATAAGTGACTAAAATGTAATTTGAGAGATACAAAAGTGACTATTTTAATAGTTTACCCTAAAGTAAATAGGAGGAGGGGGTTTTAGGAAATCAAAATTAAAATTAAATCTAAAACTTAGCAAAGAAGTCAGCAATCAAAATTAAGAAAAATCAATGAGATGAAACTCTAACCAAAAGTAAAATCTCTATTTGATTCATAAGTTTGATCATCGATGCAAATATATATTTCAGTATTCCTTAATAAATTAGTTATAATTACCAAACTTTGTGCTTAACAACCAATCTCTTCGTATTGATTTGATAACCAAGAGGAAGCTAGTTGAAATTATTTCCCTCGTCAGTAAACAACCTTAATACTTCGCGCTTAGAGTTTAGCTTTCTGATAACATTAAGAACGAGAGAGACTTAATTATAACCAACAAACACACACAAACAGAGTTTACTTAAGTTAAATTACATGCTCACACAACATAAAATGCATATTTATCTTATATCTAACTAGGTTGTTTGCTACCTGTATTAGAATCAATAAAACAATTATGAGTTTAACAATTCTAATTAATAAATGAATGCCCACACTATTACGAAAGTGAGTGCCTTGATCACTTATCAAAGCTCTCAGGATACGGAACCTGAAAAAATGTAAGATTTGATAAAATCTACAACATCTTTAACATCGTTAGTTCTAGTCGCCTTAGCTTCAGCGCACTTTGAAACACAATCAACCACTAAAATGATGTAAAAATTACCTTGAGAGGGAAGAAAATATCTCATAAATTCGATGTTCCATAAAAAAAAAAAAAAAAAAACCTTCACAATTAAGGATAGATGCAGTGGCGGAGCCGGCGGGAGAGGGGGAGTTGACAGGACCCCCGACCCTCCCTATATATATATATATATATAATTTTAAAGGCCTAAAATATATGAATTATTTACAAGTGCTTATCACATCTAGCCGGTAAAAGTTGTTATCGTCGACAAAATTACTAATTTACAACAAAAGGAAAAAGAAAAACATTATGCACTCGTTGAATCATTTCTTCGGTAGATTTTTTGCTAACGTATCGCTTAAATTGTGTTCCAATGGTGTTGAGTAATCAGAAGCTCATATGATCAAAAGCCTAGACTTACGAAGCACGTCTAATCTTGTGTACATACTTCACATCATGCAGGTTCTCACTTTATGAACACTCACAGATAAATTTGGTTTTTTTCACGGCAGCAACATTATAGATGATTCAAGTAAAGCAGCCATTGTTTTCACCAGCAACAACAATAGGAATTATAATTAGTAGCATAGCTTGTGGTATTAATTAGCTATTGCAGAGTAGTCTTAACATATGACTTATTCAATCATCCTGGTTGAAATGCATACCTGGGATCCGATGGAATTGGTCATGGAATCAGTGATGTTAGGATGATTATTGTCATGGGCCTAAACCCGTCTTGGGTTTGGGTTTGGGTCTGGGTCTGGGCCGGATCATTAGTGAGTTCGCAGATACGGCTTGACTCAGGAGGTGTGAGTTTGCAGGTTAACGAGTCAGACTCGGTCTCTGTGTTATGAGGCTACATGAGCTCGCAGCATGTTTAGACTAGAGTAGGGTACATGTCCACATGCACAGAGTCAACGTAACCTATTTTTATCCATGAATAGTGCCATATCATGTAAATAGGCAAACTAAACCATCTGAAGGATACGGAAAAATACTCAACAAGTGACATCTAGCTGTTTGGCTTGTCAGGATTTCACAAAGAAAGGAGAGCCAAAATGATGAAAACAGAAAGGTAAGAATTATCATGCATATTTATCTGAAGTAAGACGTCTCTTTGTTGATTACTGATTAAGCGGTTCTAATAGGAAATGCAGCATCGTTTTCTGCTAAAAGAAGTTTAAAAATTGGTTTATAGCAAGACTTCACATTCTTGATGAAGTCCTACATACCTAATCAATCTCTTATATATATATATACACACTTGTTATATGTAAGAGAACATCACATACCTGTTGGAATTTATCTGATATATACCACATGTGGAGAGCTGTTTTGTCATAGTTTAACCTGTTGCAGATTATTGATTATCCAAGGGGAAATGCTAAATCCCCAATTAATTGGTTTTGTCATTCGGATAGAAGTTGAAAGTTTTGATTAAGAAATTTCGTGCTTAATCACCCACAACGTGTATATTTTATAATCGCAAATTTATATTTGTAACTGTAAATTTATTATGTTTTAATCAATTGTATATAAATTTTTTGGTGTATAAATAAAAGTTTTCGTTATAGAGAAGTATATTTGTAAGTGTACCGCGTTAGAGAAAGTAACTTGTCATATTTGAAAGATTGATTATTTATTGAAACAAAATTTTGGGTTATATTGATATCGTGAAATGATTCAAGCTCATCAATGAAGATTAATTCACCTTGAGAAACATATATTTCAGATTGTATTAGATCGATTGTACCAAATTCATTGGATCAAGGATGTTGGATTAAGACATTCCACCTTACTTTAATCATTATTATATTGTATTTAGCTATTTTAGGTATTGTCTAGAACGGAACGTGATTGATCTTTATATGTCAACAAGTCTCGAAGTTTTTTATTTATTTGAGAGATTTGTATAGGTTTTATGTATGTAAAATTGACAGCACTTATCAATTTATTGAGGAATGTTATTTGAGTGAGTGCATTTGAGTTAGTAAAATTTTTTGTTGTTGATTTTACAAGCTAAAAAAGAATTTAGTGGTGAAAGATCTAGTCTTTGAAGTACAAGAGTGAGGATTCTTCATTGGGGTTTAAGTTTTTCTTTTCCCAAGCAATTCATCCATGGAGAAAACCCTACATAATAATTAATTAATCATTCCTCCACTCACTAATCTCCCATAAGAGGATTAGTTCCTCATAGAATTCATGAACACAATAAACTTAATAAATAGAATAAGCATAAACAACAATTCAAGAAAAATGTTTAAGAGAATCTTGATTATATTGATTGATGAAAGCGAAGAATCCATAGAGAGTTGGTCGAATCTACAAATCAGATTCTCCGTTGAACACAAACAAAACAAATGAAAATAAATCTAAAGTCTAAAGAAATTGAAAACTGAAAAGTAAATTACACGAAAATTCTAAATTATGAAAATTATCCCTAAACAAGTGTCTAATGAGTCTATTTATAGAGTTAGGATTGACCATCGTCCTTAGCCCTAGGTCGGCTGGCATTTTAATGTAAAAATACATTGTGCGGACCAAAATACCCTTAGATCGTAATTCTTTCCCATACAAGTTCGGTGTTGTGACACCTAGTGCCTGTGTCGTGACACGATCTCTAGTTTGCTTGACTTCAGTTCCAACTTCAAGGGTGTGTCGCAACATCCCACGGTTGTGTCGCGACACCAAAGACAGTCTTGGAATTCTTGTATTTTGCTCCTTATGGTGTGACATTGGACTCCTATGTTGCTACATGGCGTCCAGCCTCGAGCTCTTATGCTTTTGAATGATGTCCTGCACACTCACTAAGTATGTTAACCCACCTTTAGGTTTCATTCGACCCCTAAAGTATTAAGATCACTCAATTTACACTTTTTATTGAATTCAAAGCTAAGATAAAAAAAAAAACTAACTAAAACATAATAAAATTGCTCATACTCAAGCTCCTTAAGTATGAAAACTAATTTAATCTATCACAACGAATTACGGTAAATCAAGTTAATTTGATTAAAAATCATAATTAGTTAATAATATTAACAATTAACTTTCCTCAAATCAACTCTAAAATTTGAATTAAATAACATTCATTGAATTATATTTGACAAATTAAATACAAAATTAAATAAATTTACAATTAGTACTAAATTTATTCTATCAATAAAATCGTGAAAAATTTAAACTTAATAAGATTAACAATTAACTTTTATTAAATGGTAACTTTTAGCCACTCACATGGCTTATTTTGGAAAAAGAGGAGAAACTTTTTTCGAGGTTTATTTTTCAAATAATTTTTACTCATTTTTCTAATTTTAAGTTTAAATTTACACTAACTATTTTTTATTTTATGTCTAATTATTGTAGTACAGATGTAATAAATAAGTTTTTTCCTCGTATTATTACATAGTAAACAAATGAATCATAAAAAGTTAATCATATTACTTTTGAATATCAAAATATATAATTTTTTTTATCTAATATAGATATAGGATTAATCCATAAATATATAAAAAAAAAATCGTCTTTTCTCTATTTCGGATTTGAAGTGGTGGGTGTTCCTTTTTTTTTTTTCAATTTAAGTTGGAAGATCCTTTCCCTTTCCTCTCTGCTCACTCTCCATGCCTCTCTCGCCATAATTATGACAAAATATAAAAGGGTATCAAATACAAAATAATATTAGTATCAGTAAGATTAAGTATTAAGAGTCATTTATCTAATTGTATTTGGTCAGCAACGTTTAAAGGAGTTGTATGGAACATTTTGGGGTTAATGGATAATTCCTTCATTAATCTGGTTAAAATATGAGTAACAAAATTCGCATTCTTTGATATCTATTTAATTTTCACATGCCAATCACGTCTTTAGAGTTCTTGAATTCTTAAAATCAAATCCTTGTTCGATTGATTTTTGATGCCTCCCTGAATCCCTTTGATGACTAGAGCACAACGATAACTCTATCCTATTTAGCATCTTAAGCTACGGGAAGATCATCATAGATAATTCAAAGTTTTGCTTGTTCTACACTACATCTTCCAATATTACGTCTTATCTCTACATCCATTATCATATTTAAACTGACAAAAACATTATTTTTGTTTTATAAAATATTTATGATTAGTAATAAGCTTTACGTATTTTTTCATTTAATTAATTATAAAACTTTTTAGCATTTCTCACAATAAAAAAATTTATTACTTTCACAAACGAACAAACATAAAGTAAAATTAAAGAAATATATATTGACTTGATTATTAAGAAAAAATAAAAATGAAGAAAATATTAATGTTAAACAAAGATATATTGGTCTGTCTACCTAAGTGATGAACCACCTCGGCCATTAGAATGTAAATTAAAGTAACAAAATAGATGAAAAAGAAATGATAAAGAAAAAAGGAATGGTTGGTAAGGTGGTTGCAAAGTTGATTTGGATGGAGCAAAGCCGGTTGGTGTTTGGTATTATATTTCGTGCACTGGGAGAAATTATTTTATAAATTTTTTCACCAAAATATTTATGGTTATTTTTAATTATTTAATAATATTTTAACAATTTTATTATTTCATTGATATATATTTTTGGTAATTTTTTTTATCTTTGAACTTCGAATTTGGAATCTTAACTCTTGAATTCCAAACTCAAGACTTAAATCTCGAATTCTAAATCCTAAACTTCGAATCTGAACTTTAAACTCGAACTCGAACTCTAAACCCTAAACTCAAATTCAGAGTTTGAGACTCAGGGTTCAAGTTCGAGTTCAGATTCATTTAGGTTTCAGTGTTAGTGTTCGAGGTTTTGAGTTCGAAGTTTAAGATTTGGGTTTAGAATTAGGGTTTGGGATTCGAGATTTAGGATAAAAAAAAATACCAAAACTACGTGTCAATTACATGAAAAAATTATCGTAATATCGTTAAATAATTGAAAAGAGATCATGGATGATGTGGTGAGAAGGACCTATAAAATACTTTAGCGTGCATTGGTACCGTGTATATTGTATTTAACCTAAATTATATTTATTAAAAAAGCTTGAAATTGACGTATTTGAATTTTTAATTATCTTTGAGAAGGAAGAGGGGGAGGAAGGAGAAGGGTATAGGCTGCTTGTGGGAATGAATGGTGGGATGATAAAACAAAAAGAGTGCGCACTAAATAAATAAAAATCCCAATGCTCATTTATTTCAATATTTCGGATAACGAACGGTGGGATGATAATATAAAAAAGCGCACTAAATGAGAAAAGCAGGAGAAACTCACACACTACACTTGTCTTTCTGAAAATGTTTGGAGAATGGAATGGTGGGATCGTAATACCAAAATGCGCACTATATGAGAAAAGCACCTAAAACCCAAACAACACTCCGCTTGTGGGCCATCTCCGCCATTGCCCAATTCCTCTTTCATCTACATTTTTGGAACATTGCTCTGTTTCCATGATAATAGTCTCTTCTGGGTTTTATTTTTTACTTGGTTTGCTTTGGCTGTCTTTCTGGTTTTTGGCTCTGTGATGGGGAATTGTTGCTGTAAGTGGGAGCCTGCCATATACAAAGATCCCAAATCAGGTTCGTTTATTTCTCATTTTCTACTTAAAATCGAATCAATTCTCATGCCATCTCTTATTGTACACACACATGTATATTGCTTTGTCAGAGTCTCCCAAGGCCAAGGAGCAAGAGAGAGAAAGGAGGGAAGGTAGTAGTAGGTTGCCCTCAAATCCGGAAGAAGTAGAAGACCTACGTGGTGGTGATTCTGCAGCAAACCCATTAATAGCATTCACATTCGATGAGTTGAAGATGATCACCGCAAATTTCAGGCAAGACCGTGTGTTGGGTGGAGGAGGTTTCGGAAACGTTTACAAAGGCTTCATCCCCGAGGACTTGAGGGAGGGTCTTCAGATTCAGCCCCTTCCTCTTCCGGTTGCTGTAAAAGTTCATGACGGTGATAACAGTTGTCAAGGTCACCGAGAATGGCTGGTGGGTGCTTTTTCCCTTTTCCTTTTTCCTTTCGACTTCATCTTCATTTTCCTAGAAAAAATGATCATCTGATTTGTGGAATGCTTTAGGCGGAGGTCATATTTCTGGGGCAGCTTTCGCATCCGAATTTGGTGAAGCTAATTGGATACTGCTGCCAAGATGACCATCGGGTACTGATATACGAGTATATGCCTCGTGGTAGTGTGGAGAACAATCTTTTTTCAAGTAAGTATGTTCTTTTATTCATCACTAAAACCTACAACTTTCACGCAATGCCATTATAGGAACCTTACTAAGGGTGGCTTTGGATTGTCGGACCGTTTATTTGTAGATAACGCAAGAATTAAGATGACGATGAGATCAAATATTATAATTTACGAGAAAAAATAAATTAAATGCACCGTACCCCATTTTCTATCCAAACCCACCTTAAATCACCAAAAAACAAATATCAATTTGATTAGAGCACCCCATTCCTCTTTTATCACAATTATATACAGCAGAGAAATTAGGTTCGGATTCAGTATGTTAATCAGAAACTAAAACCAACACATATTTCATTACCTGCTACTATGCTGCTTTCTACCAATGTGTATAAGATATTAAAATAAAGCCTTCTTATAATGTGGTGATAGAACAAAGATTTCTTTTTTTGATAGAAAAAACTAGGCAAAATGATGAGTGGTTTCTGAGTAGCATTTGTATGTATGTCACTAGGATACTTCTAGACGAGTGGTGATTGTGGTGCAGTAATATTTTTTATTTTATAATTACAGTAATTAATTTTATGATGATTATTATTTTTAATTTTACTGAAATTAAACACACCACCGTCCATTTAAAAGTAACTTAAATCAGTTTAAACCTAAAAATCCATTTTGAGAAAATTTGAATCCAAATTTAGCTTGAAAGGTAAAAACAAGCCAAAAATACGTTGAATCCAACAAAATGTAAACTCAAAATAATTCAAAAGGCAAAATAACTATGGTTTGTGTTTAAAATGATTTCAACTCAAAACCAATTTTAAACACGAATTTAATACTAAATATAAGAATGATCAAATTTTTAGGTATAATAATTTATTTGGGTTTCAGTTTTACCGTAAAAATTATTTATCCTTTCATTTAATTTTTCATTTTTTTAGTTATTAAATTTACATTATTTATCACATCATTTAAAATGGATTAAAAAGATAACGTTTGTTAATTTTGTACACGTGGATTGTCATATCAACAACCGATTAAATTTTTAAAATTTTAAAATTCAAAAAAAAATTATTTTAAAAAATTAAAAATCATTATAAGTATAAAAATTGTAAAATTATTTTTTAAAATTTTTTAAAAAATTGATTAATTGCTAACGTGGCATGCATATGGAATGTCACGTCAACAAAATTAATAAATGTTAATTTTTCATTCATTTTGAGGTAATTTAACAAACAATGCAAGTTTAATGGTTAAAAGAAACAAAAAAATTAAATTAAGGTTTAAAATTACTTTTTTTTTATAAAGTTGGTGGGTTAAATAAATCATTATGTCAAAATTTTATTATATAATTTTTTAGTAAAACAAAAACCTTAAATCTTTAATTTTTTTTCTTTCATAATCAAAAGTTTAAATTTTATTATATACTTTATTTTTCTCGAAGAACCAAATAGATTAATTTTTTCATTGAAAACAGGGTTGGATTAATTTTGTTTCCGTCCGATTTTTGTCTTTGCCCATCATCATAGGCAAGCCTAAATAATTTTCAGGATTCAACGTCACACGAATCTCAAAAATGTTTTCCACCTGATCTTTGACACCGTCACCAACATTCGCACCAAAAATAGATAAGGGGCTTTCCAAAACTCACCTTTAGCCCCGAAGCTTGCTCATATTCTGATATAACCTAACGGACACCTGCAACTCCCTCCTTCGAAGCAGCACTAAGGAGGATACGATCATCAACGAAGAAACAAATAGTTAATTGCCAAGCCTCTTTTATCAATCCAAACTCCCCCTATTAAGTCCGAGTGTTTAGCTTCCTCTAAGAAAGAAGAAAACTACTGCGCACACGATAAGAATAGGTATGGACTTAGGGGATCCCCCTGGCGTAGGTCTCTAGATGGAACGAAGATAGCACCATTATTTCTGTTGATCCCAACCGTGTAAGAACCCAAAGCATAATTTTTTAATATTTATCTAAAAGAGATTATTTAGGATAAAAATGAAATCCTTTAAAACAGTGATTATTTCTACATTAGAAGTCCTGTCACTCACTTTGTAGGTAGGAATGGCAATGAAGCAAGACGAGGTAAATATTCCTAAATCCACAATTGACACACTCTACTCCATCATATGCCCCGCTTCATTATGGATATATAATTTTAAAAATCACTATCACTTCCACGTATGTTGGATGCATCCATCTCTTTCCCACCCCATTCCTCTTCAATTTATTTTTTTTTGCTACTTATCTTTAATTTTTTTAATCTTTTTAAAGTCAAGTAAATATTTAAGCATAATTCTTCAAAAAATTATTTAAACATAAAATATATTATTTTTTTATATTGCTTATTACATTTTTACCCTATTAATAGTTTATATATACAAGTATAAAATGATAATTTTATATAGCGGAGCGGATCGTGATGGAGCAAGCAATTACAATAACCGCTCCATACTTACTATCCAAAAAAAATCCATCCACCGCACCTCGCATCCACATTTCAAACAAAAATCTGCTTTATTTGGAGCAAATCGGTTCAGAATCCATCTAGCGGTTTGGATTTTGTCATCCCTATTTGTGGGCAAGAAATAATTTTTTAAATAAGAAAAAATCTTCGATACACTACCCGTGAAAGTTTTAGACTTCACGAGTAAGATCAAGGGGTTGACAAGTGTTTTATAGAAATATAGTAAAATATTAAATAAATAAATAATTTTTTTTAAAAAAAGACATGACTATATATATATATACTGTCAGTGTACCAAAATTCTAATAATTTAAATAATAGTACATTAAAAATAACTATATTTCTTTTTCAAAAGAAAAATAAATAAAAATTAAAACAAATAAATAATTTAAGTGAATGATAAATTTTTATGGTAGTTATTATTATTATAGATTAAAAGAAAAAAAAAGTTATATATTAGTGAAGCACTTATGTAACAAATACATAAATATATAAATATATAAATATATAATGTGATTTACCATAAAGTTATAATACTAAAAAATTTATAACTTTTTGAGTTCAAATCTCACGATTGTTTTTATGAATATATTTTTTCTAGATTTGTCAAAATATATAAAAAAAAATATCCTCAAAATAATATTTTTTTGGTTTATAAAATAAATGAGCTTTTGGTAATTTTTTAATTGAGTGGAGACTCGATTGTGAGATGACACCTACTTAGTTAGTCGTTTAATATATAGTACTAGAAGTACTATTACACATATATGCATGTGGAAACCACAAATTTACAACTCAAATGCGTGTTTAAAAAATAACATACAATAAATAATGAAATATACTGTTTGAAACTAACTAATAACAACATATGAAATATGTACAATAAAATAAAATAAAAATTAGAATCTTATCATACACGTATGCATGTAGAAATCACTTATTTATAACGCAAAGGTGTGTTTAAAAATAACATACAATAAATAATAATAATAATAAAAAAGTATGGTTTGAAACTAATAAATAGTAACAAATGAAATATGTACAATGTTAAAATGAATAAAAAAAATCAAATTGTGAGTAAAATGAAATTTAGGCACAAAAGCACAACAAATTAAGAATACTAAACAAATACAATTGTTTATCATTGTTTTGTCATCAACCTTAAAGTAATGTCGAGCTAATTTGTGACACTAATTCAGTCAATAATAGTATTTAATTGAAAATATTTTATATGCATGGTGGCCTTAAAAACTAGAGGTTTTCTATAGCCTTGAGTTCACTGGAGTTCCATCTTCTTTCCTATTCATTTGTTCAGCACTAATTTACTTATTTGTTGTTGTCGTCTCTTTTAAACCACATCAGTTGTGGTATCAGGACCTAATTAAATCATAAGAATTAGATTAAGGCTTGCTTTAAAATCATGATTAGACGTGTTAGTAGTCGAGACAGACGAAATCAGTGTTAAGAAACATAATTAGTTGCGTTACATCGTGCGATTAAAGAACTGTCACGTGTAGTTTACACTTGGGTGCAACAAGAGCATGCAGGAGAGTCTCCATGAAAGAAGCATTAAGCATTAATGAGGAGTTTCAATTAATAATTTTGCATGATCGTCCAAACTTACATCTTATTCTGATGAGATCAACTATCAATGGTTATTTGTTCCCTACACTTTTGCCTAGAGTTTATGTTGGGAGTTATAATAAAAACTATCCAACCCGGAATCCGACCCAATATAATAAAAAGTTACAGACATCCCAAGGGGGGGGGGGGGGGTCGACTCTGCTTTCAGGAACAGGACACCCTTCTCCTCTCCAAATTTATCTCCGTTGGAAGGGAATACTTTTGTTGGTGCATTGCTTCTGTGTGCTAAGTTTTCATATTCAGACATATTCTGATAGAAGACATCTGTTATTTCTAATCACATATTCAGACATCGTGGTAGGCATAGTGACAGTGTCCATGCCAACTTGTAGCTCGTATCACGATGGATATGGGACATGTAGTTTGTCTGTAAGACCATCACACATTGCATGCCTGCAGTTTTACTGAACGAAAAATCCTTTGTTACAGGAGTATTGCTACCTCTTCCGTGGTCAACTAGAATGAAAATCGCATTGGGTGCTGCAAAAGGACTCGCCTTTCTCCATGAAGCAGACAAACCCGTCATCTACCGTGATTTCAAGACTTCTAATATTTTACTTGACCTGGTAACTAGTCTTCTGTTTTTCTTCCTCGTCTTTTTGAATCGCTTGTTTGGTTATTGCTGCTTGCAATATTCATGATTCGGTTTGGTTTGAATAAACAGGATTACAACGCCAAGCTCTCTGATTTTGGCCTAGCGAAAGATGGACCCGAGGGAGACAAATCTCACGTCTCGACTCGCATAATGGGTACATATGGATATGCAGCACCTGAGTACATCATGACTGGTAACTTCTTCGTACTGCTTATCATGCATTAACAATGGAGATTTATTTATTCATGAAGCTTTGATTCTGTGCAGGACATTTGAGTCCTCGCAGCGATGTGTACAGCTTCGGTGTTGTCCTTCTGGAACTACTTACAGGGAGGAAATCACTAGACAAATCACGGCCAGCCCGCGAACAAAACCTTACAGATTGGGCTCTTCCTCTACTTAAAGAGAAGAAGAAGCTGCTGAACATAGTAGATCCTAGATTACAAGGAGATTTCCCCATCAAAGCCTTTAACAAAGCTGCCATGCTAGCTTATCACTGCCTCAACCGGAACCCCAAAGCAAGGCCTCTCATGCGGGATATAGTTGATTCCTTGGACCCTCTTCAGCTTTCTCACCCACTTCCCATAGAAAAAACTATCGTCACCGTCTCGACTGAGGTACCAAACCAACATCAGTTCCATGTTAAGAGTGTTACAGAATTGGATGCTCCTCTATAATAACCTTTTCTTCTAGTACACATACATGTATTTGTCTATATTTGCGTATGCAGGCAGCTTCTTATTCATTTGTTGCTTGCATGGATGAATCTAGTGAGCATATTGTTTGTGGGAAGCCATACAACAACATACAATTCTTTTTGTTGCTTCTCATTTCTAATTTATTTAGTAAACTGAATCAATGGCTGAGGTTTCATTTTAGCATCACAACTATATCAAGGGTTTTTGTTACTTTTTTTGTCCCATGAGATAATTTAGTAAACTGGTTGCATTACTAAGTTCTACAGAAATCTAATTAAATATATCTATGAACTAAAATAAATCTTGATAATGACATTAGAACTATTCCCAAACAATAAAAAAAAAAAAAAGATTTTAAGTGAAAAACCCTTTCCAGAGAAAAATCAAGAGGAGAGATAAAAATTCAATGGCGATGAAAATAGAATGATACAAACTTTTTCCGATTTGCACAACATTGGCAGAGCCATCACTTCTAAGTAAGAAATGAGAAACAGAGGATAATTTGTTATATTTCTCAACCGCTACTGCTTTTCACTTTGCTTTTTCCCATCGCTCTTCTTCTTTGGCTTGATTTTTAATTTCTAATATGATTTTTGAAATTTTTACAAAATTTTAGAATTTTTTATAAAAAAAAAATTATTTTATTTTTAAAATTTTAAAATATTTTTTTAATGTAAGTTAACGAATATGTAAATGTTAATGATTTTTTTTTTAATTATAATTGAATGAATAGAAAATGTAAATATAGAACTACTAAATCTTTCACTTGGCTAATAAAAAAAATTGGAAGTGATTTAGGGTTGGATGGGTAGAGGCAAAATATAAACTAAAAAGGACATTATTATAAGAAGGCGAAAGGGAGGGAAGGGCGACAGAAGAAGAGAGAAGAGAGAAGTGAGAAGTGAGAAGTGGGTGTTTTGGGGAATAAAACATAAAAACAAAAGCGCCGTATTTGATTAGATAGATATAGTTTTGTAGTTGAGAGAGAGACAGAAATCATAAATGCTTTTGCTGAAGCGATACGTTGGTTGGAGAAGAAAGTGAATGGAAATGCAAGGTGGGAAAATGGAGAAAGATTTCGTCTTGCAATGGGGAAACAGAAAGAGGCTAAGATGTTTCAACAAACTTAAAAAGCAGCACCAGCACCAACACCAGTTTGGCAACAGTGGCGGCGGCGGCACCTCTACCACGCCGCACTCTTTACCTCTGCCCAACAAGAAGATGGGCTCCTCGCCTGTTGCCAATCGTCTCAAAATGTAAGGAAAGGATTTTGTTTGTTTGATTACCCAGAAGTAGTTCATTTTTAGTTTACAAGTGTAATCATAGATCTGGGGTTTGGTTTAACAGGAATTCGGATTTGGGAACAAATAAGTCAAGATCGGCATTGACATCTCCGGAGAAGGAAGATAGGTACTATGCAACAAGGGGATCGGGTTCCTTAGTGTTGGAAGACAATAATACCAAGGTTTTGATAGATCACCACCATGTTAAGGAAGAAAAAGGGACCGTGTGGCCCAGATTGTTCACCACATTATCTAATAAAGAAAAAGAACAAGATTTCATGGCTATGAAGGGATGTAAGCTTCCCCAAAGGCCAAAGAAAAGGGCAAAGTTGATCCAGAGAAGCATTCTCGTCAGTCAAGTCTTCCCTTCTTTTTTTCTTTTTTAAATTGCTAAGATTGCTTCTCATTTGTTGGGTTGGGTGTTGTAGTTGGTGAGCCCAGGGACATGGCTGTCAGACCTGTGCCAGGAGAGGTACCAAGTCAGGGAGAAGAAAACTTCAAAGAAGGTAACCGCATCTGGCTTTCACACCCATCCTTCTTTTGCGCTTTAATCAGTATTATAGACAGTTTGCTTTCTGTAATTCAGAAACCAAGAGGATTGAAGGCCATGGGAAGTATGGAAAGTGATTCTGAAAGAGATTGATTGATTGATACAAATGAATCCACTCAGGTGGTCTGCCTTAGCCTGGGGAGAACGATTACTGATATAGCTTTTCTTTTCTTTTTCATTTCTTACATATGGTGCCATTGTTGAAAGAAACAGCCAAAAAAGATAGGGTTTTCCCTTATGTTTTGCTTTTGTAGCTGGCAAATTGTGATCAAATTTGGAATCAATTACTCCCTTGCAGTTTTATCTAATCCAATTCTGAAAACCCTTGCTTAAAAAGATTGCACTCGCACGAAGGTTAAAGGAAAAGCTTGTCGATATTTGACAACAGATTTGCATAAAAAATCACATCCTTCCATCTCAGCAAAACCAAAGCAAGCCAATTTGCATTGAAATAGTGCACAGACGAGACGGCTAAGGGTTCTATGTCCCTGTGGGGATCAAGTGACAAGTTCTGAGAAATCAAGAGGTCATGGTGAGATGAGCCGCTACCAACATCATAATCAGTAACTGGTCTAAGAGGATGATCGGCCACACTGAGAAATGGCCCAGAATCCTACAGGAGGCAGAAGTGGAGAATTTTCATGCCACATGGAGGTAGATGGCTCACGGGTCGTGAAATTTTCCCAGAGAAGCAACAGTGGCGGTATATGGGGAATAAGCATAACATAATTTCATTTGAAATCAAGGGGATACAGGTAGGAAGTAAAATATTTGATTAGCTTCGCTTCCATTTTCCCATTCCAACAATTGCTAATTAAAAGAATGAGATCAGTAAAACCCAACAAATAATTAGATTAGAATCAAAGAAAGGATGGCACATTAAAGTAATATTATATATCAACAAAAGAGGACTTCAAAACTGCAGCTGAAACTGGAACTTCTTTACAGCTGCTATGCTTTTCTACTTTCCCTAATTACTTGGTAATTATTTTTTTTCTATTCTTTTCAACTTCATTTATTTACAAGAATGGACCTATACTCCTCTCACCCACTCACAAATACCTAAAAATGTACAGTTAGTTAATAATCAATCAGAATGAGAACCCACCCAATCTCATCCATTCTCCACCAGGAAAATACAAAGCTCTAGCAAGTCATATCCAAGCTCCACTCCTTGTGTCCAAATCAAAGGAGTTCGGGTTCGTACAGGAATCACAACTTCCAGATTGAGAATGAACATTAAGCTTTCGGTGGTCGATACTCAACTCGAATCAACTGCTAACTCCTTGGCCATCCTTGCAGCTGAGAGCCCCGTGGCACTTTTAACTGCTACACAAGACACTTCAGTATAAGTTTCGCTTCTTTTGAGACTTCCATCCACACACAAAAAAAGCACTGTTCCTCAAGAAATCCAAAAACAAGTGTTGAATTACCTACTATCTTTCGCCTGATTTGGTCCAATGAGACCCGTCCCACAGGTGCACACAGTTTCCGGACAACCCAAGCACCCAAAAGTTTTACCAGCACACCCTCAGCCAGAAAGACAAGCAGACTGGAGAATCCACCACTGCTAACTACAAAGGTTCCAAGATTACAGATGCTTTTGTGAATACAGAAAGGACAAATGGTGCTTCTTCCCCGGGATGTATGGTTGTAGGCACTATCGTGTAACCCTTTGGTTCAGGCTCTAAAACCATTTCACAAGATATTTCTCGAGAATTAACATAATCTGTACCACCAACTGATTCGTGTAGGTAAATGTTGTAAGCAGCACGGCGACCACGGGTTTTGAGGATCCTCATTCCAATGTAGAACATCTGTGAATCATGACTAGATTGATAATTTCTAAAACCAGCTGCCGTTCTTGAGAAGCTAACACCCTGAACAGATAATACCACTAAAAATCAGAAATTTCTTGAAAGTGGAGAAGAGGTAATAAACTCAAATCAAGATTCATGCATTGCATACCTGAGTTAAGGTGATGAATACATGAATTGGATACGAAGCATCTGGACCACTTGCCC
Organism: Kokia cookei; assembly: GCA_039519145.1. Classification (NCBI taxonomy): domain Eukaryota; kingdom Viridiplantae; phylum Streptophyta; class Magnoliopsida; order Malvales; family Malvaceae; genus Kokia; species Kokia cookei. The sequence goes on along the minus strand of CM076900.1, from coordinate 35,293,900 downwards.
TCAATCTGAATTGGGGATTTTGATGCCATGAATTATAATCTTGACAACCACCAGCACTGTAACCACGCCATTGTCCATGAACAGAATAACGCATCTCAGGAGGGTAGACCCGACATACATAAATTGATCTGAAGTGAATTTGAAAATCTTGCCATGACATCCAGAATATACCGTCTTTTGACTGTTCAAAAGGAAACAAACAAGTCAAAATGAAACCCATTTGAAGAAAAAAAATAACACTAGGTTTAGATAAATGCATTTATCCAATAATTCATACCAAAGTAAGCAAAAGGTGCCTACCTGAGGAACATGCTTCAGCTTGTGCCTCATCCTATCTGTCCATTCTGAAGATGAATCAGACCAGGGACCATTCCATTCAACTTCATTAGCCCAAGGGTTTCGAATTTGAACAAGTTTGTGTCCATCCACCTCTCTTACCTGGAAAAGAAATTAGTAAGATTGATAACCTGTTCCAACATTTCTTTAACAGTTACAATCATATGCACAGCAAATTGAGAGGTTGCATTCCAGCATACCTGCAGTAATGAGTATGCATGTCCTTGTACAATGCCACTGGAAGAAACATGCACATCAGAGCCTGATGGACTTCCAGCACCAAGAAGAAACCCTTCTTGTTTAAACCGCAACAATTGAGACCATAGTCTACCACTGGCAAGGTCTATCTGGGCCTGGGGACTTCTCATGTCAATCTCCTCCCCAGCACCTCCAGTAAGATCAACTAATGCATCCTGAACGAGACCACCTTCCAATGCCTCGTAAGAACCATGCAGTTTTGCATATGCCTTCTCCAATATAGAAACCCATAGCTCATTACCCTTCCTGCTGGTAGCAAATGCTGGCTTGCCGGGAGATTCACATGGAATCCAATCATCAACAACAACAGGGACCCACTCACCCTGTAGAGTGTTCATAACCAGTGTATGCCAAGAATCAACACGCTAATTATATGTTGACAAGAAATATCAATACTATAAAACAAAAATGAGTAGCTACTAAATCAAAAAACCACAGGCAGCACTAGGAATCTAATAGTGTATAAGATCTGGTCAAATTTCAGATAATTATACCAGAAAGAGATTGAAATTTCTTCCTACATGCAGAATGAAATAAGCTGATTGAAGGGTCAGCTTACTCAAGAAATTATTTTGTTGCACCTGTATTTACTGGATTTAATAGTAATACTTCATAGATCTAGGGTTATATTTGGTGTTTTGACAATTACATTAGGGTTTGGTATTGTTCTTTTTCCTAATCCTAACTTTTGCTTTGAGGTCAAATTTTTTAGTTTTTATACGAGGGTTGTTAGCCTATTAAATATCAATATACTCCTTACAATAGTTCTTTCACAATTGTCTGAAGCAATCACCCTTCCTGAGACTCCTAAGGAACCCTAGGTGTGACAGTATTCTTTCTTCTTGGTTGTTTGATACATGGAAGGAACCCTAGGTGTGACCCTTGGTATTCTTTCTTCTTGGTTCATTGATACATGGAAGAAACCTTTAACCGTCAAGTTTAGGTCATCTTTTCTTTCTGCTTCCTTTTTATTTTATTCAGTTTCCTTCTCAGATCAGATTATTGCTTTAAAATCCTAGGCCCTTAAGCTGTCCTGCTTCAAGAATATTTGAAAATGGAATTAAACCAATAGTGCCGGAGTGACATCCCAGTTCCTTTACCGTCTGAGTCTGACAGGGATGCCAATAAAGCCGGAGTACTTTAATGATTTGAAAGACGGAATCCCAATAGTTTTCCTTCAATTTCCACTCATGCATTGCAAGCTGTGCACAAATTCAATAGCGAAATACGACCAACTAGAAAATTACCTGAATACAGAAGCGAACGGTGTAGATTCCCTCCTCATTGTACTCTGGAGTAATTATCACTTCAGATATTTGAGAAACCTCCGTCAAAACAGCAACAGCACTCAAAAACCAACAATCGCCCAATCGACCCTATTAAATTGGCAGGCAAAGACAAATTACAAAGAGCTGAACCACTAAATTAACTCTACAACAGAAATTCAGCAGAAAATGATTGGACAAACGACAACATTATGGAAATATAAGGTCATAAAAGAGTAAACCTGACAAACATCAGAAGGATTTGCGGCCCCAGAAAATAAGCATGGACGAGAATCCAAATGACCTTTAACAATTTCAGCAGGTCTCATCCACTCCGAAACAACCTAGGTTAGAAAGCAAAGATTAAGGTGATCATCATCATCATCATCATAATAATAATAATAATGAAAACAACAATAAGAAACACCAATGGACTAATGAGGAAAATACCTGCAACTTTGAAGGAGGGTTCCTTGGATCTATAAAAAGTGACTGATCATTTGGAGGGAACTCATTGTCGGTAAAATGCATTTCACCTCGAGCAGAAAGGGCTTCTTTGACAGCCAACTCAACAGAGAGCATCCGCTGATTAATTTCTTCTTGTGTTTCAATCCTAGGCTTCCTATACCTTCGGGCAAAAGAATCCACATGAACAACAAAACCTTCGCGTTCTGACCTTCTTTTCCTACCACTTGAATACTGACCATCCCAATCTACATCATCTCTATCATATAGGTCAACGTCAGCAGGGTCACTATCCCACTCGTCAACCTGAAGAAATAATAAACAGGTTTAAGTTACATATATTTTGCTCAGATACAGAATTTTTAACACACTAGAACCATACCCTTGGGGGTGAATCTGCCCAATGCCAGTTGTCCTCTGGGAAATCAATCAAGTTAAACTCAGTTGAGCAAATAGAAGTATGAAGAGAAGCAACCTCATCTTCATTTAAGCACCTTCCCCATAGGAAAACATCCATTATATGCATCTTAGACTCTGCTCCTTCACTATCAGACCTCCCAAATGCATCCATATCGATAGGAGGCCTAACACCAACCCAAACCTCAGTCCCTTGTTCCCAAATGCTATTACCCACAAACAAAGGTAAGCTAGTTTGATAGCCATCAAAACCACCATCTAAATAACAAGTTGCCTCCCCTATATCAGCATCAATAGTCATTGTCACAGTATGCCACCTGTAAAGCAATCACAATCCAGGTAAACTTGAATGCCAAAGGGGAAATACTTAGGCAGTAGATGAAAGCACAGGTAAAGAGCAAAATATTTTCCCAACTGCACACCCTCTTAAAGACAAAGTGATAGCATAAATGAAAAATAAATTCATATATATAAGGATAATAATGTATTGAGCAAGAAAGTTTGGTGGGAAAAAAACTGATTAGAAAATTTTTCTATAAAAAGAAAAATCTCAAACCTTCCATCAGCAATACTTGTCGCACTGATGCTCCACTCCTTCACAACAGTTGTCTGTCTATCACCCTTAGTAATCAATCTAAGTCCAACTTGTCCAGCCTCAATACCTTGTTCAGAACCTGCCACCAAAATTTCCCAGCAGACCTTTTTCTGGAATTCAGTCCCTAATAGACAAACAGGACCAGATTCCGGTTGGATCATCACGGCAACTGAAAAGCTGACCTTTTGACTTTGACACATGCTTGATTCAATTTGACCACAGTGTCTGCCACTTGTTGTAGGCTCATCATCAAGAATGCAAACCGCACCAGATATTTCCGTCTGTCAATAACATTTATGTTTTTACAAAATTAAGAAATAATTATATCAAAAAGCAAGGATCTCAATGATACTATTACTAATGATACATTACAAAAACCAGTTTAACACAAGGTGAGGAAAAGTACAGTAGGCACCTTCTTAATAATTATGTCTTTCAAATGAATAAAAATGACAAATTACAGTAGGCGCATACACACATGAACTACAGACCTGAAGGCAGAAAGATGGCACCTTACACAACAGTATCATAAAATCTTAAATATCTGGTAATATTAACCATAAACATTAGCTCAAAAAGTGCATGTTTTAGTACTGTTTGAACTGTTCCTTTTTCTTGAAAAGGAAAACAAAAAAATGAAGTCCAGGAGGAAACAAACATGGGCTGTCAGACAATTAGACTTAGTATAGCAAGGTTAAAAAGTACAACTTATAATAGATTATTGATTTTCTATTTGATTTTATGAGTACAAAATTGCCTTAGAATAGTATGGATGGCATACAGGACCATGCAAATAAAATTGAATCCTAAAACAACAATGTAGAAACACAGATCAACAAGCTCAAAATTTACCCGCTTACCTTCATTATCATGAAATACATCAGTTGAACATCAGGAACTAATTCTAAGTAGAAGCAAAAAGATTTAATACTTCCAACCTTTTTTTTTCCCTTTATGGGTAATAGAAAATTACCAGAGAATAACAAACATGGAAAAATGCAATCACATTGCTAAACTATTACATTTTAAAATGAAATAACATAAATATATTTTTGAACTAGGAATTAACAGTTATTAAGTATAAGCATTTTTCAACTAATATTTACTAATGGGAAATTATTCGTTGCAAACTATCAAGGACCAAAGTATGCTATTTTTGAATATTTCAAAGAGCAAATAACAAGAAAACTCAACCTGAACTGCTCTACGCGCTAATTGAGCTGTACGAATCCTACGCGCAATGCTTGAAACTCTCTCACGTGCAAAAGAATCCTCAAGAACAGAATCACCTCCTACTGCACGCACTGCAGCAGCCATTGCTGCTGCCTCCCGGCTGCCAGCATTAGGAATGGAAGAAATGAGGGAAGCTTCAATCTCCTTCCATTTACGTTCTTCCTTCTCCAGAAGGGCTTTTCTTCTCTCTTTACCTCTCCCCTCCTCTTCACGCCTCTGCATCAAGATTTCCTCTTCCATCTCCTTCTCTCTTATATAACTATAAATCCATAATAAGAGGATTTAAAAACCCAGTAGAAATGTTGGAAAATGGTGTTTAGAGTGAAAACAAAATATGAAAAGTGTCAAACGGTTGCTACCTTTCCTGGATGATTTCAAACTGTCTACGGTCTTCTGGCATCCATTTCTTGATTTTCTTGGCACTTAGATCTGAGAACCCTATACTGTCAAGAAAAAGGTTCAAGCGCACCTCATCCTGCCACATGGTTATAGAACTATCATTAATTTTTTAAATTGTATACCATCACACATGAAAAGCACACAAGGCAATGACAAACCTGTACTCGTTCTGCCTTAGCAGTTAAACCAAGCAAGAGAAGTAAATAACCACCAAACTTATCCCACATGTAGACCCATTCAGTATCAATAGCCTCTTCCAAAGCTAAAATTCGTGCATGAGCGCACATTTCTCTTCTATAATCCACATCATTGGTTGGTTCACGCCTAAACCCCCTATGATATCTCATTCTATGGAAGAATGATCCAGCAACTAGTTCCTCATTTCTCAGGCGATCTCTCAGTTTCATGACATCATCTCTAGGAAGCACAAAGTTCCCTCCCTTATCAAGTGTAGCAGCAGGGTCTCCTACCAAAAGAGCTGCTGAACTAGCAGACCTCTGGGGAGCGGAATATGTTCCAGATAAAGCATTTCTTGTCTGCATGCATACATAACAATAACTTAATCATGAGAAAAGAAAATTTTAAAAAAAAATCACAAAGAAGATTTTCCTGATCAGACTATTCTGATATTAAATGGAAACAACAAAAAAAGAAAGTAAGAATGGAATAGAATGGAATCAGTGATAAAGAGCATTAAAAATAATTAATCCCTTAAGGCAAAAATTCAAGAAAATAAATATTAAGGAAGTTTTATGCATCTACCACCAACAAGGGAGTGGAACAAATACTTGAGGAAAAACAAGAATGAAATTACAAAATCAAACATTAACAACCATTTAGAAAATGGCTACAACTTCATGTAAAATATATTTAACTTCCCAGAACAGCAAAACTGAAAATTTCAACAAGACATAAAAGAAAAAAAATCACTTCGAGATTTGAAACCTATTTGTAGAAACATCCCCACATACCTTAGTAGCAGATCTAGCAATTGCTTGGACAACAGTATCTTTGCTGAGAAAATGAACTGCATCTTCCATCATCTGGTAGAAATAACAAATGACATAAAGTTAACATGCATGTCAATTTAAAGAGAAATCGAAACTTCTTTCAAGCAACATGCCCAAAGAGAGTAACTCCAAGTTGCACTGCCAAGCACATTGACAGATTAGACAGGACTCACACCTTCAGAGATAAGCATGGACGAGAAACAGCAAAGCCGAAGGCTACAACAAGGGTTATAGCAGATACAGCAGCACCAGCATATGGTGGATAGATTGTCAAGCTAGCTACAACACCCCATCCTTCAGTTGCAAGTGCAATCCCATACAGGACAAGAAATGCGGCACTATAGGCAACAGATTGCCAAAATTTCATGTCAATGCATGACTAAACATTTAGATTCATCATAGAAGTTAACAAAACCAAAACCATATAATAAAGAAACAAATGCGATTGAAGATAAATTGGAAATCTATCAGACAGAATATTCTATCTTAACAAACCTGACATTCTTTCCACAATCTGCATGAGCATCATAAACATATACAGGAAGCACTCGTGGAGAATAAACTACAATTGGAGGTGAAAGAAGAACCTACAGAAAAGGAGCATTTTTGTTGAACAAATGAACTAGAAAGAGAATAATACAAACATTTTATCAAGATAATTGAATATAGCTCACCGTCAGAGCTCTCCCAGCAAGCAGAAACAGAAATGAAAAATAACCAACAGATGCTCCAATAAAAGGTTTCTCTGAAAATAAAGATAAGATGTAATGATACCAATAGCATGAGTTAAGGTTATCCATCAAAACGACAAAAGATTTTAACAAATAAAACACCAAAAAGTAAAATAGTTTGAATGGTGGTTATGTTCACCTTGAAACCAACCAACAAAAAAGGCTGCCAAACCCAAAAGAAAAGCAAGGAAGCAAACCAAGAACATTTGAGTCCTGGCTAAATAGAAATTGTTTGATGCCCAGTGGTGGATAACCCCAATAGCTAGAACAATCAAGAGAAGTAATAACAGAAATGCTGCCCCAATCTGTTTGTGACTCAAGACAACAGATTAGATAGGGAAATAGCTATAAAAGAGTAAGCTCAATCAAGGACAATCAAATAAGCCTCACTTACTGTCCATGGCTTAATTACAACAATAACAGCTGAAATTGCAGCAAGCAGAAGGAGAAGACCAATAGTAACAAATACATATACACCTCGAGAAAGTTTCCAACCATCATCTTTCCTGCATAAAAACATGAAGGGGATAATGAAAAATAATGGTCGACAATAAGTAAAAAACAGATCATGTAAACGATACATCATATTGGGACTTAAGCTTTCATTATTTGCTTAATTCAGGAAGACTACAAACCATTTAAGTAATCCAGAGCAAAGAGATAACAGTGCTGGAATGCACACCAGTGGAAGAAAGGCAGCAAGAAAATCACCAGCTGTAGGAACCTCGTCATCCCTAGACTTCACAATTTTCAAATAGGAGGCACCACAAAATGCAACGAGTACAACTAAAAAAATAGCAGCAGAAAAAAGTTAAGATCGAATGACATAACCTCTAAAAATGGATGAAATAATTCTTTACTGGACACAAACAAAAACAGTTTCAATTGATGAGCCAAAAGTAAAGAGTTTAAAATAACGAAAATGTACCTGAGAATATACTGACACATATAGCAGAGGAGAGAGAGAACCGATATGTTGCAAACCATGAAACGATGGGAAGCACACCAGTAACTGCTAAAGCAACTGCAGATGCCATTGCCCAACCAAGGTAAGCAGATGATGCATAAGGAGAGGTAAAGTTATTCTGTTCACCAGTCAATCCCTTGTATCTTAAATCATCTAGAGGCTTTACAGACACTATTGCACCCAGTGCCAATACAGAACCAGTGAATACTGTTATGCAAAGAGTAAGAACAACAACCTGACAAGGATAACAATGAATGTTACAACAGAACAGAAACTAAAATACTGGGAATTACTGCCAGAGAGCAAAAAGATGTGCAACTAGAATACTAAAGGAGTAAGCAATCACATCTCTTTCAACAGAAGACTTCTTAAAAGAAAAAAAGAGATAAAAATTAGCAACACATGGAAACTACATAATGTTTCTTCACATGAGCACAGCCTAAGCGAAACTAACAACAAAAACCTAAAAAGGATACCTTCTTGGCCATACTTTAGCATGAAAATACAAATAGAGATTGATTAAATTAGTAAGAAAGCTTCAATAACGGTCAAGAAAAAGGCAGAACAAAATCTTAGGAACTATAGCACAAAAAGTAAATGATGTACTCTTGTCTTGCCAAGTAAGATCTGAACACTGAACTTCAAAAGGGAGCGAAAGACAAAAAGGCAGAAGTTTCCATTTTTATCTCTTTAAATCTTGGGTTACAAAGGAAAATCCTACATTATGTGCAAATGACAATGCTTAGAAAACTCTGGGAAAATCATTTTTATATGAAAAAGTTACTTTTTATACTCTTTTCTTTTTATTATTTATTATCTTGCATATTACAGGAAGCACTTTATATTTTTCTTTTAATAAAATTTGTTTAGATTACAATTTTTAAGCAAAATTATATAACAAATTATTACTTAATAAATCTCCACGCAATGAGTATAAATCCAAGATATACACGCAGGTACACATCATGAACGCAAGTCAATGAAGTTTCAACCACACAAAGTGCTAAAAGAATCAGCTCTAATGCTGGTCTGATAAAGCAGCCTTCTAAATCGCATGTCAGTCCCATATTTAATGAATGATTTATTTTCCTTTTAGAGAACTATTAATGATCATGTTCATCAATTTCCACAGGAAGTTACTGAAGACTGCACTGGATGTTAAGTAAAGGCTATAGAGAGAGGCAATTTTGGAGAATGGTTGGGTCAACACGCTTGTGACCATAATAGATTGAAGAAGATGAATTGAAAGGGCCGGCTTCAGAAATCTAAGTTGAAGCTGCTAACATTTAAGAAATGAGAGACTTTTGTCAACCTGAGGAAGTTGATGTTACATATCTAATTATATGCTATTTCATGTTAGATATTTAATTATAAGTATTTCAATTTTTTTAGGTGACCATATAACTAGTGTATTTATTGTGTCCAAGGGCTAAAGATTAATAGCTGCTGTACTCCAGTATGAATAGTCTTTTCAACACATTAGGCTGCCATATTAAATTCAGGCATCATTCAGTAGTCTAGAACCCTAAAACATAAAATACTGTTCTTGTTCCAACCCTAAACTATATTAAGTTAATTATTATCCGTTCTTTTCTGTTAGTTATTTAGTTATATGTTCAACAATTATATTTATATTAAGTGATCATATAACTAGCATGTGAACACTTAATGACTTTGAATTGCAAGCAGGGTTTTTTGCATCCAAGAGCTAGGATTAAAAGCTTCTGTAACCCTAGTATAAGCAGTATTTTCAAGACATTAAGCAGCATTACTATATACATATATTAGTTGTTCAAAGTTAAAAATTCAATCTAGTTATTAACACCGTTAAAATCCATCTCTTAAATTCGCTGATGTGACATTTTGAAATTACAAAAGAAACTACCCACTTAATAACCATGTGACAGAAAAATGACACTGTAATGATCTGAATTTAACAGAGAACTTCAACGGTGTTAACAATTATTATGTTCACGTCAGAATCTTAATTAGAATAAAGTATTTACTAATATGTTATAAAAGTTGAGGTACAAAATTGTCAAAAAATTAACGTATACATATTAAATCTCAAATTTAACCACAGTATAGTGACCAAAACTGAAATTTGACTATTATTATTATAATCTAAAGAAGTAGTGAGATCAAAATTGAAATTTAACCATTATCTTATACTTGCAAAAGAACAGTGGACACACGCTATGTAGGAATGCCTTAGGGCATTGCATCCCTTTATGCATAGTAATATAGATTAGTTGGGGGTCTAGAAGCCCAAACTATACATAGTGTTCCTGTCCCAACTTCAATTGTACATCAATTTTTTCCTTTTACTCTGATTTTCAGCAACCGTTTTGATTTTCTTTCATTGTTTCTGTTTGCACTAATTGAGATCCTATCCCGTTAAAGTATAAAACTTTTCTTAATATATATTTCCTTCAACAATTGCACCAAAATAATTACAAGCAGAAAACCAATAGATTGATCATATGCCAAAAGCTAAAAATAACAGAGCCAATCGATAAATCAAAGATCGTGAAGGCAAGTTGAAAGATGCTTGATGACTCTGAATTAAGGAGGAGCAGTAAAACAATGTTGCCGGCAGGAAATAAAGAGAAAAGGCAGAACAAACCTCCTTTGTCCCAGAATGCCGATGATTTCCGGCAAAACCTGTACACTGAACTTGTGGAACCCAAAATTGGTAGCCATTGCGGATCCATATAGGAATTGCAACAGAGAGACAGGCAACAATGAGAGGCACTGTCAAGGAAAATCCAAGAAGCACTGATGACTTGCTGCAGAAAGAACACAGATATTAGTGCATGGCACACAATTAACCTGGCACCAGTCATAATTGCAGCAATAGCATAAAAGAAATTATTCATAACCAATAGTGAAAAAGAGATGATAACAACAAAGGGAACATCCTTAACAAGTATGTTGATTATATAATAGAGGTGCTAAACAATGAGCTAGGCTATCCAGTTAATCAATTTTGTATTAAACTCAAAAATTAACTACGGGACCATAAGAGATACTTCCATCAACAGGAAGGGGATCAACAAAACTAGGGTTGACTAACATACCAATGACAGAATGAACCAAGGCAAGGCTGTTCAAATACATGACAGGTAACAGTCCTCAGAAAAATATAGACTTGTGACAGCTTAGTATTTCATTTCAACACATGAGCAAACACAAAAGAATTAATAAAATAGATAAAAGAAGTAACCCCATGCTTGGATGTTCCTAAATAAATTGAAAAATAAACAACCCCAAAGTTTTAAATTACTCGTTGACACTATAGAAGCCTTTATGTATAGAAATTAATTGGAGAAGGAAGAGGATATTGAAGCAGAGATTAAAATAAATAAATTTTATATGATTGATAAAAAAGAATCGTACATTACATAACAATTCTAGCACATTGCAACTGAATTTGGAACCATAATATAGTCATTCAACTGAATCTAAAAATCTTGAATAAGAAATCAAAGTATTACCATTTCACGTATTAATATGCTGCAGAAATCACTACTAACCGAAAAATTTGAAACATATTTCATTCATGGATAAAATAGACCATACCTTAGGAAAGAAAGCAGCAGTCCAACAGAAGTGCTGAGCAGCCAAGCAACAAAGCCATACTGAACAAAGTAAAGAAAAAGCGGGGAGGTGGGAGCAAAGCAGACAAGAAAATCATAATAATTAAAAGAGAGAAAGGATTTATGTAAACTAATTGAAGTTAACACTAGAAATGGTAATCCAATATTGGATGTTATTACAAAAATAATGACCACAAAAACAATGTTAAACACTTAATCCAAAGGAGAAAAGAGTAAAAAAATCTAATATAAATCTGCTACAGAAGAGACTTATTAAAAGGTACGGGGAGAAGATTAAATTGAAGGGAGCTGCACCATAAAATTTATTTTTCGTGGACACGAAAAATTCCACAATCTTTTGTTTCAAGATTTCATTGATGCCCACTCAAGAAAAGGAATGAGGGATGCACAAGAAAAATAGAAAAATGCAGCTTGTAACATAACACTCCAGATATATATGGCTACCCACCAGCAATGAAGATTTGATCAGCCATCTAAGTAAGATGTGTAATTATGAACACGTTTAGTTATCCTAGAAAAAAGATAAATAAACTACCAACTATGAGTAATAGGAGATTTCAGGGATAAGGAGCTGACTCACATGCTTAGCCTCAATGAGAAAGCATGGTCAAATGAAATCATTGTGTGTGAAAAGTAGAGGGCCTACTGGACCCATATTTCCAAATAAGCCTTTTCTAGAAATGCCCATCAATGATATTGGCAACTCAGGACAAGAGAAGTACTAAATATCCACCTAGGCAATGTCACCTCCTAGAACCACTAAAATGTTCAAGAGCAAATAAGAGGAAACATACACTACTCATATTTTAGGAAAATACTAGCAGTATATTTGACACACAAGCAGATTCCAAAAATCACAACATACAGAACCATTAAAGAAGAGAATGCCTTAATACTAAACAAATAAGCAAAATTATGAAAATAACTACAATCTTAACCTGCATTTTGGAGACAATAAATTGCAAAATGCCACATTAAAAAGCGAGAAAAATCACAAAAAAAATTCTCAAAGTAAACCTCCTTGTAATAGAGAATAATAGAGACAAACAAAATTAAGGAAATACTCATATTAGCAATCAAATTCAATCTGAAACCAAACTGTAACTTCATGTAGGAATATCCATTACAAACTTGAGAAGAGCAGTGTACCCTGCGAGGTTTTGGTGTCAAGGGTGTTTCCTCTCCTTGAAGTGAACGAATAAAAGCCATGATTGAACACACAACAGGAGATAAAAGCAGCACAGCAAAGCCAAATTCAAACTGCAAGAGATACACAGAATCTCCACGTCAGCTATGGCAATGATAACTCTAGAGTAACGTCTATTTACAATTACCGAATTGCTATTAAACATATACATCAATCAGGGCACCATCAAGTGGAGTCAAATAAAATAAGCAACATCCCAGGGGAAGAAAGGCCCACTTACTTGCTGATGTGTAGCATTTATAATTTTGATAGTCTTTGGACGGAAAACTGCCACAATGATTGTTTCTATAATAAAGACAAAACTAAACAGCACCCATGCTCGCTCTGGAGTACTTGCTATATGATGCAAAACAAGTCTGGACAACTTCAGCCACTTTTCAAGCCCTTGGAGTCTCAATTCTTCCGACAGAGAGATTTGATTCGGTATAGCATTATCAACACTATTGGAATCGACAATTGTAACATCAATATTGTCTCGATGATCCCGATCTGCATCCAAGCTACTTCTCTGAAGTAATGCAAGTATAGTTGGATCCAAGCTCTTCTCCTTCAACATCATGGCAAAATTAGGATCCAATCCTTTATCTTGCAATAAACTAGTCAGTTCTCTATCACCATGTCTTGCCCTCCTTTTCAACATTGATGTAATCCTAGGATCACTCAACCGTTCTTGCAATGCAAGAGCTAAATTCAAATCCAACATTTGTTGATTTGCTGAAGTTGATGTACTAGACTCACAACCTTGGCTATCATGACCACTACTGGAGCAAACCATAAGAGAGCTATTGGGATCAATATTTTTCTCTAATGCTCCCACTTCATTCTCTTGGATAACAGAGTGATGAGAACTGCTATGCAATGCTAAACTTGGTCTTCCACTGTCTACACTCTTATCACTATTTATCCCCTCTTGAAAGCTAGAAGTTGGATACATAGCAAGACTATTCCAATTATTAGCATCAGAGCATTGAACCATACTCTGACAACTACCTTCGATGATATTAGTAGAATGACCTGCTTCAACACTACTACTGCGTTTCACACTTGAGCCACAACCATCAGATGAACTAGAAGAACTATTTTGCTCCTTCCTACGAAAACCTTCCCTCAGACGGATCACGGTGCTCTGCAATGCATCTCTTCGAGCAGCTAACGGGTTTGTAGCTGAAAAATGGCGAGAAACTGCTGCACCTAACAAGACAGATGCTACAACTGCATAGCTAATACAATGCCCCAAGTACCTGAATAAATAAAAAAAATTTAAAGAGAGAGATCAACTATCTTTAAGCAACAGTAACAAAACCATCACTATAAGAATCATGTGGGAGTCAAGCACAAACCAATAATGCACTCCAAAGCAAATGAGAAAAACCCGTGTGGTTCCAGCAACAAAAAGTGCAACAACACGACTTTTAAGAAGCTGAAATCCATACAAGCATGCTCCCATGTTCCAATCTACAAGACAAAAAATAAAAGGAACAGAATATGCATTATAAAGATATGATTGTTGTACCAGGAATGTAAATAGCTAAAACAATATTAATATAATAATTTACAGCCATACCAAGAATTATAACCGCAGCAGATGTAATAGCCCCAAGCCAATGTGCATCCTTTGCAGTCAGACCATAGAGGATAGAGTAGACAAGAAGAACAACAAGGGAGCCAAGGTAAAGAAGTCCAAGATGAGAAGCCCTAAAAAGAAAAAAAAATCCAAGAAACACAGTATGGTATGAAAGCAAGTTCTTGCAGAACATGAAGCTTTCCAGTAAACATATTGAGAAGAAGGCACAAAAAGATACTAAGATTCGAAACTGAATATACAATAGGCTTTTAAAGCATTCACTTAGTCTACCCAGAAAAATAGTGAAGTCTTGAACAATTACACCATCTATTCCTAAAAAGAGAAATGGAGAAAAACCTTAACAAATTGAAAACATATAAGCATACTAGGAGGCATAACCTGCTATGTAAAACAAACTTTACTACAGCAAGGTATCTACAAACATTATTTTGAATCATGGATATTCAAGACTATCACTGAGCATGATATATAACAAGAGATGTTAATCACTCAGTACTCGTACATAAAAACTGGAAACTGCTACCATCTGGCAATATTTCATACAATGCCAAATACGAAGATCCAACATATTAGACGGTGACCCTATTTCCATGCATGTCATTATGTGAGTAAGCAGGTACCATAGGCATGCAAGTAAAAATGATCCATAAGTATTGAAGGAGCAAAAGGATGGAGAGAAATAGAGACAACCAAGTATCTAAAAAAACACAATAAATGAACTGATTTTACCAACTGAAATTCACACCTGAGTAACAAAAGCAAACACAATAAAATGGTTATACCTACTAAACTCCCGAGGATATAACTCGTTTGGGTCTGGTGGTTCTGGTAAACAAGACACAGGACCCATTTCTACACCATCAGAATATGCAAATTTATAAGCTCTCCGGACATACTCGTCCACATCCAAGCCATTTCCTACAAAAGATGATGAAAGGGAAAGTCAACGTACAATCATTTACAAGTTTGGTCCTCATAATAGGGGGAAAAACCATCAATGTGTAATGAAGAAATGAAATGACTCGTTAGGAATCAAGATGGCACTAGAGCAAAAATTACCATTGAAGACCATGCGGCATATAAAGAGCATATTGATTGCTAAGGCAATTGCTGACACACCAAAGAAAAATCCAGAAGGAGAATATCGCTCTGACGCACTAGAACCAGCTGTGACATAAACAGCACAAAGTTCATATGCACAAAGCAGAGCAACAGCCAGCAGAAGCAGAAAAGCAACAGCCCCTGTGACAGCAGAAACAAGAACAGTATGAGATAAAGGGAAAAAAATCACTAATAGAAAGCTATCACAGAAGATAATTAAAATAAAATCAAGAACACCTATAAACAAAACATAGTATCCTTGAACATCAAAACATCAACAAAGAATTCCAACACCTCTTTCCTAAAAAATGTTGCTTACGGTAGATACTCTCTTCCACCATTTCTCCTCCTAATAAACTACAATAATTTTGTTTTTCCCAGACCTATTGCAAGCTTTTTTTATTTCACCTTCTACCAAAAATAAATACTTATAACATCATTGCTCAGTTAGTGTACTTTTGGTCCAATCGGAACTAAGTCAACAAGAATGAGGAAACAATGTTCTCTGAAAATCACTGTTGGAATACACCTATTTTGAAAAGGAAGAAATGTATTTTATCTATTAGAAAAACTTACCCAAGTAGGCATCAATTTATCATTACAGTTCTTTTCTAATTTCAAGCTTCAGCTAAACTACAGAAGTTCAATTTCAGCTTTACAAAAATTAAAAGTTGATGTTGAAAACCCCCATTTGACTAAAGCTTCATCATTCTAGAGCATATAAGTAGTTGCTAACGAACTTGGGCGAAAAAGCCACCAAAATAGTTTTCTAGTTTAAAATGAAGAACAAATCCAATGTTGTTTAGATAGCAAACCTCACAGTCGGTGTCAAGTGGAGAATGTAATTTCAAGACAAATCTCCACCTGCTAACAAGATCTTGCATTAAACATAAATGAAAAAACTTTGCTACAACTTTTGTTGTTCAATACACCTGTATATGCATACAGTAAGGCTACTCCATCCTACTTAAAACTAAGCTAAGGTACACGGTCCATGGTTTTAGTCAGATCAGTCCTTCAATACCATTAATGCACTCTTTTTCCTTCAATAAATAAGCATTTGGCTGAAATAGTTGAACTGTATGCTTATCGACCTCAAAGAAGCCAACTCAAACAGGATTGCAGAAAAGGGATCAAGACAATAAGATAAAAAGGTTAAGAGACAATTCCACAAGGTAAATGGGCAAACTAAGTAGACCAAACACACTGTAAGGCTCACAACCACAGGCCAAGAGAAAAGGAAACATTGTGAAACACTTTCTCAGACACTTACAATTTGCAGTATAATCTACTTGACCAGTCATTGCCACATTCCTTTCTTTAGAGATATAACATTCTCGAAATAAACTTCATCAAAGCCAATATCTTTTCTCAATACTGATTTTGTTTCTAAGGAATTCTATCTCCACTTGTTAGTTCATGCATAATATATTCTTAAAAATCTAGACAGGTGGACACTTTTTTTCCCTTCAGCAGAGACAGATGAGCACTTAGACTTAATGTGACAAATTACAAAGTCTATCACTAGTACCAAATAAAGAACCAAGACAAGGCTTCAAATAAATTTGAGTTGACTGGAAATAAAATGACTGAAAAAAACCTCTGTCCTTCTAAAAGGATATACGCACATCACAAATTTGAAGGGCAAGAAAAACAAAAAGAAAGAGTTCATTAAGATGCATACTTGAGCTTTGCCATCGAGTTCTCCACCAAAGCATAATTGAATAGAATGCCAATAATAGAGCAATGCCAGCCATTATTACAGCCAGACCAACAATATCTCTGCCTAATATTATGATTAGCCAGCATCCCCACATGATAAGCACCAGAACTGGAGATAAAACAACCGCCCATGCCACTAGAGATAAAAGAGCACATAGCATACCCAGTTGAGGTCCTTGTAAAATACTCGGCCATTTTCGGGCAAAAATCCAACTGAAAAAGAACGAAAACAGTCATCAAAAGGAAAACAGAAAAAAATGACATTTAACTCAAAATCCCTCCTTATGACACTTGCATATACCAACCAACTTGTGAAGGAGAAAAGTTATAAAAATGACTTCTTCTTTTCTTGTAATAGGCAAGAATTAGTTATCAAAATTTCCAGAAACAATAAAAAAAAGTCGTACCATAAACCACATGGTGGCATTCAACCAGCCATACAAGTAAACCACATTAGTAGTAAAGCCAACAAAACAAATGGTTAATAATAAGCCTCATAGTCAAATTGTCAATTAGAATTAAATGCAATTACAGCAAACATCTCAGTTATGTAGAATTAAAGTCGCAATGCATTCTTAACAATTCACTTGCATAACCAGAAAACAAAAACGCAGCTGCATTGAAGCGCTATTATGATGTTAGCAACTATATCGGTAGCAAAATTAAAGATTGGAAATATTAGATGCAATACCTATAAATCCGCCATGGGCGCCAATTGACGGCCCAGAGAATGGAAAATGAAGCTAAACCCAAAATTGCAAAAAGGATCCCAGAAATCAAACACGCCAGAGCAACCCCATCCCCTTCCATGGCTTCGTTCTCTCACCTTCAAACAACAAACAAAAGCCTTCCTTTACATTTCAAACTTACAATTAAAAGAAAAACAGCAGTAAAAATTTAACTTGAACGTTGTACGAAAAAAAGACCGTAACCCATATAGAGAAGAGTGAAGAAGGAAATGAGTTTTACCTACTTAAGTGAAGCGACCGTAATGGGCAATCGCATGACGGAGAATATAGGTGAAAGGAGCTAGTTTCGGGCATGAAATTTTGGCTGTTTAGCTAGGGCAATTTAGTCATTTTTTAAGTGAGCTGGGATTGAAACGAAGATGAAGAACGATGAAGAAGAAGTAGAAGAAAAGAGATAAGGTGTATTAGGGTTTTCTTTTTAGTCTTGCTTGCGAAATTGGCGAAAGATTAAAAAGTTGCAGATGAAGACACAAAAAGAAGGGAAAGAAAAGAGTAAAGTTTAAAACCCTACAGCTCTCTCCTCCACTCTCCTGTATGTCAACGTGAACTCTCTCAAGTCAAAAAAAAAATTCATTTATTTATTTAATAGAAAACCAAAAGCAAAATACTTTCTAAAAGAAAGTAAATAATGGAAAATAAAAATATATTTTTTAAGTAAAAAAACAGCAAAAGCGACTGTAATAAAAAATAAAATAAAAAATATCACAATTATTTTGATCTTCCATCAACAAACTCAGCATTGAAATTGAGTATCCTTCGAGACTCTCGTGCGAAATGGATATCTGATTTCTTTTATGAGCATTATTAAAGGTTCCGTCTTCAAGGTTGAGTCGAGAGTTTTGCTAGAGAGGCTCAATTCCGAGATTTAAGTTTTCAGTAAGTGGAACTTAAGTGTGACAACACTGTGCTGGTGTAAACAATCTTTGCTGAAGGTGCAACCGAGAGCAAATTATAGGAGTAACAGATCCTTGTGGAACATGATTAAACAATCATTGTGAAACATTTACCAACTCCTTCACCGCAATTGAAATATGCGTGTTCGACACATCTCTTAATTTCATAAAAAAGTAACAGGTCACATGATAAATATCTCGATTGTTGGTACAAACAGTATGCGAATATTTGAAAAGAAATATATATATATATTAATCTTAATTCTTAATTCAAAATAAATTTCACATCATTTTAATAACTTCTTAATATTTGGTAAAAAAATAACTTTTTAATCTTATTAGATAATCATGTCATATTTCTATTAATATATCATTATTTTTCAAAATTGTTTTTCTCTTAAAGTAATAATTTTAATGTACCCAAAAATATTAATAATTTTAAGTTTAATATAAATAATACTAATATGATATTAATTCAAAAAATTAAAATAATCATTTTAATAAATAATATTATATACCAAATATTGAGAGCGGAAAAGTTCTCGCACTATAACACTTAGAGAAGAGGTTCTAAAGAGAGGAGGGATGCCAACGAGCAAAGGCGGGACATCTTCAAGGAAGATCTTTAGTGATGACAACGTCGGAGGTAATCTCGAATGAGATGTCTGGGTTTGCAAATGAACCTATGAAGTCACAAAGATGATTTTAAGGCATAACATTCTCAAAGATAAACTTTAGTGATGGTAATGTTTGGGATGATCTTGACGTGATAGATAATATAACGCCCCCAAATTTTTTATGCCATAAATAATACTATTTCGGAAAAACATTTAGTGAAAATTTCCCTCACAGTGAATTGATTGATAAAAATTAAAGGAGATAGTTGGACATCGAAGAAAGTCATTAGATATGATATATTTTAATTTATTAAATCGAAGTATAGACTAAATTGTAAAGAAGTAAAGGTGCAAGGGTTAAAAGTGTAATGTTATTAAAAAGTGACCATATGTTGAAGGGGTTTTTTTACAAAATTAATACAAAAAATTATTTATACTCCAAAATAATACACTCTCCTCATTATTTACCAAAGTGGTATATATGAGGGAGTGGTGTTTTCTAGATAGGTGACATTATTTTAAAAATCTGACACATGTTTTTATTATTATCTTATATTAAAAAATTAAAAAATATATAAAATATTAAGTGATGCCTCTTAGATAGGCGGTATCCATTTTTTGTACAGGAAAAATACGGGTCAAAAATGGAAAAATTTAAAAATTTCGGATGGTGTCTATGGGGTAGGCGGCACCAATGGTGCCTATGGGATAGGCAGCACCAATCCGTACTTAAAATATGCTTAGTCCTTCAATTTTAAAATATTTGAATTAAGTTCTCAAAAAATCAATATTATATCAATTAAAGAGATTTGGTGGAGTTAACATCAAAAAAATAAAATTATGTTGTATTATATCTATATTAATTTAATAAATATCCCTTCACTTAGGGGTGTTTATGGATTGGATAAGTCTCGGTTTCAAAAAATATCAAATTGAACTCAACTCACCCAAAAGACCCATTTAATTATTTAAAAAGAATAAAATTTATTTTTATTAAAATATAATCATAAAAATATTTATTTTATTTTATTTTTTACAATTTTATTATTTATAAATAATAAAACGGTCTTATAGTTGAAAAATATAAACTCAAGCTTCTCAAACTTAATCCATAAACACCTCTATAAACATATTTAAGTTGACTGCATTCATAATTTTTGAAGAATATATTGATATGAACTAAATTTAAGTAGACAAATGAGACAGTCGGTGCCACCTATCAGGTAGGCACCACCCATTAATTTATTGTTTTTTTATATCATATTCGTATTTAAAATATGGGTTTATGTCAAAAAAATTGGGTGTTGCCTATTTTTATAAGGCATCACTTAATGTTTTATATTTTTTTGTTTTTTAGTATAAAAAAAAAATATGTGTTAGATTTTTAAAGTGATGTTGTCGAGGTACAACTCTCCATGTATAAATAATAGAGAGAATGAATTATTTGGGTTTTAATTTTTTTTGTAATAATTTTGTAAAAAACCCGTTGAAGGGTGAATATAAAGAATTATAAAAGGTAAAACGGATAATTCTGAAGAACATATATGATATATTAAGAGAAAAAAAAAAGTTAGTGTACTTTTGAATGATTTGGACCATTAGATTAAGAGAAAAAAAAAAGAGATTCAATTTGAACCATCAAATCTAAGTATATGTTTTTATTTGGGTTAGATTAATTTTTAAATATATATATATATATAGAATTCTATATATACAGGAGCGAAGCTAAGGAAAATTTGTAGGAATCGAAATTAAATTATTATCTTTATAATTTTTAAATAATTAAATTAAATTTTTATTATTTTTATGGAGGTTAAAATGTAATTTTATCTTTATTAATTTAAATTTTTTAAAATTTTAAAAAATTAAATTGATAAAATATTCTATTTTAAGAGGATTGGGGCTCTTGCCAGCCCCTCAATCTGCCCTTGTCTACATATCTTCTCTAACCCACGACAACAAAGAAAGAAAACTTGCTCTTTTTCATCTTGGTTCATCTCTTTCATTCAATCAACCAAAAATCTACCCAAAACCTTTCGTTTCTCGTGAAATTCTAAGTGGAAATTTAGCTTCCAACACTGTTATAAGTTCAGTTAAATGTTAGAATTCAAGTAGGGGCAAATTTAGAATTTTTTTTTGCAGGGACCGATATTTAATTATAATTTTTCACAAGTCAAAATATAAATTTATTATGTATTAATTTATAATTTCATTATTTTTGAAATGATTAAATAGAAAAAATCTATTTTTAAGGGATTAAAGTGTAATTTGATTATATATTAATTTATAATTTCTTTATTTATAAGGGGACTGAAAACTGAAAATTTTTCATTTGAGGGACCAAAACGTAATTTCACTATATTAATTTATAATTTTTTCATTTATAAGAAGACAAAAATGAAAGTTTTTCATTTTTGAGAGGGGCAAGGCCCCTGCTTGTCCCACTCGAATTCGCCTCTGAATTCAATAGCCCATGGATGGAAGTCGGAGAAAGTTTAATCAGTGAGGAGGTGAGAAACTCGTAGTTTAATCATGCATTCATGTTTATTTTAAGTAGAAACGTATGAAACTGTTATCGGATATTTATAAACTATTTGGCAACAACCCCTGTTTTAATTTTAAAAAATTGAGTTAAAATAAAATCTTTATATTTATAAAAAAGCTTCAGTCTAATTTCAAACAAAGCAAACAGTATATGCATAAGAATTTTATATTAGGAGAAAATTATTGTTTTTAAGTGATCAGAGGTCACAGTTGCTTGACAGCTAGTGTTGTTTGAACCAGATCGGTTCGATTGGTTTCGAAAAATGATTTTGAATTAATTAGATTGTGAATCGATATGAATCGGTGGTTGAACTAAAATTTTTATTTTTTAATTTTAATAATTTTTTAATCGAACCTGTTCAATTGATCGGACTAATCAAACGAATGAACCGATAATCTAATCAATTCAATCATCGGTTTAGTTTAAAAAACATTAGTTGAAGTAATTTTAAAAATTTGTTGGGTAAGGAATTAAATTCTGAAATTTTTATGGATGAAATATTATTAAGTCTAGTTTCTAAAAAAGAAGTGATAAAAATATTAATTTAAATACCCAAAAGGAAATCCATTTTCACTATTTCAATTATTTTGACGCGACCCTGCCAATGTCTTGGACTTTTGTAGCACAGTGGAACCATTGGCTTAGCTGCTCGCAATTTCCCACCCTTTTCAGTGCTTGCCAAACGTAGGGCCGAAGGGTGGTGAAAAATAAATTGGTAAAAAGAAAAAATTACAGGGAAGTTGGTGATAAAACCGAAGCTAAAGAGCATTAAAAATACCTTCACAACCTTTGAACAAATCGTCTTTTCAGTAACAACTTGCTTTCCCTTCAACAAACTATACATCAGCTTACAGGCATCGAAGCCAACTCCTTTTGTCTTTTGTTCCTTCCATTCCCATGTCCATTACCTCAACATAAACCACTCTACTCATCATTTATACACAATCAGTCCTTTTATAGCTTACCCGATTTTCTTTCAACCTCCAAATCCAGCCTCCGAGATGTCTGCCGGAATCTTTGCATCACCAATCGCTGGCTCCGGTTTTGTTGGCCTGAAAACCAATGTTTCAAAGCTGGTTCCAACTAATGATTCTATTTCATGGAGCCGGAAAACCGTGTCCAATGGTTCAAGAACCCACTGCATGAAGGTACTGTCATTGGTTTCAGTTCTAATATTATTATGTGGCTCATCTGACTTTGCCTTGTGATTTTAACAGACATGGAATCCAATCAACAACAAGAAGTTTGAGACGCTCTCTTACCTTCCACCTCTCTCAGATGACTCGATTGCAAAGGAAATTGATTACATGATGAAAAAAGGGTGGATTCCTTGTCTTGAATTTGATGAGGTAATAATAATTTTATTTTCTGGAACTTCCTCTAAGAATCAGCTAACCTAGGTCTAATTAAATGATAAAACTGGTTTTCCTTTTAAAAATGTTAGGTGGGGGCTGTCCACAGGGAGAATAGCCGCATTCCAGGGTACTACGATGGGAGGTACTGGACTCTATGGAAGCTGCCGATGTTTGGGTGCAACGACTCTTCTCAAGTCCTGAAAGAAATTCACGAGTGCAAGAAGGCATACCCCAATGCTTATATCCGTTGCCTGGCATTTGACAACAAGAACCAAGCTCAGTGCATGTCCTTTGTCATTCACAAACCTAATTGAAACCACCACCACCGACTGATCAGCAGCTAGCTGCCTACTGGGTTTTCCCCAATCTATCTTGTAGAGCTTTCCTATTCCCTTTTAATTATTAGTAGAATAATGCTGTATGATCTCTATTTCTTCTGTCTTTTCCATGGATGACAGTACGACAGCCGGTGTGGTGGGTTGTTTTGTTTCGGGTACTTGTTTGCTTTTATTAAAATAACTATGATTATTATAATGGCTTAGGCACGCACTTACTTTTATTAAATTACGATGATAATTATAATTGCTTTAAAAAGCTTACAGACAAGTGGATGTGACATTTTTATTAGCACATGGTTTTGGGTTTCTTCTCAACAGCGAAAAAGGAGAAGCATTGTACAGCTCGATCATTTTTAATGATTTTGCATCAAAAATCTTTAAAGCATTCATTGCCACTTGTGTATCTTCATCCAGCAGCTTCCGAATGTAGCTTGGGGGGTCATTAAAAACCC
The DNA here is from genome assembly GCA_039519145.1 of Kokia cookei. Taxonomy (NCBI): domain Eukaryota; kingdom Viridiplantae; phylum Streptophyta; class Magnoliopsida; order Malvales; family Malvaceae; genus Kokia; species Kokia cookei. The sequence goes on along the minus strand of CM076900.1, from coordinate 35,270,040 downwards.
GCAGCCGGTTGTATTCTCCCATTTCAGCTTTAGCCAAGCAGTCTCCTACTTTGTTACTCTCCCTTGGTATATAGCAAAATTTAACATGCCAATTCCTACTGCAAATAAAATGGATCAAGCGCATGCAGTATCAAATTCAACTTTTACGTGTCGAAAGCCTCTAGACCACTCAAGCAAAAGGCCCTCATACGGTGCTCTTGCTTCTATCTGAAAAATATTAGAAGCTCTAACCAATCGCCACATGAACCTCGGATCATCCCCCCATAGCTGCGCGACATAAGTGGCTTGTAAGAAACCCATCAGAGTTCAGCTTATCCCACCCTTCAGGCGGTACTTGCCAATGCTTCCAAGTTACACGGTTGCTCTCAAGGCTAGTTTTCCTCTTTGCATTTGCAAGACTCCTAGCCCATGCAAAACTAGTATGTTTGAAAATGAAGTCATTTCGACTCTTCCATAAAAACCAGCAAATAATAGGGAACAAAGTTGGTCAACCTCCCTCGATATGTTCCCTTCATCTTGAAATTTCCAACTAGGCCACTCCTCTACTGTTGATGAAAAGAAAGAGCTCAAAAGATCCCTTGGTAAGATGGACCACCAAACTCTACTAAGAAAACAACAATCTCTCACATAGTGCAATGCAGTTTCCGTTGGAGCACCGCATTGTGCACATGAATCATCATCAACCATACCTCTACGGCATCTTTCACCATTAGTGAGCAAGCATGATCGACTAAAAAGGCCAAAGGAAAGCTCGTACATGATGTGGAGCAACAATCTTCCAGACTTTTACGCAAGAACTTTGACGGTTCAAAATATTAACACCAAGCAAGTTGTTATAGGTATCAGCAAAAGAGAATCCACCGTATGAAAACCACCTACAAGTAATCCGATCAGGGCCACCAGTGTCGGAAGGGGGCATCAATCTAGTTCATTGATTAAGGATAGATTGAGGCAAAAGAGATTCGAGACCTTGCCAATCCCAACTGCCATGGCCAGTAACCAGATCGCATAGACGAAGAGACTCATCAATCCTCTCCCGGCTTATGTAATATAGCTTAAGAGGGCCACGCTCGTTGATCCAACTATAATTCCAAAAATTAATTAAACGACCATCATCCACAGACCAAACAACACCCTCCGTAACTTCTCACCAATTGGTACGCTCAATGGACTCCGGAATCAACCCGTGCACGTTGTACTTGTTACGAAGGATGCAAACCCTAAAATCTCCGTATTAGCCAACATATGAAAACCTAACTTAAGGAGGAGAATTTTATTTTGGTAAGACTCCGAACTCCCAAGCCTCTTTCATCAAGCGACATGCAACAATCCATCCAAGAAACAAGAGTTGGCTTCGTATTTATAGAAGTAAACTCCAAATAAAATTATACGCAGGCTTGTCAATCTCTTTACACATAGAGGCTGGGATACGAGCAGTCCTCATAAAGTAATTTGGGATAGCGAGCAATACCGATTTAGCCAAAGTAATTGTGTCAACCATAAAGAGATGAAGAGCGTCCGATCCATTAAATTTAGCTCGCACTTTATCCATAACAAATTGAAAAGTGTTTGAGGTCACACGTTTGTGAAAAATTGGCATCCGAAGATACTTCCTCAAATCTGTCACCATGGAAAAACCAAGTCACTAGCTAATGGACAAAGCTGTCTCCTTCGGAGTGTTATTAGAGAAAGAGATTTGGGTCTTATGTTTGATAATCTTATGTCCATAGAATTGATAAAATATTGACAAGATATCGTTAACCCCATCAGCATGCTGAAAATAGCTCTGCAAAATAGAAACAAATCATTCGCGAATAAAAAATGAGAGAGCGCAAAACCTTTTCTCGAAAGCATAAAGGGCTCCCATTTCCTCTCCTCAATAGCCTGATCTTCATATGATCCAATCGTTTCATTCTTAAGACAAAAAGATATGGGGACAAGGGATCCCCTTGCAGCTCCATGGATACTAAGGTGACACAATGCATTATGATGCTAACGAACTAGGAAAGCCAGCATCCACTAAAGTGCCTTCAAAGAAATCCCACCGAATTCTATTATATGTTTTTTCAAGATCAACTTTTATCACCATTCAACACTTCATAGTTTTCATGGTCTTAATCGTATGGATTGCTTCTTGGGTGACAACGATATTGTCAGACATATTCCTCCTATCAACAAAACTTGCTTGATTCTGTTTGATAAGCTTTTGCATGACAAGATGCAACCGATCCACTAGAATCTGGGTTATAAAAGACTCTGCACAAACTAATTGGACGAAATTGAGTTAGAGAATATGCCCCCAGAACCTTTGGAATCAAGACCAGCAATGTCATATTAAGTTAGGGATTCAAGTGGTGACAATTTAAAGTCCTTTTTACGAAATCGAGCACAGTAATGAAACCACTTGTTATTTAATAAAAATAAGGTGTTTATTGATAAACAGAACAATTAAGTGCTAAAAGATTAAGTATAGAATTTCTAGTGTTGAATAAGGTGGTTATTTAATAAAAATTAAGTATTGAATATAATTTTGTTCTTTGATACTAAAATTTTTTTAATTTTTTGAATATATTGGTGTGATTATATGATTAAAATATGTATTTATATTTTTTTAATTTTTTGACAAGGCACACACAGACGCTCAAACTCGGGATCTTTAATATGAATTATAACTTCTTTTTCACTGGAACGACTTGTTGAGTTCAATTTAAGTGTTGTTTGATCAACTAAAAAATTAAGTACCGAAATTTAAGTTACAAAATTTATTTTTAATACTCTTACCACTAAGTCATGAGGTTGTTGACAACATTTTTTTGTTAGAAAAATTTTAACTAAGTAAATATTTATCATAGTTATCAAACAAATGTAAAAAAAAAAAAATTAAACTTGAAAATTTTCTTTTTCAAGTGTTTGATAAATTTCATTTTCAACATTTAATTTTTTTAATTGTGTTTGATAATCATATTAACATTTTACTTAATATAAAATTTTCAACAAAAAATTATTGAATATGATAAGTAAGTAGATAGCTACTTATCACTTATTGTTGAAAATATTAAGTTGATTTTATTTTTTTTTTAAATTATTTTTGAAGTAAAACATTTCCCCATTTTATTAAAAATATCTTTAACTTTTATCCAGAACATTTTATTAGGCCTGGAAATACTAAAAAGGGGAGGGTGAATTGATGTTTTTAAAAAATCTACAAACTTTTCTAAATGATAAGAAAAGGGAAAAAAAATTTGGACAATTCGATTTATAGTGGTTCGACCCCAATTCATTATACTTGAATTATTATCTTTCAAAGAAAATGTATAACATTTACAATTCCTATTTTTTTCACAAGGTTAAGATATAACCTTCCCTATTTTGTTAAGGGTGGGTTTGGATGGGCAGAGGATGCATTTAGTTTATTTTTTGTCTCACGCTACAGTATCACTATAGTATCTAATCTCATTGTCATCGTTGCCCATCCAAACTCACCTATATTACCCTTAACAAATTACTTAAGCTTTTATACGTCAAAAACTTTAAATATCTTCTATCTCGAGACTGAAAACCTTTAAAAATCTAGCTTACAAACATTTTAAAGAACTTCAAAATTCTCAAAATTTACTATTATCAAACAAAATAATTATATTCCACAATAAAATAAATTTATCATATAAATTTTGTACATATAAAATTCAATCCTATAAATTCGATACATCTAAATAAACATTTATGTGCAAATAAATATTTTTAATTTTTTTTTTTGGTAACAATAACATTTAAAATTTTAATTTATACTTATACAAGTAAAATCGTAAAGACATATTAGAAAAAGAAAATAAAAACCTAATTAAAAAAGGGAAATATTTTTTTTTATTTTTAATGTCATAGTCTCCACTTATGCCAAGCATTGCATTTAAGTCCCCATTTAGCACGGGCTCACATTTATTAATTAGGCATTATCACCCACAAAAGTAATTTCCATTGCCCCTTTCTCCGACCTCCATCGTCCTCTAACCACTCAAGCATCCCATCTTTGACTCCTCCCTCGTGTTTAACTCCATCATCTAACCCAAAAAAAAAGGTCGATAGTTGAACTGCTTTTTAGATTTTCTTTTTCTCCCCAACCCTGTCTTCTATTGGTTGCTACCTGCCTCCTGCATGAAACAGGAACAGAGTTCCCTCTCTTGTTTCTCACTGTTGCAATGAAGTATATCCGGACCAACAGGTTGAAACGTTTATTCTCATTAAAAAGACGCAGTTTCGAAGAAGGTGGTGCCAACCAACATGGGGTTTTCGAAGAAGACAACAACAATGGTAGTTTTAAGATTGCTTCTGTTGCAGAGCTTTCTCAGCGACCTTCATGGAGAAGCTTCTCCTTTGAAGAAATTTTTGTTGCCACCAATGGTTTTAGCTCAGGTTTGTCCAAGTATATTTTTTCTTGGGTTCGATTTTTTTATTTTCTTGTGGATGGCTTAATATCTTCCATTTGATTATATGTGAATAAACAGAGAATTTGGTAGGGAAAGGAGGGTATGCAGAGGTATACAAAGGAGAACTAAAGGATGGGGAAGAGATTGCAGTGAAGAGACTAACAAAAGCTTGTAATGATGAAAGGAAAGAGAAGGATTTCTTGACAGAAATTGGAACTATTGGTCATGTTTGCCATCCAAATGTATTGGGACTTTTAGGCTGTTGTATCGACAATGGCCTTTATCTCATCTTTGAGTTCTCCTCCAGAGGGTCCGTTGCTTCTCTTCTTCATGGTACATATCTGGGTTTCATTTAGTATCAATTGAATGTTTGAAATGTGTTCTCTTCATTGAGATTTTGTTGATGCAGATGCGAATTTGCCACCAATGGATTGGAAAACAAGATATAAGATAGCAATTGGTACTGCCAGAGGACTGTATTACTTGCATAAAGTGTGCAAAAGAAGGATAATTCACCGTGACATTAAGTCTTCAAATATTCTATTGACTGCAGATTTTGAACCTCAGGTACCTATACCAGCATAAACTCTTGTTCTTCACTGTACTATATTTGAGTTTGACTTTCTTTCTGGGATTCATGTTTTACTTTAGATATCAGATTTTGGACTAGCAAAATGGCTTCCTTCTCAATGGACACACCATTCTATTGCTCCAATCGAAGGGACATTTGGGTACCATATTCAACCACCCTTCTTCTCCTTTTCTTTTCTTTAGGTCAGAATCAAAACGAGATGTAAATGTGATGCAGGCATTTAGCACCCGAGTACTTCATGCATGGAACAGTGGATGAGAAAACAGATGTGTTTGCCTTTGGAGTTTGCTTGCTAGAGATGATTTCAGGGAGGAAACCAGTCGATGCCTCTCACCAAAGCCTGCACTGCTGGGTAATGCTAATTCTAATGCTAATGCTTGCCTCTTTTAAACCAGTCATGGCTGAGATTCCTTGTTTAACTTGTGAAACTCAACAGGCAAAACCACTGTTGAAACGTGAAGAGATGGAAAAACTGGTAGATCCAAGGCTTGGAGACTCTTACGATATTTCACAGCTAAAAAGACTTGCCTTCACGGCATCCCTCTGCATTCGAGCCTCTTCAGCCTGGCGTCCCACCATGACTGAGGTATTTCATCTGCTGCCAATCATCCTAGATAAACAATTACTTCCACATATATTTATTATATATAGGATGATGTAATTTTCACACCAGCTATTGCTTCAATCAACACCCACCTGTCTAGTTGTGTTTTTAGACCAAGTTTTTTTAAGCATGCAACTTGTCAAATATCACTCTCTTAATCGGGTGAAATTATAAAAAATTCAATATTTTATTATTTTTGTAGATTTATTACGTAAATTTCTTCACACTAATCTAATATATATTATTAACATTTAATTCTGATGAGTGAAAAAAACTTCTCGATAATGATCATAAATTATAATATGGGGTATTTAAAAACACCAACTGTGTGAATATCATATTATCGTGACAGCTGTCGTCTTCTCACGCTTTTGGATGTTTGCCTGAAAATGAATTTGGACATCCTTCACCAGCGAGGACAACAACTTGAATACTTTGATTTCACGATACAAAAAAGATTGTACAAAATTTTGATTTTACGTAATCTTATTTCTTTTAATAGGAAAATAATAAATTATATTTTTTTCTTAATTTTTAACATTTTTTAGGAGGAAAAAATTAAAAATAAAGGGAAAAAATTTGATTTGTCGTTTTCGTATTGAAAATAAATAGAGATGATGTGAAATCAAAATTTCATATAATTCTTATTTCTCTTGGTGATATTGGGTGTTGTGGGAAAAGATTGTATACAGTGACGCCGCTTCATCTGTATCCATTTTTTAATAGTTTAATATCACATCAGCATTTTCATCTTGAAAAAAATAAAATTCAAGTAAAAATCTTGAAAGTCAAGATGAAATTATTGATTTGACATTAAACTATTGAAAAATAATAATATCTCTGTTTCATACAATCTTTTCTAATTGTAGATGAGGAAGTCGAGCTTTTTTTTTCTTCATAGTTTAGATTATTTGGTAAGAAATTTTAGGGTTTCTTCTAGATATCACATAAAGCAAATGATGATGATGACTTAATAATTTGTCATTATGTCTTAAAGTCAAATTTACTAACCAAAATCTTTTTTTTTAATGGTAATTCACAGGTATTGGAAGTTCTTATGGAAGGGGAAACTGATGAAGAGAGATGGAGAATGCCAGAAGAAGAGGAACAAGAAGAATTCTGGGGCTTTGAGGATCTTGAATATGAATGTCACACTTCTTTCTCACTTTCACCTGATGATTCTCTCTCTACTGCAAGTTCTTCGAGGGAAAAAAATTAAAATAATCCAAATCATAAACAAAATTTTAACCATTGTTATAAATTGTCTTCATGTAAATATAAATATCTATTTTGCAATTATGAATATAATATTTAGAGTGAATTGTGGCAACAAAGTTTCCATTTCAATATAACTTTGTTCAACTTAGATTCCCTTTAAACTTGTATAAAAAAAATTATGGATAATTTTTTGTTTTGGTTATTTAATTAAAAAGAGTTATAATTTGGTATTAAATTATTTAAAAATTTTCATTTAAGTCATTGGGCTGCTAAAATTCATGTCATAGACTTCCTTTGTTCACACAATCTGCACCAATAGAAAGTTCTCTATCCTCTTTCCTTATACAATTTAGTTTTTTTTCATGAAATAACTTTGAATGTCACAAATTTGTAAATAAGAATTTAAACAGTTTTTTTCGATCTTTGACGCTAACCGTTGTATCGACTTTGATCCAAGGTATGCTCTTTTATTCATCGATTGGTACTGATCCACCATACTGATCGTCAAATCGTCATTGACAGAACTTTTTAAAAATACAACCTAACAATCGAATGACTAAAATAAAAATTTCTGAATAGTTTAGTGACTCGAATGAAAATTTTTGATAACTTAGTAACCAAATTGTAACTTTTTTAGTTAAATGAACAAAACGAAAACTTAATTTACCAAAAAAATGATCATGAAAATCTTTTAAAAAATATTGTTCCAAATATAACTTGAATTCGAATCGTATTAATTACATTTATTATTTGAACTTTACCCTAAAAAAACGTTAAAAGGAAATCTTCAAGGAAAAAATGGAGGAAAATAACAAAAAGCCAACTAATCTGTGAACATAAAATACGGATGCTATTTTGTCCAACATTTGAACTCTTACTAACCATAAATTACTTTATTCGGTTTTTTTAATTATTTATTCGGCTCTAGTATGCAATCGGACGATAAATGAAAGCACCATTCTCTTAATAATTTAAAATTATTGAATATATATACTCATATTTATTTATTTTCTTTTAATATAATTAAAAAAATTGGAAATTGATTACTTCTTTAGATTTTTGGGTCCAAATTTTAGAGTCAATATTTTAGGAGGACTTTACTTAAATATCATCCTAATTCAAATAAGATTGTAATCAATGATGAGGCGATGGGTGTCGAATTCATCAAAAATAAATTTTTAAACCTAAAACATAAATTAAAATTGCAATATATATGGAGTAGGATCAGGGGCGAAATTAGGGGACTGGCAGGGACTTTGGTCCTCTTGAAATAGAAAAATTTTCATTTAGGTTTTTAAATTTTTTTAAAATTTTAAATTAGTAAAAGTAAAATTACACTTTGGCCCCCTAAAAATGATAAAATTTTAACTTAATCCTTTAAAAATTGCACTTTTACTATCGTAAAAATTACAATTTAACTTCGACCCCCTAGAAAATTTTTTTGACTTCGCCCCTAAATAGGATCGATTTTGTAGAGATTGGACTGATCAACTTTACAATTTATTACGACCAAGATTTATACAAATCTGCGGAATAATAGAAAAAAAAGGATTAAACCTGAATATAAAATAAATAAAAAAAATAAAAAAAAAAATAAAAACACAATAGAAATAAAAAAAAATTAAATTTGAATGAACCAATAAAACAAAAGCTCCAGTTTCAAGCACGATTTTGACTTCGACTTCGAATTGATCAAGGACAATAAATTTTCTCATCTAATCGATAAGTTAGTTATAGTGATTGAGAAATAGACTCAAATTACCAACCCTTCCATTTACATTAATTGTAAAAATAATCCTACAGCTAATCCTTATCAAGTGAATAACTTTGAAATTAACTTCAATGAATTAATTATTGCGAATTAAAAGGACTCAACTCAAAATCAATAGCCCCAATTGCGTGGGTTATTTAAACTTGATCGTTAACTTCCTTGATGAATTCAATTATTCACTCAATCGGTCATGTCCATTTGTTCTTCAGTGAGACAAATACGACAATCACGAATCGTCTCGATTCACCAACTGTATGACGTCCAACACCAAATCAAGGATCCCTTCTCGATTTATTCTAAAACAACGATGTGGAACAACTGAATCTATTTTCTAAATTGAAGAATTAACAAATATCAACGTGAATCATGTAAGTACAATTTTGAAATCTCACTATTCAAACACTCTATTAAATATCGACCTAAAGCTAGAGACAAGATTTAGCTAATCAAAATTTGAAGAATAAGGAAAAAAATAACTTTTTTTTTTAATATACTGATGTGATTATATGATAATATCTGTTAATATTTTTTTAACCTTTTGATAAGGCACACACAAGTGTTCAAACCCGGGACTCCTAAGATGAATAACATTTTCTTTTCCACTAGAACCACTTGTTAAGTTCGAAAAAAATAATTAAAAGGGAAATTTTATTGAAAGGCAGGGAAAAGTAAAATAAAATAAACTTTTAAAACCAAAACAATGGTCTAAGTCGTCCTTCTTATAATAATTTAAAAGAATAATAAATCATAAAATATAATATAAGGAGTCTTTGTTTGCTCCTTAAAATAATTTTAGTCTTAATTAATATTTTAAAGAGGATCTCTTTCCTAATAAAAATAATAAAAAATAATTATTAAAATAACCCTAAAATTTTAGAGTCTTTTCCACCACTCTAACTCTCTTGCCAAATCTTCTGTACGTTCCGCTATTCAACTTGTTTTCCCACGCATTGTAAAAATGTTGTAGCTACCTAAAAAATGTCAAAATTAGTAGAATTTATGTCCAAAATTAATTAAAATAAATCATAAAAAATGTCAATTAAGTGAATTATCAAATCCCCCATCCACTTAGCTAATGTTTGTTTTCAAGCATTTCATGCATTTTTCAATCCAAACACACCATAATCATTCAAGTCAATTAAATTATTATAATCTACAATTCAATTAAATAAAAAATACTAACTCGAAAGCCGCCTCCTTAAAACAAATACATAATTATCAATTCATCTCACAATTAGCTGCATACTATCAGTTTCTGCTAAATTACTAAGACATCAAACTTAACAAAAACTTACAACCATAAACAACTCTTCGTCCAATTTATTGTGTTCCTTTTTTTTACAAAAAATTAAAAAAATAGCCTAGAGTGTCATTAAAATTTTTTACGTGAAAAAAAATGACAACTCAAATACTTCATTCCAATTACTCAATCCGTCACATCTATAAATGGTTATTAGCTCTACTCATAATTGTCAACATTAGTGAAATAAGTGAATAGCTTAGAACGTCACTCAACTTTTGATGTGAAGAAAAATGACAACTCAAGCATTTGATCTTGATTATCCAATCGATCATAATTTTAAGACTTGACTCATAATCTACACAATTAACGAAATATTTATTAACATAAAAACTATTTTATTATTATATTTATTTTTAAGAGAAAAATTCATGCAAACAAAGTGTTTTAATCGGTTTAGCAAAAATCAACATAATGAAACATTCAATTTTGCACACAATTTTATCTCAAATAAGGAAGCCAACCCAAGTTATTTTCTAATTGATATAAAATGTTATCTCAAATAGTTATTTATAAATAAAAATTTTAAATAATTAGATTTAATAATTATGTATTTAAAATAAATTCAATTTTAACCGATTAAAGCCAAGCTATCGTACAAGGGTGGGAGTTAATAAGAAAAAATTGATTTAAGCTTCCTTTATTGTATTGTTGGACCACCCATTGATGAAACGCCAATTGTTATTGGTCTGTGTCATGTCGGCCTCCCATGTTCTTCATCAATTTTTGTGGGTTTAAAATATTTCATAATTAAATTTTATGTTCGCTTAATATTAATCGTGTTTATTATTTCAAGTGTGGTGTAAGTTCGAATAATATCAGTTATATTATTGTTAGGGTTTTATTTCTTTTGTAATTCATCGAAAAAAATATTTCATAACTATTTAATCTCTATTTTAATTTTTAAAAACGATCTCATTAAATATAATTATCATAATTATTTTATTAAATTTAGATTTATTATAATTTAATTTTTTAATTACATTATTATTGGATAAATTTTTTTTATATCAAAATACGAAATTAACAAATTTAAAAATACATATGTTAACAATTGTACTTAAAGGATAAAAAAAATAAGAACCAAATATTAATTGGTAGGAATAAAATAACTGTAACCATGATAATATTCAAGAAATAAAGAAATTAGTGGATAAGTCGCATTTCATGCCAGCTATGTTGTCTCAGAAGGCTTGGTTTAGGCTGCCCTTGGTGGAACCCATGCCACAGCTAGTCTTTAAATTATGATGGGGGGAGGGGGGGGGGGAAATAATTGAGACTCCTCCATAAATAACCCAATCATATGGCTCAACCAAAATATTGCTCTCTAATTCCCTATTAGATTTAAGATAAGATCACCTAAAATGTATGGCATATCATGTGACCTATACATCATATTCTACCTTGAATTGGGTTAATGGTATCATAACCACTAAAGACACTTATTTGAAATTCACCATGACTCATCATCTAATCTATTAATTAATGTATAAAAGAAATAATTGTAGCTCAAAATTTGTTAATATCAATAACTTATTAATGTTGAATTTCATGTGTTGGGTTGATAGTCAGGGTGTTCATTGTCTCCAATGTGATTTAGATTTGAGTCGTGCTAATTACGTTGCTGTTAAAGTTTTGTTCTCCTGTTATAATTTAAAGAAAAACTTATTAATATTGTCGAGACAAGGATTATATACTAGACAGAATAAGGAGATCGAGCATATATAAAAATGGAAAAGAAATATATAAAGTATTTATTTAAGTAGATGGTGATGAATAAAGTGGATGCAATTACTTAGTGTAAGAAGCAAGAACACATGGGTGTTGATGAACAGTTGTACTTGCCCTCTCGTGCCAATTCCCAATAACATAAACGTATTAGTTGAAGGCCTCAAGTGCTTGTTGTTTAGGAGTTAGGGGCATCTTTAACCTTATTTTACTCTGGCTTTAACAACATTATTTATTTATTTATTCATACGATTGTTAACGTTTAGAAGTTGTTGATTTTATGAAGAATAGTGCAACCACAAATATGTGACGTGGTGTTTAGAGATAACCTACACTTGTTCAAGTTATGTTATTACATTAATTCATTAACAAAGCTCATTATTCTTATTCTTATTCTTATTCTTATTCTTTGTTTGGGAAGGACACAGAGCTCTTCAAAGATAAATTAGGATATACTGATAGAAGAAATTTTAAAATGTTAATTGACTTTTAATTTAATTGGTATGGACATTATTGTCAATGTAAGAGGATATGGGTTTAAATGCGTTGAAGCACATTATACTTCTATTTATGGGTTGAAGAGAGATTATGAGTAATTCTAAACATTATGTCAAAAAGAATAAATATGATTAGAACCTAGAATAAAATTAAACCCAAACTAATAGATTTACCTCACCCACTTGATTCTAGATTTTCGTCTTTCAATATTATGTAAAAAAAAACAGATATAATCAGAACTTAAAATAAAATTTAGAATGAGGATAAGGAACTCTAAAAGTAATTCCCAAGTGGAAAAAGCTAGTATATTGGAGAGCAACTCGAGCCAAAGAGTGTGCTGCCTTATTAATGTTCTTTTTCGTCCAATAAAAGGTTAGATTTCGAAACAAAGATTTAATCCTCTTGAATTTTGAAGTGTTCTTGAAAAGGAGTTTTACCAATGAACAAATCTATGGACGTTTATGGCTGTTAAAAGGGTGAATTCTAGTCATTGCAAGTATTGAACTTAAAAAATGTTCCTTTAATGTATGTTTTAAGACTTGTCAAGATGTCTCGAGGCTTGCCAAAAAATAATTATTATATAGATTTTGGAAGGCTATGTTTCAAGACATATAGATAATGTCTCGAGACATTTAGTCTATGTCTCAATACTTAATTACCAAAGTGCTTTAAAAAAATCTTAAACACCTTAAAACACATTGTTATTGACTAAAAAACATGTGGATAAATTAAAAAAAATAAAACATGTTTTTTAGTATATTTTCACAAAATAAATTAAGAAATACTTAAATAATCAAGTATGCAATCTATTTTCTCATCTTGGGTCAACATCATCTCCTCTGATATGCTCGTGGTTGTTGTCTAGATATCGGTTGAGACACTTTTTATCTTGGACCATGTCGACAGTTATAAGTTGTGCAATTAATCTTTTCACAGATTTTCATAAATCTCCCGAATTAAAGAAACCACAACATCGACCCTCGATTGCTTACAAAAAAAATTATATCAGAGCTAATCTACTAATTTCAAACTAGAATCATAAAAATATCATGTTGTATTATCGAGTTCGCACTTTGACACCAGTTTTTTATTGACTTTATGTTTTCTTTTGATTAAAATATGATTGAGTATTGCATTGAATCATCTTGCAATCTACTAATTTATATCAAAAACCCAAATTTATATACATCCAAACAACTTAAAACTACCACAAACCTAAATTATAGAGGGAAAGGGAAAGAAACTAGAAATATCAAAAGATTTAACCTTGATCACCAAAAGCCCACAATGAGAACCATTCATGATGAGCAAAATAAAGTCCTCAAAGAAATAGTGAAAGAGTAGGTTCAGACTTAAGAGAGAAGAGAAAATGAAAAATGTAGAGAAAAGGGAAAATGAAGAAGACAAATGACAATGGTGCTTGCAACTCTTTACACTCCCTCGAGTGAGTTCTTTTTAAGATAATGCTTAGAGTTATCTATAGTCTCTCTCCAATTTATAAATAGGAGGATAATGTGTTTCAGTTCACTCGAATGCACGCTCTCTTGGATTGACAACAATGTTCATGCCAATTAAGTTAAGACTCGATCGGCTAAATTAAGAAATCTTAAAACAATAAATTTAAATATGATTTATCAGTATTCAAGAGTTCGGCTACGTTTAGACCTGTTCATGGGCTGGACTACCCGCTCAGACCCGAAGGCCGGCCAAAATTTGGGAGGGTTTGGATAAAAAAATTAGGTCCGAAAATGGGCTTTAGCAAAAAATTAGATCTGTTTAAAACATGGACTCGGGCTTGAATGTTCAAGCCCTAGCCCGACTCGACCCATTTTAAGTTTATAATACTTTATATTATGTAATTTAAAACACATAAAAAATAAATCTATACTAAATATATAATATTACTCTAATGTAAACACCATAATATTAAGATAATTATATAAAAATTTTCAATAAATAAAAAATATATAAAACTATTAAATATTAAAACAAAATAAAATAAATATTTTTAAAAAAAATTAAAAACAACATGGACAAACTTAAAATAGGTTTGGATTAGTATTTTGTAATTATGGATGGGTTTGAGCACAATTTTAGGCCCAAATTTTGAGCCGAACCGAGTTTGAACAAGCATAAAATATGTTAATATCATATTTAAACCCGACCTGAACCCGACATGACTCGGCCAATAAACACCCTCTAGTTACGTTTAAGGAATAATCAACAACCATAAGACACATATATTAAGATAACAACATTTTTAATCTTGTAATTTAGGATTCTAAGTTTATTGTATAAATTTGATGTTTATTCTAAACTTTGACTTTATATTTTAACATACAAATCCAAACCATTTTTAATATGTGTTCTCAATATTGTTTAGATATCATAGATGAACTTTCATACGTCCAAGTATCAGGAAAGATCATAATAAAAAGATTTTGTTACATAAATTTGTTAACACTAAATATGGTAATTTTATGAGTTAAGTAACACTACTCCTTGGCACTCCATATAAACCGCCCCAATAAATATAATAAATTAATAAAAAATTAATCATATTAAGATTTAAACTTGAAACATCATGCACAATAAAAAATTAATTTTTTCATAGTAAACCATAGCATCAATTGACTTTTACATGAATTTTTATTAAATATATTTGTTACATAGGCTCGAGCTTGATTCGATCTAAAAAATGAGCTTAAAATTTTGCCCAAACTTGATCTAAATAAGAATGCTAAAATTCGGGCCTAACCCGCCCGCATTAACTTTTTCTATATTATTTTTAAAAAATATATATAATACATCAAAAACTCTAAAAATAATAAAATAAATATTTCTCAATAAATTGAAAACAAATTTAAAAAAATTATACTTAAATAAGACTAACATTTGTTTAACTTAACAATCAAATGCCTCTAAAATAGTAGTAAAATTAACAATAAAATAAAAGTTATACAATATTCAAATAATAACAATAAAATAGTAACAACATAATAGTGAAATGACAACAAAACAACAAAAAAATAACCGTTTTTTTTTCTTTTTGCAAATTTGGGCCAACTCAAGCCCAAACTTAAAAAGTAGTACCCATTGTTTGACCCGTTTTTTAAAAAACCCTTATTTTTTATCTAAACCTATTTTTCAAATCTATATTTTTATCCAAATTTTTTCACTTTCCAAACAACGCTTCGAGCCTCTACTCACATAATGAATGTATCATAAATCTAGTTTATATAAAAATCTTTATAGAATTTTTGAAGGGTGGAGATGTTGTGATATTAAAAAAAAAACATATTTAAAAAATTAAATAGAAAAAAAAGAAAGACAAATAAATGAAAAAAAAATCTATTATTTACTTGGCAAATGAGAATGGATAACATTTACATAGTAAAAAAATAAAAAGAAAGATTATTACTGATTTCATGAGACTTTGTACAAGTTGCAAGATAACAAGATAAGGTTGTCTTGCAAGATGGCTACTAATTGGTAAAGCCAAATCCAAAATCAGAAAATCTTCTTCTGCCCTCCGCAAAGTAAAAACCCCTTTGTTTTGAAATACGATTCTGATCGCTGTTGCTACTCTGGTCCGGCTCAAGACAAGGAAATGTTAGGTGCGCTTAGTGCTCCAAGTTTAACACTTGGTCTGGCTGGTGCGCCAGCAGCATTCACCGCCCAATGCGGCAATGGTCGCGCTGCCAAAGCCTTAGCGTTTCCTAGTAGCACCAACAGCAACAACCGCGCCCAATTGTTGGTTAAGAGCTCATTCACTTCCACTTCCAGACCTCCACCATCCTTTAGGACAGCTGTTGCTGCAGTCGACTCCGACCAGCTCAGTCCCGACACGGTACTCCTTTTGTATCTATTGTTTCTTTACCACCGTCTATCAAATATCAAATAGTTGCATTAATGGGTATTTGAATCATGATACACTGCAATCTTTCTGTGCATTACCCATTTGAGTTCATGCCAAACCAATTTCTAGTCTAATTTATGCACCCATGTATTCCTTCTCATTGCCTTCTTCCTTATTGTGCCAAATAGCTAGCTTTCATTGATATACGATCTAGTAGGAAAAAAGGGTGTTATTACATATATTTATATCAAAACTGATGTTTGATTGAGTAATTCTTCTAATTGCCTCAGGGCATCATTTAACTCCATCAGTTTCCTAAAGCATGTAATCCTTCATAAATAAAATCAATAGCGGGAAAGAAGATCGAAATGTGTCGATGATGAAGATCTTCTTGAGAATCATCCTCTATTTAAAGGTTTCATGGTGCTGTAAAATTAAAGTAATAATAATAGAAAGAGTGCCAAGAGGCCATGCTGATTTTCTGTTCTGGGTGACGTTGTTGAATAGGCTTTTCTGGTGGTATGAATTACTTTCTGGTTCTGAAATTATTCTTATGTTCCAGCAACAATCCAAAAAATACTATTTTGTTGTTGCGAATGCAAAGTTCATGCTTGATGAAGAGGAGCACTTCAAAGAACTTTTGTTTGAGAGGCTTCGTTACTATGGAGAACGCAATAAAGAGCAGGACTTCTGGCTTGTAATCGAGCCCAAGTTCTTGGAAAATTTCCCTGACATCACAAAGAGGTTGCGCCGGCCTGCCGTTGCTCTGGTTTCAACTAACGGCCCTTGGATCACGTAAGGCTTGAAACTGAAAAGTTTCTTTTAGTTTTAGCATCCTTTTCATCACTTTCTTCCTACTTCCTATGTGCCTACTGATAAAATCTGAATATTAAAAGACTAGTATTTAAGCTAGTATCATATGCTGGGCTCAGTTACCTGCCACCTTGGTTAGGACTTCATCTAGGAGATGGTAAACCTCAAAGGAGCAAGTACAAAAACACCCTATCTGACTGTGGTGGTGATAATGCAGGAAAAAGTGCATTTTAGTTTAAGAATGGCTTGAAAACACCCATCCTCATGGTTGTAGGCAACACAACTGGAATTACATCCCAAACTATTTCTGAACCTGTTATTAGTGGGAATTAGCCATAGTTATAAGATATTAGTATAGCAGGGAAGTAAAGATTCCTACTCGCATTTTGATATACATGTCATTTTAAACTTGCATCTTTTTGGTCCTAATTCAATTTGCTTAGCAGGTTTATGAAATTGAGGTTGGACAGAGTTTTATCTGATAGCTATGAAGCTGACAATCTTGAAGAAGCTTTAGCTTCAAATCCTACCACTCTGGAGTTTGAGAAGCCAGAAAATTGGGTGGCACCCTATCCAAAATATGAATTTGGATGGTGGGAGCCCTTCTTGCCAACTGGAGTTAAAGTTTGAAGTAGAGGATTTTTGGCCATCGTTTTTTGTTTAGTTGGAACCATTTGTATGACAGATGACAGATTAATGAATGTGGTTGTCCATTTTGCATGAGTTGGTGCTTCCTAGAGACAGATTGATTACAGCTGCTAAGCAGATATCTTAACTCTATCGTGTAGACCTCTATCTGTAGAATTCTCTTGATTTGATCCTCCCTTTTCTTGAGAGACGAAGGTGAATAGTTCAAGACTCAAGAATTGCCTATGCTGAAGATCTTGAAATCTCATAATAACTCTTGTTAAGTGGAAAACGACCCTTAATATGTATGTATATGTGTGCCTTCCGATAACATCATAACATGCATTCATTTGTAGAAGTCAGAAAATTTGTTTAGGGATAGTTTAGCATTGCTTTTAAAAAGTGTGTTAGAAAAGTGCTTTTGAGAAGTACTCTTGAAAAGTTTGATTTAAGATTTGATTGTTTAACATTGCTGTCAAAAAGTACTTTTGAAAAATGAAATGTCCATTTTAAACATAGTATTATAAAGTAATAAATATACATTAATATTATGATATTTTAGCAAGAATATAAAAAATAATTTATTGTTAATATTTTAATATATAAAATATTAATTTTAAATATTTCTAAATAATTAATATTAATTATTTAAAAAATTTAATTAGATTATATAAACTAGATTTTAAATATTTAAAGATTGAGAGAAATTTCAAGTGCTGGAATCTGGCCTAGTTGCTTCGGAATTTCACCAAAGAAACCATTATCACCCAGGTTCAACAATTGGAGCTTACTGCAGGCCAATATCTCAGATGGAATCCTTCCAGAAAGTTGATTCCTTCCCAAATTAAGCTTGGTCAATTGAGTTAAGGACCCAATACCATGAGTCAAAGGACCTATAAGCCAGTTTTCTGAAATATCCGTGTATTGTAGGCTAGGAGGCAGAAAATCTGGCAAAGAACCTGTAATCGTATTTGAAGGGAGGTCAAGAAACTCAAGGTTTTGACATCCATTTATTGATGGAGGAATTCCTCTGACGAGTCGATTTTTGCTTAAGTCGACGAAATTCAAGCCCTTCAATTTCCCTATCTCTGATGGAATTGTTCCTGCAAGTTTATTGTCGTTCAAACGTAACCTGTACAGATTGGTGCAATTTCCTATATCTGGTGGAATAAAACTAGATAAATTATTAGAAAGTAGCAGAAACTTGGTGAGATTTCTCAAACAAAAAATCTCTTTTGGGATTAAACCAAATAGGCTATTATAGGATAGGTCAATTGCTTCAAGATCCTGGCACTGAGAAAGACTATCTGAAATATTTCCAGTCAGCTTATTTTGCCAGGCAAAGAATAGAGTCGAGCTCTTAAGGTTGCCAACGAGAACAGGAATCTCACCAGAGATGGCGTTGTTGTCGATTTCTTGATGAGTTACCTCTATGCAATTTGAAATTTCAGAAGGAATTGTACCTTATAACTGATTAACACTCAATTGAAGCTCTTGAAACTTCAAAAGTTTTCCAATGCTTCTTGGTATGCTACCTATCAGATGACTATTAGATAAATCCACCATAATTAGCTCTGTGCAGCTTCCAAGTTCATCTGGGAGAAAAAAGAAGAAGAAATTGGTGTCGTGTCTAATTTTGAGGTTAAAAAGGTAATTACCCTTTCTAAAACCCGTTTGGGTGCTATTGGTGTATTTTCAACTTTTTTAGTGAATCCCTAAACCTGTTTTAAAAGTAAAAAAAAGTACTTAAATGATCGTTGTTCATTAATCCTTAAAGCAAAAAGGATTTATTTAGTGAAAAGTCCTTTCTAAAAGGATTGTTGAATGGGCCCTTAGAGGGGATCAAAATTAAAGATTAAATCAAAATTTTTATTTTTAAAGGATCAAAATATAGTTTTATCTTTACTAATTTAAAATTTTAAAAATTTTAAAATTACCTACCCATCTCTGTAGATTCGCCCATATCTCTACTAATATTAAATTTTTTATTGTATTTGGTGTCACGAGTTAATCGGACATTAATATTAAACTCTTTATATTATTTCGACATGTTTTTATCATTTCATTTAAAAAAAATAAAAATATAAATAGAATTTAAACTTAAACATTATTAATCATTTTAATTTTTTATAAATATATTTAATACATAATTATAATTTTCACTAAATATAATATAACCTTGGTCACTCGTTGATGTCTGCTTCCCGAAAGATTCTTATTATCAACATCATCATCTTTAGGTAATATTATCCAAATTGAACATTAGATAAAGTAATCAAATAGAAAAGATATCAGCTAGACGTTGATTGAATCTTAATTTGATTGATATAAATATTATTATTAATAAAAAATTATAAATTCGAACATACTAAAACGTGGAGCAAATATTATAAAAACTTATAATAAGATTAATGTTCAAAAAAAAATCCAACGGGACGCCAAAATTTCAAGCGGTTAACCCATGATTCATATTTGTCAATCCAGGATACGAGACTATGTTGGCCCATCCAACAATAGGCCTTTCATTTTTTATGTAAAAATGTTAAGCCCATTTGGCTTGGTAGTTGCGTTCTTGACTTGACTTGACTTGACTTGACTTGGGAAACAGGAGTTGGGGGATTTGGGATTGGTTGGGAGATGCAGTATGATTTTTATGGCGATCCATTATTTTCTATTTTCTCTGTCTGCTAATTTGCCTTGAAGAAGAAGCAAAGCATACAGTTTGTGGGTTGGTGAAAATTGGGGAATGGAACCTGTGGCAGAAGGGCTGTGGGGACTGGCGGATGAGTTTGAGAAGAAGGGAGAGATAGGGAAGGCGGTGAAGTGCTTGGAGGCAATCTGCCAGTCTCACGCTTCCTTCCTTCCCATCGTTGAGGTGAAGACTCGACTCCGCATAGCCACTCTTCTGCTGCGCCACTCGCACAACGTGAACCATGCTAAGTCCCACCTCGAACGCTCACAATTGCTCCTTAATTCCATACCTTCATGCTTCGACTTGAAGTGCCGAACCTACTCACTGCTCAGCCAGTGCTACCATCTCGTTGGGGCCATCCCTCCTCAGAAGCAGATCTTGTACAAGGCTCTTCACCTTACTTCTGCGGCGGCTCCCGAGTATGCTTGCATTTAAAGCATTTCCTGTTTAAAGATTTTCTACTTCTGACTATAATATTTTTTTCTTTTACCCTAATTACTGTACTAGTACTGGATCTGATAGAGTAAATTACTGGTGTTAAACACTCCTTGAATTTGCAGTGTTTCGGCCAAGTTATGGTGTTGCAACTTCAATTCTCAGCTGGCAAACGCTCTGATTATTGAAGGAGACTACCAGAACTCGATCTCCACTTTAGAATCAGGTTATGTATCCGCTACTCAAATTTGCTATCCGGAGCTTCAGATGTTCTTTGTGGCTTCAATCCTGCATGTCCGTCTCCTTATGCAATGGGATGATCAAACTGCGAATGAGTTTGAGCGAGCTCTTCAGAGATGCGATCAGGTCTGGGAGACTATGCCCTCTGATAGGGTCAGTTGAGCTCTACCATATCTTCTCTTCCGTTTTTGTCTATTTTTTAATCTGTGATTTATATACCATATGATACTAATTCTTTTTTCCTATCAAAGAGAGCCCACTGCATGGGTTTACTCTTTTACAATGAGCTTCTCCACATCTTCTATCGACTTCGTGTCTCTGATTACAAGAATGCTGTCAAACACGTGGACAAATTGGATGCTGCTATGAAGCAAGATTCCAAGTCTCGGGGACAGCTTACCCATTTTACTACTACCACCACCACTTCAGCTGGAAATGATTCTCTCGAGCCCACATATTTTGGAAATTCGAAACGGGCATTGCAAGATAAGCTTTTCCTTGCACCGCCTCCCATTAATGGGGAATGGCTGCCAAAAAGTGCTGTCTATGCCCTTGTTGATCTTATGGTCATCATTTTTGGCCGTCCAAAAGGAAATTTCAAAGAGTGTGATAAACGAATTCAGTCTGGAATACATATCATCAAAGGTTTGTTCTTTTAACTAGGACAGGATTGATTTATTTTCGGGATTTCATTTCTTTTACCATCTTTCTATTATTGAGGATAAGAGAAAAAGTGGAGTAGAAGGGTTTATAAGCTCTATGTAGCCCCTAAGACTATATGATTGATGGATGCTTAGGATCTAAGCATTTATGTTTCTTGCAGAGGAACTCATCAGGCTGGGTATAACTGATGATGTGAGAGGTTAGTTTGCTTTTGTTATTTTTACATCTTGCATTTTTTGTCCCGAAGTAATTTTACGTTCCTTACTGTTAAACTTAAATTTTCTTGAGTAGAAGTGGACTTGCAGCACTCTGCAATCTGGATGGCTGGTGTATATTTAATGCTATTGATGCAATTCCTTGAGAATAAAGTGGCTGTGGAGCTTACACGGTCTGAATTTCTTGAAGCTCAAGAGGTAGGTTTTATGGTCCAATATTGCCAATGAACTGTCTTCTCTTTTAAAACTTGAGCTTTAAAACCTTTGGATTTATTTGTTTGAGTCAGCTAGTGGTGTTTTTATTTCCCTACCCTTTTTTAGGCAGCACCTTAATGAACAAATTGATAAGTTATCAAAAAGTCTATGCATGCATGTATATGTGGTTTATTTTATATTTTTAATATTTATAAAGGTTTGAAGGATCCTTGATTTTGATTATCATGAAAAATAAAAATGAGAGAGAGAAGAAAAGAAGGATTCTTGACTTTTTAGTTTTGATTCTCTCTTTTCTAAGCTGTGTTACATTGACTAACGTTAGTTACCATCATGGTTGTTGAATACTATGGTTGTACACTGTATGAGTACAAATGTACAATAACTTAATCTGCTCGTCTTTAGCAACCATGATAGTGATTTCCTTCAAATGATTTCGAATATTCCTTGCATGCTTATTTTGCCCTCTCCCTCCATTTGTATTTTATGCACAGAAACATGTAGGGTGACTTTCTCTGACTTTTTCCTTTAGAAGATCATCATTTTACATCTTATTTTCCATCAGACATGTAAATGCTTCATGCTGTACAATTATAAACTTTTAGATTGGCAGAATGCTCCTTAATTTTCTCCATGCCAAAAACCTGTATCGGTAATTCTTGAATTTGAATTGTTAAGATAGCGTCTCAATCCCACAGGCATTGGTGCAAATGAAGAATTGGTTCATTCGCTTTCCAACAATTTTACAAGCTTGTGAGAGCATCATCGAAATGCTGAGGGGGCAATATTCCCATTCTGTTGGCTGTTATAATGAAGCAGCTTTTCACTATGTAGAAGCTGCAAAGGTATGTTGTTTAACTTAGCAATATTTTGTTTAGATATCCCATTATGGCTTTTGAAATAGAGGTGGATAGTTAAAAGCTAATACCAATTAATCAAGTTCATTCTGTTTAGCTGATGTCATTGGATGTACTATGCTTCTGTCCTATTCTCTAGAAGAATACCTGTGAAATTTGAAGTGTATATATTGTTTCACATGTTCAGATAACTGAGAGCAAATCAATGCAAATCATGTGCCAAGCTTATGCAGCCATTTCATACTTTTGCATTGGTGATGCTGAATCATCTTCACAGGTCAAGTAGTTGCTGGTTACAAAATTCTTTGTTGCTAAAATTATAATTTAGTTTATGTTGTCTTTTTTCTTTCTAGTGTCTATGTTGTGTTATTGATATTTATGTTGTATGTAGGCGCTTGATTTAATTGGACCAGTTTACAGAATGAAGGATTGCTTTGTTGGAGTTCGTGAGGAAGCAAGCATCCTTTTTGCTTATGGCCTTCTATTGATGAAGCAGCAAGATCTACAAGAAGCACGGTGAGCATCTAATTTGATTAGTATCATTTAAACTGAAAGATCATTGACTGTTTGGTTTAGGTAATTTGGTGTATCATATCTTAAGTGGCATTTGAAACAACCCAATTTCCTTTTTCAAAGCATTTCTAGAATCCATGTTAAGTAAAAGCTATAGCATCTATGTTAGTATGTGGCGCAAGAGCTTAATTTTATAATATTTTATTTTGTTATTTCAGTTTATTTTATAATATTTACTTTAAAGTATTAATATATTTTTGTGCTTCTACTACTGATGTCATTAATATATTTTTGAAGGAAGAAAATATAATCACCTAAGAAAAGAAGGCATACTCTTTTGTTTATTATAGAATGCTAGAATTAATTTTATGGTTTAGGGTTTGGTAGGACTGCTATCTCTCTTAATTGGTTTGTATAAAATTACAACTTTGATGCAGAAACCGGCTGGCCAAGGGTTTGCAGATTGCTCATGTTCAAATGGGAAACCTTCAACTTGTTTCTCAGTATTTGACCATTCTTGGGAATTTGGCACTTGCTCTGCATGACACTGGACAAGCCAGAGAAATTCTAAGATCCTCACTAACTTTGGCGAAGAAGCTTGGTGATATCCCAACTCAGATATGGGTTCTGTCTGTTTTGACAGGTATTATACCTTGCTTCGCAGGTTTCACTTGTGGTTTGACTGTATTCTCAAAGTACTTCAATTATGAATATTCTTCATGCAGGTCTTTTTCAACAATTAGGTGAGAGGGGAAATCTAATGGAGAATGATGAGTACAGAAGAAAAAAGTCAGATGAATTGCAATCGAGACTTGCTGATGCACGTTCATCCATCTATCATATTGAACTTGTAATTACTTCCATTTTACTCAATATATCTGGTTTTGTAGTGGAACGCAGTTTGTGTAATTGGCAAAAGGTCTTAATTTGCTGCCACTTACCATTTTATTTCGTGTGTATTTTCCAAGCAGATTGACAAAGTAAAACTTCAAGTTCAGCAATTTCATGAGATCGATATGAAGCGAACAATGGCAGGCGAATCTATGAGAGTCAATCTTGACATCCCAGAATCAGTTGGCTTATCAACACCAATGCCAGTCCCATCATCATCAAGGCTGGTTGATTTAGATACTGGAAGACGTGGTAAGAGAAAACTCTAACTTTTTTTTAACATATTTTCTTGTTTATTTGATTTAGGGAAATGGTGTTAGCACTTGTATGTATATATTTCCTAGTAAGGTTATTTTCAGAAAGACAGCATCACCCTTCTCATTGTTATTGCAGTTTAGTGTTTCTTTTTCTTTAATAAATAGGATCTTCTCTAAAAAACTGATGCAAGCCATGTTATTGTTTTTATAAAGTAATTCAGTGCAAGGTGAAAGAACATGAAACATGGTGCATGAGGAGCAACTAGAGCCAGGGTAAAATATATCAATACAATGATAGGGGTCAAAAATATTAAATTCTCTATATATAACTATTTCCTCGAGATAATGATTTATGTGCAGTGCACGTATATTCTCTTTTATTATTAAGTAAAGATCTTATTAATTTAAAATTTAAAGTAGAATTCGATTGATACTATCAGTAAATGAAAATACGGAAAGGTTTTTATAACAAAACATATTTGTGTTTAACAAATTCAATATCAATACAACAATATAGATAAAACATATAAAATTCTCTATGTACAACTATCCCTTCAACATATTGTTACATTTAGGAGGGTGGAATCAAAATTAAATCGAATTTTTATATTTTTTGAAAGTTAAAGTGTAATTTTATTTTTACTAATGATCTTACCAACGTTGTAAAGTTTGTTTTTCTTTCTTTGATTATGAATAATATATTAGAGCAAAAATACACTAAGCAATCGGGTGTCCTAAATTTATTGTTTACCCCATTTTGATTATTCATATAAAAATTTATGAGTACCAAAGGTGTGTTTATTTTGAGTAATTGCAAGCCACGTTAATAAATGCTCACCAATTGCAACCTTTCTTACTCAAAGTTGTAGCACTTCTCTCGAGATCAAAAATATGATTTCAATGATGCACTCACAATATATTCCTTTTTCAACTCATTTTCAATGTGTAAAACAAGAGAATGTTCATTCCTTACAATTACAAACACTTCCTGCAAATATAGTGGATATGCCAATGTCTTGAAACTGGGGATAAGATAGAGTGATTATGCCTTTTCAAGGGAAGCACAACTCTCCATTTTCCACTTTCCTTCATACAAACAACACCCTAATTTTGTAATCCTATTCCAAAAGTCAAAATTGTCAACTCTATTAAAAAACATGACACAACAAGTTGCTGCTTCCATTATGGTTGCAACATTTAATTACTCAGCATTAGTTCCCCTAGCAAAAATACGAAGGGATGAATGCTCACTTTTCTAGTCCTTTTAGATCTCACTAAGGTACTGAAAAACCTCTTTCTTGCCCCTGTTTATTTGATGAAGTTGGGTATTCAGGAACTGAACTTCCAAGTTTAAAAAACCTGATCATACGAGCCCTTTGTACGGCATCCATGTTGTGTGTACCTACTTGTGTTGCAACATCAGGAGTAACAGGATTAGCTGCTGCAGGTGTCAAGTTTTGGGTGTCATCATCAAAATGTGCAGTGCTATCAACATGCTTTCCTTTCAAGTTTTTCTCATATTCTGATCAAGGGAGGACATGGCTCAAACTAGTCCTCCTCAGTCAAAATATTCGTATGTTGAATGATGATTTGAAAGATGAGAAAATGGAAAGGCCCAATAGAGACAAGTCCACACTAGAGGAACTAAGTTTGGTAACAAGCAAGATACAATCACAAAATAACATGTCTAAAACCCATAACACTTACATAATGTAAACCCTCAAGTATAGCGCAGGCTTTCGCCCAAGTGGGATCAAGCCCTCTAGCAACTTGTCTTGCAAACCTCCACGAACTTGCTTCTCACTGTTGTGCAAGGCAGCTTCAAGTCCTACATCATAGCATGTCAGGAAACAGCTTGTTTTAACTGGTTCGCATGATCTTTCACATGCCATCTTTTGTGACTTTAATATTAACGTAAAAGGTACACCATTCAATATTGGTATTTCATATCAAATATCATATAGCATGATATATGTTTTATAACCCCTATTAATCAAATACGGACTCAAGATGGATACACGAATCATCCAACCATCACACCAAAACACTTGATTACTAATGCCTTATTGGTACGTCCCAAGTATAATTTATGCTTTGCGCCTCATCGGTATAAACCAAAGTATAATACCGTACACTAATCCTATGGCATTTAACTATACCCGACTTTGTCCGAGACAATTAATAGGGTAATCAATATTCCAAACACATATCTTAGTTTTATATAATAATGCTCATCTCAATTTAACTTACAACACTCCATATCATCATATACAAAATGAATCATGAGACAAGTAGGATTCTTTTCTCAAATAAGCTAGATTGTTACAAAACACACACACACACACAAATATATATATATATATATATATATCTGTGAACCATATTAACTATTAAGTTTTATTTGATAAAATGTTTTGATATAACAAAGATAATGTTTTTTGAATAAAAATTATTTTTGAACAAAGACTTAATGAAGTTCATAGTAAAAATCTATTTCAAAATCTTTTGAAACTCTAATCTATCTTCAAACTCTTTAAAAATTACTTTGAGCACTTAGAAAATATTTCAAAAACCTTTCAAACGGTTTAAAACAAGTGAAAAACTACTCGAACTAAAAAGAATTGATATTTATCATTAAGTATCGATACCTAGACATTTTTATCGATAATCATGCCTGGTATTGATACGAAATTGACATTCTAGAATTTTGAGAAGTATTAAATATCAATACTTGCAATTAAGTATCGATACCTATGACAATTTATTGATACCCTCCCCTGGTACTAATATCATTTTAAGGCTCGATGTTTTGAAAATCAAACAAGAAATTGCCCGAGTATCAATACCATAAAAAAAAGTATTGATACATTTGATCAAATATCGATAACATTTTTTAGGTATCAATATGAAAAAAGGTCAACGATCACTAAATTGAACATTAAATGCTTTAAGTATTGATACTCATCAAAATACTTGTTGTTGCAGGTGACATTAATGCACTGGTTTTTACACCCCCAACAACTCTATTCAATTCCACAATGACAAGAGAGTGCTAAAAGATAAAAAAGCTATCCTATCAACCTTTGTGCTTCAAATCTTTATATTTTATTTGTAAACACTTTAACATTTATTGTTTTCTATCAGCTAAAGTGTGTTTTTTTATTAGTGTTTAATTAAATATTCTAATCATGTAAGGATTATTTTTTTATTTGTTTATTTGTTTTAGGGTTTGTATATTAAGATTTGGGTAAAAATATTAAGAGATTTTTAAGGCTTGTTCTCAAAGGTTTATCAAATTAGTGAATTTAAAAAAATTCTTAATTGTGAAAAGATAAGGTAGTGGAGTAGGTAATTGGGATTGAATCACTCTAAATTATTATGTTCATTGTTCCATGCTTTTTCTTTTACTTCCACAAATTTTTTAAAAGGTCAATTCTGCCCGCTCTTGATTATTTTGGTTGATTGATTGAGCTAACAATAGGTATCAAAGCTAGTATTTAAATACGGTCTAAAACCCAAAAGAAGATCCACAAAAAAGCTCAAAAAATCATCAACATTCTCTACAACAATGACGTCCACTTTCGAGTCAATTTTTTTTTGGAGAATCTCAATCTATCTCCAAGCCTCTATACTTCAATGGACCCAACTATTAATATTGGAAGATTAGGATGATGCTATTCTTTTAAGCAAACAATCTTGCGGCTTAAGATATTATCATGGATGGTCCCTCCATCCCTCTAATGCAAGAAGGAGAGCTCTTTGTGCCCAAAAGCAATGTTGGAGGATTCTCTCCAATCCGAACTCTCCCCTTAGACTAATTCTCAAAGCAAGATACTTTTCGCGGATTAGTTGTTATATGTCGAGGAGGGTACTAATCCCTCATTTGTATGGTGTAGATTTTGCGTGGCCAAGGATTTGTTGGTGCCAAGTATTCATTGGAGGTTTGTGATGGTAGCTCTAATGATGTCTACATGGATCGATTGCTTGACAATGACTACTATTTTCATCGAGTCCACTCCTCTACCGAGCATAAAGTTCTTGCGCGCTTGTGATCTACTGGATATGAATGGTACGACTCGAGACAAGCTTGTTGCCTCCAATAGATGCTACCTGTATTTTATGCTTGTTCGTTAACCCATTTCCACGTTTGGATAAGTTACTTTGGCAATATGAAAAATCGGGGTTATACATTGTTAAATTTGCTTGTTAGGTTGACGCTCATAATGTAACCACTGTGGAAGGGCTTTTAAGACTCAGGTGTATGTGGCTTAAAGTGTTGGCTAAGGGTAGTGTTGGAGATCGACCCGATTGAGTAATAAACAAGTAAAAATAGCAAAAAAATTTGAGAAATTGAACACACAAATTTAACGTGAAACAATCTCTCCGAAAAAGATAAAAAACTACAGGCAAAAATAATTTTACTATAACGACAAAAAAACGAAGAGTACAAAAAATAAAAATAAAAATAAAACCTCGAAAAATCCGAAAATAAAAACCTTTAAAAACATAAACACAAAATTTTATAAAAGTATTACGTGTTATAATATCTAATAGTGTATTTTATAAGATGGACTAAATTATTAGGTCAATCAATAATAGAATAATATATATTAATATAAATTTAATCGAATCAAATAAATAAAATTTAACTGAATTTTTTTTTAAAAAATTTTACTGAAATAGTCCTCCAGCCTACATCCAACTTGCTTCAAAGTCCGTAAGTTTAGATTGATTTTAGATTCCAAGGCGCAGAAGCTTAACTTTCACCAACATCCAATAGTATTGGTGAGAGATTGAATATCGCACATTTGGGTAGTATCGATTGATCGAGTAGTTGAATAATGAGGAGCTGGAAAGTGTTGAGTGCATCGAGGTGCTTGAGAGCACGAGGGCAACTAACTTTGCGGCAAGATGCACTTGACCATAATCCCCTCTTTTTTTCCGGCGCTTTGCATTTTAACCGTGTTCCAACCCCAACAGGCGGCGGTTGCAGCTCTTTTTCTGGGAAAAGTCCGAATCTCATCACCTGCAACCCTAGAAATGCATGCTCATGGAATCTCGTCAAGAGATATACTAATGTTAACGCCTGCCTTAACAATTCTTCCTTCTCCCCCTTGTCCACGCCCTACCAGCAGCCGGTTTGTCAATTTTGATCCCGATCTAAGCTTCTTTTCCCCCTTAAATTTCTTTTCTTTTTTAAATTTTAGTAACACTTTTGGTCTTCAAATTTCGGGTGACAGGATTCGATACTAAATGGGCGCTTATCATTCTCATCTTCAGCCTCAAGTAACGATGACAACAAAATCCAAAATAAAGCATCATCTGGTACCGAGAAAAGACAAGCTGCAGACGTGCACATTCTGCGCACTCTAGCGGGCTATTTGTGGATGAAGGGTAATTTGGAGTTTCGTTTAAGGGTGATGACTGCCCTGGCATTCCTTGTTGGGGCTAAGCTTTTGAATGTTCAGGTTCCCTTCCTCTTCAAGCTTGCTGTTGACTGGTTGACCGCCCCCAATGCCACTGCTCTTGCCGATTCTACTCTTGCGGCTATTTTTGTTACACCTATTGCAGTATTAATTGGTTACGGCATTGCCCGTACCGGAGCTTCTGCTTTCAACGGTATCTGCTTTTCTCTCATATAATTTATTAATATTTAACTTGTAGAGTAGTTTAATGTTGGTTGTTAACTAAATCCTACTTAGTCTAGGAAAGTTAAAAGGGTAAAGATACAATTTTGTATTTTAAAACTTCGTCTGTAAAGAGACAACTATACATAACAAAAGTTGTCTATAAATTTGGAGGATTGTACTTTCCATAATCATATCATATAATCTATGTTAGATACGGGTGAATGAGTTAGCAACCGTGCTAACTTTGAAAGTTCAATGAATAAAAATAAGTTAATATTATGTGTTTGCATTGTTCTGGTAAAACTCATTCCAAAGGAAATTGTTTACGGACTAGTGTGGTCTATTGCATACTGAGGATGGGTTTATACTCTTAATGGTGTTTATTGTTGTTAAATGTCAAACAGGACTGTGGACATTATAGAAACTCTACCATGTAAATATAAGAAATGGTGTCATTTCAACAAGAAAATTTTGGGGGTCATCTTGCAAATGTTTATAACAAACAATATCAGTAATACTAACCATGAGGTGTGGTGTGATGGTTGCTCACCTCATCCCTTAACTATGGGGTCAGGGGATCGATCCCCGTCCATGGGAATGGAGAAAATTTCATGGCCAGCCGTTTGCCTCTTTGGAGAGCCCTCATGGCGAGGGGATTAGTAACTGCTACCGGTGTTGGACACCTTGGTTTCGACCAAAAAAAAAAAAAGTAATACTCATAATAGTGCTAAAAGTGAACATCAGACAGAAGTATATTCAATACTAATGCTAGGAGTTGGTGTTCAAATTGATGGCTCAAATCAAGAGATACCTTATTGTAATCATTTTAGTTTTTTAGATGAAAGGCCACTTAATAAATTATTAACGTATAGTACAAACTACTTGAGGATTATTAGTTCATAATATTAGTGGCCAACTAAATCTCACATTGTCTAGAAAGTTCAAAGTTGAAGACACAACTCTTGCATTGTAAAATCTGTCCTTTGAAGACACAATTCTTAATTGTAAAAGCAGCTATTACGAAAAGGTATCTTGTTCAGTGATACATTTGTTCATTATTTATGTAAAAGACTTGTCTGTTAAGTCATTTTCATTGTTTTTTCTTGGAGTGTTGAGGGCTTTATTTCATTGTTTTCTTTTTATAATTTCAATCTCCAACTATGTTTCCTCTCTTTTGGGCAGAACTGCGTACTGCTGTCTTTTCAAAAGTAGCATTACGAACAATCCGCTCTGTTTCCAGGAAGGTATGCTGAATTTCTAATAATTACACTGCTCATCTTATAAAAGATTGCATCTTTTGCATGTTTCAGTCAATTACAGTTTGCGAATGTTATTTTTCTTTTTGCAGGTCTTTTCACATTTGCATGATCTTGATCTTCAGTACCATCTTAGGTATTGCCTTCAATCTCAGATGCACTACAATGACTTTTAACCTTTACTTAATTGTTTCCTTTCGCCCTTCTAAATAGCTTGTTTATCTATGCTCACTTCCATTATAACAGTCTCTCCTACAATGTAGTTTACCTAATGAGATTAATTTTGTACTCCTGCTTCTGATTCTTTTTGTTCACCTTATTTTCAGTCGAGAAACCGGTGCTCTAAATAGAATAATTGATCGTGGTAGCCGCGCAATCAATTTTATTCTTTCATCTATGGTGTTCAATGTTGTTCCCACCATTTTAGAGGTTTGATTTTGGTTCAACTTCTGATAAGCTATCTACTATTTAAAGATGTTAATTTCTGCTTTCGCATGCTCCCACCCACCATGAGTACCTGAACTTTTGCTGCCATTCACTATGTTAACCATTTTTCAATATCTTTTTCAGAGTGTTAGGATTAAACATTAGTACATATTAGATCTTATGCAGTTTCTTAACAAATACAACTGAGTTAACATATATCCTTCCAGATATCTATGGTATCAGGCATACTGGCATACAAATTTGGAGCACCTTTTGCATGGATAACATCTCTCTCTGTTGCTGCATATATTGCATTCACTTTGACTGTGACTCAGGTACTGTGATTCTTGCCAATACCTTTTTCGGGATCCTTAATGTAGTTTGAGGACTGAAACTTTTTACTTGCATAAGCTTCTCTTGCAATTTTCAGTGGAGAACCAAATTTAGGAAAGCTATGAATAAAGCTGATAATGATGCAAGTACAAGGGCCATTGATTCACTTATCAATTATGAGGTGAGGCTTTATTCTCATCTATAAAGATTTTAATTTTATTGTTAATTTATAGTGGTCATTTTATTTTTCCGTATTTGATAATGATTTTTTACCTTTATATGGCCCTGCCTTAATACCTGATTTCTTGTTTGTTTTTGGTCTTATATTTCAGACAGTTAAATATTTCAACAATGAAGCTTTTGAAGCTGAAAAGTATGATGAGTTCTTAAAGAGTAAGTATTTTAGGCTGACTGTAGTACTTTTAAGTGCAACTAAGTTCCTCTCAAACTGGAAATAGTAGAACCATTAACCTGTAAAACCTGATATTAAGAATGGAAATCTGGAGCTAGTCAATCCTATTTGTGTCAGGCGTTTACCTGTAAAGGCTAGTCGCATAATCTAAAGTGTTATAGTGAATTTAACAATTTGCATTTAGTAAGACTTCATTAAAATGAATGGATGTTATTGCATAACCGATCTATTGAGCATCTACAATACTAGTAACCTTGGAAGGCCCAAAGTTTGTTCACAGTTGAATTCTAGTGATTAGAAAAGAACTTTATTAACTAGAGATGATGTGGATATTTGAAAGTCAACACTTTCATTTGCTTAATATATTTGTTCAGTAGAGGCTCATATATGCATTGCAAATGTGCTCCATGCTTCTACATTCCAAATGTGAGACCTTCTAAAGAAATGACTCCCCTGAACTTTGCATACATTACCTACCGTTTTCTTGCTTCTTACAGTTAGTTAGTACAAGGAGATTGTAATCCTGAGAGGATGGCTGCTTTTGGCATTATCTAAACTTTATGCAAAATAAAATTTTGTAATGTGGCTCTTCAAGCTCTGCAGGACTCTTTATTCATTTACTAGAGAACCTTTAAGTGACTTACTGTCTGATATTGCTTCTATTACTCTTGCTTCTTTTTTACTCTTTTTCTAGGGTATGAATATGCTGCCTTGAAAACACAACGGAGTCTTGCTTTTCTGAATTTTGGCCAAAATGTGATATTTAGCTCAGCTTTATCTACAGCTATGGTGTTGTGCTCACATGGAATTATGAATGGCCAAATGACAGTTGGTGATTTGGTAAAACCTTTTATGTCTTGTTGGCCCATGCTTGTCCCAAAAATTTATTTTCTGATATTTTCAAAAGAAATTGAATTTAGTCAAGTTGTCAAATAATGTGATGTGCACTGTTTTTAAATATGAATATACAGGTTATGGTAAATGGGCTACTTTTCCAGCTCTCTCTCCCACTCAATTTCCTTGGAAGCGTTTATCGTGAGACCATACAGAGTCTTGTTGACATGAAATCCATGTTTCAATTACTAGAGGTATTTCTTGAGGATGTTCCTGCAGATTAAGAGTACCTTGATATATTGCCTTTGATGGTTGTCACTTCATTTGGTTTTAGTTTATGAAACCATTTTAAAAAAATAATTAAAAATCAGACAATCAGGAAAAAAATTGTTTGCTTTGTTTTCTGTTTTAGATATCTTGCCTAGAGATGGCAACAAGGCGGGCTGAAGCAACCCGACCCTATTTTTACAAATATACTTGAACGTGCTCTGAACCTAGTTTTATTTAATATTTTAATCCCACCTCAGCCCTGAGGTGGAAAGTTCTCTCCCACTCTGATTGCCCCGCTTATACTTGAGAAATTCTAATTAGTATATAGAAAAAATAGTCATAAAATTAAAAGAGGTATTATAGAAAAAATAGTTATAAAATTAAAAGAGGTTAGTATATAGAAAAAATAGTTATAAAATTAAAAGAGGTATTTTAGCAACTATCTTTGGGCGGGGTGGATTTTTATCTAAAATGTCTCGACCTGACCCCAAAAGTTTTAATAAAATAACAGCCTTGTCCTTCAACCAAATTTTCAAAAAAAGGACCCCCTATAGGATTGGGTAAGATCAGAATCTGAGGGTTCGGGTTATTTACAAACCGTAATTGTGCCTATAATCACGATCCATATGAAGAACACAGATTATTTCAGTTTAGTAATTCAAAATTTATTCACCATGATATAGGGTTCATATCATGTTGCTCTCCTAACCTATATTATTCAACTCAATAACTTTTTCAGGAGAAGGCTGAGATTAGTGACAAGCAAGATGCAAAGCCTCTGAAGCTGGATGGGGGAAGCATTCTGTTTGACAATGTGCATTTCAGGTGATTAACAGTTATCTTTACAGTTAGTTATGTTCTGAAGGTAACCATTTGCGTTTACTCGATAGGCATTATGTTGGGCAAGTTGCCTGTAGTTGTACTTTTGCTAGAGCTAGGATCTAATGGTTTAGATGTTACCCTATGTTTGAATGAGAAAGGGGCTAGGAAAGGAAAATAAGGGAAATGGAGAGATTTTAGCTTTCCTTTATTAGTCATTATATTGTTTTAATAAATATTTTGTGGGCTAGAATTGAAAAATGAACTCAGTACTGTATTGGGAATTGGTCATAAATATAATCAGAGATAAAAACCTGCAAAAAAAAAAAAATCTAACCATTGGGTCACATTGATAAGTTATACAATTATACGAGGTTAATTACATATATGAAAGAATGCAACAAGTTGTTTTGTTCATTAAACACCAAACTAGGTTGTAGAGAACGATCAGCTTTGAAGTATCCAGCTTCTAGTGATCAAGTCCGTACCAACAAAAAAGAACCTTCAATGATGATGAGAGGAAGCTTGTCAAAACACTATGCTAGTAATGTTATGCAAATTGCTCTTTAGATGTCTTTCAAGAATTCTCAAACATTAAAGCTTTGTTTAGTATGAAGGATGGAAAGGAGTAAGAATGGAAAATTTGTTAATCAAATGGTTATACCAAGCAGAGCTTAAATAAAAAGATGAGTCGATTTATTGGATATGACCTATCCTTATTCTTAACCGTTGAATTTAAAAATATTGTTTGATAATAATAAATGTTGGATACCGAAAACTTCATATTTTTAAATTTTTGTTTTATTCCAAATAAAATCAAATTCGATTTCAACATTTTTTGAGCCCGTCATCTTCAACATTGAAAAATAACTTTTTTAGGAAAATGTAGTTCAAAAAATAAAATAAAAACTTATTAATTTTTTTTTCTGCAAGCAGGTCATTATCTATTCAACTTTTTCAGCCCTTTTTTGTTGAAAAAATTCAAATAAGTTGTTTTTAAAAATCCATTATCAAACACATTGAAAATATAAATTGTTGAAAATGTTCATTGTAAATGCACTGAAATTTTTCAATGCCTTATCAAACAAGGCCTAAGTCTAATTTAATTATGCTCAGTTTAATCTTGCACATGTTCTATTATGTGTGACCCTATTAGATTTCTTAACATGTCGGCAAGTAATATAGTATCATAATACTTAATCCTAACCGATTCGGATGAAATGAATCAAATCATTTGAGTTCATCATTACTTGTTAAATTAATCAATCTCATATTTATACATTATGATTGTAATCTGAACAAAAATCATGAACTTCAACTGTTAAGAAAGGTCATATAAGTTTGACTAACCTATACGCGCTTGGTTTCTCTGCATAACTTTAGTTTTTTCCATCATTTAGTAGTTCAGTTTAACATTCAGCATGAATTAGTTTTTACTAAATTTGTTTAAATGGCCTCCCCCCCCCCCCTCCTTTTTTTAATTGTTACAGTTACCTGGCAGAAAGAAAGATTCTGGATGGGATATCTTTTATTGTACCAGCTGGGAAAAGTGTGGCTATTGTTGGAACTAGTGGAAGTGGTAAGGCTTCAGATGGAAACACACACTTGGTATTTGCATTGGTGTGTCAAGTGTTTGGGTTAAGGGTATTTTAAGTCATTTGTACTTGATGTTTCAGTATACACACAGACACATATATACATATTTTGCAAGACACTTCGATTCTATATAAATACATAGGAGACTACCATATTGTCAGACTTAACTTTTTCTTCAATTCTCTACCTTTAGCATGGTATTAGGTCAGGTGTTACCATTTTCCTTTAACTCATGCCAATCTGAGCAGAGATAAAAGAAATCTCACATATATTAGATTGGCTAATCTGGGCACATAACCTATTGTTGATTGATTCTAAGTTGGATACCCATCTAAGTTAACAATATGGAACAATCACTAACAATTTTCTTTCCTTTTAATCCATGGCTGTTCTAGTGTATGATTGTCTCATCTGTTCAATGCTCAAGCTCCCAAGACCCAATACATGCATAACTTGAGGAAACTATTTCTACTTCGGGTGTATGAAAAGTGTATGGAGCTTCAATTAATTGGTTGGATATGTGGTTCATGAAATTTCAATATAAAACATTTGTCTTTTTCCTACTTGCCTTTAAGTTTGATTATCAGTTGGTTATTACAGCAATCATATCTAAGGGACTTTTAGCTAATTGTGCTTTTATTATTGAAGCTCTTGTATTATATTATAGTTTAACCATTGATTTAATCAATTTTAAATTTACTTTCAGGCAAGTCAACCATTCTGCGATTGCTCTTCAGGTTCTTTGATGCTCATTCAGGAAGTGTAATAACAAGTACTTTTTTTCAGTTGTGTTATAAGTTACTAATGCATCTTTCTGGTTATGGGAATTATTAGTTAATGACCTTAACAGTCTTCACAATGAGTATACAAATTTGAATCATACATAAACTCCAAATTGGTACTCATTGGGAAAGCTCTTCTTTTTGCATGCTGGTGACAGCTTGCATGCTGTTTCATTTAAGACCTGAATTATTTATTTGGTCTAAGATATTTAGCATTTCCTTTTTCCAGCTTGATTCACTGGTTAGTTCTCTGTACAGATCAGGATTGATGGTCAAGACATTCGAGATGTAACACTAGATAGTCTTCGACAGTCTATTGGTGTTGTGCCACAAGATACTGTTAGTTCAACTGGCAATTTTTGTGTTTTTTTTTCTTCGCTAATTTATGCACAAACCAATGAGGAACACCATTGTGCTTTATGGGCAGGTACTCTTCAATGACACAATATTTCACAATATACATTATGGTTGTCTTTCAGCGAAAAAAGAAGAGGTTAATCTCATATTTCACTGCATTGTTTTTTCTTCTGTTTACAGTCTAAAAGTCATTTCTATATAGGTTTACGAGGCCGCTAAACAGGCTGCAATTCATGAGACTATCATGAACTTCCCTGAAAAATATTCAACTGTTGTTGGGGAACGAGGGCTTAAGGTAAGAGGCTTTCTTAATGATTGTTTTGACACATAATAGTGGTATTAGGGCTTCTTGGGTGTAATGCTTGGATTTTTACTTGACTAGAGATGGCAATGGGGCGGGGCAGGTTTTTTGTTTGCCTCTGCCTCGACCTGATGTAGTTCTCACATGCCCTGAACTTGACCTGACCTTAACATAGAAAATAAAATTAACCACCCGTACCCAATCTGAAAAATTAAGTGCACCCGACCCAACATGCACAATTTTTAATTTTTTTATACAATTAATTTTTGACAATTTTCAAATTTTTGTACAATTTTGGTGTTGTATGCTATTGTAAATACAAGTTTATATCAAATATATTAAAATTTATAACAATAACCAAACTAATATTACAAGTCAGTTGTAAACTGAAAGCAAATTTTGGAAATTTTCTCATTTGAAGAACTCACTAGATCAATCTGCAATATTAGGGAAATATGAAAGTCTGAAATAAGAGCTAAAATTTCTGTTGGGGCCTGGGGGAGACTGGGAAATCAAATAACTTTTGAAAGAATTCTTAGCTTCAAAAGCCTCAAGCACCACATGCACATAATCTGTGGGTTAATTAAGAAGTTAGGAAAATAAATTAAAAAGGAATAAATAAAGAAACTTATGGTTGGGGAGAGAAGGAGACAGAGGCTGCATAAGAAAGGAAAAGAGGAAGACTTGTGTTAAAACCTTATTTAATATTAATGTATTATATGTAAGGGTAATTTTGTAATTATTCTGGGGCAGGGCGAGTTTTCCCTAAATCTTCTCCAGATCACTATTAAAAATTTACCTGTTCCAACCCAAAGCCAATTTCAGAAAAGAAACCTGAATATCGGTTTGAGTTGGAACTTGTTGGGTACAGGTTTTTTGCCATCTTTATATCAAATGCACTATTCAATAAATCAAAATTGACGATAAATTCCTCTCCAAAGAACTCTAATGGAAGAGAGTCATTTCCATAGATTGCCTTTTGGTACTCTCTAGAAATTCTATCTAATTAAGTGATTTTTTGTTTCCAGTTAAGTGGTGGTGAGAAACAACGTGTGGCTCTTGCTCGTGCATTCCTGAAAGCTCCAGCCATTTTGTAAGCATTCCTTCTTGATGTAACATATTGTGCACGCATATCTTGACTACTCTACTTCTGTAAATAATAATATATATTTAAAATGACAATCAGTAATAAAATGAAACAACAAAGGTTATATTGGTCAGTTAAAAAGTTTTTTCAAACTCGTGCTTTTATATATATATTATAGATAAATGATTGGTTTACAATGTTTGATTCCCATATTTTGAGTTTGTTACATATGCGGATAGATTTGACCCAACAAAGAGAATTAAGGTTGCACTGGATAGAAAGATCATGTCCTGTCATTCTCAGTTAGTTGAAAGATATGATCTTTTTTAATCCTTTCCCCAAGAACCTACTTGTGACGTGGGATATAGGCCAACAAAAAAAGAAAAAATTTGGAAAGTCTATTTCTTTTCTCTGTAATATACAGAACATTATTTTCTGTTCATTTCTTTTCACAGGTTGTGTGATGAAGCTACTAGTGCCCTTGACAGTACAACTGAAGCAGAGATATTGAATGCATTGAAGTCACTAGCAAATAATAGAACCTCAATCTTCATTGCTCACAGGCTTACAACAGCAATGCAGTGCGATGAGGTATGGATGTTTTTACTATTTGCATCAATGATGTGTTTTTACCATTTGCTTACATCCTTTGGGCTAAAACAGTTGAGAAATTTTAACAAGGTGAGAAATTTGCTTACATCCTTTCCAAATCCCCAGACTTTAGCCCGTCAGACCAGTGTTTTTATTGTTTCCTCTTGCCTTGTATTAGACAAAGATTCTGTGACAACTATGTTGACGAGTGGTTCAGAAATATATATATATATATATAAAATTATAGGTAAACTGTAGTTAGCCATTAAAATAGTTTCAGCAATTTCCAGTGTAGTCACCAAATTAGTAATTTGGCAGCATCTGTGAAAACCGTCTTTGTTTATATTATAATACCTATTGAGCCCTAAATTCATCTAGTTCTTGGTGCTTTGGTATTAACTTATTTCAAAACAATAAAGTTGCTTTCGTCAGCAGAGAAACAAACACAAATTGGTTTTTCACTGAATTATGAAGCCTCGTGTTAATTGGTCACAATCTGTGAAATATTTGGGGTTGAACTGAACATTGTAATTACTCAATCTGACTTGGTTCCTCAAATATTATCACTTTCAACCAACCTCATCCTCATTTAAACAAATCCCTGAACTAAGCCAGTTATATATTTTCTAGGTTTATATGGTGCTCAAGTTTTTCTGGGTTTCTGTTTTATTTTATTTCCAGATAATAGTTCTGGAGCATGGCAAGGTTGTTGAACAGGGACCGCATGACATTCTCTTGGGGAAGGCAGGAAGATATGCACAGCTGTGGTCACAGCAAAATAGTTCCATGGATGCAATAGACACAGCCGTGAAACTTGAGGCCTGAAATTTAAAATATAGTCCTGTATAAGCAAACCGGATCATGACAAAGCTTAAAATAGCCATACAAAATTTGTAGTTCAAATATAGCACCATCGCAATTCTTCGGTGCCCTTCTTGGCAAGATGGAGGTGAAGTTATGTATGTTATCTTCTCTTTCAATACTGGGGCAAAGCTGTTGTGTCTTATTTATTGTACAGTTATGGTGCGTCAAACTGAAGCATCTGAACTAGATACCAATAGTGAAATACCATGATATGGTGTTGTTGATCGTATTCATCAGTCGAATCAATGTAGTGTGTGACTGCGTTCGTCCTTTTGCATACTTGGATGGCCTTGGTGTGCTTTTGTAGTTAATTTTAGTCCCAGATCAGACCCATTTTTATATGCGTGGTGTGCTGAAATTGCCGTTATCATTTGGAACTGGCTAGTAAACTGCCACCTCCCTAAAGCCTGTGGTCAGTAACCAGCGGGTAGCTGGCTGGAGAGGTGATGGTGAAGGAGAAAATAGATGAGAGAGAATGAAGAAGACAAAGAGGGGGGAGAGAGAAGTCCGCCGGGGTTGGAGAATAGTAAGGCTGGCCAATGACGGCATGGGTAGCCAACTGGGAGGAAGAGAATAAACTTTGAACCTAAAGTTTCAGAGCTTTAAGTTTCCAATTATATTTTAAAACTGACAAGTGAAGTACAAATTCGTCTTGAAAGATAATAACAGAGTTGTTGATCGCATGGCGAAAAAAGTTAGAGGTAATTTAGATCAATTGATTATTTTTTATGGTTCACATTTTTATATGTGACGGATTTTAAAAGCGGATGTGCATCTGTCAATTAAACTAAATAGTTATTTAATCTAAGTTACACTTTCTTACAAAAAAAAGCATATCTTAATTTGAATAATTATCATGTACAGAAAATAAGGGGTGTTTTCAACACAAGTCTGGAAATCCCAGCCCATCTTTGTATATATTTTTTATAATATTAAATTTAAAAATTAGTAATAAAGTGAGGTGAGACCATGTGTAACAATTATAGATGTAACTGACATTTATAGACGTGGATGTTTTTAATGTCCATGCAAATGCAGAGAGGAAATGAATAAAGCAATCTCCTCCCATCCTCTCCATTGCTATTTCTAATTTGAAGTTATTATCTCAGTTTTTCAAATTAGGCACCAAACTATTAACATCAAAATTATTTCATACACCGTTTTGTGAAGTTTTTTTTGGATTGTACAAATATATTTAGGGTTTGACAAATATATTATAAAATATTTAAAAAATAAAATATATAACAAATATGACACTCATCACACTCTTGACTTACTTACGAAATTTAAATTTTTTCACATACAATGTATTAAATAATTATCTTATATTTATATGCTGCAATATATAAATTTTAAGAGGTTAGTAATTTATATTATACGAAATTTTAAACATTTAAGATCATGTGATTAGGTCATCAAGTGATACTTGAACCAGAGAGAGAGATGAGGCGGTTTGCCAAGTATGAAAACAAGTAAAATAGTTGACCAAGCGTCTGCATTCAATACACTTTCTTTCTCTTCTCATTTTGATATTAACTGAAGCATTAAAACGAGTTCCAAAAGTCAAATTTTCAATACATTCTAATATTTCATTTACATCAACATTAAAACGAGTTCCAAAGGTCAAATTTCAATAGATTCTATTATTCCATTTACTTAAAGCGTTACAGTATTCTGAAGTCGAATTTCGTATGTTGACCTGATGATCAAGGTGTTTACTGCCTCAAAGATGATCTGAATTCGAGTCACATTAATTGCGTTATTATTAGAACTCCACCTTCTTAATTCGATTTAAAAGATATAGCAAGCACGTCTTACCATATCTCAGTAATTTTACTGTGGTCATCCTCTAGTTTGAAACCCACCATTAGTATCCCCAATGATGTCGTCAACTAAATGATTCTTTCAACCCCAGAAGAAGGTTGAGGTAGCTCAACATCTTCATCGTAATAGATTAATAATTTCAACTTCATGGTTTTTTATTATACACTCGAAAGGCTTTGCTAATACTCGAATATCCCAGAAATTTACTTTCATGAATCTTTGAATCAAACTTGCCTTGAAATTCTTGATCCTTCAAGATGTAATAGTTACTTCCAAACACATCAAAATACTTGGCATTTGGGTTCCTCTCCTTCCACATCTCGTATGGTTCCATACAAGCATTTGGTCTAATGAGAACCCTGTTGATCATATAGGTTGCATGTTCACTGCCTCAGCTCAAAACCTATGAGCAAACATCACTTGTGTCATCTCTTCTATGATGTGATTCTTGCGTTCGAATCTACAATTTCAATTTGCAATTTATGTAAAATTTTATACAAATTATTGATACAATCAACTAATGTGGGATATACCCACTAACAAGCAATACAATACAAATTCAAAGTTAAAAAGTGTTAACCTTTT
The DNA here is from genome assembly GCA_039519145.1 of Kokia cookei. Classification (NCBI taxonomy): domain Eukaryota; kingdom Viridiplantae; phylum Streptophyta; class Magnoliopsida; order Malvales; family Malvaceae; genus Kokia; species Kokia cookei. The sequence continues at coordinate 35,227,663 of CM076900.1, read as the reverse complement.
CATTTATTTTTTGGTGATTTAAAACAAACAATACAAATTCAAAGGTTAAAAGAGACGAAAAAATTTAATGAAGGGTTAAAATAACTTTTTCATCAAATTAAAAGGCCAAATAAGTCATTATATCAATTTTTTTTTTTTGTTGGTAAAAAAATTAATTTACTAAAAGAAAAAAAAGCAAATATAAAGAAATAGATTTATTGATTAAGAAAAGAAAAAAAAAAAATGATAGGTGGCATATTTATTAGTCTCTCGCCCAAGATAGCTAGCTGGCTATTTAATGCGCTCTACTTTTATGGTGGCAAAGTTAGCTTATTCATAAATGTCCAAAACAAAAACCAAAAAGAGTTCTATGGTGATTTCATATATTGCTTTCTCAACCATTTAGATATGCCCATCAAATGTGAAATATGGAACTTTGCTCTCCTTTATTCTCATCAAAATTATCTTCTCTACTTGTCTTTTAATGCAAGATTCCATACTTACATGTACATTTAAAAGAATCATACCAACATTTTAAAATATAATTTATTCCCTGGTTATTTGGTTTTGTCCTTATGGAAGGAATCTCAAATTAAGGCGTGGGTTTGAATGGTAGTGCGTTTATCCGTGGTTAGTATAAAAACAATAATAGTAGTGGAGTTAGATATTGTAGCGTGAGACAAAAAGTAAATTAGTCGCACCTCACCGTCCATCCAACCCCAACCTAACTCTATTTTACATAGTTTTTGATACAATATCTAAAAACTACCTATAGTCTCTTTCCAACTCTTAAATAAAAGGATAACGTGCTTCAGCGCACTCAAATCTACATTCTCCTGCATTAATAACAAAGTTGATACTAATCAAATTAAGATTCAATTGACTTCAGTTTACATAATTGAACCGAATAAAAAAATTAGATGAATTAATTAAGAGGAGGAGTGGTTGAGGGGGGAAATATATATTATATAATGGGTATTCCCTAAAATAAAAGTCAGTATAATGATGCATGTTTACTTTTTGTTCCATATACGGCTGAAAGTTTGCGTGATAGTAACACCACATCACATGCATCCATGTGATCATCTCTTACCCTCCTACTCTGGGATCACACATCTCAGCCATTCACATCTTGCTTTCCTATTTTAATAATCCTTGTACACGCAATATCACCGTCTGCACACCCATGCAGTGGATGAAAGCAGTTGGTGTTTAATTCCTTGTTTTATATATATGGGTTAGTATGCGATACATTTTATCAACGAAATATTTTCACTTCATAGGTATGGTTCAGATCATGATTGTTAATTTCATTTTCATACCACTCGTTTCCGTCGGAACAATTAATTTTAGATTTCGTTTCGGTACAAATTTCGATCGATACTTGTTGTACCAGTTGATTTCGTCCGTACTGATCAAAATATGGTGTACTGGTACACAAAAATAATTTTAAATTTATATTTAAATATTTATTATTTATTCTAGTTAGTAAAGAGAGAGCTTTAACTAAGAAATAGATTTCAGAAGTTAACCAGAAGCTAAATTAAAAAAATGAGTATCCTGAGTAATTGCAACAATCAAATTCATTGGATTTGTTGAATTATGGATTGTTATATACGTAGTATGGAATGATATTACTACGTGATTTATGGAATTATTATTATTTTTTGACGAATTTGTTTAATGATGGATTGTATTTATAAAGCTTATTAAAATTATTTTATATAATTAATAAGTATTTTATATACTTTTTGCTATTTCAAAATTTACCCACAATATTTTTTAAAATCTTTTCTTTAGCACTTCATCCAAAACTTTATTTTTATGAGTATTTTATATATGAGTTTTTTTAATCTCATTATTTGATATTTGTAAATATTTTTTATATACATATATAACATATTTTTCAAAAATAGTGATATATTCGAAACGGTATGCCGAAATAGATTGGTACCAGCACGTACAGTTCTAGTAGTGAAATGGTACATCCACCGGTACGGTATTGACTACTTTAGTTCAACTGTAATTACATGTTCATTTTTAATACTTATTTTTATTACACCCCTAAATGGGAGTATGTGTCATCTTTTAAATTTTGTCCGTAGATTTAAAAAATTCTACTGATGATGTATCAAATAATTTTTTTGATGCATACTATTGTCTATAGTGTTGGCTGGATCCATCAATTTTATTTAAAAAATGACACTATAATTTTTTATAGTGAGTGTGGTGGAGGTGCTGCGTTAGGAGGATTTTTTAAAGATAGGTCTTTCAGAACGAGAGTTGAAGAGGGCAAATTTCATTTTCAGCTTTGCCAACTAGCTCATTGAGGTGAATTTCTGGATTACTCTCCCAGTTACTATGGGTAATGAGAGACACACTACCACTATGATGGCAGGACTTTTGGCTGTGGACCAGCCACCCAAATGCGATGCCGCTGATGAAATGGCCAAGCTCACTTCGGCAACTTTCTGTATAGGCAAAGCTCCCTACCTCGATGGGAATAGGCTATATGCGATCCAAATGTGAGAAAATGTCACATCATTTCTCTGTAATAAACCCAACAAAGTCAGAATTCTAGAGCATTAAAGTCTGTAGATGATGGTAACAGAGAAGGAAAGGCCAAGTAAAACCTCATTAACAAGAGCATGGTGAGCTATACAGTGACGAGTTTGCTGAGGGAGAATCTAAATACTTGTACCTGATGAGATATTGATATGTTGGGCATTGAACCTACTTCATTCCGCGTTCTCTCAAGGTTAAAGCCATTAATTACTAAGACCATGCATCAAGCAAAAATAAAGAGAAGATTCGCACCCAAGTAGTGAAGTCCTCTGATCACCTCAAGATCTACTTGGAGACTCCTCTTATCACATCCATCCCACTTGCAGTAAAGTCCGTATAACTCTACTACCAATTCCTCATGGTGTGGTTGAACCACATCCCAGTATAGCTCACAGTTACGTTATTACCAACCTTGTACAACAGGACATCCATTTAAATGGGTCTTACTAAGCTTTTCTTATGTATGAACTCCATCCATTATTGAAAAGGACCATGAACTTGATAACTAGGTTTATTTTGATCATCGAACTTGAAAATATGAAAGTTAGATGCTGTGACTCGTTGTGATTGTGCAACATCATAACTTGAAAAAAAATAACTATATAAATTTTTATAAATCTTAGAGTGTCACATTCAGTGTTTTAATAATTGAACTAATGGTTGAATATGTTAAACCACCGATTCTCGATTCAACCAGTTCAATCGTGGATAAACAATAATTACATAAATAATTAAAAATTCATTAAAATCTAAAAAAAATTAAAAATATTTATCGGTTCAATCTATTCAATTGTTGATTCTTTTGTCTCAATTTTTTATTTTTACCAATTTCAAGCAATTTTCGAGTCAATTGGTCAAATCCCTTTGTTCAGACCGATCTAATAATCAAGTCTCGACCCGTCCGATCCAATCCTATTTCAATAACACTGGTCACATCATTAAATCTTTACAGAATTCAAGTTTAAAGATTAAAATGGATCTAATTACCAAATTTGAGGATCAAAATGAATCTTGTTATCAAGTTCAAGACTCTCCATTAGGCCAAAATCTCACAACTCTCCAAGTACTCTTAAACAACTTGATACACCGTGTGAATCGCCACAAATCTCTAACACCTCATCTTTTGTGAACACTAATTTAATAGCATACGTAGTTTCACATGGAAACTTACTTCTCCAAAAGTTGAAAGTAGTTAAATTCACTAATTAGATTTGAGTGAAAATGTCAAATTGAGAAAACAATTTAAAAAGTAAAAAACTGTTTAAAATTTAAAAATAATTTTTTTGAATTATAAGAGAAGAACAAAACTTTAACAGAAAGACAATTAGTACTATTCGAACCTAAATCACATTTAAACAGTAAACATCCTAATCATTGCGCCAGTACACATGTTTCAAATGAAAAAATGGTTTTGCATGTCAAAAACGATACTAAGTACCCATTTGGATGAATGATACTATAATTTGAAAAAAAAAAAAAAAAACTAAAAGCAAACACCCAAAGGGCATTAAAGGAGGGTTAAGTGAATTTTTATTTATGGTCAAAGTGTGGGTTGGAAAGAGTGAGTGGTGATAGTGTGCTAGAGCTGTAATAGTTGAGCAAAACAAGGAGTGGATTATTTAGGAAGCCGCTATTCCATTTTGCATTCCTATGACAAATCAAGCAAACTCATTCGTCCCTCACCTGCTTCTTCTATCTCTCTTGCAAATTACTAATGACCAAACAAAAATAATTATAATTAAGGAATAGGGTTGGTTTGGGTTGGTTGGTTGGTTGTTTTCACTTTTTTACCAAACCCAAATATGGCTTCTAATTTTTCAGCTCTTAAATGCTGTAGTCTCCTGTTTCAATGAGCTCCCACTTTTTATTTTGGTAACAGATGTAGCTGCTTGAGTTTCAGTAAATTTCACTTTTCAGCTGGAGTTTGCGGTTTGTTGCTCCTTTCAGTTTCACCAATTTCCGGATCTGAAATTGGTTCCTTTTGTAAATGCAAATGCGGCTGACTTCTGGGGCTATCTCCTTTCAATCCTGACTCACTTTCACTTCCACCCAACTCCTCCCTCTCCCCTCATTTGGATTTTTGGAGGCTGTTTTCCCAGGTTTCATTCTTCTCTCTTTCTTCTTAAATTCATATGCACTTTCTTTTAGTAGTTAAATCATTTAGTATTCATTTTACCTCTCGTAATCAAGCTTCTAGATCTGTGCTATCCGAGGAATGTTCTAGTTTCTTACATCAGCTCAAAGTATGGCCATTATATTTCTTTAGTGAATGTTGATTCAACAGTTTGTGAGTTTCTTCTATGCTCTCTAAGTTTTTGTTTTTAGTTAAAAAAAAACACCCCTTTTGTTCCCTAGTTGTTTCTGCGCTAATGTGGCTTTCATTTTCATGTTTTCCACTTCTTTTCTTGCACAATGCAGCTTAGGTGGTTTAACTACTCTATCTCTCTTCCTCAACCAGTCTAAAATTTTGAATATTCCCTGTTCTTAAAAGAAAAAAAAAACCCTATATTTCTAGTGCTGAAAGGGTCTAGCTTTTCTTTTTTACCAAGTATATTCTTCTCTTGCTGCTGTTTGATGGAAAAGAGCATATGCTGCCCTCTTGTTGTTTATAGAATCCCTTTTTCACTTTGACTTTGGATTATATATTTTAAAATTTACTTCCCTTTCAGGCCCTTTGGTAAAGTTAAGCTAGTAGGATAACAGAGATTTTTATTCCAAATATCTTCCTTTTCCTTTTAGCTGAATAGGTGAAGTTATATTTCTCAGGTTTGTGGCTTCTAAGTCATCCTTCTTACTTGAAAAATGAAAAAAAGAAGAAAAAATCGTTCGCAAAAGGAAGAAAAATAAAGATCCGACTTATATTATTAGAAGACATCAAGAGAATACCTTTTTCTATTTAGTAACAACTAAAAGAGAATTTTCTTATGGAATAAGTTGGTTGTTTTTGGTTCTTTTCTTTGTTTGATAGGGAGATGTATTTGGATCAAGTCACTGCACACCATCAAGACTGGATGTCAAAACCAGTGCCTTCTTGACGATGCATTGTGATGAAGAATTTCAATGTACTTTCTTCTTGGATGCGTTTTCCCTTGCTTGTTAGAGATTATATTATATGTTTGCTAGTTAGATTTTAGCAACCAATGGCCCTCAAAGAGCAGAGCATGTAAGTACATTCTCATTGGGGACTTTTCCTTACTTCCAAAATGGATATAATAGAAACCAGTTAGAGTTCCCAACTGCCTAATAGAAGAGAATGTTGGTGTAAATTTTTATTGGATGTGTTTCCCCTTCCTTTGAAAAGTATAAAAGCATAGCTAATTTGAAATTCAGCTGCTGCTTCTGAGCATAAATTTCAATGACCTTCTGGATGTTGGTTTGTGCCACATAATTAATAGGTCATTTCATATGGTCTTGACTCTTTATTTTACTTTGCTCCAGATACCTTAGATTGTTTGTGTTTGTGTTGTGTCATTCCCTTGTGTTTTGTACTTTTCATTCTTGCAACAGCATGTTGAGTATCACATTCTTTTCTTTGAGTTCTTCATTATACAGTCCCCTGATGTATTTGCTGGTCTTTTCTTTGGAACAGGAATTCAGTTGGGACTACAGATGTTGCATTTTCATAACCATAGTCATTGTCATGTTCCCCGCTGCAGGCAACAACCAATGAAGTTCTGCATGAGTTCAGTGTTTTATTTCCTTGTCATCATAACTATTTTTCTTCCTCTAATAGTAGCTGATCTAAACTCTGATAAGCAAGCCCTTCTTGATTTTCATGCTGCTGTCCCCCACCGTCGAAATCTGAACTGGAACTCAACCAACCCAATATGCACATCCTGGGTTGGCATCACTTGCACACAAGATAATTCTAGTGTGCTTGCCCTCAGGCTCCCTGGGGTTGGATTTTTAGGCCGTATCCCATCCAACACTCTTGGTAAATTAGGTGCCCTCAAGATTCTCAGCCTTAGATCCAATCGCTTCAATGGTGATCTTCCTTCAGATATCACCACTCTTCCATCAGTCCAATACCTCTACCTTCAACATAACAACTTCACTGGTGATCTTCCTTCTTCATTCTCCCTCCAGCTCAATGTATTGGATCTTTCATTCAATTCTTTTTTAGGCAACATTTCAGATTCAATACAAAACCTAACATCTCTCACTCGATTGAACCTTCAGAACAACAATCTCTCTGGAGCAATACCTAATCTTAACCTTACTAGGCTCAAGCAGTTGAATTTAAGCTATAACCAGCTTAGTGGTCCGATCCCATCATCCCTTCAAAGATTTCCTAGTTCATCCTTTATAGGGAACTCACTCTTGTGTGGTCCACCTCTGCAAGCCTGCTCTCCCTCTCCCTCTCCCTCTCCATTACCATCTCCTACATTTTCTCCTCCCCCACCAGGGTTTCCTAAAAAACAAGGAACCAAAAAGAAACTGAGTTTGGGAATTATCATTGCCATCGCAGTTGGAGGGTCTGTAGTGCTACTTCTTTTAGCTTTAATCATCTTGTGCTGCTGTCAGAAGAAAAAAGATAATGGTGGAAGTGGTGTATTAAAGGGGAAGGCTTCTGGGGGTGGCAGGAGTGAGAAACCAAAAGAGGAGTTCGGGAGTGGGGTGCAAGAACCTGAGAAAAACAAATTAGTTTTCTTTGAAGGATGTTCTTATAATTTTGACCTTGAGGATTTATTAAGGGCTTCGGCTGAAGTTCTGGGAAAGGGTAGTTATGGCACAGCATACAAGGCTGTTCTGGAGGAATCAACAACAGTGGTAGTGAAAAGGTTGAAGGAAGTGGTTGTGGGGAAGAAGGATTTTGAGCAGCAGATGGAGATTATAGGAAGGGTCGGGCAGCACCCAAATGTTGTCCCACTCCGTGCTTATTATTACTCCAAGGATGAGAAGCTCTTAGTTTATGACTATATACCAGGCGGCAGCTTATCTACACTTTTGCATGGTACATATTTTATTTTCCTTTTCTTTCTTTCCTTATGACTCCATCTCCCCTCTCCCTAATTCCAATTTCAGACAAATTCTAAAATAATTAAGCCTGTGGAAAAGAAGCATGTAATAATTCAAGCATTTTGACTACAGGAGACAGAGGAGGTGGAAGAAGCCCATTAGACTGGGAATCCAGAGTAAAAATCTCCCTCGGAGTTGCTAGAGGAATTTCCCACGTCCATTCTATGGGTGGTCCAAAGTTCACTCATGGAAACATCAAGTCCTTAAATGTTCTCATCAATCAAGATCATGATGGGTGTATCTCTGATTTAGGTTTGACCCCTCTTATGAATGTCCCTGCAACTCCATCCCGGACAGTGGGGTATCGTGCTCCCGAGGTGATTGAAACCCGTAAGCATACGCATAAATCAGATGTATACAGCTTTGGCGTTTTGCTCCTAGAGATGCTGACTGGGAAAACACCACTACAATCACCTAGAAGGGATGACATGGTTGATCTTCCCAGGTGGGTACAATCTGTGGTGAGGGAGGAATGGACAGCTGAGGTGTTCGATGTTGAGTTGATGAGGTTCCAAAACATTGAAGAGGAGATGGTCCAGATGTTACAAATAGCGATGGCATGTGTGGCAAAGGTAGCAGACATGCGACCAAACATGGATGAAGTTGTAAGAATGATTGAAGAAGTCCGGCAATCCGACTCAGAGAACCGACCATCTTCTGACGAGAACAAATCAAAAGATTCAAATGTGCAGACCCCTTGAACATCAAACGCTGCTGCATTGCAGTTTTAAGAATGGGCAAAGCAAGGTTTTCCCATGCATGCATGCCTTCTTGACGTTATCAGTGGTGTTGGTGTTGTGCAATATTTCAGAGAGATGAATGTAGTTTTATGATTTTTTTTTTTTCTCGTTGATTTAATTAGGGGTGGTTTTTCTTTTGTTTTTACATTTATCTGTATTTAGATCTTCCTGATTTGTTGTAATGTTAAATTTGGGCAATTGATTTGGATTTTAATGAAATGGAATGAAGAACTTCGTGTTGTGTGCATCATCCCTTCTCTTCTTAATTACTGGCTTTGCTTAATTAACAGCAATGTTTTGTTCATAGGTGGGAGTGGGCGGGTAGATGAATTGCTGGTTTAGGTGGATGCTACGCTACGTTTATTTATTTATTTATTTTTATCTCGTGTTATATAATATCTAATTTAACTGTAGCTTTCCCCTAATTTATTTTTATTCTTTTTAAGCTTGAATATCAAAATTCAAATTTGAATATTAAAATAATATAAATTAAGTAATTCATAATTACTTACTAAATCTATGAAATTACTGGATCTTTTGTTAAAAAAATATGTTCATTCTTCCCAAACATAATAAGAAATAAAACTCTAGATTTTAACTCCATGGTCGATGATCAACACGCGTCCAATAAGGAGGAGGTGGCAGCGCGACGAAGAACGTATGGATAATCGAAGGCAGCCCGCTTGATAAATATAAAAAATCCGAAACTCGGACTCGAAATGTTTTAAGTAATTTATGAAATCTTCTTTAAAAATCGTGATTATGAAATCGAATCCAATCGAATTTTATTTTTATTTAAATATATAATTAACTTTATTTTTTTTATGATATAAGATAAATATTTTATATTTAAAATAATAAATATAATTTTAGAGTTCTTAAAATTTTATTGTTTTTTAAAAATATTTATGAAAAAAACTATAAATTTTTGTTAAATAATATTCAAAAATCAAAAAATAAAAGTTTATTTTATCAAAATAATTCTAAAAATCCAAAATAAAAAATTTAATATAAAAACCAAAAATCGCACCGATCCAAACCAAATTGTAATAAACGATTTAAAAAATTTAAAAATCTAATCCAACTGAACTGATATTACTCCATAAATATGGGATGTGGCTTCAAACTTCTTTTAAAAGACAAACTTTTAAATTATTTTGGGAATAGTAGGGATTCTGATGAATCTATAGATGATGGTGATGATTTTGAACTATTAGATGACAATGTGGTCACTAGATTAGTGGGTGGAATCCATTCATAATCTGATGGAATAAAGTATGTTGAAGTTTTACGGGTTAAAATTTTAGTTTGACAAAATTCGTTGTATTGAGTGATTTTTTTAGTTTAAATTTGTCTAAGTTAATTTTATTCTCGAGAAATAAAATTTTTTGAAAAAGTTCTCTAAAGCACGGAAGCAAACTCGAAACGAAAAAAGTCACGAACAAACAAAAAACCACGGAAAAATAATGCATACCAAGTGTTTTCAAAAGTAGACGGGCTTTTTCATATGTTTCACGAGTTATGTCAGTTCAAACGGGTTAAACGAGCCTCATTTAATAGGTTGACTTCCATGGAACGTTCTGTGCACAATGATCACGGACTTTGATCCTTGGCCCGTGACATTCTCGTTATGCCCTCGTTGCGTCCTCGGAATGATACTGGTTTAACTTGTCTCAGAACAATCTCGACGCTTCAGATGATTCCCTACCAATCTCTTTGTTGGTTAGTTTTGCTCATCGAAACATTTGTTTCGGTTTATGTCTCCGCCATCACCTGATTCAAACTGTATTTCTTTTTTGACATCTCGATCGTAAGAGGCTACTACTCTTACTTACCCTAACTATCACTTTATCTTGATCAGGATCACCTTGATCCGCACAAACAAGTTTCGACATACGTACATTAAACACCAAATTAATATCACTTAGTACGTTTCCATACTAAGGCTCAATCCAATTAAGTCCGTAGCACCTACCAATTTCCATATCCCCTTTTGTGTCTTGAGATTAGGGTCTCATTAGAATGCCCCTCCTTCCCCTTTTTTCCCCTCTTTCCCCCTTCTTTCATTTGTTTATTTTCTGTCGTTTATTTATTTGCTTTTTTTCTATGTGAAACTGTTGAATTTAGTAAATATAAATACAGATTCTTATATCGAATGGCCTTTACCTATTTTCTTGTTTCTTTATCATCTTTCGTCAACTCTGTTTTAATCTTATTTCTTTTCATTTTAGAGTTTCATTAATTTAGGTTATTATTATTGTTATTATAATTTATAGTTATGAGGAAGAGTAGAGAATGCCACACTTATAGCCACCTCCTTTTAATTTTCGGGTTTATTATTATTATTATTATTAAGTTTTAGGTCAAATTTTTATTCGATTTTTGGAATTGTGAGATTTGAAACTATACGTAAAATCTTTTATATCGGTATTTGTTATTTTTTCAGTTTAGGAGATAAGTTCAATCGTCTCATAAAGTCGTAATAGAATCAAGTAAAAAAAGATTCGTTGATTCGACATTGTGCGACGTACAATTGGAAGAACCTATACGATCAGCAATTGTCATAATCGATCTACTGAAGAGCAAATTGATGTGACTAATTGAGTGAGTACGTGGTTAGATCCTTCAAGGGAAGTAACAATTCGGATTTAAACAACCCGCACGGTTGAGGCCATTGATTCAAGCTAGACCCTTCTAGTTCGCAAGGCTACCAAGGAGCTAAATCGTTGACGCATGTTTCAGAATTGTTCATTCTGTAAGAGTTAGTTGTCGAGCGTTCCCTTAGTTAATTTACACAATGAAGGGTAGGTGATTTTAGGCATCCTTGATCACTATAACCGATTTATCAGTTGGAGAATAAAATTCATTACACGGATCATTTCAAAGCTGGAGCCTAAATCATGCATAAAATTAGAATGTCCATCTATTTATTTAATACTATTTCGTTATATTTATTTTATTGTAATTTCGATTTTTATTTATTTTTATTCTTAGTTAGAGTAAATACTCCTTTTTATTTTTTCGTATAAATCAGCACACGTTATGGGCACCACAACTACTTATCATGCTTTGTAGAAATTTATTTTTGGTGGATTCAACATCCATCAATCTAATTGAATGATTCAACCCATATTTAATGGTGGTCATAGTATTTATGACATAAATTAAGCAAAACGATGAAACAATTCTGTTCCATTGTAGATTATTTTTCTCTCCTACTGATGGGAAGCCTATGTATGCTGATGACGTGAATTCTCCTGCATCATGAGCTATGCTACATGGACCTTCATCTTCTGAGACTTATTTGAAAAGAAAAGTGAAATTAAAATAAGGGATGGGATGATGAGTATAGATTAAGTTGCAGCTTTGATGGAAGCTACCGCTTTGAGTAGAAAGTCAAAGAGAAGAGTTGGCATGGAGAAAAATGGGCTGTGATCACTTTCCAAAGCAAACACTAGAGCAGGGGGCCACCTTTTCAGCATCGCTTCCTGTTGCTCTTGCTTCAACACTCGGTCCTGCAATGTCTTTATAAACACTCGCGGCACGCTGTCTGCGTCACCTCCCTCTCTAAACTGAACACCTACAAATGCTCTCAGTGGTCCTGCTCGCACCAGCATCGACGCCAATGTCGAGTCCTGATCATTGCCATCATCATGTCCCAAGTCACACTCTATTGTTATTATACTGCGAGCTTGGCATGAAATCTTAATTTGTGCTCACCTCCATGGGGCTTAAATGATATAGAATTTTGCGTTGAAACTCCTCCTTGATTATCATGCTGGTTGGGGGCTGGTCAGCTCCTAAACCGTATGTCATCTTACATACATCGCCATACATGGATAAATCTGGATCTCCCTGCATGCTCCAATTTGCTCAAAACATGTCCTCATTAGCTTATCATATTGTCAATCTATTTAATCTACGCATGCAGCTCACATTCAAAGGATGGACACATGGCAGTACTGCAGTTAATTTTCAACTTTGTTGTAACCTAGACAATAATATATATTAACCAGCAGGGAATCATGTGCTAGCCACTGCAACCGAGAGAAGCCAAAAGTGAACTGAAAAACAATAATAAAAACTCAAACGCATGCAATCAGAAAAAGCTAACCCTACTGCTTGCTGCAATTTCTTAGCTTCATCGGAAGACGTATATGAATAAAAAGAAGCTATGAATATCATGTATTTATACATATAAAATAAAAGAAAAGGAAAGGAATGTAATTACATGTTCATAATCTTGAGGGGTGATGAACCCATGCTTGAGCATGGTAGCTCCGACATAAATGGCCATACGAATTTTCTTAGAAAACCTGTGTATGGCATAGGTTAAGCTCATACCTCCAGCACTGTGTCCGACCAGTATCACCTGCCATAGCCAAACTAACTAATATATATTAGCAAATCCTTCAAGAGTAGTAATGGTAAAGATTGTATGGTTACTACTAAACTAATTGGATGGGGATGACCTTTTCGTTGTGAGGTAGGTTGGAGAGGAGGTCAATCAGGGGTTTGTTGTAGTCTTGGAAACTGAAGATGGTGTTGGGATCGGAAGGATCAATACCCGAACCTTTAAGGTCAATACAGCTGACCTTGTAGTCTGATGCTTCCAGTAGACTCCTGATTTTGTACCAGCACCAGGCTCCATGACCGAACCCATGAACCATAACGAAGTGAAGCTTTTCAGTTGTCTCGCTCATCGCTTGCTCTGCTCACTTTCCTAATGAAACGAAGTTGACTTTCTACAGCTTGCTACACCTAACCACCGTTCAATTTATTTTCTTGAGCGAGAGTAGTCTTTGTTTGGATTGGACCTACCATCTCATGTCTCTGTCTCACACGAACTCGATATCGGTATGGGCTTAAATTCAAATACGTTATCACTTGCCAGCCCACTGTCATTTGCTTAAGGACTCCTACAACTTTTATACTACTAACACTTGAGATGTTGTGACTTATGCATGACTTTTTAATGTTAAATTTCTTGCTTATGATGCTTGATGGTTTGTTGATGCAGTATGTTGATTGAATGTGGGTTTGGATGGGCGGCACGGTGCGTTTAACTTATTTTTTATATCACGCTACAATATCATTACAGTATTTAATTTTATCGTTATCGTTGTTTTTACACTAACCGTAAGTAAACGCGCCTTCCCCTCAATACTTATGAAAAACACTTTGCTTATTTTAAGTTGGAAATTTTAACTTGTAACATTTTGTTATTTATTGTTATATTTTAAAATTAGACCATAAATATATGAATTGCCTTAGAAGGAGCTTAAGCGCCTTTCCCCCTCTGGTCTTCGTTCTTTCAAGTGGTTGGTCGTACTCGTCGTGGATCAGCATCCTAAGATCTCCCCTTCTTTTGCACCAATATTCTAAGACTCCTAAGACTTGTTCCTCCCTTCCTTGCTTTTGGGAGTAGGGGTTTTGTTCTATAAACCTTCCCAACTATCTTTCCCTTACCGGAGCTTAAATTGCATCCTTTAAGTTGAGGCAGTTGTTAGAGATGTGGCCTATATGATATAAGCACTTGGTTGTAGACTTCCTCCTCCAAATATTGGATCGTAAGGGTATTGCAATTGTAACACCCCGTCACCCAACCCCATCATTGAGTTCGAGCTACAGGATGTCACATTTGTTGTCGAAGCAACTACAACAATTTATATTCAATTTACTGTCGTTAAACATTCAAATACGAGTAACACATGTGTATAATTTGATATGTAATCATTTCCAATTCTATACGAGCTTATGAAAGCTCTTTTACTAACCCGAGATCGAAATAAGACCAAATTGTAAAATTTTCGAAGTATCTGGCTAACATCATGACTTTAGGGATTTCTTGTCGCGATGCAACTCACTGACTTGATCTCTTGATATTTTATTGAGGAAATAACACTGAATAACTATCAGTAGCAAGTCATGAGAACAAAACCGATGAAAGTAGCTGGTGTTTTTAATATGGATGCAATCGTTATGTTGGCAAGTCAAGTGGAATTATTGAATAAAAATTTTGATGGTTTGAATTTTTCTACACAGGTAAATCCAATGATACAATGTGATGTAAATGGAGTGAGATGCTTAATTCAGAATATTCACCCTTCAAATCTAACATGAAGCATGAGCAAGTCGACTTTTTGGGTAATAATTTTAGACCTCAAAATAACTTCTGTTCAATGCTCAGAAGATTATTTTCGTCAGTGCAAAACATAAACAATCATTAAATTTTATTGTATCCTCAAAATTTATTTGTCAACAACTTTTTTACAAACTATAATATAAGTGAAGACGAATAAAATCTTTAAAAAAAATAATATTGACACACTGTTTGAAACTTTAGTTAAATTTTTATAAATTTATTTTTTCACCACCCACCAACAATCCCACCCTTGAAAAAGCCAACGTTGGATCCAGCAACCAAAACCCATTTCCCTTTTCCTTTTGACCATTCTGAATGAACGCAACGTTTTGAAGCAGGCAAGTCAACAACAATTAACCAAGCATCTCATTTCTCCAGTTGTCGTTACTGCCCACCACTCCATCCATCTATCATCCATGCATGATGCGTGCAGGCATTGCATTCATCGGATTTGACGCACCACACATGACATTACAATTATATGGTTTAATCTCTTGTTGGTGGGTTCATTAGTGCCAACTGCCAAAGCATTATTATAGTAGCATTAATAATACCAATAACACTTAAGTGTGGTTTAAAGAAAGAGAGAAAAAAGATGATTGGTTGTGTGTGAATGAAAGTCTTATCGGGTGAACAGAGATGAAATTAACTCACATCTTTTATATACTTTAATAGACAATCCTTATGATTGTTTAAGAGCGCAGTGGTCTAGAGTTCAGAACGAGAGATTGGTAGGGGTTTTGATTTCATTTAAAATGAAAATTTTTATTTTTAGTATTTTTATAATTTTATAAATTTTAAATTAGTATATGATAAAATTACACTTTGATCTCTCAAAAATAAAAATAAAAAGTGATTTAATCTTTTAAAAATTATAAATATCTATTAAAATAATAAAATTTTACTTTTATTATCATAAAAATATATAATTTTATTCCGACCCTCTAAAAAAATATTTGGCTCCACTCCTGGTCCAGAGAGGGAAGGGTCCAAAAAAAATTATTATTTTAGCTTTTAATGTGAGAAAAAAAAATCAAACTAAAATATATTAATTAAATGCTTATGGCTTTCAATTTTTTTCCATAAATACTGCATCTCCTAAAATCCAAAATTTTTTCAATTTTTATTTTATTACAATTTATAATTTTTTTTAAGAGAGATCTAATTTATTATTTCGTTTGGAGCAAAAAATATTAAAAACGAGCCTGAAAAATCAAAATGAAACACAATAAACAAGATGGATGGAGGTGGATGCTTTGCTGCATTAATAATTGATTGCTTTAAAAGGTTGTGACGTGATTGACGATTAGGCATTGATTAAGTAAGTAAATTAGTATATAACAGCCTATTTTTGACGTGTAATGAGGAAGCTGAATCGAACTCTTCCATTTTTATATTTTAAAAACTTTATAGTGTAGACTTCCTATCCTACTCAAACATGCAAAGTAGTATCCTAATGCAGGATTAATTTTTAAATACGACCTTGTCATGTGCTGTACAACCATGCATAACAACAACATATGCACGTAATATCCAACTAAGGGGAATCAAGCATAAGTTAAATTTAAGTGTTTTTATGCACGGGTAGTGCGTTTCTATGTGGTTAGAATAAAAATAACAGTGATGATGAGATTTAATATTGTAACATGAAACCAAAAAAAAAAATGTTCATTCAAAGAGATTTTAAATTTAATGTCACAATAATAAAAGTCGTAAATAACGTAAATAAAAATCTTTTTGTACGAATGTTTACTTTTAATACAATATGTTTTCTTTTTTTTATCTCACTCATTTTAATATATAATTTATTGTCATTGTTATTTTTATATTAACAATAAAAATATACGGTACATTAAAAAAAAAACACTAAATTTATGACGTTGGTGGGTGAAGAAAAGTGTGACAGAAAAGGGCGTAGCCATTGGTAAAAGAAACACAGCCCACAGGCCCAATCCATGTTGAAATTAATATGACAGAAGAGGTCACAGAATCCAAGGAAACGGCTGGGTGGGTGTATGAGTGCCCGAGAAGGAGAAAGGGCAGAGAGGTAGAGAGAGAGAGTTCGGGTTTGGGTTGAACTGAAAGGGGTTTTAACTTTAAGGCTTAAGCGGTGTGGTGTGTCTTCAAGTGTCATGCTCTGACTCTGCTCGTACATGCGCTCACTCTTTTCTCTCTCACAAAACATAAACATAGGCACGTTTTCTTTGGGTTCCTTTTCTTTTTTATTTCTAAATTTGTGTGTAGTTGTAGTAGTAACTATAGCAATAACAAAGCATAATTACATCTACCACCGCCGTTACGCTTCTCTTCTCTTCTCTTTGTTTTATTCACTCCTCCACTTCTTGCTGGTTGACTACCTCCTCCACCTCCTCCTCCGCCTTCTTCTTCTTGTTCATTCCAAGTGAAGTGGGTTGCTTCTCTGAATGACTGATTTGTTGCGAGTTAAACGAGGTCAGCTTCCTTCAATGTTATCATCGTGCTTTTTTTTCTTTTTCTTTTTGGAAATATTCGTTATATGTTGTGCATGGGGGTGTTCCATTGATGAAATTATAATTGGACTCATGAATGACTTTGAAAGGGGATTTGATTTTGATTTGAGCAGCTTGTGCTGGATGGGGTCCAAGATTTGCATGAATTCCTCCTGTGGAGCTGCTACCAGCAATGAATGGAAGAAGGGTTGGCCTTTGCGATCTGGTGGTTTTGCTCATCTCTGCTACACCTGCGGGTACTCCAATCTTCATATTTCTATCAGTTCCACATTTTGGGTGTTGCGTTTCAAATTTAACGCTTTCCTTGCTACTAATACTACAAATTTGGATTTATTTTATCACCCTTATTGCTTTACGTTTTTCAAAATCTCACAGTTACTTTCACCCCTTCTTTCAGAAATTTATCAAAACAAGTATTAACTTTATAGATCGTATAAGTACCTGTGAGATTTTGCGCTTAATCCGGTGTTCAAAAACATATATGTCATTTAACCATTCAAAACTGCATTTCATTAGTGGTCTTCTAAATTTCGAGTCATTATTGCGAAAAGCTGTAGAAAACCCATCATCAATGTACCTAAGTTAATTGCTGATAAAATAGATCAGGAGCTGCATGGAATTCCCCTCCTCTCAGACGGTGTGCATTGGTGCATGATATTCTGCTTCCAATAGAGACTTAGATTTTTTTTCCTGAACTGTTAAGGCGATAGTGTTGTTTTATTCATGTATTAACTGTTCTGTTCTATTGATTTTCAATGCTTTTTCTTTCTTTCTTTTTTCTTTTTTTTTTTTGTCTTCGGACGTCTGTGCTTAAGCTCTGCCTATGAGGATGGCGTCTATTGTGATACATTCCACTTGGAGGAATCTGGCTGGAGGGAGTGCCGAATATGCGGCAATGTAAGCTGATAATCCTGCTGATCTTATTATAGTTCAATCAATAATCAATTGTCGATCATTTTTAAGTAATTAAACTTGATATGCCAGCATCTTCACTGTGGGTGCATAGCCTCCAATTATCTGCTTGAACTCCTAGATTATGGTGGTGTTGAGTGTATCAGCTGCGGAAAGAGCTCCCGACTTCATTCAGTTAAAAGAATTCAGGTACTTTTTTCTGTCACTCCTCACCTGGTTTCTTCTTTTGATGTTTAACATGAATTTTCGTTTCAGTCCACATATATGGTAAAGCTGGCTTGAGATCATGGGAAAAAGTTGATGCTTCTTTAGCCTTTTATTTTTTAATCTTTTGCTTCATTTGTAGTGATGCTCTCATTTGTAGCACGCGAAGTCCATAGAAAGTAGGATCTAGGAACCAATATTTTAAAAATTGAAATGGCACATTAAGTAATTTGGTCTTTGGACTACTTATTGGTTGTATTCTTGTTGCTTCCTACTGTTATTTTACCTTTTGTGATGCAGACACACAGTGATGAAATCCCTGAAGGACTTGGAGCAGTGCCAATGAATAATGCTGGATCCAATGCTGTTGAAGGTAAAGCAGTTAGTGATCATGTTGATGAGAGAACACTTGCACCATTGTGCAAATCCATGGAGGCTAATGAATGCAACCTCTTGCCTCAATCTCAGAGAGGTGATGCAAATGCATCTCTTGGGCAACACAGAGGAGAGGAAGTCATATGCCCCACTGAGAAAGTAGGTGCTGGGTTTTCAAATGCTACACAACCATATGTCCTACCACCTAACTTTGCAAAAATAGACAATCCTAGACCAGCTTTGGATGTTAGAGATATTCAGGATTCACTTCCACAACCTTATTTGAGCATGTCTTTGGGAGGACGTTCTGCAAATTCCAATTTTTTACTACCTTTTTCCAGTGGGCTAGCTGATGGAAAAGAACTGAGCAAAACATGGTCCTCTTTTCAACAAGGGCGGCAATCTCGTCGAATATTGCCCAAACCCTCTAAAAATGGTCTAACAACAAGTTCAGGACTGAATAAAGGCATGATTCCTCAGGCACGTATCACAAGGCCACCAGTTGAGGGACGTGGGAAAAATCATTTACTTCCTCGGTATTGGCCCAGGATTACTGACCAAGAGCTACAGAAACTATCGGGAGAGTATCCATGATTGTTAGCTTAAGTTTCTAAATTTTGGTTTTCCTAGAATGATTTATACATGTAGTTTTTGTTAACTCTGTTGGCTCAAATTTGTTGTTCACCTTAAGTTGCAAATTTGAAGTTTAAAATCTACCATTGTGCCACTGTTTGAGAAGGTTCTCAGTGCCAGTGATGCTGGTCGAATTGGTCGATTAGTGCTCCCAAAAGCATGTGCTGAAGTAAGTTTTTCAATATACTCGCTTTCATGCCTTTTCCTTGCACCGCACCCTCTGCAACAAAGTCCCTCTATCTACCCCTTCATTATTGTCCTGGCATTGCATTTGTATGAACTAGAAATCAATGCAGGCATATTTTCCTCCAATTTCACAATCAGAAGGCCTTCCTCTAAGGATTCAAGATGTAAATGGGAAAGAATGGACATTTCAGTTCAGATTTTGGCCAAATAACAATAGTAGGATGTATGTTTTGGAGGGTGTTACTCCTTGTATCCAGTCCATGCAACTACGAGCAGGGGATACTGGTATAATCTGTTACTTTACTGCTAAGTGCAGGATCTATAACCTTGCTTGATATCTATGCTATTGTTTCTTATTTGATTTTGTATTGATAATTTTATTGTGAGAGAAAAGGAATCCTTTTAATGGTGCTCTGTACAGAATAGCTCATTGGTTTTGTGGTGGGAATAATTCAATGTCTAATGAAACAACTTCACCAAGAATTAGAACTTGAATGCAATTTGCTTGGTAAAATGTACCTCTAGATTAGAGATCTGAGAACAAAAAGAGGATGGCTCAAGCCTTAAGAGTGATCCTTAAGAGTGATCACTTTGTGCACTTCTATTGTGTGTCTTTATCTGAAAATGTTAAAAGATAAATTTTTCTTTAAAGGATCTCAGTTGTGGAGGCTATAACTAGGAACTGTCCCTTTATGATTCTTAAGGGATAAAACCCCTCCATCGCATCGGTTTCTCTATATGGACTGTAATCTCATGTAGGTGTCTGAATCTGTTGCTTTTATGACTCATCTAGAGTTAGTTTCCTCGACTTCAATCAATAGCTTGGATGTCCCTTCTATGTCTTTAGGTATTACATCCTATTTTATTTTTTCCTCATGGTACATGCATAGCTATGGAGATTATAACATTGCTCTCCATCTATATTCATTTTGTAATAGTTATTTATGACGAGAAACAGGAACCACTAGATTTCTCCAGTGAGGTTGTGTGAAATTCATTTCCATTAGAACTGAAGAGCAAAAATAGTACTTGCTTCTTCTTTTCCTCCTGCTTTGCAGTTTTTTGTGTGCTTCATGGTTTTGGATTGTTTGTCACTTTATATGTCAGCTTCCTTGTGTGAAATTTTATTAATTTTTGAGATCTTTAGTGCATTTATGTATCCTCTTTCTTTGATAATCTGATAGCTTTATAATGCTAGTGTTAAGTCAACTTGTATTGCAGACCTAAAGTTTTCTTTCTCTTATTTACAAGTAATAATTTTTTTCTCCCGTTGCAGTTACATTTAGTCGAATAGATCCTGGGCGTAAACTTGTTATGGGGTTCCGGAAGGCGGAAAACTCTGATACACAGGTCAAGCTCCATTCAAACCTTTTTGGAATCATTATGAAGATTTTCAAACTTAATTGAGTATTTGTCTACAGTGAGCGCTTACTCTGGTCTTTTTCAGACCCCAAAAGGAGGAAAGGATCTTCTTGGAAATGCTCTGTCTGATCATTTTGGTTTACCTGATGGAAATATTAGTCGCAGTAGAGATGAGAACCATGGAGTCAGGGAAAATGAAAATTCCGTGCATCAACTAGCAATAAATGCAGAGAAGAAGAAGACTAGAAATATTGGATCCAAAAGTAAGAGGTTGCTGATGCATAGTGTAGATGCTTTGGAGTTAAGGCTCACATGGGAAGAAGCACAGGACTTGCTTCGTCCACCCCCAAGTGTCAGGCCTAGCATTGTGACTATTGAGGACCATGAATTTGAAGAATATGATGTATGTAGCAATCACTTTTTTTCCTTTTGTTATAACGATGCCATGATGGTTTATTGATGCAAATTCATATATACTATGTTTATTTGAAGTTTGTGATCAATGCTGTTTGTTTGTTTAGGAACCCCCTGTTTTTGGAAAGAGGACTATATTTGGTGCCTGGCCATCCGGGTAAGCCTATATGACACCTTTCTCTGTATTTTCTCATTAGTCATTGGAAAAATTGGCAGTTGATGAAGTTATAATGTGGTTCTAGTATTTGTCTTTGTTTTGCCATTGTTCATAGATCATGCAAGATTATGATTAGGGCATCTGCAAAAGGGTATAAACTCTAAAAGATTATTTGGACATGTTCTATAGCAGTCTTGATTCTGCTAGCAGAAGTCTAAGTTTTGGAGCTATATCCTGATTGTGAATGCTGACAATGTTTCAAAGCATTAAATTCCTTCCTTAGGGCGGTCAAATCTTTCAGTTTGGAAAATACCCACGCTCTGATCTGTTGTCTCTCTAAATCGTTTGTTATGCAGTCTCTTTTGAACATAACTGTGACTTTCCAGTTTCCTTCTTTTAGTTTAATTATTGAAACTTTTTCTTGCTTTTGGAATAATACCAGTTTGCCATGAATTCTAGTTACATAGATGCTGGAACAACTTTTAAGATCTCACATTGCTGCATATTTGGTAAAGAACATATTTGTATAGTTTCTTTTCTTCTATATTTGTTTAATCGGAATAAATGAGGATTGTCTGTAGGGAACAGGAGCAATGGGCCCAGTGCGATGATTGCTCCAAATGGCGAAGGTTACCAGTCGATGTTCTCCTCCATTCAAAGTGGACATGTTCTGATAATGTTTGGGATTCAAGCAGGTACGACATTTTTTTTTTTTTTTTTTTTTTTTATCGAGATTGCTACTATTGAGGGACCATTTTGTGGGATGAAACGTGAGGCTTGATGTTTATGCTTTGCTGATTGAGTGATGTGTTCTTAGGTGTGCATGTTCTGCACCAGAGGAGATCAGCCCAAAGGAACTGGAGAATATTCTCAAAGTGGGTACAGGTAGGGCAATATTCCAGAAGAGGTTCTGTGGCTCATTATTTAGAATAATTTTAGGAAAACAAAGTAGGTTTTCTTTCTACAGGAAGATGGTTCCTGAACATTTCGTATACTATAAATGATCCTTTATTCATGTGTTAATGCCTCATTAGTTTTGCACACATTTGAGCAAGTAGACATATGCATATCTTTGTATACCGTGATACTTGACCAGCTACAGACTGCATTTTTTTGTGTGTATGTGTGACAGTGCTGCATTATTTTCATCATTTGGCATGAATAAATGTGCCATGCGCTCACATAGACACTCATACATGCATACACATATATGCATATATATATATATGCGTGTCTATATATTTCAGCCCTTATAGTTAGTGTCCTATTCGACTTTCATTATACTTCTTGACTACTACCACCCCTTGAAACCTTTTCCCAGATTTGAAGAAGACAAAAGTTCAAGAAAGCCCTAAGGTAGCCCCAGAACCTGAACCTACAGGCTTGGATGCTCTGGCAAGCGCTGCAGTTCTAGGTGACAAAATGGGTGATGTGGGGGAGTCTTCGGTTGGAGCTACAACAAAACATCCTAGACACCGTCCTGGTTGTACCTGCATTGTGTGTATTCAGCCTCCAAGTGGGAAGGGAAAGCACAAAGCGAATTGCACCTGTAATGTGTGCTTGACAGTAAAGCGCCGGTTTAAAACACTCATGCTACGGAAGAAGAAACGCCAATCAGAACGTGAAGCAGAAATTTCCGAAAGGGATAATAAGAAGCAAATGGATGAAACAGAGATGAAGGACACAAGAAACAATCATTCAGAAAATGAAGGAAGTCGAAGCAGAATTGAAGGTGAGGTAGCAGAGGCCAACACTGGAGAAATAGACCTGAATTGTCACCCCATTCGTGAAGATGTGCAACTTGAAGGAGGATTGAATTTGATGAATTTTGTTGAAGCTACCAGCATGCCAGTAGAAAATTACATTAAGCAAAATGGAATAGAAAGCTTAAAGAGTGAGCAACAGCAACAGGGTAGCCTTGGGTCCCATTTTCAGTCAAAAGCTAATAGAGAGAATGAGAGACCCCTCTCTGATGAAGAGTTTCTTGCATCTGTAGGATGGGAGCGTGTAGGGCATAAGGAAACCAGCTTGGAGAGAAATAGTCTTCAATGAAAATGTCCTTGACAGATTTGCTGCTCTTTTTTTTTTTTTTCCCCCTTTCCCTTTACAGGTATATTAGTTCTGTAGGTGTTAGCTTCATCTCTTCAAACACACACACACTGCAATAACCTTTGTTAAGCTGGTTACCTTTATACCAAGTGGATGGGGCGCCTCTTTGTCTTTGTCTCTGTCTGTTTCTTTCCACATTTGTTATGGCAGGCTAAGGCTCGGGCTGTCTTGTTATCCATGCATTCTGCTGGTGCTAGGTTGTGGCTGTGATTTGGTTTATCAATCATCTATATATATTTATAGGTAACGATAGAAACAAGTTGAATTCACTAAAACAGAACAGAACAAATTAAATTTATTCAAATGTAATCGGTTCGTTTAATTGCTTTTTTTTTCCAGGTTGTTGCAGATCGAATAATTTAAGCAGTGAATTGTATTCTTCTCTTTTACGTCTTCTTTTGGTGGGAAGGCTTTTTCTCATTTAAACGAACTGAGTTTGAACGAATCAACTTCTATTTATATTAAAAATCATGTTTATTTATTTGAAATTGTGTGTTTATATTTGTTTGTTTAATATCCATGAACTTATTATGTTCTCAAATATATTCATGAACAATAAACAAACATATATATATATATAATAGTTAAATATAAATATTACTAATTATATCATAAAAAAAAAAAACATACAGACAAAATAAATTTATTAATATATGTTGATGGAACAATAAACGAGTTTTAAATTATTTGTTAAATGAGCTTTAAACAAATATAGACGAGTTTAATCATGAACATAAATAAATTGAATTTTAAAATTTTATTCATGTTTATTTATTTAACTTAATAAACAAACTTTTCATCAAACATTTTATTCATTTACAGCTTTATAAGTGCATTCAACTTTGTTTCAAAGAAAATAATAAAATAAAATGGAAGGGGAATAAGTAATTCCCTCCAAATTCCTAAATCGAAAGGGTTTTGTTTTAATTGTTATGGTATCTGCTTTTAGACAGACGGTAAATAACATAG
The DNA here is from genome assembly GCA_039519145.1 of Kokia cookei. Taxonomy (NCBI): domain Eukaryota; kingdom Viridiplantae; phylum Streptophyta; class Magnoliopsida; order Malvales; family Malvaceae; genus Kokia; species Kokia cookei. Next base: position 35,203,405 of record CM076900.1, on the reverse strand, counting down.
TTGCAGCAATGCAAGCATAAAGATGACTGGTCTACATAATTTACTAGGTTAAATATTACTCACCTTTTATTAACTTCAATTATTTTTTTTGTAATTTTATTTTCACTCGACAATCATATATTCGATCAAGTCGATTTAGCTTATTTTGGTCGAGTTTAGACAATGATTATTTTTTCAAGTCGACCCAAATCAGCCCAAATTTAAATTAAATTATTTTTAAAATATATTTATTTAATTTTAATTATAAAATATATATAAATATTAATACAAAATTATATATTTTGTTATTTTTTATATTTATATGTACGAATATATAATTATTTTAAAAAAAGTAATCATATTAATATATTTTATTATATTCTATATATTTTTTTTACTTTACATATTTGTTTTAATGTCTATATTCGATATTTATACTTATTTTTCTAATAAAATAGTCTCTAAAATTCGAACTTGTATTCTCCCTTTAAAATTATATATATCTTAATATAATAATACTAAGTCGATTGTTATTTAATATTATACTTAGGTTTAGCATCAAACATACCAAAATATGAAATGCGACATTTCCGTTTACGTATCAACAAGTGCATGCTTTTGTTCATGGTGACATAGTCTCTGATCTCATACCCTATTTTTAACTTTACTCCCATCCTTCACTAATTCTAACCATTGTTTCTGAGAAATATATAATTTCATCTTCGTTTGTTTATCTCTATCATGAAACAATATTTAAAAGGTCCGGCCTTCCTTTTCATCTTCTCCCATACATTCAAGGTTAGGTTATTAAGTTTTTCATAACTAGCTTTGTGAATGAATATTAGAGAAATGGGTGGTCAAGGCCACTCATGGTCTCCTTTCTGGCTCCACCGTTATCAAATCAGATTTAGGAATCAAATCTCTCGATTTGAACAATGACATGTGTTAAAGTTATGTGACTCGAATCTCGTTACTTGTTAAAGAAATAAAATACAGTGACGAAATAAAGGATTTGTGGAGACGAAGGCTCGAGACCATAGCCTGCCACAGACTCCCATTAAGTATAAAACTGAATTGAGGTTGCGATCGGGATGCAGGGGCTCCGCGATACGGGTCATGTCACGCAAGTAGAATTCGTATGGTGCTACACTTATTCTATTTGACATTGATTCAAATAGGGTTTTTCAACCTTTAAATAGATGTAGTCGAAACTCTTTTTGTTTAATTCGATTTTCAACATTAGTGAATTTCTCCTCCTCTGCCCGTGATTTTTCCTGAAAAAGTTTTTCACATAAAATCTGTATGTTTTATTTTTCTTTGCTTATTGTTTTGCGATCATTCTATTGTCATTATCGACATTTATTATAACAACATGAATCTCTCAAACTAAACTCATTCACTCAAATTGGGTTAAGAAATCAACCTCAAAGCAAATCCATGCATCACAACCATGAAAAAGATTAAGGGTTTGTTTAGTATTGTTTCTAAGAAGTACTTTTAGGACAAAATTATTTCTGAACGAACTGTTTTTGAGAGAAAAAATGCTTCTCTCAAGCCAAAAATTAGTCTAAAAGTACTTTTTTTCAGCCTCAAAAATACTTTTTTTTTTCGAATCACTTTTAAGAAGCAAATGCTAAACTAAGTCCAATCTCTCAACTAAACCCATGAATCATAAATGGAATTGAACCAAATAATATATGGCTTTCCTTGGTTCCAACACCACATTAAAATAATTGCAATCAAATGGTAGATGGAATTGTGGTTTGATAATGAGGCTGAAGAACCTCGCGCCAAAGTATAACATCGTCAAGTCCGGCCATGCATTTTACTGCATTAAATATACATACGCGTCTCCATCTTCAATGAGACATAACAATAAACGCGCTTTCACCCCTTAATAACTTGGAACACTTCATTCCCTTCTGCATCCAAGCAATTAAGAATCACCAACATCAGAATGGGAGATTTGACCAAGGCCCGATTGGAGCTTGAACAACTCTATCTGGGGATCCCCGATGACTCTGTTAATCTCACTTTCCAGGACCTAGCTGACATGAAGCAAAAGGCAAGCGCATCAAGCGCGATGGATCCCCTTCAGCAAGACAATACTCCCACTCCGAAACAATTAGGATCATCTCTGACCAAACTTCCCAGCCTTGATTTCAGCAGAGGCCTGCAAGGGATCAACCATCACCATAAACATTATGTTCACAACACTGACAACTTTGATTCCCACGTGGGAATGAATCACCATCGTGCCTGGAAGGATCAAAGTCAACGAACTAGTCCAAGGGGTCATACGGAGTTTAGGCACGGCGTGTCCTACGATGATGTAAGCGTCATAAGCGCGGCATCTAACTATCCGGAAAGAGGGCAAAGACGTCGCCCTGGGATTCCTCACTCCAACATATGCACCATCTGCAGTACTTACATATACATCTTCCGCCATCGATGCCTGGTAACCAACATATTTAACGAATTTATGCAGTTAGGATATGGTGAATAAATTGTTAGAAACTAATTTCAAAAATATATATGCTGCATATCTCTGTTTGTGAACAATTCAAGCTTACCACTAGCTAGCATATATATGCAGGTTTGTGGAAGGGTGTATTGTAGGCAATGCGTATGTATTGGGATGGGAGAAATGGCAGAAGGCAGAAAGTGCGTTCTGTGTTTGGGAAGAAGATTCAGCCCAAGGTAACATAACATTTCCCCATGAAGAGTTGAGTTTTGGAGTGAATTATATAGATATACAGATGTGCAAACAGTAAGAGAAAATGTTTTGAATGATTGGATAGGTACATAAAAAGAGCAGGAAAGATGGATTGCTGTTGGAGGTACCCAAGTATGGTGAAGCAAGCAGAGCTGAAGTGGGCAGAGAAAGGGCCTCGGAGAAGCGGGGAGAGAGCAGATGGGCGCAGTGCCGTGACCCTGAGCATAGTGTCAAGGTCAATAAGCCCTCAAAGGACTCCAACAGGGACCAGGACCACGATGGCTACTACTACTAGTAGCAGCACCCCATCTTTTGTCGCTACCTCACCTGCCTATTCCCCTCATTCTCATCACCACCTTCCTCTCTAGTTTGCTATATTATTCCATTATTTGGTCAAAGCTGAACCAACTATTTTTGGTCTTTAAGCCTTCGTTATATTGTTGCTTTGTTTCGTAATTCTTTCCATCCTATCAGAAATAGGATATTATGCCTTAACTACTTTGTATTTCACCCTCCAAAGGAATTAGCAGGAAACTGCTACGAAACAAAACTGTATCTACATATAGCTAATTACAGTTGAAGCCAAACCCTAAGCTATAAAAAAAGTTATATAATTACAGAATCATTTTATCTGGTTGTTATCTGCAATTGCATTAGGGGTCTTACCTGATTCAAGATAGCTTAAATGTGTTGTAAAATGCTAGCTTCATTCCAACTCCAACACCACCTTTTACCTTTGGTTTGCAGGCTGTGACCCAACTCTCATTTTTTCCTTTCGTCTTTTTCGAATAACTGCATGCATGCCTGCATAACCATTAATACTTGCTCTACTTTTCCCAATCAAGCGGTCACAAGGGCCACCTCTAAGTATCTCACAGCCAATTTTCCTAATACATATTCACTTATTTGTAATAGAGAAAGGATACGATTGTATGAAACAAGAATATTATCCATTTTCAATAGTTTAATGTCACGTTAGCAATTTAATCCTGTTAGGATTTTCATTTGTAGAAAGAATTGTATGAAACTGTGATATCACATCATCCATATATTTTTTCAATAAGAAAATGACAAATCAAAAATTTTTTTATTTTAGTTTTATATATGAATACACAATTCGAATTCAAATAATGAATATTTGAATTTGCTTTACTTTTATGAATAACTTATTCGAATTTGGTTATCGTAATCCATTATTCACTTATTTAAACAAAAATAAAATACTTAATAAATTCAAATATTTAGGGAATTATAAATAATAAACAACTTTTTTGAACAATCTCATTATAACTTCCTATTATATGTGTTCTTTTCGACATTGATAAAATTAAATGTCGATAATGAAGAAATAACAAAGAAAACGGGAAAAAATAGATTTTACATGGAAACCCTTTCGAGAAAAAACCTCACTAATGTTAAAAATTAAATGATTACAAGAGGAGATGACTATGCCTATTTATAGGTTGAAAAACCTTATTCCAATCAACAACTAATAAAAGTAACGTAATAAGGTTGAAATACCTTATTAAAATAAAATAGTTGACCTATTTTAATTAAAATAAAATAAAAGAAGTCTAGCTTATTTGAACTTTACTTTTATTTTATTTTACCACTGAATTTTATTTTAACAAGAATTCTAGTCACCCAATTCTAACAATCTCCACCTTAACAAGAATTCTAGTCACCCAATTCTAACAATCTCCACCTTGACAAGAACTCTCAACGAACAAGTTCTCTACCTCTTCCACAAAACCCCTTGAGGGGTATTCTTCAACAATGAACATCAACCAAGTCCAAGCAATACTCAAACTTGGTTATGGGAAGTGACTTAGTCATCATATCTATAGGATTTTCATGAGTACTAACTTTGCTCACAAAAATATCTCCACGAGCAATAATATTACGCACAAAATGATACCGAACATCAATGTGCTTTGTTCTCTCATGAAACATTTGATCTTTTGTAAGAAAAATGACACTTTCACTGTCACAAAATATTGTACCAATCTGAAGATCTTTATTGAGTTCACCAAAGAGTCCTTTTAACCAAATAGCTTCTTTACAAGCCTTGGTAATCACCATGTACTCAGTTGCAGTGGTAGACAAAGCAACTGTAGTTTGTAAAGTAGCTTTCCAACTAATTGCACAACCCTCAATTGTAAAGACATACCCTGTAAGAGATCTTCTTCTATCTAGGTCTCCAGCAAAATCAGCATCAACATACCCAATGACTCCATCTCTAGTTCTTCCAAACTGTAAGCAAACATCAGTAGTACCTCGTAAGTATCTAAAAATTCACTCAACTACTTTTTAGTGTTCTTTACCGGGATTCGCCATGTATCTACTAACTGTACCGACTGTATATGATAAATTTGGACGTGAGCAAACCATAGCATACATTAGAGAACCCACTGCACTTGTAACACCCGAATCCCGAGTACCGTCGCCGGTTAGGATTCTAGTGTCTTCTATTCATTTTATACTGTTCATCTTTTACACATATCCGACTAATTACATCTTTATTCACTTCAAAGATCATTTCTCACAATTTAAAACAATACCTAAACATAACACAATTTTGTCAATGATAGAAAGGGTATTTCTAACATTTTAAGAGACTTCTATCGGTACTTGATGGTCAAGTATCGGTAGTAGTCTTGTTATAAAACAATTTTAAACAGAGCAGTTTTCTACCGGTACCTGTACTAGTTCTACCGATACAAGTATAATTTCTACTGATACATGTCATGCATCTACCGATACTAAAAACTTCAGAGAGCTAAAATTTCCATCCTATAACTTCTACCGATACAAGCATGCAAACTACTAATACTTCTATACATACCACTACCGATACTCACATTTTAACTACCAATACAACCCAAGTCAGTGTACAACCTCTCTCCTACCCTGCACTTCTACCGAAACATACATGGGCTCTACCAAGACAAGTATGCCAAATCTCAAGAATTATACCAAACACAAGTTCATTGATTTCATACGGGCATAACCTTTAACTATGCATTCAAGACAACACAAATATAAGATTTATATCAATACGATGCACTTAAAACCTACATCCAACATTTCATCAAACACAACAAAGTTTTTCACAACTCATTGTATAAAGAAAAGGTAACATCATCCTAGTACATGCCATATTAACCAAGTGATGTAAAGATCTACCGAACAACTCCGGGATAGTGTGATGCTTAAGATGATCCAATCTCCGAACAGCAAAATTGAATTTACAAAAAAAATGCAAATCCAAGGGTAAGCACTTTAAGGCTTAGTAAGTTCATAAAGTTAACTAGATTTATCGAACTTCAAGAGTTGTAAAAATCCAATTAACTGAATGGAATACTGTGTCTATCCGAGGTAAGTCTCACCCGCATTTAATTCTCACGATGACACACAGTCATCAGACCTTTGATCCATATTAAAACTCATTCATTTAATACTCACAATGATATATAATCATCGGACCTCTCATTCCATATAGAAATCTATAATCTCACGATGACACTTAGTCATCGGACCATTAATCCATAAAGGATTCATTTACTCACGATGACACTTAGTCATCGGACTCTTTCGTTTATAGCTCGAACCCATTTGTCCTTCGTGTTTTATTCATACTCGTTTTCCACAATTTCGATTATCATTTCATCTCACTAAAATATTCATATTACAAGAATAAGCAATTTAAGTTGGAATTTAACCATACGAACTTACCGAACTGGGTTGCAGTTGTGTATAGACCTCAAGGACTATTCTACTATTTTTTCCTTTCCACGATTGGTGGTACGATCGTAGTCTACATTCACAAATCATTTAATTTCTCATATTAAATCGCACAATCAATTATTTAACATAATCAAACCCCTTTTGGTAAAATTACGATTTTACCCCTAATACTTTCATTTTATTCAGTTTAGTCCTTTCAACACAAAACATGTCAAATACCCCCAGCCAACCACTCATAATCATCATACAAACCCATACAAATCCATTTATTTCATAACAAGTTCAACAATATCACCATTTTAACATTTTAGTCATTAAACCTTAATTTCATCAAAAATCACTTTACGAAAATATCTATTCCAAACATCAACCATTCAAATATATCAAAAGCTTTCAAGAACAAGCAATTTCAACAATGACAAGTTTCATAACATTTGAAAGATTCACAAATTAGTCCTTGCATAAGCTAGATTAATCTAATACGGACTCAAAAACATAAAAATTACTAAAAATGATCAAGATTCACTTACCCAAATGATGAACTAAAGCTCAACAAAGCTTCTTTAATGGCTTCTAGGGTTTTCAATCTTAATGGCTTCTAGGGTTTTCAGTCAAGAAGAAGAAAGAAAAAGTGCAGAATTTTGACTTATTTTCTTAAGTTTAAGCTTAAAACATTTTAATTACCATTTTACTATTTTTCCCTTCTAATTTCTCATTCTTGCTTCTTAATTTCTAACCCATAATCGTCCATACCTATTTTCCTTGGACCATTTCCTATTAAAGGACCTTTAATTACTTTTCAATTCTTATTAAATCTATTTATTTAACTTCCATCCCTTTTACAAATTAGTCTTTTCTATTTAATTAACTATCTAAACGATAGAATTTCTTAACCAAAATTTAATATGATGCTATCGACGTTATAAATATTAAAATAAATAAATTTACGACTCGACTCGTTGGAGTTGTGATCTCGAAATCACTATTTCTGACACCACTGAGAATCAGGCTGTCACAGCACTAGAATATGGAACACGTGACATGTAATCAATCTCATCATTTGATTACGAAGACAAAGCCGATTAAAGTCTAAAGTGCGCTGCTAATGGAGTACAAACAGGTTTGGCACTCTGCATATTGAATCTGCAAAGAACTTTCTCAATGTACCTTTTCTGACGTAGGTACAACTTACATGCTTTTTTATCTCTAAGAATCTTCATCCCAAGCATCTTCTTTGCTGCTCTCAAATATTTCATCTCAAATTCTTCAATAAGTTGGGCTTTAACCTTTCTTATCTCTTCTTTATCTTTCTCTGCTATCAACATGTCATCAACATAAAGGAGTAGATACACAAAAGAACCATCACCGTTTTTCTTAAAATAAACACAACTATCAAAACTACTTCTTTTGAAATCATAGGTATTCATAAAAGAATCAAACCTCTTGTACCACTGTCTTAGTGACTGTTTCAAACCATAAAGGGATTTTTTCAACAAGCAAACATAGTCCACCTTTTCTAAGACTATAAAGCCATCTAGTTGTTGCATGTAAATATCTTCATCAAGTTCTCCATGCATGAACGTTGTTTTTACATCTAACTGATCAAGCTCTAAATCATACATGGCCACAATACCAAGTAAGGCTCGAATCGAACTGTGTTTCACAACTGGAGAAAACACGTCTGTGAAGTCTACACCGGGAATCTGACTGTAACCTTTTGCAACAAGTCTTGCTTTATATCTGGGTTCTTCAATTCCTAGAATCCTTTCTTTCCTCTTGAATACCCATTTACAACGAACAACCTTTTTACCCTTTGAAAGCTTCACTAAATCCCACATTGTGTTCTTATAGAGTGATTCCATCTCTTTTTGTATAACAATCATCTACTTTTCTGAGTCTTCACAGCTAATTGCCTCGGAATAAGTAGATGACTTTTGATTTGTATCAATATCTTCAGTCATGTTTAAAGCATAAGCTACTAGATCAACCTCGGCGTACCTCTTCAATGGTTTAATTTCTCTTTTAGGTCTATTTTTGGCAATAGAATGTTGTGGTGATAAAGTGACTTTATTTTGAACTTCTGTACTAACTTGAGAAGTTGACTATGTTGTAGATACTGGATCAATCTGAAACTCTACCTGCTTTTGTTGTTCTTTACTGAAAGAGTCTTTAAAAGATAAGTTAGGTAATATAGCAGTTTCATCAAAAACAATATCTCTGCTAATCACAACTTTTCTATTTTCAGGACACCATAACTTATACCCTTTTACATCAGCTTTAAAACCAAGAAAAACACATTTAATGGATCTTGGTTCCAATTTTCCGTTATCAACATGAGCATAAGCAAGACACCCAAAAATCTTTATATCAGAATAATCAGCAGACTTACCAGTCGACTTCAGTTGATCAAAAAACATGCAGTAAAGGCTGCTTCAGCCCAAAACGACTTCTGTAAATTCGCATTCGACAACATACATCGAACCTTCTCCATGATCGTTTTGTAACACCGTTTTGCTGTGGAGTATAACGAACTGTCAAATGTCTCACGATCCCTTTTGATTTGCATAATTCATTAAACTCATCAGAACAAAACTCCAAGTCATTATTTGTGCGGAGGTGTTTTATTTGTTTTCCTGTCTATTTTTCAACCATAGTTTTCCAAGACTTGAATGCAAAAAGCATATCGCTTTTCTGCTTCAGAAAGAATGCCCAAACTTTTTTGGAAAAATCATCAATAAGAGTTAGCATATAATTAGCTCCACCTCTCGAAGGCACTCTAGATGGTCCTCAAATATCAGAATGAATATAATCCAATGTTCCCTTCAAGTTATGGATTCCTCTGGTGAATCAAACTCTCTTTTACTTCCCAAAAATGTAATGCTCACAGAACTTCAGTTTGCTAATGCTTTGCCCATCAAGAAGTCCTCCTTTACTAATTCTGCCATGCCGTTTTCACTCATATGCCCTAGACGCATATGTCAAAGTTTAGTAATATCATCATCTGACAAGGAAAAGAAAGCGACTGCAGCATCACCAGTAATAGTTGAACCTTACAAAACATATAATTTGACAGTCTTTCTCTACCCTATCATCACAACGAGGGAACCCTTACTAATCTTTAGAACCCCACTTTCAGTTATGTATCTGTGTCCTTTTGAATCAAGAGTACTCAACGAAATCAAATTCCTTTTCAATTCTGGTACATGTCGCATGCCACTGAGAGTTCTAATGATCCCATCAAACATCTTTATTTTGATTGTGCCAACACCTACGATTTTACATGAAGCATTATTTCCCATCAAAATAACACCTTCAGACACAACTTCATATGTTGTAAACCAATCCTGATTGGGACTCATATGGAAGGTGCAACCAAAATCGAGGATCCACTTCTCGCTCACTTTAGAATTATCGACAGAAGCAACTAGGAGTTTAGTATCACTGTAGTCTTTTACTACATCAGCTTCACCGGATTGTTCTGGTTATTTTCCCTGTTAATTCTCTGCCTCCATTTTAATCTTATTTTGTAACTTGTAGCACTCTTTCTTAATGTGTCATTTCTTCTTACAGAAGTTACAAGTTTTACCTCTGTTTGAAGATCTCGATCTACCTTTAAATTTATTGCGGGGATGTTGTTCTTGTGTCCTCCCACGATTATCATCACTGTTTCGATCTTGTCTTCCACAAACAATGAGACCCTCTTCTTGAGAGTTAAATCCAGCCACAAGATGCTTCATTTTGTCATACGAGGCTAAGGAAGCATAGACTTCATCAACTGTGAGAGATTCACGGCTATACAAAATTGTATCTCTGAAGGTTGAATACGACGGTGACAACGAACAAAGGAGAATTAACCCTAAATCCTTTTTATCATACTGAACCTTCATAACCTCCAAATTTGAGATAAATTTTTTAGACACATTCAAGTGTTCGTGCACAGACGCACCTTCTTCCAAACGATGAGAATACAACGTTGCTTCATATGCAATTTACTGGTTAGGGTTTTCGACATACATAACTGCTACAATTTTGCCCATAATGCAGCAGCGGTCTTCTCCTTTAACACATATTGTAGAATTTCATTTGATAGATGCAACTGTAATTGCGTCAAAGCCTTTCTATCTTTATGTTTCTTCTCTTCATCTGTCAAATTCGAAAGCATATTATCTAACCCTAACAAGGCATCCTCCAAATCCATCTGCGCAAGAACTGCTTGCATCTTTACCTGCCACAACGCAAATCTGGTGTTGCGAGCCAATAGCAGAATATCATACTTCAATGTCACCATTATCATGATCGAGACTAGTAACCTGAAAAGCTCTGATACCAATTTGATAAAATTAAATGTCGACAATGAAGAAATATCGCAAATAAAATGGGAAAAAAACAGATTTTACATGGAAACCCTTTCGAGAAAAAACCACGGGCAAAGGAGAAGAAGATTCACTAATGTCAAAATTTGAATGATTACAAGAGGAGATGACTATGCCTATTTATAGGTTGAAAAACCTTTTTCCAATCAACAACTAATAGAAGTAACGTAGTAAGATTGAAACACTTTATTAAAATAAAATAGATGACTTATTCTAATTAAAATAAAATAAAAGAAGTCTAGTTTATTTGGACTTTACTTTTATTTTATTTTACCAGTGAATTTTATTTTAACAAGAATTTTAGTCACCTAATTCTAACAATCTCTACCTTAATAAGAATTCTAGTCACCAAATTCTAACAGACACAATGTTTAAAACTACCCACAGCTCCTCTTTAACCCATAAATAAGAGGATAATACACTTTAGCGCACTCCAGGGGCATATTGCCAGGGCCCTAACCCCTTAAAATAGAAATTTTTTTATTTGGGCCTTTAAAATTTTTAAAATTAATAAAGGTAAAATTTTGCTTCCTTAAAATGATAAAAATTTAATTTAATCATTTAAAAATTATAAAAATATAGGCTATTCAAATAATGAAATTATATTTTTACTATCATAAAAATTATAATTTAATTTCACCCCCTTACAAGAATTTTATGGCTTCGCGACAATAATAATAATAATAAACAATTTTTTTTTTGAATATATTGATGTAATCACATGGTAATATCTGTTCATACTTTATTAACCCTTTGACAAGGTATACACATAGACGCTCAAACCCGGGGCCCCTAGGATGAATATCATCTTCTTTTTCACTGGACCCACTTGTTAGGTTCATAATAATAAACAAATTTGAATTATAAAAAAATTGTGAATTTAGTTACCGGATGGATTTGGATATTTGGGCTCACCTCAGGGTGTGTGCTTTGGGCTTATAAGCCGCCTACAAAAGGAAGACCTAATTAAAGGGCGAGAGAGATATTATATAGTTAAGCTGATGAAGTGCTGAATTAGAGCTTACTGTTTGAAATATTTACTCTTAATAAATTGTCACACTTCGTATCAAAGTGGAACAGTTGATGATGGTTTCCGGCGGAAGCGTATTGAAGTACTCATCGGACAGTGTGGTCATTAAGTCTGCAAACGACAGCCGACTCTACAGGGTAATCCATCTCTCCAATGGTCTCGTCGCTTTGTTGGTTCACGATCCCCAGATTTACCCCGACGGACTTCCTCAACATTCTCATTTGACAGAAAAGACTGAGCCTGAAGCTGAAGCTGAAGATGAAGATGGAGATGGGGATGAGGATGAAGATGGAGATGGGGATGGGGATGAAGATGAGGATGATGAAGAAGAAGACGAAGATGAAGCCGACGCCGACGCCGACAATGAGAAAGAGAAGACTGCTCAGACTAAAAAGGTTCGTCTTTTCTCCTCCTTTTATTGATTGAATTCCTGGCATTAGTTGATTCATCGATTGCGAATTTGGTTACAGGCAGCGGCAGCAATGTGTGTAGGATTTGGCAGCTTCTCTGACCCTCCTGAGGCGCAGGGTCTTGCTCATTTTCTAGGTTTCTTTACTTACTGTTTTATTCACTTCCCATTCTGCTTAACTGCACTTATTTCTGCTCTGCTATATTCATGAAGTTTCTTTATTTCTTTGTAGAACACATGCTATTCATGGGTAGTACTGAATTTCCCGATGAAAACGAGGTCTGTTCATCCATCATCTTTCCTATTGCTATTCTAGATGCCTAACTTGTCATTCTTTTGCTAGCCTATCAGAATTTAGAAATGATATTCACAAGAAGATATTTTCTTTTTTATTTTTTGCCTGCTTCTTTTATTGTCAATTTAAACTGTATTTTTTTTTTCTTATCCTACTTCTAAACGGTGTGTTTATTTTTAGTTGGTGATGTAATAATTGTTTGGCCTACCTCCATTGACACTTTTCTTTGCTAGTATGATAGTTACTTATCCAAACACGGAGGCTCATCAAATGCATATACTGAAGCTGAGCATACCTGCTACCATTTTGAAGTTGAAAGAGAATTTCTCAAGGGTGCTTTGAGAAGGTAAATGATTAAACTGTAAAGGGCAGAGCTTAGTTATTGAAATTTCTTTTTCTTTTTACTTTCCATTGCTTGTTTTGAGCTTCGCTATAGGATTTTTAATGGAGTAATCGTTTGGTCTTTCATTGTTTATACTGATTCCCCTAAGTCAACAGAATGTTGGACTTATGTTGGTCTGTTGTCTTTATCAGATTCTCCCAATTTTTTATTTCACCCCTTGTAAAACTTGAAGCAATGGAGCGAGAGGTGCTTGCTGTGGATTCTGGTGTGCACCATTAATTTGAGTCTATATCTATCTTCTTGCATCCCCCTTCTCTGCCTTTTTCCCCCTAAAATAGGAAAATAATTTTTTTTCTCGTCCTCCATTTACACTTGTTATTACATGTACTGATGGTATATTCATGATTTCTCAATAGAACTCTAATTTAAACAAAAATGGGATTGTAGAATTTAACCAGGTTTTGCAGAATGATAGTTGCCGCCTTCAGCAACTTCAGTGCCATACATCTGAAGACGGTCACCCTTTTAATAGATTCTCTTGGGGTGAGATTCTTGTCATTTTTCTCTCTTTGAATGATTTGTTTATGTCCACTTGCATGAAAAATGGGAATTTTCCTTGTCTTAAATGGAAGGAAACAAGAAGAGCCTGGTTGATGCTGTTGAGAAAGGGATTGATCTACGCAAACAAATACTAGAACTGTATAATGATTATTACCATGGCGAACTGATGAAGTTAGTGGTAATTGGTGGTGGTAAGTTACTTTGTTGTGATTCTCTAGATTTGTGGCCATTGTTTACTCTCTCTCTTTCTAGTCTCTGAGGGAAACAGTGCTTTTAACTTGGATGGCATTTATTTTCAGTGCCTCTCTTTTCCCCCATTTCCGTCCAAAATTTTGTTTTATTTTTCATATCCATTTTACCTTGTTTAGACAGCTGATTTTTTAACCAATTTTTTTAAGTTTATAACTTTTCCATGAAAAGCTTAAACATACGTAAACATTTTATTCTAATTTTTTGAAGGAATTTCAGTGCTTATTGTACATTGTCAGTTGGAAGAAAATTATGGTGTAATTGTTATCTAAATTATTTGTTTACATTCTTTAGTAGCATAATCATGATAATACTTCTTGATGGTGCAGAGCCTTTGGAAGTACTTCAGCAATGGGTTATTGAATTATTTTCTGACGTCAGACAAGGTTCTCAAGGACAGCCAGAGTTTAAGGTGGAAGGTCCTGTCTGGAGAGCTGGTAAACTTTACAGGTTAGAGGCAGTTAAGGATGTCCATATCCTTGAATTAAGTTGGGCACTGCCTTGTCTTTTGCAAGAGTATCTGAAGAAACCAGAAGATTATCTGGCTCATCTTCTTGGCCATGGTATGTAATTCTGTGTTATCCTAATGCTTAAGTAGTAGGTTGCTCTTGGAAATAATAATAACAAAGAAAAGGTTGCACGTGCAGATATGAAGAAAATGTGAACTGTCCAGTTTTGATGCCTTATAAGTAATAAGTTATTCTTGGTTTGTCTATGAATGTGGATGGTATTTTTCATTTGCTTCAATTTCTATGCTTATGCCCCATTATTGCTTCAATTTCCATGATTATACCTCCTTATTGCTTCAATTTCCATGCCTTACTATAACTAATATGGTTGGTACTATTCCCTTCATGTTTAGAGCCATAGAAAAGATAAACAGTGCTTCAATTTAGTTTCATAGTTATTCCTTGAAGTTCTTTTCCTTGTTTCCTCTATTCTCTTTTTATTGTTGGCTAGTTCATTGAGATATATTTGTGCTTCTTAAACTTTGATGAAATTGTATATGGTTGGCATGTGTACTAAAATGTAATATATTTTTTCCTCTCCTTTTTCCAGAGGGCAAAGGAAGCCTGCATTACTTTCTCAAAGCTAAAGGATGGGTAACCTCTCTATCTGCTGGTGTTTCAGAGGATGGAATGCAGCGAACTTCTGTTGCTTATATCTTTAGCATGTCCATTTATCTTACAGATTGTGGTTTGGAAAAGGTAGCATATATTGTTACATCTTCAAAGCAAATAACATTCTGTATAAAACTTCTCTTTCTTGTTTTTCATTTTATGCGGTATTACATATACTTCCATGTGGAATGTGCATGAAAAAGCCATCTCAAATTCTGAGGGATATTGGTTGGCTTTATCTTCCCATTGTGTTGCTGTTACCGCTAGCTCAATCTTATAATAAATTGTACATAGTCAGTTACTGCTACTATGATTATTGCTGCATTTTTGTTTCTATATTGTATGTGCTTACATTAGTTAAGGCTGCTTCGTGAATTTTGTTTTTCTGCCCACAATTGTTAATGGTGCTTCACTTTTTCTTTGCAGATATTTGACATCATTGGTTATGTTTATCAATATCTTAAATTATTGCGTCAACGTTCCCCCCAAGAATGGATATTTAAGGAGCTGCAGGATATGGGAAACATGGACTTTCGTTTTGCTGAGGAAGAACCTCAGGATGATTATGCTGCACAGCTTGCAGGTTCTTTCCTCCTGTTTTACAAAATTTTAACTTGCATCTGTTGAAAAATTACTATTCATCTAAATTGCTTACATTACTTTCATTGCCATACTTGAATTTTCTTTTGGCTTGAAACTGGAAAATAGTTGATATGGTGCTTATATGCCATGAAATTTGTTGATGTGCCTCATGTAAGTTAAACAAACTTACACTTACTGGTATATCCATATCATTTGTGAAGCAACAAATGTTAGCAACTGGAACACATTATATCGTTTGATCATTGTCTGGATTAAGGGATAACTTTTAACGTCATTTTGATAAATATAGTAAGAAAGCTATATTTATTACTAAATCTGGTATTTTGATGCTGCTCCTAGAGTATCTTTACAATGATTCTTCTTTTCACCATTAACTATTTCCTGTGTTTCTTTGTTGCAGAAAATTTGCTTGTTTATCCACCAAAACATGTTATCTATGGAGACTATGTCTTTGAGTTCTGGGATGAGGAAATGATAAGAAAAATTCTTGGTTTCTTCACTCCCAAAAACATGAGAGTTGATGTAGTATCAAAATTCTTCAAGTCACAAGGTACCATGTTCTGCTCTGTTCTGTTTAGCCGTCATATTATTGTTGTTGTTGTTGTTGTTGTTATCATTATTAGACTATCTATGTTTCTTGTTATAAGAGTCAGAAAATTATTTAATTTGAAGCTATAAAACTTTCTTTAATTTGCCACTAGAGGGTTAGATTATTATGGTTGGATTGCATCTTTTACATTGTGAATTTTCACCATGAGCATGTTTCTTATGGTGATTCTGCTCAACTAAAATGTGTATAATTGCTTTTAATCAATATAATATACTGATAATTGTAGGAAAGCAACTAAGCTTTGTATACTCTCTTTTTTTGCAGATGTCCAATTGGAGCCTTGGTT
The DNA here is from genome assembly GCA_039519145.1 of Kokia cookei. Lineage (NCBI taxonomy): Eukaryota > Viridiplantae > Streptophyta > Magnoliopsida > Malvales > Malvaceae > Kokia > Kokia cookei. The sequence goes on along the minus strand of CM076900.1, from coordinate 35,187,083 downwards.
TGAATCACATTATTCTGAGGAAGAAATTTCTTCATCTTTGATGGAATTATGGGAAGATCCCCCAGAAATTGATGTTTCATTGCATCTGCCTTTGAAAAATGAGTTCATTCCATGTGATTTCTCCATTCGAGCTGACACTACAGAAATCAATTCTGCAAATGAGACATTGCCTATATGCATTTTTGATGAACCATTGATGAAGTTCTGGTACAAGCTTGATGGTACTTTCAAATTTCCTCGGGCAAATACATATTTTCGGATTAATCTAAAAGGGGCATACCTTACTTTGAAGAGTTGTTTGTTGACTGAACTTTATATTCACCTCCTTAAGGATGAGCTCAATGAGTTTATATATCAGGTTGATTACTTATCATTTATCATTTTGAACTTTTCTGTTAGTAATTGATCATGTTTTTATTGAAATTTGTTGCATCGAATCGTGAAATGTTAACTTGTTCTTAAACTACTTAATGATGGTTTTTTAGGTGAGTATTTTGCTGGCCTTAGGACATGGATTACTGGATCGGTGGATCTACTTGTAGTTTTTTATTTCACAATTTGATTTCTTAAACAGAAATTTTAATAATATTTTTATGGCTTAAAAGCATTTGTGAAATATGTGTTTTAGGATCTTTGAATTTGAGGGTATATTATAATCACTACTTTTAGTAGTCAATAGTACAGCTGAGCCATCTACATTTCTGTATTAAGCTGTCTTTTCGGCACCAATTTAATAAGTAATGTGCACTGATGAAGCTTCTACCAACATTTTTGTTGAGTTGTTGACAAATAATCTCCTAAGAAATTTCCTTCTCCCCCTGTATTATTTTGCTTGGTTTCTAAACATAGTCATAATTTGTTTTCATTTTCTTTCTAACTCTATGTTACTTAGGTTTGTTCATGCATTTGTTGTTGAAATTTGAATGTGATTAGAATTTTATTTCCAGGCCAGTATTGCCAAGCTTGAAACTTCAGTGGCAATGTACAGTGACAAGTTAGAGCTGAAGCTTTATGGATTTAATGATAAGCTTCCTGTTCTCTTGGGAAAAATTTTGGCAGTCGCAAACTCTTTTTTGCCTACAGATGACCGTTTTAAGGTACAAACATCTCCTCACATTATGATGTGTTTGAAGTACACTTAATATGGCTGTCGATCTTTGGGAAAAACGTGAAGTGCTGTTTGATTAAGATTGGCACCTTAAAGATTGACTCTGAACTAATCTATTTTCTTACAATCTAGATGAAAAGGTTATCAATTAATTCTACTATTCGCTTACCTATTGATAATCAACACAGAGGCCAAAATTTAATTGGTTCTTATAGATCTCTTGAGGTCTTTTACTGTGTTTAATAATTTGACTCTGCGTTGGACAGGTTATTAAGGAGAACATGGAGAGAACTTTAAGAAACTCCAACATGAAGCCTCTAAGTCACTCATCCTACTTGAGACTGCAGATTTTATGCAAGAGTTTTTATGATGTTGACAAAAAGCTTTCTTCTCTAAATGACATTTCTCTATCCGATTTGAGGGCCTTTATTCCTGAGCTCCGTTCCCAGGTACACATGGTGTTTGGGTTTTGGCAAGTTCTTCATATGATTGTTTGCTTCCATCAGCTTAAATTTCTTTTGATTGGGTGAACTTTCTTGTATTTTCTTTTTTGCCCAAAATATTCTTGTAGTTAATGATCTCAAGATTGGATAAAGTATCATTAACTTTCTTATTTGGAATGCATTTTGTGCTTAAACTTAAATCACCTTTGAAAGTGGGAAGTGGATGTTCTAAGAAGAGTTATTTTCCCATTTGAATCTTAAATGTAATTTACGTATTATTCTTTTTACAATATGTACACATGAATGGAACCAATTCATTTTAAATAAAACGTAAATATACAATTAGTCTTCCCATCTGTGATGCATTTACTATGAAATTAGAACGACAGATTCCAAAAGTTGATTGTTTTGCTACTTCTTGATATTTCATGATACTGTTGATAGGAACATGAATCGATTAATTCAATCTTTGGGTTTATTGTTTGATAATACTCTTGTTTACTTCTTAAAGGACATTTATTTGAGTTTGTTTAAATTCTATCTGCATATGTTGGACAGATTTATATTGAGGGCCTTTTCCATGGTAATTTGTTAGAAAAAGACGTAGTTGACATATCAAATATCTTCAAAAGCAACTTTTCTGTACAACCGATGCCAGTCACAATGAGACATAGAGAGCAAGTGATTTGTTTTCCCTCTGGTGCCAACTTTGTGAGAGATGTCAGTGTAAAGAATAAGTCTGAAACGAACTCAGTGCTCGAGGTAAATGATGATGGTCAGTTTCTCTATGAAATATCAGTTAAATATTTTCTTTGCTTATTAATGCTTTATGCTATTATTGTTTACATCATTTGGCCTTGCGTTGCAGCTTTATTTCCAAATTGAGCCAGAAGGAGGGTTGGAAGCAGTAAAATTGAAGGCTTTGATAGATCTCTTTGATGAAATTGTGGAAGAACCGCTTTTTAATCAGCTAAGGTATTTTTCTGAGGCTGAAAGTCTGAAAATGTGCTAATCAATCTTTGATACTGCAAGCCTGTCTTAGGTGTTTGAGCACGTAAGCATACCAAAATGGGCAAATTAAGTGAAAATTTTTCCTTGTCTTTTGGGGAAAGCTGGTTGATGGAAATTCACTTGATCTTTTTCCTGTTTGTAAAAAAGGGTTGTCCTGATTCTGTGAAGGCTGCAGTCATGCCTTGTTTGAGATCTTAATTGTCTAGGTTGCGCTAGTTACATACTAAAATCTGTTTGTATGCATGCTTTTGCAAGCTTTGGTGGATTGTGTTTTTCTAGGGATGTCTGCGTGTGTAAATTGAATGTGATAGCATGCCATTTCATATATATTTCCCTTTATTTTTTGGTCAATGCTAAGTTGAAAAATTTGAATGAGTTATCTAATTGTTTATTCAATTTGGAATATAGGACAAAGGAGCAACTTGGTTATGTTGTTGAATGTAGCCCACGAGTGACCTATCGGGTTTATGGCTTTTGTTTCTGTATTCAGTCTTCCAAGTATAGCCCAGTTTACTTGCAGGAGAGAACAGACAACTTCATAAACAGCTTGGCAGATTTGTTGGTCAGTGTTGAGTCAACTATCTTTTCATTGCACGCTCTGCTGTATTCCTTATGTTATCCTTTAATAAAAACGTTGTTTGTCTGTTTTTACTTGTTAATGCATTGCAGGCAGGCCTTGATGATGAATCATTTGAGAGTTATAGGAGTGGACTAACAGCTAAGCTGCTGGAAAAAGATCCATCTCTCTTATATGAAACCAATCGCCTTTGGAATCAGATTGTTGATAATAGGTACCATCCATATGGTACTTTGGTTGGTGAAACATGATTTTACGTTTATAAGCACTAAAATTTTATATTTAGGTCAGCAAGTAGAAGTTGAAGAGGGAAGAATTATTCGGTTTGTGGCATTACAACTATTATATGACAACCTTGTGCAGAGTAGGTGGTAGTCATGTTAGTCCATATTGGCTGTTAAGTTGGCTATTCTCCTCACCAAGACTATTGCTTTTGTTTGTTTTGTGCTTCTGCGTTGGTTCAGTAGATGCATCAGTCGATTGGAGAATATTATTGAGGGTTTTGCTGGTGTGAGATGTATATATATTATATATATAAAATAGCATGTGCCTTCCTCTTCTCCTCCATGCTGTATGTTAACTGTTTGTTTATGGGGGCAACTGTCAGGTACATGTTTGACTTATCAAAGAAGGAAGCAGAGGAACTCAGAAGCATCCAGAAGGCAGACATTGAGAACTGGTATAAAACGTATTTGCAAGAACCATCTCCTAAATGCCGAAAACTTGCAGTTCGTGTATGGGGATGCAACACCGACATAAAAGAGGGTGAAAGTGGAACAGATTGTTTGCAAGAGCAGCAGCACATTAAAGACCTTGCGGCCTTCAAGATGTCATCCAAGTACTATTCGAGCCTTTGTTAAATGTAAAGCTAATTACTGTTTGGGCGGAACCAAAAGAAAAGACGAACTACGCTGAGAAAGTGTACGATTACTGATTGTATGGTCCTCTGGCCGCTTTGACGATGAAAAGATGGCTGTGGGAACGACAACAACAACGATATTCAAAGGAATGTTGGTGACAGACCAAATTGGTGGATTCATAGATATATTAGTATAGCATTTAAACCTATTTTAACATTAATTGTATTATGTATTCTCATTAAATTTGGATTAATTGCAAAGATATGATACTTCGTGGTCATATTTATTTAAATGATTTCAGTCCCGACTTAGAATGAAAGACTCGCTGCATTTTACTTCCAAAGAAAAAAAAAGATTGACTTGAGATTTTTTTTTTACTTGAGATTTTTTTTTTTCTCTTTGGTTAATTCACCTATATTATATGGCAGTCAAGCTCAAAAATTCAAGAACATTCTCTTTTATGCGTGCTCATTAAGCTACATCTCCCAAGATTTATAGTGAACAAAGCATGGCTCCTTCAAAAGGACTATCTAAGGGTCCAAAAATGGTCCATCATGGCTAGTTCTCAAAAATCGACCTAAGAGTTGTGGATTCAAATCCCCAATCTCCCCTCACATGGCAACAGTGGGAAATGAGAAAATGAAAGGTTTAAATGGGGAGGTCACTCGAGGCTCAAAGTGGAAGTCTGTATTGACAAGCCTCTCAAAGTTGGGTTGGGTTCAAACCTAGATATGACTAATATATGCTACTGTTGTGGGTGCCTCAGACATATGCCTTTCTTTCTCAATCAACTGAAGGATCAATCCCCATCTGGTCCTAATATTCGCGTTGAAATTCATTTTGCTGCCTTGGGAAAACAGTTTCAGTTCACACAAAAGGGAAATTGTACCTCACGCAAGTAAAGAAAAATGTTGGTGAGATTATCATGAAGCTGCCAACATCATTAAATGATTTTAATGTTGATATGGATAGGCGTCAGTCCTCTATCACTCTGCAGGACTCGACCCAAAAATCATGCAAAAGATGATTGACTCGACCCAAGATTCTTTACTGAAACAACCCAACAGGACTCCAGTTTTTTCCCCAAGCACTTGAAACAGGGGGAAATCCCATATTAAGGCCCAGGACATACCCAGATTCACCAAGTGACCTGCAAATGTCGGAGGCCACTAACTTAATCATTCTCACTACTCAACCAAAGCCAGATGCACCACTTTTTCTTTTTTGAATATAAAGACCCCTTGGGGTGTTTTTTTAAAATTATCTCTCAATGACATCATTCAGTACGAATTTCTAAACCTAAAGAAATATCATTTGAGCTACTGAGACCAAAATGACTCAACAAATTGGCAACGCTATCATAAAAAAAATGATGATCCCTAGCAAAATGAATCCCATCAAGAATGGCATAGGCCTCGGCCATGGCCATGTTCGTCAGTCCATCCTCCAACCATAAGCCCATCACAATCTTGCACCACCTGTTACTACCTCTCTGTCGTCCACAATTGTGTTCTGTCTTCACCTTCAGCGCACCTGTCTCGATTGTTATGCCTCCCAAAATCCTTATGCGTGCCTCTCGCATAGTCAAATGCAACAGGTGGAGGAGTGAGCTTTCCGTGAATTACCTCATTATTGTTGATGTTCCAAATGTGCCGAAGAAGAACCAACAAACTCGTGAATGCATTACATCCAAAACTCTTATAGAATGCTCCAACCAATCAAAAAAGTTATGGTCCAAGTCTATCATAAAAGAGCTAGACAATCTCGTAGAGCATGGACAATGTCTTCTCTTTGTGTGCCACAGAACCGGCACCTAGGATCATTAGAGAGAGGAGTATAAGTTATCCTTGCAGTCTTAGGAAGGATTTCATGCCCCAAGCACCATGCAAACAACTTAATTTTAGGAAATGTGGGGTTCTTCTAAACGAGTTCCCAATAACATCTACAAGAACCAAAACCGAGTTATCTCAATTTAGTAATCCTCTTTTTTAGTCGGGAGCCAACACTGTACTCACCCTCGTGCCGCACAGTAATGTACCATTATGGGACAAGGCCATACCATCTATGTCCGGACGCTCTCAACTACCTCTATTTGCTAGTAAAAGCCCAAATGCATTTTGTTTATTTTCCCGAGTAAACTAGTCCTAACAAATGATGGTTTATCAACTTACTTCATACCCATGACATGTCCATTGGGGAAATAAGTACTTGAAAGCAGAGAGTGTATCAGCTATTCATCAACCTCCAAGATCAAGGCTAAGTTGAACAATTAAACATCTCTTAAACCGAGCCCCCCTCTATGACCTTAGGCATCATCATAGTATCCCAAGCCAACGTAGACCAACCACGGTCCTTGCTTTTCCTTGCCCACCCGAACCTTCAAATGGAATCACTGCATAAGTAGACAAAGCTTGTAAAATAGATTTTATGAATATCTCTTTGGACCAGCTCTGGATCCTTGGGTGTATACCAACGAATCTCTTGAATGCATTTGTTTTATTTTTCCCCACAACTAACAGCAATTCCAAATACTAATCTGGATCATTCACCTCAATTACCTCCAAAATTCCATTTCTGTTTTATCAGTGTTTGGACCAAAACACAGCTATTCTCATAATTCGCTAGCTACTCCTCCACCTTTCTGGCTTCAGCCTCTTGGTTTTTTTTTTTTTTTTTTTTTTATATATATATATATAAAGAGTTGGTTATCGCTCGCAAAGAAACTGTTTTGACTGGCCTGAACCCCTTTGATTGTCGCATCATTCTGAGTAGGGTCACCGTTAGATTGAATCAAGTCGAATCGAGTGAAAAACTTTCAAATTTATTGAGTAGACGAGTTCTATTTTATTATTTTAACTTGATTTGAACTTTTTAAAATCAAATCGAGTTAAGTAAAATGAAATTCGAATCGAGTCAATACAAAATCAAACAACTATATACATGCCACTTAGACTAAGTCAAGTAAATCGATAGTCTACCACAACACCTGGCAGATAATGTGAACTTCTTATTAACCCGATCTTCGAGTTCTGAATGTTTTAAAATCTACAAGGTAAAAGCAATCTAAATGTGAGTATTTTAAATATTTAGTAAGCTCATGCAAATTCATTAATTTACTTACCTCACAAAACGATTATATGATAACTTAATACACAAGTACACTTTACCTATTCGCCAACACAATTTGCCAACAAGTTAAGTGCATATATTTCATTACCTAGTATATCGAGTAAGCAACATGATTCAAAGATATTCTTCATGTCGAATTCAACCTCATACACTTCATTATTGCAAACTTCAAGTATAGTAATTAATTCTTTCATTTCCCCTCATTACTTATCTTGTAAATTTCACATTTAAGGTGCTTTATATTACCTAATGAACGTCGTAAAAGAACTCAAGACACAGGTATACTATGCATCAGAGGCTCATTCGAGCTAAATACATAAAAAAGTGCTAGGTTACATGTAAGGTTACCGGTCCAGGTTAAACCTTTAAAACTACATCGAATTTCTAGTCTAAGTTAAATCTATGTCACATGTATCTTTAAGTCCGCAACAAATACTGGGCCTCGGAATCATCAAGAAATAACATGTAACCATGTATATGAATCTTTTACTAAGTTCATCAGGACATTGTCATATTGTAATTCCATTCGCGTATCTTTCATAACATGTTTAAGTATTCTCACCTCTATAAATATACTTAGCAACTACATCTTCTCACCACATTTTTATCTATACGATTTAAGAGCAAAAAGGTAAGAAGGTTACATAATGTTCCTATTGGGTGAACTTACTTGGCGGAATGATAATTCTTCAAATGAGTCTACTCCACTACTTTTCCTTTCCCGTGGTTTTCTCTTAATGGATTTAACTTTTGATCTATAACATAATTTTAATTCAATTTTTTATTAACTAACATCATTCATTTTACCAATTAAACCTCTTTTTCATAAATCAGGTCATTTCCATCGCTCTAGCATTTCCTTAAACCTAACACTTAAATAGTTAAGCTCTTTACTGCCATATTTATAGAAATTCTAAAGTTGGTTTCGAAATGTTTTCATTTTAATTGTATTTTGTCTAACACATTTTTATTTTACCAATTAAACCTCTTTTTCATAATTTTTCATCGAATCTAAACATTTAACACCAAAATTTTCAAGCATTTAATCATAATAATATCAAGAAATTTTTAACAGTTTTGAAAACAAACATCACTATTAGCTAAATTGAAACACGACAACTCCAAAAGCATAAAATTCAACCAAAATAAACTTGAATTAGCTTGACATGCAAAACTTGAAGCTTAGAGCTTTTCTTTCCTCCACTACGGTGAGATTTCAATGGAGAAGATAAAATGATGATGATTCTATTTCTTTCTATTTAGATTCATAAATAAGAAGATAATGAATTTCAACGCATTAGAATTCATATTCTTTGTATTGACAACAATATCCATATCAACTAAATTAGAATTCAAACAAATAAGTTAAAAATTAATTTGAAATTACAATAGAATCCCCCATTTCCATATAAAGTGGGGATGAGCAATCTCTTCTCTGTAATTTTCATTATTTACCTAATACTGTTCGTACTGATAAATATTATTCCATTTTTTAAATATAGATGTGATTAGTATAAGATTAACACCGACGAAAGCTAACTCAGACTCAACTCTCTGTTTCTTTCTATCAAACAAAAAGTAAACTGTCTCTGTTTCTCAGATTTCCTCTTCGACTCAGCTCTTGTCTTAGGCTTTAACCCAAGCTAGGGCTTCTATCTTCAACCTTCCTTCCTTCCTTCCTTCCTTAAAAGCGGCAGATCTAGCTCCCGGCTAGGGTTCTTCTTTCTTTCCTTGTTTATTTGGTTGACAACCCAATCGCCGGAGATTCACCAAGATCCGGATCACAGTTTCAAAAACCAACACAGTACGTAACTTAGGGAACGAAAAAGTATGAGTGAGAATCAGAAGTTTCAGCTGGGGACAATAGGTGCTTTGACTTTATCGGTCGTCTCATCCGTGTCCATTGTTATTTGCAACAAGGCCCTAATCACCACTCTTGGTTTCACCTTTGGTAACTTTCCACTTCATTCATCGTCCTCTTTTTTTCTTTGTTTTTTTCTTCTATCATCAATTATGCCAACCTGTGACTATAATTATGAATTCATCATTCAAGTTAGTGATTAAACAACTCATAATTGATTAAGAGAGAAAGCTTGGCTTTCCAATCCAATCCCTTGCAACTTTAATTTTTTTATGGGAACATACAATATAATGTATGATGTTCATATACTTTGATATTATATGCCCCCAAACAGTAGTTTAGCTCAGCACTAAAGTGTACGATGTTTTATTTAGCATTGCTGTTATCTCATTCTGTATCTATTTTTCTTTTAGGTTTTACCTTAGTTTCTACAATAGATTTTCCTCGTTATCCGATCTTTGTATGTCAACCCAAGTCCCTGTTATTGCTGCATCATTTTTAGTGATGAATGATGTTCTCATTCCTTCTTTGTCATAACGAGAGAAACTTTCCCAACTTCTGTCTTTGAATTAGTTCATGATACCAATTATCGAGATGATTGGAAACTTCTTTGCATGTCATAAATCCTAGTACATATTCATCAATTATAGACCGTGGAAGTTGTAAGCAAATAGTTTATTGTAATTACATGCCGTTAAATTGAAAAAAGCATCATCAGAATAATTTCTAGGTCTTTTATTACTATTCTTTATGCTAATTTTGGGTCTGGTTTCTGCAGCCACAACTTTGACAAGCTGGCATCTCCTGGTCACATTTTGTTCTCTTCATGTAGCCTTATGGGTAAAATTGTTTGAGCATAAACCTTTTGATGCGAGAGCTGTCATGGGTTTTGGTATATTAAATGGGATATCCATTGGGCTTTTGAATCTTAGTTTGGGTTTCAATTCTGTTGGTTTCTACCAGGTAAAGTTCTATTATTAGGTCATTATCCTCTTGATTAATATGTAAGTCATGTCCAAGTTTTGCCTGATTCCGACATAATTTGTACAGAATGATACTTTGTGCTGACAGCATCTAGGGGTATGGAATCTGTTAGTGCTATGTATATCTAGTTCAAAGTTTAGCCCTTCTTCCTATTTTTACAAGCATATTAGGAGCACCAGTTTCTGAATGGGTGCTTTTGTTTTGTATTTAGATGACAAAACTGGCAATTATCCCCTGCACTGTTCTGTTGGAGACCCTTTTCTTCAGGAAGAAATTCAGGTCAGTTATGAGCATGCTTGTTTCTTTGTATGACAAATGTTCTTTCACATTCTTATAATTTTGGCCTCTTTATAATTGCGGCTTTTGGAAATAAACCTTAGGAATAGATTAGTTTTCTGTTAGAGGGTTAGACATTGCTGTTATCGTCTTAGGGCCATTTTCTGGTGTTGACTTGTTGACAAACAAGGATTGATAGCTTTGATTGTGATTGTTTCATGCTAAATGCTAAAAGGTAGGATAAAATTGTGATTCCAACTTACCATCTGAGGAGATACAGACTTTCTGATGTTCATTCGCATTCTTATAAGTTTGGTTTCTTCCTATTGTGGTTTTTGGAGATAAACCTTAGGAAAAGAACAAATTTCTTTTAGAGGGCTAGACATTGTATTTATTGGCTTAGGGGCCATTTACTGGTGCTGACATGTTGGCAAACAAGGACAACGTTGATTGCAACTGCTACATCCCAAAATTTCTTCTATTTCTAAACTCCTCTCAGTTTGAGGAGTCTTCAATTGTCTTGTACTGTAATTTGCTAAGGTGGTTTTAGGGTTTATTTGCAGTTTATACCTGTTGTTTTCTTGGAGTAGTAATTTATTGGTTATTCTGTATATTGATACATTTATATGCTATTGCAGTAGGAATATCCAACTCTCATTGGTCATTCTTCTTCTGGGTGTTGGAATTGCAACTGTGACTGATCTTCAGCTCAATCTCTTGGGTTCTATCCTTTCTTTGCTGGCAATTGTTACTACATGCATAGCTCAAATTGTATCCTTGGCTGGAATGATATTTGATATTTCTTTCATTTCCATCTTTAGGAATAGTAAATGAATTGTCAAATTTGTGGTTTCTATGAATAGGTTTTTCTTGAATTAGTTGTTTAATTTCTTAACTCATTCCTGTTAGATGACTAATACCATTCAGAAGAAGTTTAAAGTATCTTCAACCCAACTTCTCTACCAGTCTTGCCCTTACCAGGCAATGACTTTGTTTATCATTGGCCCATTCCTGGATGGACTTTTGACAAACCAGAATGTTTTTGCTTTCAAGTATACCCCTCAAGTGCTGGTAAGGAATCGTTGCTGACAAATCCCATGCCCCAACGTCCAAGTATATTTTCTTAGATGTCTTTGATTCTAATTGTTTTAACAAATGTTTTTTTGCAGTTCTTCATTGTTCTATCCTGCCTGATATCTGTTTCTGTCAACTTTAGTACATTTATGGTAATTGGAAAGACATCTCCAGTTACCTATCAGGTCCTAGGACATCTGAAAACATGCCTTGTTTTGGCTTTCGGTTATATTCTGCTTCGTGATCCATTTAGCTGGCGCAACATTTTGGGGATATTGATTGCTGTAGTTGGAATGGTCCTTTATTCATATTGTTGCAGTGTTGAGAGCCAACAACAGAAGGCTAGTGAAGTATCAGGACAACTGCCACAGGTAAATAAATGTGTGAGCTTTTAATGCCATAGGGACCTATGAAACTGTTATATACATGATCCTTGTTTGGCCTGAAATAATATTTGCTGACCTATTCACCACTTTGATGAAAGATGCAGGTTAAAGAAAGCGAAACTGAAGCTCTGATTAGCGTGGATAATGGAAGTGGGAGGTTGAGTGATGGTGTTGGTCCAAAAGCTCCTCCTGTATGGAAGTCAAACAAGGACCTGCAAGCCTGAACTCTTGGAAATGTTGCTATATTCATTGGTGAAGACATTAGTAATGTAAACTGTTCCAGCGATGAAGATGTTGCTGGTAAGGATGGCCTTTTTTATGTGTTGGGCGGGCTACAGTGAGTTTTTTTGAGATGATAACTTGTTTTTACAGAATGAATGAATTGAATGAATGATTGAATGCATTCCATTGTAGTTTGAATAGTGGAAAGGAATGCGTAAGTAATCAATTAAATTATGTCTGTTTATATGTATTCTATAATTTTGAAGGAATGCGTATCTATTCTCTTAATGGATTTGTTTTTGTTCGGCAACTAGTACTGGGAATTTTTTTTATTTAAATACCACTGGAAAAATATTTCTTAAAATATGTATGTGTTTCTTCTTGAGGATTTTATTCTTTATTTTTAATACGTTTATAACCTTGACATCGTTAGATGTGGATATCAGTGTTAATATTTTTATTAGAATCCTTATTATTGACTGCTATGTATTTGATAGGACGTAGCAGCAGGATATTCACATCGTAGGTGTCGAGATTAACACATTGGCAGTGTCGATATTATGCTATCTAAAATTACATATTTCTCTTCCTTTGTTTCACAAAATCTTAACACTACTTCCAAAATTCTCTAAAAATCATTCTCCTTACATTTCAATTAAACCAAGGTAAATTTATAGAAGATTACACTACACTAGGAAGAAGATCCTCGTGTAGGATTTTATTAGGTGGTTGTTTGAATATATTTTTACGCAATGATATTGGGAACGTTATTTCTGCCAAACCATCTTCTCTGAACATATGTATTAATCGTATCGTTCAATTCTGTTGAAGTAGGTTTTTAATGGTGCGTATCACTACTGAGCAATCCTCCTTTTCAGTTGCTTGAATTTTTTGAATAGTTTCTTTACTATCTATTCCAAGGATCACATTTTCCGTGTCAAGATTTCATACAATTTAAAACCCATCCAGAATATCCCATATTTTTGTCATGGTTGTCGAGCAACGCCAATATTCTTTGTGAATCTCGCAATCCAAAATTCAGCATGATCACGAATAACTCCACTTGCAGCAACGTTCTTAAAATTTTCCGTATACATCTTTATCCAATCATTCTCATTTTATGAATTTTCGTGGGTCAACATAAACTTGTCCCTCACTATATAATCCATTTCATGTTTTGCCTTGAAGATAGTCACATTCCTATTTTTTATATTAAACTTGTATTCATTTTTATTTGTGGAGTCCTCAAATAAACTTTTTATAAAATAAACGAAAAGAATTTATCAAAAATAATATTTCATTAAAATCTCAATAATTAATAATTTATATGGAACTATTAAAAAAAACATTTGATATATCAAGGTCTAAAGTCATAGTTGATGCTATTGAAAATTTAATGTGATTTTTTTATTTTCTGTGAATTATAAAAAGAGAACAAAGTCCTGTAGTAACATAATTAACACGATTTGAATTTAAGCAATACTTAAACTAATAAATACTTTAACCGTCAAGTCAACACACAAAATTCATTTAATGTGGTTTTTGATCAATGACGCCATCGACTTAAGCAATCATGGAGACATCGTTGTCGATTCATAATTGAACAACTGCAAAGGCATTTAATTATAGTACATTTCATAACGCAACTAAACTTCGCAGCTTGCGTATGGGTTGCTAACGCCGTCATCATCACCATGGCGGTTAATGCAAGCACTAAAAGAGCTTTGCTTCCACAGTTTGTATTAATGCTTTCCATTTCTTCTTCTCCCTTTTTACAACACAATCTCTTCCTCTTTCTTGTTTTTATCTAATTTGAAACTTATATATATGAATCTATAACCCCAAAAATCAGAAATTGTTATCAAACAATGATATAAAATTAATTTAAAAGTCCTGGAAATAAGTTAAATAAAATATTTATGTTTGATCTAAGCTAATCATGCGTTCCAAGGGGAACAATAGTGGTATACTACTTCATATAATATTGTTATACTTTATGTAACGAATCTTACAAACTTTACAATTCATTTCGTGGAACTTACAATGTATTTAAAGAGACCTTGAAATCATTTGCGAATCTCAAGCTGACGAACCTTAGGTTGGGCATTAGGTTCAAGAAAATTTTATTGTCAGTTATCCTAAAACGTCTTATTTTAAGATATTGCATGAACATCATTGCCAAAAGTATCAAATTAGACTTTAATGTCATTGTCCTCAGGACACATAGTAAAACTTGTCCCCTACTATAAAAGTGCCATGCAAATATCCCATACACTCTACGTACTCACTTCTTCTTCTCCAACTATCAGACTCTTTCTAAAATAGACCTCTTCCCTAACCTTCATCTTTCCTCCATCCATTCAGTCACTGTCTTCCTCTCTTATTCACCTTATTGGTTAACAAATATGTATGAGCTTGTATGCATAAATATGTGTAATTTTGGTAAAAAGGTAAAGATATATGATACTGTGTTACGAGTATCTCTAAAATACTACCATTATGTTTTTAGCTAGGCTAGTATACCTTCATGAGCTGTACAAAGTATTGCTGTCTACTACAGCTGATGGAGAAAGAGGGATGAAGCTTGCATGGGTTGGATTGAGTCCTCACCGGGCATGCAATCAGAGACAAATACTATTATCTTACCTATCTCAAAGCCCATGTATGTCATCAGACCCATGTGTCGCTATCAGAAAAATGGGATGCCAGCTTTATAAGTTAAATAATTGAAAGCAAGTTTGACTGACAGGGTGGAAGGTTGCCTCCACACGTCACCTTCACATTTCCAATCACTGTCAAAGCTTTGGGTGGGGTTGCAAAGGTGAATTTCGAGTCTGCATCATATGTGTTTACTTACTGGGTGGAAAAGAAGAAAGTAAACCATGAGAAACATGTCTCAAGTGTTGGCTTCCCAGTTGCAAGACTTTATTAGATACCAACAAATGCATAATAACAATATATACATATTCATTCATTAGTTTTTTGTACAGACTTTCCCCTTTCTCCACATCCACATCAGTATATCTACGCAAGATTTCTTCGTCCCCACCTGCTCTTTAACTCTTTCAGTGACTATTTCCTCAAAACCCATGTATATCTCAGTTTCAGGACTCTGGCCAAGATCCCATCATATTTCATTTTATGCCTCACAACAGTCCCATTTCCAATCCCTTTTCAAGTTCCGACAGCAATTAGACTGAAATCGTAGATATTAGTGGAGGAAACTTGTGTGCTGCTTCACTTCATCCACTCCATTGAACTTTTACCCCCAGTGTTTATCCGCAGTTGCTAGCTAAAGCCCAAACGTATAAGACCCTCGTCAACATTTTTAACCCACAATATATGTAACACACATTAATTGAATCAAGTTTAGATATATAGATATGTTATACCTACACCACATACTTCTACATGTGTCTCTCAACGATGCTATACGTGTTTAGTGAACTTAACTAAGCCAGCGAATCACGCACCTAACGAACCTTCCACCTTTATCACGGACGAATCTGAACTTATACCACATCATATCCTAAGCATATATAGGATGCACATGATTATCAAGTTATCTTAAGAAGTCATATATTAAAACATGACATCACTGTCACGACAAGCGAATAAAGAATGACTTCATTGTCACGTAGACATCTCTCTCTCAATATAAAACCCCATGACAACAGCCAAAGAAAGCCATTTTTTTTTTCTTAATTTGCTTTCGTATGGTACACTACACTACAAGGTTTGCATTATTTGTCCATACTTCCTTGCCTTTGGAATCTACAAATTCATTGATAAATGAAGAGCACACACAAACTTCATCACTCACTTTGATGGCCATATCCTATTCTCTTTTGTGCCCATAGGCTCTCTTTCTTTATAAATATATAAATATAATGTGGTCAGTGTTTGAATTTAATTAATCAGCAATTAGTTAATAATGGAAAGACTAATACACTAAATAAGTCCTTGAACTTTGCCACTTCATTTGAATATATCCTTATACTTTTATTACATCCAAATAAATCCTTATAATTTATTTGATATCCAACTAGGTACTTAAGATGGATTTGGATGGACGGAGCGTTTATCTGCGATTAGTGTAAAAACAACGGTGGTGGTGAGATTAGATACTATAGCGTGAGACAAAAAATAAGCTAAACACACCGCACTGCACCGCTCATCCAAACTCAACTTTAAGTTTTTTATTTATAACACACTAAGCAATTGTTGTGTTTTGTATTGTTAAAATCTTTACCATTTTATATTATTTAAAATATTGCGTTACTAATTAGTTATATAATTTTATAGTGCAACATTTATTTTACTTTAGAATTAATATATAATTTTGAATGTATATACAAACAAATAGGTGCACTTAAAGCTGTTGCAAGTTTTGCTGCTGTTGGGGTGTAGTGTGAAATTAGAATGGAGATTGGATCTTAAGGTTCAATTATTACTTAGGGGATTGTTCAGTTTTTTATGAAGAGTTTTGAGGTATTTTTGATGGATGGACTCATTTTAAAAGATGGGGATTTAATAAAGTTTTGATTAAAATAAATAATCTTGAGGTGGCTAACGTTTTTTAGGATAGACAATCGGTAAATTCAACTTCAACTTTAATGAGAATGATTTATCAAATATTACAGATTATGAATCGATGGAAGACCAGACACATCTCAAAAAAGAAAAATCAAGTGACTGATTGCATTGTTATAAGACGGCTTCTGAGATGATAACTGAAGTGCACTACAATATTTATAGAAACAATTAAAGATTATTTTGTTCTTCTAAAACAACACTTAGGGGCTTAGTTGTATAAGGACTTATTTAAATAAAATAATAAAGTTTGATGGCCAATTCAATATATTAGCCTAAAGGAAAACGTTTAACCGGCATAAGGGTGAGCAAAATCATATTCGACTCGAAAAATTGGGTAAAAAATTCAATTTTTGAATTAAACAGTTTGAGTTATTCGGATCAACTCGAATAAAAAATCAAAATTTTCGATTTAACTCGAATATGAATTATACAATTCAAGTTATCCGAAAATCCGAATAAGAAAAGACAAAACTACGTTGTTTTGATAAATGTTTACCTTTTTTTTTTAAGTAAAAGTCAAAATCATTAAGTTAAAAGACAAAACTACATTGTTTTGATAAATGTTTACCTATTAAGTTAAAAGATAAAACCATTAGTTATGCAATTAAATAATCGTGTACTTCGTCTACTAGTTAAATAATCGGTTCATGTAAACGCAACATTCAGTATAAATAATAAGATTCGTTAAATCAATATTTTTTTACTCGATTCGATTTGGAAAAAATTTCAAATTGAGTTCAGTTGTTAAAGTAGGATTCATTAACTTGATGAACTCGAAATTTTTCGACTCAATTCGATAGAATACTCAGCCTAAACCAGCAGGAGGAAAGAAGCATGCATTTGGCAATTGCCAGGGATTTTAGTGAAATATTTGCATGCCAAGGACCAAACTATTGTAAAGCAGCTGATGGAGACGCTAGAGGGTAGAGGTGGTTGGAAGAAGAGTAGCTCAGTCATTCATGTGGACAGATACAAATCTACTAATTAATTTCATACTTAGTATGATTGATTAAATGGATTAGTTTCTCTCTTTTTCCGTCCTTAGCATCTAATCACTAGCTAGCTCCTAAGTCCTAAACTAGATATGGGAGGGGGTATAAAGTTCCAGGGTTTTATGACAATGACATTAACAATGTTTGGTGGAATTGTGAAAATTAAAGGAAAAACTCGACAGCAACGGAAGAGATAAAGAGAGGGAGAAGGTGGGGTGGGGTTTGGTTTGGTTTGGTTTGGTTGGGTTCGGATGGATGGAGCAGAGGTGGATGTTGGTGTGAATGTATTTCTGAGTTTGGGAATCACAGAAAGACAGTGAAGAAAGCCTGCAACAGAATCCAACATCCAAACACGGTAAAGCTTAGGAAGCCACCATCCGCATAGATTCACTCTTTTTTCTCTCTTCTGCTGCTGCATCCATGTAAAATAACCCCTCTTAGCTACGTGCCGCCCACTTGTTTCCAACTCCTCTCTACAGATATATATAGAAAGAGAGTTCAAAATCAACAACCCACTTCTCTTTCTCCAACATGAACTTTATTAACTAGTGGTTTGGCCTCACACTTGCATGGAATATGGAGGAACCCTTTCATTTTCTCTCTGCTTAGCTTCATAACTCGCTTTCTCTCAATCTTCCAAGTCTCAAAAGAAAGAACCATGGAGAGTAAGGGATACAGAAAACTAAACCTCACCCACAAATCTCACTTGCTGTACTGTTTCTCAGTTTGGGTTTTGGTTAGCATCATCACCACTGCAACCACATGCCAACAAGGTATGCTCTTTCCCCTCCCTCATCCAACAAGGTATGGTATGTAGGGAGATCTTGACCTCTAACTTATTTCCCATGGCCGTCCAGATTCAAGGTCTCAAATCCATAGGTCCTGTACTGTTTCTACATCTACTATCTCAACTCAGCTTGCTTTTATGCATGATAATCTGAACTTAGCGCTCTGTTTTGTTGTTGGGCAGCAGATTTCAGGTTTCTACTGTTTGCTCAAGCAGCGGATAGTATTTGTTCTCAGGTGAGTCAGTTCACACTGCATATGTTTCTCAAATCCTTGCACCAATAAACCAATGCTATGATCTTATACTAGTATAGTCTTTCAAGGGAATCGATCTAGACTCCATTGTTAGCTGGTTAAAACTTTGTGTAAGAAACGGGGGTTGAATCAGTCAAAGAGTCCATTGAAATAAGTGGTGTAGAGTAGAGTAGAGTAGTGCAGCCCTTGGACAGGGAAGGACCGACACGAGCCTTGAGATGCATCGAATGGAATCATAGTATCATAGTGTATGATTAGGGCTTCACGCCACCTCCATCTCCATCCGGAAAACAACAAAAAAAAAGAAATCAACACTCGTGAACCCCGCGGCAGCATTCGCCAATCGCCATTGTAGAATTTAGAATTATCATCTTCTTAATTTTATCGAGCCTGTCTCGGTAACTTGCGGGAGCAGAGCTCAGCGCTTTAACCCAAAACACGTACTATCTAGGACTAGGTTATATATTTGTATTCTTCCCTTCCCTCCCCGTGAACATCACTGTTCTCAGGTATTTGTAGGGGGCAGATTGGTGGAATAATAGAGCCATAGATTTGGGTTTTCAACTACTAAATTATCGGTTGTCACAGGAAATTGGCCAGGAGAATCAAGTGTCTATACCTTTTGACATCCAAGGACACCCTTCAAGCTTGCCCAGGAGAGTTTTGAGCGGCCCCGGATCATCCCCGCCACGGTGTGCCTCAAAGTGCGACAAGTGCACGCCGTGCAAGCCTGTTCACGTGCCGGTACCTCCTGGAACACCGGTCACTGCCGAGTACTATCCAGAAGCATGGAGGTGTAAATGTGGCAACAAGTTGTACATGCCATAATGCTCGTGATTTTGTTTGGTCATATAAATATGTGTAGTGCTAGTACATGTGACAATGGAAAACAATGAATAGACCATTCCTGGTTTTACTGTGATGAAAATAGGGTTTCTTTTCCATCAAATATATATGTAAAAAAAAGAGTAATATATATATATATATGGTATGAGATAATTAACCACAGATGAGACGAGCTGCTCTCTTTGAAAAAAACCCCTTATAGCCTAGCCTTCCTTTTATACAAGCTATCAACTAATTATTATATAGGAATAATTGCTTTTTTAATCCTCCAACTTTATAAAAAACAGCTTTTTTAACCCTTCATTTAATTTTTTTTTTGTCTCTTTTAACTCTTGAACTTGTATTTCTTATCAAATCACTTTAAAATGAATGACAAATATTAACGTATGTTAACTTTGTTAGGCTAAAAGGATGAAAATTTGTTGGGGTAAGTTCTATACTTATCAACCATGAAAAACTCCATTATCTATCTTGTGAAAGTTGGCTGCTTACAATTTTTCGCCTATGCCAGATTTTTTCTTTTGTTAATATTGCTCCTTTTATCTTGTTTTTCATGTTGATCGTCTGTTTCTGGCCTTGTAGCTTTTTTGTTGTAAACACCAGATTGTGGAACGTTTTTGTAATCCAGTTCTTTTGGAGACTTAGTCCTAAGAAATGAATCTTCTAACTGCCAAAGGAAAAATAAAAAGAATTGAAGGGGTGCTTACTAGATCTGATCATGGGTCGAGTTGGGTAGGGTCGTTTGAAAAGTGGGAGAGATTTGAATAAAAATATAGACCTTAAAAATGGGTTTGAGAAAAAAACGAGGCCCATTTTTTAAACGGGCTAGGTCTCAAGTAAGTTTTTTGTCTAGGCTTGGCCCAACTTGAATTTGCAAAAAAAAAAAAATACCTACTGCTTTTTGCTGCTATTTTGTCATTGTTTTGGTGTCATCTCGCTATTATATTGATATTATTTTATTGTTATTATTTGAATATTGTATAACTCTTATTTTATTGTTAATTTTGCTACTATTTTAGAGGTATTTGCTTGCTAAGTTACACCTATCTTAATATTATTTAAGTATAAATAATTTTTTAATTTTTTCAATTTGTTGGGAAACATTTATTTTAATGTTTTTAGTGTATTTGATGTATTATATTTTTATATTTGTTTTTATATAAAAATTATAACATGCGAGCCGGACTCGGATTTTAGCATTTTTATCTGGGTTGAGCTTGGGCAAAATTTTAGGCTTATTTTGCGAGCCGAGCTGGGCCCGAGTCTAGAAAATAAGCCTAAAATTCTATTGAGACTCGGTCTAGCCCATGATCACCTTTAATGTTTACCCGAAAGATTGTTTGAATATTTTCATAATATTTATAATGTTTCAATAATTACAATTGAAAATTTAAGTGTGTTGTTACGATTTATAAGTGAAATGGTAGAAGTGATAATTTCTCTTCATTATTAGAAGTTGCATCTCTTAATTTAACTAAGAGTAATATGATTATTTAAATAGATATTTATTTGAGTAAGTATATCTATTGCTGAGAGATGTAATTGTCCAAATAAACACCGTAAATGGTTGTTTCTGTCTGAGCAAACGTAAAATTTTCAAAAAATAGAAATTAGATTTCAGTTTTAATGACTTTGAAAAGAAGTTTCATTTTGTTATTCTTGTTTTGTAATATTCATATATGTTCAATATAACGTTACTGTAGAAGTTCTGTATAAAAAAAATCATTATTCTTTCTAAACATTGTTGAATGATAGAAAAGTTATTATTTCCATACATTGATAAATGGAATTGAGTTTTAATAAAATATTCTTGTGATTTAGATTAATAGTTGAAATATGGTTGACATGTCATTAGGGGGTTAGATGCGCATTGAAATTAAAAGACTATGATAAATTTGTCTCACGGAAAGCATTTATGTGCAATTTAAATCAAATTTTAAGGTATTGGATAAATACGCTTCTCGCACAAATTTCAGGGTGTTTGGTTGGTTAATCCCATGTGTCTGACTTATACTGTTGCTAAGTACACTAAGGGACATGATATAATAATTCTATAAAAAGATGTTAAGTTGAAGATCAATGAATCATGAGTGGGAATGCCAAAGCTTATACTTTGTATACTTTGTATAATCTTGATTGATTGAGATACAGGTTTAGGATATGCTAAGCAACAAGGAAATTTAATTAATCTAATGTTAATCACCATTGTTTTTGTGGTAATGTGTTATTTACATGCTAAATTTTACTTAATGGCTAATCAAGGGGTATCCTAAGTTCGACTCACTTCGTGGATCATCATCCTACACTGTAGCGAGATTAACAGAGTAAGAAACCCTTGTATTTGTAGTTGTGGCTCCTAGTCACATGTACTAAGGGGTCTTTAGTGTGTGCATACATGTCGATTTCATTTTTTTTTTTTTTTGTGAATTATAAGGAGAGAAAAAAGTCCTAAAACAACATGACTAACGCGACTCGAACCCATATCACACCTGAAGCGATGAATACCTTGATCATCAAGCCAACACATGAGGTTCTATGTTGGTTTCATTTTACTCTTGAGCTTGTATTAAATGTGATAGCAATTCCATTTTGAAGCATAACACTTACAAATTCATAGCATGATAATTTATTAAACATCGTTGAGTACTTAGAAACAACATAATGGTTCTACTAGACTCATTATTTAGTTGTTGGCATGAATATTCATGGTAATTAATAGCCTTATTTGAATGTGATTGAGTATATGAAGTGTCTTGGGGAAATAACTAGGTGATGTTGAGACTTTGATGTCTCAACATTGTGACTTTGATTCACGATGTTGCGATTTCGCTGGATAGTCAATGACGTCGCGACGTCTCTTGCTTCGACATGATAATCTCATTCCTTGTTTCAGAATGAGTTCCAAAATTAATCTGAGGGTTCATGATCTCTTTCGTGGGTATGATTTGAGTCGCGATATGATGTAAAAATATTTTTAAAGCTTTTAATGGGTCTAAAACTTGATTTAATGATTTAAAAAAATGTTTTATATTTTAACTCTTAAATAATTTTAAAGATAATTGTTTACACATGTTTCGATGACATCTTCCATCAGTACCAGTCATCGATACGAGTGAAAAGTGTTACAATAACTAAAAATTTGTTCCAAAACGTTTATTTCAAAACCCGAGCTTATTTCAAACGTTTTAAAATGGAACGATATGTTCATGCAATGTGCTAAATTATATTATGTGTAAATATTTTATATATAAAAATATTAATTTATTAAATGCATCTTTTAACTTAAATATAATAAACACGTACATTTATATATAAGTATTACTTTACACATTTATTAATTAAAGGTACATGGGTTTAAATTTTGACAGATCTTCATGATTTTTACCAATAGCCTTTTTTCAACTTATAAATAGGAGGATAATATGCTTCAGCTAGTGGCGGAGCATAACAGAGACCCAAGAGGGTCATGCCCACCCTTAAATGATAAATTTTTAATTTAGGTCCTTTATAATTTATAAAATTTTAAATTAGTAATAATAAAATTACATTTTACCCTCCCAAATGATAAAAATTATAAACATATAAGATATTAAAAATTATAAAAATTTTACTCATACCCACATACTCCTACATTAACAATAATACATATATCAATTAAATTAAAACTCGATAACGAGAATTCAACAAATTAAATAACTTATGCTTGGATTTTCATAAGCTTAATTGAAACTTGAAAAGTAATTTTACATTAATATAATCTAGAAGCTTCTAAATAATTGGATTTCTTAAATAGATGTCGATAGATAAGTCCAAAAAATATCTAAACAATTAATTTAGGTCCCTTTAAATTTATAAAATTTTAAATTAGAAATAATAAAATTACACTTTGCCTTCTCAAATGATAAAAATTTGATTTAACCCTTTAAAAATTATAAAAGTATAGAATATTAAAATGATGAAATTATATTTTTAATATCGTAAAAATATACAATAATTTCGGCCCCAAAAATAAAATTTCAAGCTCCAACATTGATTTCAACGCTCTCAAATCCACGTACTCCTACATTAACAACAATACACATATCAATCAAGCTAAAACTCGATCAACTGGAATTCAACAAATTAAATAACTTATGCTTTGATTTTCATAAGCTTAGTTGAAACTTGAAAAGTAATTTTACATTAATATAATCTAGAAGCTTCTAAATAATTGGATTTCTTAAATAGATGTCGATAGATAAGTCCAAAAAATATTTAAATTATTAATTAAAATCTATTTTTTTTAGTAGTATTATTATTTGGTGTAAAAGGAAATTCATAATTATGAAGAGTGTCTTTTAAATTATATTTAAAATTTTAAAAATAAATAAGTAAACACATATAATCTTGTAAAGTTTTTGTACTAGTGATGTAGCTAATAATTACTATTTTTAGCGTAGTAAAAATGCTTTACAAATTATTTTTTATCGTTGAGATATTTAAAATAATTTATATATTTATATTATGTTTAATAATTTGAATAATAAAAATTAAATTTGTATTAATTGGAATTAAATTCATATAATATAACAGTGAGTTCAAAATGAAACGGATACAACGCATATAGAAATATGCCTTTTCAGACAGCCTTTGTTGGTGTCCAATATTCTAAATTAAAATTCCACATTGCCAGCTTCACATTTGTTGTCAACTCATCGCCCAATAATCAGCTGCCTCTTTTTGAGATTTCCTTTTTATTTGCTCAAAAAGAAAACATTAAAACATATAATAATTTAATACTTCGTAACTTTTAAAAGTTTATGTTAAGTTTTATATGTTTTTCATTATTTAATAAATTTTTATTTTTAAAAGTTTTTGTTTGTTTTTGTAGCATTTTTTTAGTTTTGTTTATGCATTTACTTTTGTTTTTGTAAGTGATTTTAGGGATAATTTTACCTATTTTTGTCCTCTACTTTGGATTATCCGGGATTGATTTTCTTATCGTATTAAATGTTTGCAATCACTCTATATACATCGTACTTGAGTTGTGACATAACCAATTGTCAATATAACATAATATTTTATTGATACTGAAGTTAAAATTTTTATTGTGTTGATACAATTTATCTTTCACCTCTACCGCAATTTATCTTCCCCAAAACGTACGTTTAAAAAAAAAATGTAATAGTTCTATTAAAAATTGATTTATATATCTTTATTTTTAAAAATTAAATTTCTTTAGTTTTGACATTTTAACAAAAATTAAATTTATTTTTTCATTTAAAAATCATGTAATTAAAACATATCGTAATAATAAATTTAAATTTAACAAAAATAATTTATTAACAGTTTTACTTTAATTTTGAAATTAAAAAAAAGTAAATAATTATATTTTAAAATAAAAGTAAAAAGATTAAATTTTAAATTATCAAAAACTAGAGGGATTAACGGCAAATTTTAGCAAAAAAAAAACCGTGTAAAATTATAAGACTGTTATGTTACGTAGCGCCGTCCGCGTATTTGAATTAAATTAGGCAACCGGAAAGGAAACTTCCACCGTTCAAAACGCTGTCAGTTTTAAGTTTTGTTAAAACCGACCAAAATTAATAAATATTAATATATCATTCACGTCTTTCTCCCAATATCAAAGTCCAACGAAGACCTCCATTTTTCATCTGTGTTTTCTCCATCAAATTAAGTTTTGCGTTTCGTATTTCAGGTCGAAGCAATCCTCCTTTTGGGTTCGATCTCTGGCTTCATCACCTATGCCAGAGATCGGACATGCACCTGGTAATGCCCTTTTTGGCAAATACGAGATCGGCCGGCTCCTCGGTTGCGGTGCTTTCGCCAAGGTTTATCATGCCAGAAACCTACGCACCGGCCTCAGCGTTGCTGTTAAGGTCATCAACAAAAAGAAGCTACCCAACCCCACCATGATGTCCAACGTCAAGCGCGAGATTTCCATCATGAGTCGCTTGAACCACCCTTATATCGTCAAACTTTACGAGGTTCTGGCCACCAAAACCAAGATCTATGTCGTCATGGAATTCGTCAAAGGTGGAGAATTGTTCGCTAAGGTTGCTAAAGGAAGGTTCACCGAAGATCTCAGCCGTAAGTATTTCCAACAGCTCATCTCCGCCGTCGGATACTGCCACTCTCGTGGGATATTCCACCGTGATTTGAAACCTGAAAATCTACTCCTTGACGAGAACGGGAACTTGAAGGTTTCAGATTTCGGTCTCAGCGCCGTAACCGATCAGATCCGAGCCGACGGCATGCTGCACACCTTGTGTGGGACCCCAGCTTACGTCGCACCGGAGATCTTGACAAAGAAGGGATACGATGGAGCTAAGGTGGACGTGTGGTCATGCGGCGTCATCCTCTTCGTGATGAACGCCGGTTACTTGCCTTTTAATGATCCCAATCTCATGGCTATGTACAGGAAGATCTACAACGGTGAGTTCCGTTGTCCTAAATGGATGTCCATCGATATGAAACGGTTCATCTCTCGACTCCTGTATACGAATACCGATACGAGGATCACCCTTGATGAGATCCTTAAGGATCCATGGTTCAGGAAGGGTTACAAAGAGCCCAAGTTCCATGAGGAGCAACCCAAGGATGAATCTCGGGCCTCAAGCTCGAAGTTGAATGCATTTGATTTGATATCTTTCTCCTCGGGTTTAAACCTGTCGGGTTTGTTGGATGAGTCTCACGATTACGGTGAACGGTTCATATTGAGAGAGTCCCCAGAGAAATTGCTGGAGAAAGTGGAGCAAGTAGGCAAGGATGAGAAATTGAAGGTGAAGAAGAAGAAACGATGGGGCGTTGAATTGGAAGGAAAAGAAGGGATTTCTGGGGCAGCTATTGAAGTATACCAGTTAACCGATGAGCTGGTTGTGGTGGAAACCAAAAGAACAGGCAGTGATGCTCAATGGTACAAGGAACTCTGGAACAACAAGCTGAGACCTGCCTTAGTGGGAAATTAGCCGTACGTA
This sequence comes from Kokia cookei, assembly GCA_039519145.1. Taxonomy (NCBI): domain Eukaryota; kingdom Viridiplantae; phylum Streptophyta; class Magnoliopsida; order Malvales; family Malvaceae; genus Kokia; species Kokia cookei. Next base: position 35,160,700 of record CM076900.1, on the reverse strand, counting down.
GTGGTTTGGCTTTTGTGGGAACATAGAGATGAAGTCTTGTTGATTTCAATATGGATGCATTTGCTATTGTTGTTGTTCTTATTGTTATGAATTGATTGATGAATGATGCGAATAAATAGAAGAATACAGACAATATATGCATCAGCAATAGAGGAATTTTCCTTCCAAGGCAGAGCAGAAGGAGAAGGATGAGTGAAACTTACTACTTCATACAGAAGTTAGTATGACAATCATAGTAGTTATTATGATTATGTAAGTTGCTGTATGTTAGCAGCATTTTGGTGGAGTAATAATAAAGATAACTGGGAGGAGATTAACAAAATTCCCATCCCCAACATAAAGTTCACCATTGGATGTCTCTTGCTTTTATTGTGTTGTGTTGTATATACCTTTCCTTTTGGTGTATATAAGAGAAGTGCAGCCAAATAGAATACTGGGTTATATAAATAATAAAGGGATGGATTTATATTGTTTTTCTTTAATTTCTTTAATTCATAATCCTCAGTATTGCATTAATGTTTCTATGTACTTCTAATGTTGCTGAGGCCTATACAATTGTTGGGGCTGGAAAAATTGCTTAAGCTCAGAAATCTGGGCACAAGTTTGAAATGGTGTTTCTGCATAAATTGGTATGGTGCTCAGCCCAAGTCGCCATTCTGAAACACTCGTTTATCTCATGGCTTGTTGTTGCTGTTTGAGATTGGTTACTGACAAAGAGTTGGCTGATATCATGGGGCTGCAAGGTTCTCCCAGATTGTTTATTGCGTGCAATAATATTGAAACTAGAGATCATATCTTCCATGACTGTTCTTCAAACAGATATGGGGTGGCAAGAGAAAATAGTTTGGATTGCTCGGGTTTCAATAGGTGAGTCACTTCTTCCTGTAATTTTAAGGCTTGCCTGGGCCCTGGAATGTGTTCATCTACATATTTGTCAAAATAGGAACAATAGGCTACATGGAAGGACAGCAAAGCAGACCCAAGAGCTCTTTCAACTAATCCAGAGAGCAGTTCCTGACAGAATATTTGGCTACAAGTATACTCTCAACAACCAAGAACAGTGTCACTGCCGCATACATATGCTTCTTTGGATAATACAACTTGGTACTTATCCGGAAAAAAAACAGGGGCTATACAATAGTATGACTACTGTTTCTCTAATTTTCTCTGGTGGGCAGCCAGCAGTCTCCTCCCTCTTTTTATGCATGTACTTAGGGTGGGTGGGTGAGTTTGGATGGGCAATATCTGTATTTGTTATTAGTGTAAAAATAATGATGATAATAAAATTAAATATTGTAATATTACTGTAACGTGAGACAACTAAACACATTTTACTTCACTGTCCATTCAAACTCATCTTTAAAAGCGGTGCATACAGGTGGACTTAGACAGGATTTCTTCGAATTCAGATTTTGTTGGGTTCGAAATTTTTCGGGTTGTAAGTATATTCCTAACTGCTGCAGCCTGATACTTATTGCTAGCAAAAGGCCATATAAACCACGCAATCCCTTGAGTTACTACTTGCAATTGCAAAGCACCAGGCCTTAGTTGCGTAACCTTCCTCCACTTCCAGTTTCATCTTATAAGCCTGAAGATAAAAGAGAGTTTATATGTCTGGCCCAAAAGAAAAGCTTACTAGTAAAAATTATTTATGGGTCAATCAATCCATTTACTTAGCAACAATGTCTGGCCCAAGTACTTTCAACTCCTCCAACTTCAAATTAGGGTGAACCACCACCATTAACTAAAAACATACAGAAAGCGGCAAAGGTTATACTTGCCGGTCGTTCATGGAGGTTTAAGAAAATTTGTTCATAAGGTACGATATCGTTTTCCGTGTCTTCCAGCTTTTGTTCCTATATTTGTGTTCCACTGAAGTGGGAAGTTGAGAATGTCTAAAGAGGCAGGCTTAAATCTTAAGCTCAACAAGAAACTAAAGGTTTCTTCGGGGAAACCTAAAAATTACATTAACAGGGATGCAACTAAACCTAGTGTTGAAAATGACGGTGTTATCGGTGGGAAGACCAACTCTGGAAGTAGAAGACTTAAGGATGATGGGAGAAGAATAAGAGTTGATTCTCGTAAGAATTTAGCGGCAACCCATAAGAAGGTCAAGGGTGACTTAAAAAAAGAGAGAAAAAGCAATGTCAAAGCTTCTCCTCCCTTAGAGAGAGCTACTTCTCGTAACCCTAAGAATGGCGGCACTAGAGCAAAAGAAATAGAAATAGATAGTACTCCAAATGATTCATCAAAGAAACATGCCAATGCCAATGCCAATGCCAATGCCAATGCCAATGCCAGAGCCAACTCAACTAAAAAACTAGTTCGGGTTAGAAAAAGCTTGAAAACTGATTCAGAAGCCGTAGATGATAAGCCGAAGAAAAAAAAGCGGGTAATCCGGTTAGATCCTTATGATATCTCAAACAAGCGGCTTGATGATGGCATTGCAACTGATGGTCAGACTTTTTTCCAACTTGCGTGCTGTTCTTATATTTGCACCTTGTTTGGAGTGGATTTTTTCTTAAACTTTGTTTCTTGTTGCTGTTTGGTTATTCCTGTCTAGAAAGTAAAAAGGACAAGAAGAAGGATTTGGAGGAAAATGCTGCCATGTCAAAGAATGCTCAATTCCGTGGAATACAGCCCAGTCCCTCCATCCTTTCCTTTGTGGAAGATAATGTAATTTGTATGCGCAGTGCCTTGAGATGTTTGAACTGCACATTCCCATCATTTCTTGCTACCATTTTTCTGCATTATGACTTCTGGTAATTCCATTTACAGTTGTTAGGGCGTAGACGCTCTATTGAGATACAGAGAGCAGGCTATAACACTGAGCTTTCTGCCCCATTAGATAATATCCCTTTTTCTACCAATACGGAAAGGGAACGCATTGAGGAAAATGTATGTTTTTCATTAATGCGATAATTAGCTAAAAGTTCTTCATTTTGCTGTTTTGTTCATTTATAGGCCATGTCTTTGCAGATATTTAGGAACAAGTTGCAGTTTTTCGCTGCTGCAAAGGTTTCATCTTCATTTCCTGCTCCTAATATTCCTGAGATCGCTTTTGCAGGTAGACACTTGAGATATTTTTCATTTTTTCCTTCCAGATTTGTTCGTTTTATTTTATGTTTTGCTGCTTTCTGGTTACCGTTCGCCCTTTATCTTGATGGCTTCAAAAGTTTTCATTTCCTTGGTATCACATGTTAAGGTCTCATTTACCAATTGCAAGAGTCTATAATTTTCAGTGTCTACTATAAGTCTCAAATGGGAAAGGTGTGCACAGGAGCTATGACAACCATGCTCTCTGTATCTGTACTCTTTTCAAGATTGCCTGAAGGGCCTTATGATAAAGCTGCTGGAATGACTATTTTTCTTCAGTGTGTGCTTTCTTTCATAATCCAAGTTAATGAGTTTTCTGAGAGATGGGATTATAATGTTAAGCTGGTTTCACACTTTGCTGATTATCAGGGTGCTTTTTTTTATGACCCATATGACTACTTGTTGTAGTCTCAGAAAGCTTATATACATTTATTCACGTTAAGAATTATACATCTTTATTTCCCTTGTCAGGGAGGTCAAATGTTGGGAAGTCATCTCTACTTAATGCACTTACCAGACAATGGGGTGTTGTACGGACATCAGACAAACCAGGCCACACTCAAGTGCTCCCAATTTTCTTAAACTGTGTTTTAGTTTCCTGGGAATTTATCTATTTTGTTGAAGTTACAAAAGCTGTTTTGTTGCAGAGTATTAATTTCTTCCAGTTGGGATCGAAGCTTTGCCTGGTTGATTTGCCTGGCTATGGCTTTGCTTATGCAAAGGAAGAAGTTAAGGAGGCATGGGAAGAGCTTGTGAGTGCATGATATCTGGATCCAGCCTTTTCCTGCAACTGCTTCATATATATATGCATTAGTCTTTGCATTTTTAACACCTTATTGGTGACGAACACCATAATTAAATCTGTGAGAGTTCTTAGTTATTAGGTTACTTTTGAGTAGTGAGCATGATTCATTTTGTCAGTTGTTGGATGAGGTAGACATTTGCTTTTGCTGAACCAATCAAGCGTTAGGCAAGTTTTGTGTGTACTGATAGTTGACAGTGGGAGGCTGAAATTATTGGCTTGGAATGTTTCCTGAGTTGAAAATTTGAGAACTGACTTGGTTAAAGAAATCTGAGTCTAGGCTTTAGGGTTTTTCCATCTTGCTAATTTCTTGTCAAAACCAATTAGGTAGGACTTAACCTCTTGCAATTAAGATACTTTGTTAACTGTTAAAACTTGCAGGTGAAGGAGTATGTTTCAACAAGAGTTGGTCTAAAACGAGTGTGCCTGCTCATTGATACAAAGTGGGGTATGAAGCCTAGAGATAATGAACTCATTGATATCATGGAAAGGTAATATTTTTTCCATATCAAATCGGTAACTTTTAAGCCTGCAATTCTATTTTCTTTGCATAAAAAGTATAAGGTATGGAATGTAGTGGAAACTTAATTTGGTATAATAGTTTCATCTCATTTGGTATAATAGTTTCGTCAGGATTTTGTGTGATAAGATTTAAGTCAAGATTCATTATTTGGTAAAGATGAAAGGACCCGCCTGGCAGTGATGTCAAGGCGAGCGCTAAGGCGCAGCACAATGGCCATTACTGCCTTAGCCACCTCAAGGCGAGGTGACTTCCATCAGGCGAGCGTCTGGTGCGCTTTTTGGGCACCTTTGTTGCAAAGCCAGGTGCAAAAAAAGCGCGCCTCACTAAAGAACCGTTCCATTCCCCTGTTTATCTTTTTTTTTTCATTTTGACTTTTAAAAGAAAAATATACTAAATGACTTTTTTAATTAATTGTTGACCTAATTTTATTATATAAAAACCTAGTTAGCTCTTAAAAGTTAAAAACTTTTCAAGAGAAGATGAAGGAAATTTAGAGCTAGTTTTTTATAATATATTTAATTTCGTTCTTTTGGTGTTTTATTTTACAATACATTAAGTAAATTATTAAACATAAACTATTGAACAATGTTTTGAATCTATAAATTGAACTATAGTAAAATTTATCTTTCTTTTACTCATTAATTAGTTCTTGTTAATTATATGTATTAGTTACATATGTTTATATACATTTTACATATATATTTATATTTATATGTATATGCTTGGCCCTCAGGCTATATAGGGGTCTTAGCGCCTCGGGTGCGCCTGCCACCCTTGACAACATTGCTACCTGGGGTTGGGGGGGCGGGGGTTAGATCATTATTTGCCAGTTTGGTGGCAGTATGGTATGACCATGCTGCAGTCTTGCATGTTTGTTCATGTTTTTGTATACAAGGAACATTAACCACACTAAGAGTATTACATGTATTTGTTTGTTTTGTTGATTTTTCGTTTATTAATATACAGATCTCAAACAAAATACCAGATTGTCTTAACCAAGACAGATACAGTGTTCCCAATTGATGTGGCACGTCGCGCAATGCAAATTGAAGAGGTGCTTTGATGCATTGATGTTTATGTTTTGATTGAAATTAGCATCTTGCATTTGAGACTGACCAGATTCTAAAATCCTTTTGTTTTTGCAGGGCCTCAAGGCAAATAGATCTGTAGTTCAACCTGTGGTATGAAGAAACAAATTTGTTTACGCATTTGATGTACAGTGAATTATTGAGTAGGAGGCCAATGTACATGAATTTTGGTTTTATTTCAGATGATGGTGAGCTCAAAATCCGGAGCTGGTATCCGAAGTTTAAGAACCGTCCTCTCTAAGATTTCTAGGTTTGCCAAGATCTAATTGTGGCAGATGCAACTACTTCAGTGTTGGCAGGTGGACCTGCTCTTGTCGTTGGTGTCAGCTTGAAGTTATTTAATCAATTAGGAATTGATATTATTATGTAGAGGTATTGGTGGGGTGTCTCACTCTTTCTGTAGCATCGGATGAAACTGTGAGGGATTTTTATGATTGTTTTTCTTTCTTTTTTCTGTTTTTGTAAGAAGAAAGCTTTAGGGATGAGATGGTATTTTCCGGAAAGAAAAGCAAAATGAAGTAGTGCGTTGAAAAATTGTTACGTGATGAACTAGAATTGGTATTTGACAAGTGAAAGGTGATTGATCCAGGAGGGGGCCATTTGTGTGGAGCCACCATGACCAAAAATGTCAGAGAAAAAGGAATGCCACTTTTGCCAACAAACTTTCTACAACTGTTTCGGGGCTTTTTCTTATACTACAGAAAAAATATTTGCAAAGATTATTAATCTTTTGAAGAGTTTAAAAACTGCGCCAAATACTTTTTTTATATTATTAACAAATTATTGGTTAGGATTTTGTGTCCACAATACAGTCATCCTCCTTGTAATTTTCAAATTTGATTAAATAAACATAATTTCATAATTAGTCTATCATATCTTAATACATAATTTGATATGTAAGTTTGAGATTTTTTATTAATGTATTATTTGCGTCTTTTTTCGTCGCATATGGTACTTGAAGTTACTAGTGTTAATTTTTTAATGTTTAATTTTAGTTTTAGAGTTGAGTTAGAGAAAATTTATAAGTAATGAATTTTTATCAAATTAATCTTGAATTCGAATTAAATCACATCCTTTGGTTGTATCCGACAAATTAAACAATTTCACAATTAATGTTAAATTTATTCTATTAACAAAATTATGAAATATTTAAACCTAATAATATTAACAATTGACTTTCATTGAATCATCTCTAAAATCTAAATTAAGCACTAGCAGATGTCTCACTCTTCAAAAGGTTAACAAATGTCTTATAGATCTCCAAGTTAGCTCTAGTGGTGTTTTTAAACTCTTCAAAATGACATGTTCAGGTCCATCTATTAATACAAGTTGTCTTTTCGTATTACAATTCGATCACGTAATACCGCTTAATATTAGTTAAATGTTAAATAACTAACGAGTCAATATTTGTTTTCATTTTGTTTTGCGTGCAAAAACATTGAGAATAAAAGCATAGACAAAAATGCAAGTGAACATACACAATAAGTATTACACTTAGGACATCCGATCCAACAATGCAACCTAATAGTTATATAGTTAAGGCATAAAAGCAAAAAGTTTCCAAGTTGCTAAGATCTATTTATGGACATAAGTAAGCATCCCACTCATGGAATCAAAAGTTTGATCAAGCAGTAAAGACTTGAGGATTTGAGCAAAACGTTGATGAACCTTGTGTTTCTAAATCCATGAAGGATGGGAAGATGATATCTCTCATTTTATGCGTCAATGATATTATACTAATAAGAAATGATGTAGGGACATTATCATTGATAAAATTATATTTAACTCGACAATTTAGCATGAAAGATTTGGACGAGGCTAATAAATGTTTTATTGTATTAAATATAATTTTTAAATTTATATTTTGGGTTGGGTTATTTAGTTTGATAAGTTATTTTAAGTTTTAGACAATGGATTTAATTATTATTGGATTAGTTATTTAATATAAATATATATAATTATTATTTAAGATATATACTTAATTTTAATAACATAATATATTTGGATCGGACCGAACTTGAACCAAAAATTTTATCCAAAATCTGACCCATATAAAAACGAGCTTTAAATATTATTGGAACTCATTTTTTGAACTTCATATTTTTTTTCAAACTCTCTTACCTTAATCTATGACAATTTTAAAATTTATAATCAATATTTACCCTTTAATTGAATTTAGAGAGGTTAATCATTAAGTTGGTTCATGTGAATATCTTAAGAAACAAAATAAATAAATAAAGCAAGCAAGAGAGAGAAAGGAGGAGGGAGATTTGGAAGAAAAATGTGTCCGCTGAGGCTGATCCTCATTTTCCTGTCGGCAACACTCGCCGGATTTTTCCTCGTTAGAAACATCAAATGCCACCCCCAAACCAATAATGACGATTATCCCCGCCCCAACAACAATAACTCCCACTCTGCCTTCTCCAAGGTTTCTTCTTCTTCTTTTTCTTCTTCTTCTTCTCTGTTTTCTTCCTCCGCTTGTAATTAACAGTCACTGCTTCAATTTGTTGGACTAGGTTTGGGCAGCTATAGAATCGGGATTCTGGGCATCTCTTGACATGGCAAGTGGTCGTTACTTGTGGAGGCATCTGGTTTCCTCAAACAACAAGCCTTCCTCTTGATTCTTTCAAAAAACCATTCTTTGGTGGGTCCCTGCTGTTTCCCATTCTTCTACTACTGTTGTACATATCTCCTGGATCTTTTGGATGCATTGTGGGAATTGAACTTCTTCTCAACTTATACTGTTTGTTAAGGGATTTCTTTGTCTGCTTTGCTTTGGAACTAGTCATTTTTCTTCTCATTATACCCTACTCTGTCAGTTTTAAGTTGTCAAATTTCTTCGTTTCCTTGAATATTTGTTCCTCCTACACAGATTTCGTGTCAACCTATGGGTATCTGATGTCTAAATAAACTATGAACAAAGACCTTATTATGACTTTGTTCTTGGACTCAGTCTCAGAACATCCAATGGGTTCATAAATGAGTCAATCTTAATGCTTTTATCAAAGGGGTCGGAACTCAGAACTTCCTAGGCTTAACTGCTCTTTTCAGACTTATAATCTGTATCTTGGTTAACCATAAATTACTGGGGCTGTAGGATTGAACAGTTTTATATATAATTGAAAGCTATTGGAAACATGTATTTCACTTCTCTATGCATCTTGTTGTTTGTGGAAATATTGTCAAAGCCCAAAAAATCTTGAAATGTTACTCTGAATAAGCACCTTGTTGTTTCTGAACTATATATGTGCATATATCAGGTTTTGGTGGTTGCCGACTTGCAGTTTGTTACTGACACCATGTATGTAACTATGGCTGGTGTTGATGTTACAAAGTAGCTTTCCTCTTGATCAAGGATCTGGCTCAGGAGATTGCCTTACTGTCTGTCTGTACTTTTTTTCTTTGAATGGTTGCCATTTATTCTTTCTTCAACCTTTGGTTTCACTAAATTAGATTGGCTTAACTAATAATGATCCTCAATAATTTCAATAACTTGTATTTATTCACTTCTAGATACTAATAAGAGAAACTTTCTACGAATTCTGAGCGGCAATGCATGAAAATGATGGATGCCAAGAATAAATAATATATTGTCTTTGTTATGACCATACTAACTTGTGGAGCTTATATGAAGTAATGGCGGATGATGCAGTGAAATAAGGCATGATAAGAACTGCGGGTTTCGGTTATCTTGTGCCATACTTATGGTTGTGGATATTGGATGCTACCTTCGAAAATTACATAAACAAAGTAGATAGTTGTAGCTGTGAAAATTCTACTTTGCTTCTGTAGATTCATGGTTATGCATGTTCAACTCATTGGTTTTTGTGAGAACGAGGACTGATGAAGTAGAGACGTTTGGAAGTGACATTGTGAATTGTGATTCAACTTATATGGTATTAGCTATGGTCATTGTGATAATGACGATCTGACTTGGGCCGAACAATACATCTAAGCATTGTCTCTCATGTGAGTTGTCTTTCGATTCTTCCAAGAGTGACTCTACTAAGAACCTGAGTGCTTGAAGAGGCGACGAGTTCACAAAGAGGGAGCAACTCAATTGGCGAATCATTTGAACACGGGCCTTATAGCGTATAGGGCACATAAGGGTGAGAATCCTAGGCACTCATGCTCTAAGAACACATTGTCTTTTCAAACCATCTCTTCAAGCACTTAGGCTTTGATAGAATTATTTTGGACTCCTGATAGAGTCAGAAACAAAATCCCCATGGAGAACAATACCTGATGTGGTTGGTAACATCTTTTCAGTGCATCTATTACTAATATTTACAATGAAGGTGACATTTTAAAATTAAAAAATTACTCACTTATATCCACATTTATATATAGCTGTGAATGTCCTAACAAAGCAAAGCTAAAGGCAAAAGACATGTGGTGAATGGTGATTGGGGACAACGCTATCAATCATTTACCATATTTAGCTTTTGGGACATAAAAAACGTGAATCCGAACACATCCTAATGATCAGATTTCATCAAGCACACTTGCCATCTTTGAATTCAAAAGCAGTTACATTTGTGGTCCGCTTGGCCATCTATCGGTACTACTTGGACCGCACATCCTACCTAATCATCCCATTTATGATCATCATCATCATCATCCATGAATAAAGCAGTATTATGATCTACCTTCAACAACGTTAACTCACACATTTTCTTTATTACAAATGGAACTAAAACAGGTGCCGCATGTGATTCAATGGTTGTCAGTCTGATGGTTACACTAGTCTTTCAGAAAAGTTATCTTTTTTGGCTTGACTATGATTCCAGAGTTTCAAACAAGAATATGAACGATATACTCAAAATCTCAAGTGCTGTCAGCATTAATGCCAATTCATTCATCTAATAACGCAATTTTTGGATATGTTAAGCAGAGATTAAGGGAGGTGGGAATTGTACAAATAGGGTGATGGGGAATGGTTTGGCAGACGACAGTAATTTTTACTGAAACATGATTAATACAATCATAGGAAGAACAAACAAATGTTCGAATACATAGTACGGAAATGTACAAACATAAGGTATCTTAAGAAATGATCAGTTTTAATACTTGTCAAAGCTGCTGCTAGAAGTAGAGCTAGAATCATTCTGTTGCTGATGCAGCTGCTGCTGTTCCTCATGTTGCAGCTGCTGCTGTTCCTCATGTTGCAGCTCCTGCTGTTGTTGATCACCTTGCCAAACCCAAACAATATCTTGGAGAGCAGGCCTCATTTCCTCTTTTAGTATCTGCTGATATTCCAAAGTGTCTCCGTTAGATTTCTTAATCTCCACCAGATGAAAAGTCGGAGTCACTTCAAAAATCTCCGCATCAATCGACAGGATCCCCTTTCTACCCTCCTTTAGCCTTTCCATTTTCAGCACACCTGCATCTTTCTTTTTCACCTTTAGTCTCAAATGTCTAGCAGCTTCTTCCAGCTTAGAGATGACGACTGAGGCAGTTTGTCTGGTTGAGAACCTCGTTTCTCTCTTTTCAGAAACTCCGTCAAACAATCCTGACAGATCAAACTCACAGATTAGATCAAAAGCATTTAGACTTGGAAGTTGAACTGATTCTTCTTTAGTCTCAGCATTGTCATTGCTATTCCCACAAGGAGCAGAGGGACCCATGTCCGGAGAAGCTTGCTCGTTTTCCTTTTCCAATTTTTTCTGTTCGACATTCAATCCTCGTTTAAACCAAGCACTTCCCCTGATCTTAGACATTGAAATCCTAGAAGTGGGGTTTGGATCCAACATCTTACACACTAACCTGCGTGCTTCTAAAGGGAACCAGCTAGGGAATCTGAACTCCGCTTTGCCAATTTTCCTATACAACTCCATCAAGTTTGAATCATGAAATGGGAGATAACCTGCCAATAACACGTATAACACCACTCCACAAGACCAAACATCAGCTGCTACTCCATCGTAACCTTTTCTGTTGATCACTTCAGGAGCAACATATGCAGGAGTACCACAAGTAGTATGAAGCAGGCCATCTTGGCGCTTTGATTCTGCTAGCGCACTTAACCCAAAGTCAGAGACCTTTAGATTCTCATCGTCATCCAACAGTATGTTCTCGGGCTTTATATCACGGTGAAAAACACCCCTACTATGGCAAAAATCCACTGCATTGATCAGCTGAATAAAATACTTTCTTGCAACATCAAACTTTAATCTGCCATTAGCAACTTTGTTAAAGAGCTCTCCACCTTTGCAGTATTCCATAATAAAGAAAATCTTACTTTTGGTGGCCATTACCTCATAAAGCTGCACGATATTAGGATGTCTAGCAATTCTCATCACTGAAATCTCTCGCTTGATCTGATTAATCATCCCAACCCTCATGACCTTGTCTTTGTCTATCACTTTAATGGCCACACTCATGTTGTTTCGTATACTCCTTGCATAATATACCTTTGCAAAGGTACCTTGGCCAAGTAACCGACCAATCTCATACCTTTGTGTTAACACACTTGGTTTATTTTCCATTCCAAACTAACCTAATATATAGAAATATCAGCTAACCCTGGCAAGCAAAACTTATGTAATTTACACAGCAGGTCCGGTATTATAATGAGCTCAACCGTCTCCACAAAGTTCACATAATACCAGAAAAGGCGCTCTCGTAGCACTTATATGCCAATTCTGATTCTGTGCATGGAGAGTTAATGATGGTTCGCCAATAACTCCAAATCCAGAATCATCAAAGATGAAAAAGGATCGCAAAGCTGTAAGCTCATCAACTTCAAAAATGGAATTTTGAACGATGAGGCACATCTTCCTGCATTCCCAGGCTTTTTACCCTCTCTTTGGAAACCAACTTGAGAACGCTGAAAGGATTTACCAGAGGATATTCGAAGGACCCTCAATCAGAATTTTACAATTACTTGTCAGAATTAGAAATTGATTCAAAACCTGAAAATTGAACAATTATACACCCTCAATATCTTAACTTCGAAAACATAAACCAAAAAAAGAAAAAAACATAGATGGCCGCAGAAAAGTTCATCATTTCCAGCTATTGCCCACAAATTAAATTCAGTTCAATTAGAATACAAGATAGCAAGATATTCAATATTCATTGTGCAAAAAAAAAAAAAAAAAGAGGACAAGTTTTAACCCAAAACGTAAAATATTTCATTCAAGATGGACGAAATAACAAGCCAATCAATACCCCACCATCAAAGCATAAATCAAATGGCAATAAGTAGAATCAAAGAAGGCAGATTCAATAACAAATCCCTCATAATAAAGAAATACCTCTTTTTTCTGGGTTTTGGAGGACGAACACTGATCCCAATCTTGATGCTTTATTTTTTGACAGGATAAAAATAATCAGAGCTTTGTTTAATTATAAGGTTTTGTATTTTTTTAAGTTAAAATATGCCTATAGTCCCTTTGCTTTTGAAAATTAGGAATTTAATCTCTATATTTGTATTTCTAGTAATTTAGTCCCATTATTTTTCAAATTTCAAAATTTTGATCCAATGGTTAATTACAACATTTTTTTAATTACATGACTACTAAGTGAGTAGTTTTTTAGGGATGAGCAAAATTCGATTTGATTCGAAAAAAAATAAAAATGTAAATTTCGAGTTATTTGAATTATTCGAATCAATTTGAATAAGTAATTTGAGTTCGAGTTCGAATCGAGTTGAATTTTACAATTCGAATAAATCGAAAAAATCGAACAATAGATTGATGTAAATAACTTTTTGGTCCTTGTCAAGTTTAAAAATAAGCAAATTGGTCACTCTAAACAAAAATTACAAAAAAAAAATCAAAATATTTATAAAAATTCCAAAATTTATATATTTTTTAAAAATTATAAAAATTTCAAAAAAAATAAAGAAAGTTAAAAATTTAAAACTTTTATAGAATAACAAGTTAATTAATAATTCAAGTTTATCATATTAAAATATTATTATTATTATTTTTCTTTGAAAAAGTTTTCAAATATATATAGTTTCAAATTTATGTGCTCTAATGTGAAATTAGTTATATTGTAACAAGATTTTAATTTGACATGTTTAATTTTTTAATTTAACTTGAATAATTTTACTCGGTTTGATTCGACTCGAATTTCATTTTTCAAATCGAGTTAGGATGATAAAATAGGACTCGTCAACTTAAAATTTTTTCACTCGATTTGATCGATCGCTCACTTTTAATTTTTTAGTCAAACAAAAAAATTTAACAAAAAAAAACAGTCTTAACAATTGGACTTGAATTTTGAAATCTGAAAAGGAGAAGAGTAAATTTTTAAAAATACAAGTACATGGACAAATTTTCTAATTTACGAAAAGTACAGATACTAGGCAAAATTTAACCTTTTTAGTTTGGGAAAAATACTAGTTTAAAGTAGTAGAGGAGGTGAGATAGGGTGTGAGCAGGAACATATTAAAAAAATGCCTGTCGAAATCAGACCTTTATTTATTTATTATTAATTAGGAATAAAAATGAAAAAGTGGTCCAGAAATTTCTGATAATACGAAAGGAAATGATAACCGGACAGGCTTTTTCTCTAATACGAGGGACCACTGATATTTTGGTAATTGCCTCACCATTCCTTCTACTTTATATTCTAATTTTGATTTTTAAAGTATTCTTGTATTCTAATTACTATTTTAATCTCTTTTTTTTAGGGTAAAAAGTAATTCGATTTAAATAGAAAATATATAAAAAAAGAAAAGAATCAAGAGAAAAAAAATAAAAATATTTTTTATTAATGTTTTCCTTTTTGTTTTTCAATTTATAAGAATTTTACTAAACTTATTAACAAATATAACTTGTGTTAGTATTGAATTGAGGTTTAATCTTCCTTCATCGCAACATCGACCAACAATTTGTAACGTCCCGACATCAGGTGGTCCAACGTCGTGATGTAACATACTGTTTGGTGTCATCACAACGTGGAGAAATATCGTCACAACGTGGACAAAATCTCGTCACGACGTCGACCTTGTACTTTTCAAACTTTGTAATTTGGTCCTTGTTCGACCTCGAGTTAACTTTAGAGCTTACTAAGTTCATATTAAGTTCGGGAAATGTTTTAAATTTGTTCTGGATGATTTATGTAATTGTAGATATTGATTTTTTACTTGAATTCTCCATTAAATGTCTATAACTGTTTCGTGTTGTACTGTAGCATAGCGATCAAGACAGACTAAGGATGTTACAGTTCAGTCGTGGGACTTTAGTGGAATGACTATAAGATTAAATAGTGTTGTAATTAATAAATAAAGAGTTAAAATTTAATTACAAATTATTTGAACACTAATTATATAAGTTCAATTTATCCCTTTTGCTAGCTTAGTACAACTTTTAACGGTTTGCAAATGAATCGGTATGATGAATGAAAAATAGATAATTAGAGAAATAGATCGCATGTATCACAATCCATAATAAATGCGTTTTCTCATCGTACACGAGATGACTTAATAATTAAATTAATTTCTTTGAATTATTATTTAATTGATTAGAATTACATAATTGAGTTTGGAGTGAAAGTTAAATTAATTAGTCATTACAATTTTGGTGAACAAGTTAATTAAATTTATTTTTACTCATAGATTCTCATGCGATAAAGTCGTTATGATTTTAACAAAATTAGAATTGAGTAGAAAAAAATAATTTAATTAGAAATTCAATTAAATTCATTTAAATAAATAACATTTTTGGGAATAAAATATAGTTATCGAGTTAGCGAAATTATGTAAGTTGATTTAAAGATCAAATAACATGTATAATTGTACCCAATAAAAAAAAGAAGAAGACATGCCTAGGAGCCCTTACTCTCGGAGACTAGGTGTGGTTGACCCTAGATACTCCCAAAAGAGAATATTTGTAGTTTTTTAATTAAAATAATATTATTTATTTTACCCTTGTTCTACCCGAACTCTTGTATTTCTCTCTATACAAAGGGACATAGCATAAGTCGTTAACACGCAATAATGAGCGTCAATACCTTGTCGGAAAATGGTTAAAATTTATTCCAACTTAAATTCTATTTACTAGAGAGCCCAATTTACCTTGTCAGTATGGTATTCTCCTTTTCCAGAATTAGAAGTACATTCACCAGAATTAGAAGCTTTCACAAAAGCAGTAGGGCTTCTGATAACAGTCTTCCCCTTGTCAGTGTGGTATTCTCCTTTTCCAAATGACCATTTTCCTTCAAAAGTTGACACTCACATATCATACCTTCTCCAATTTTCCCACATGATGTTGTAAGTCCTCAAGAATTCGTCATTAGAACCACCATCAGAATTTTCATCTGAATCAACCTCTGATCCTTTCACAGTACTGGCTGTAAAGGCCACAAAGTTGTTGAGATGGTCTTCATCTGAATCTGAGTTGCTAGATGTCTCTTCATCACTCCAAGTCATGCATAACGATTTCTTCTTCTTTAGAGTCAGACTCAATGTGATCATATCCATGAAACTCATAGCACTGAACATTTATTTTTGGGTACATTCGTGATAGATTCAAAATTCTTTATCCTCCTTGATTGCTTCTTACAAGCCTTGTTGAAGTTTTGTGTGATACTTCCAAATTTCTTCAATCGTAGTGTTGTGGGAAGTTGGCACTTCCTCTCCCACCTGGAGAGCAATATTTCTCTCATCCTTTGTCTTGTTGTGTCTGGCCTCATCAAAATCATTTCGAAAGTTTGTAGCGAACCAACGAGTTCATCGTTTGCCAACCTCTCAAGGTCTTTAGTCTCCTCTATAACAATGACCTTAATAAAGAATCTCTCAAGAAGAGATCTCAGTAGTTTCCTAATAAGCTTCGTATTGAAATATTTTCACCAAAAGCAAATGTATGATTTGACAGATCATAGAGTTTTGCATTGCATCCTCAAGGTTTCAAATCTGGAGCCCATCCTCAACATTTTAGATTGCTTGACATTGTTAGCTCCTTCATGGCCAGCCTGTGGAACATCCCAAACTGTTTTGGAAATAACACACTTCGCAATTCTCTTGAACTCTTGCAGATCTACACTCCAGAAGATGGCGAACAATGCTTTGGAGTTGTCATTGGCAAGTCATTCTTCTTCACTTGTCCATTGTACCTTGGGCTTAGCTACTCGTCCATCTTTAGTGTCAATCATAGGAGACTCCTATCCTGTAAGAATTGAGTGTCAAGCCTCCTCATCAATGGATTTGATGTAGGCTTTCATTTGTGCCTTTTAGTAGGCATAATGACCAATATTCAACATTAGAGGACGAGTAGTTGATGATCTTTCCATAACTTGTAGTTAGCAACACCAAGAATCTCCACTAGTTATGTTATGTGGAAGGCTCTAATATCAATTATTGACCTGAAACAGTTGTTAAGTCTACAAGAAACAAAATATAAGTAGAAGTGATCACTTTTGCAAAAATTGCAACAAGCACAATGAAAACAGGAATAACAAAATTATTTACGCAGTTTACTTTTTTTATGTCTATAAGCCTAGCTCAGTTAGATGAATTCACTATTCTTGAAACAAATACAACAACTGATCTTAATTTTAACACACCTAGTGAAGAATCCTTACTATTGTACTTCAAACATTAGACCTCTCACTACTAAAATTTCTCCCTCAGAACTTCGCCTGTAAAACCAACCATACAAAGGTTTTACAATCACAAATGCATTCTCACAAGTAACATTCCTATCTGAAAAGATAACTGCTCTAAAAAATCAATCTATCAATCTATACAAGTCTCTCAATTATATAAGATTTTTTGAGATTTGCTAACATAATTAAGATCAATAAGAATCCCTTCTAAGCAACAACTATATTAGCTAAATACAATTTAATATTCAATGACCAAAGTAAAATGAACTGTTGGCAGGTAAGTCTTCAAATTTCGATTTGCTTCAACTTCCTTGATCCAAGGGATTCGATATAATTAATTTGATCCGCTCTTCTATTTATGTTTCTCTAAGCAGATTGATTCTCATTGATGGACTTGAATCATTCTACGATATCAGCACAGTACAGATATTCGATTCAATAAATATTTGCCAATCTTCTAAATATGACAAGCTATTATCTTATCGCAGCGGTGAATGAATTGGTCACTTTCATTAGCACATTTTAGCAACTTCAGCTAACGTTGCTGATCCATTATGTGATTATACCCCTTTAGTTTGTAATTAGTTGTTTAGGCTGCACTTTGCCTTGATTTATTTCCGTTCATTGAAGAGCTTGGAAATCCCTGCTCATACACCATCGTTTTCATATATCTCCTTTGATTACAATTTCCAGCTAACTACTGAATACAATAAAAAGTTAACCCTCATGATGATGGATTGCCATAGTTAAAGATTATTGTTCAAGCTAAGTCCATCAACTGCAGCAATTGATGACATCCATCTCCTTTTATTACAATTTCCAGGCTAGATCAGTACTACTCTCCAGTCCCAATTCAGTTTGCCAGCTAGTCTTGAAATTTAAGGACAGTGATCGCCCTCACTGGTCTGCACCACATTGTTCATTTACAAATGATTAAGGAGCTAGTAAAAGCTTCAGATGGATCTTTATGTTGATTAGGTGTGTAGTAATTAATTACCCCTAGAACCCTTGCCTTTCCTAGCTTAATTTGCTCTTCTCATTGACTTTCCTCCGTTGGTATGGCACATGCTTATGACTGAATACACCATTAATGGGAGGAGGACTATCCTAAGTATCCTATGCAATGCATACTTGGAATATTATGCTTCGCTTCTTGTCTCAACATATATGACATACATGGCCAAAAACACCAATGAAAGAGAGGAAAGCATATGCAAAATTCGTAACTCTGATCTATTCTATTCAAGAGAACATGTTGCAGTGGTAATTAATGTAGAATGTGCATCCCGCACATGAGATGATTAGTGATCCATAATTCCATATCTGTGGCCTCAGATCACCTTTTTTCCAATCTGTTCTTTTCTTTTTTTTGGTGGGGTTGAGATGTAATGATCTGAGTCATTTCCTTATTATAAAATTGAAATGTAGAGCTTGTCAACTTCACAATTATTAAAATAATAATCCCATGATATTCATCATAAAACCATGTAGAATACCAGTTCCCACTCAGCCATATATAGCTCTACTTCACTCGTTTCTCCTTCATTCATATACACAAATCAAAAGTGGCCAAAAATGCAGACAGGCATCTCGTTTTTCTTCACCAGACGTTCAAGCAGAGGGGTGGTGTCTCGTGAAGATTACCATGAAGGAGCAACGGTGGCAATTCCATTCAATTGGGAGTCAGAACCTGGCAGTCCTAAAGTCAAGTCTTGTGAAACCCCCCGCCTCCCTCCTCTAACGCCCCCACCTTCCTACTTTTATGCCACTCCCAAAAGAACATCTGTTAAACAGCATTCTAAGCCAAAACTTCTTAATACCATCTTCCCTAAGCGTCCCAGGAGAAAACCTCGTGTGCAACTTTCTCCTGTTGCTTCTTCTTCATCATCATCCTCGTCAGCTTCTTCATCGCGTTCGTCGTCACCGTGGCCAAGAGCGTATTCCGTGCCATCATCTCCAATAAGTGCATCTAACTTATATGCAGGTAATAAGTTACGAAGGGGAAACCTATTCTCCGGTTCAAGGGCGGCTGACAAGGAAGACCATGAATACGAATACTCCGTTTCAACTCCATGTTTTGGTCGTGGTGGTGGAACAGGTCCTATGTCTCGAGGCTTTTGTTCAACAATGCTCAAGGCATTGCTTAGGGACCAATAAGTTATTATGTTCCATGCTACTATCCCATCTATATATTTCTATGGTTACAGAATC
The DNA here is from genome assembly GCA_039519145.1 of Kokia cookei. NCBI lineage: Eukaryota > Viridiplantae > Streptophyta > Magnoliopsida > Malvales > Malvaceae > Kokia > Kokia cookei. Next base: position 35,141,421 of record CM076900.1, on the reverse strand, counting down.
GAAGTCGTTTTCATTAGTAATTCAAATAGATCCTAATGTTATCTAATTCTTCTACTTCTTTCGCCTACTTGCGCTTTGCAATTGCCTTTTCTCCTTGTGTTGTTCCTTGGATAAAATATAGTATAATGCAATGAATCTATTGACCACTGGTTGGAAATAACACAAAGGAAAAACACAGAAAGGGTTTATTCTTTAGTTTAAGGACATAAAGAACCCTAGTCCTTTCCTTGATGTCTAGGTTAGTCCAAGTGAGATCTTGGTGATTGTCAAGCCATTGATATAGAGAAAATGGCAGCATTGGGTAGGTCTGAGTGTGGCTTGTCTTGAGGCAGGTGAAAAAACCGAAGCAATATCCACGGTATACACTATAAACCAAAGTGGTGGTTTTATTGAGCATTAATTGGAGTTTCAAATATCTACCATGTGACGGCACATGGCAGGCATCAGATGCCTCCGCCATCTTTGGGCCGTCTTTGAGCTTCACTGATTGTTACCATTTCATATATTATATGGGGCTCATGCTCTTGTTGTAATTTAATTATGGTAGCTCCAATTTCTTTATTGGTTAGAAGGTTACGACCTTGGAGTATTGATCAACGTCTATGGCATTTTCAGCTGGAGAAGAGATTCTTTTTCTAACCCCAAACCCATATTTTTTAATCACATGACATTGTCGGCAGATTCAATTTTGGAATACGAGGGGAACAACTTTTGACTTTGTGTTAGGACCGAAGCAACAAAGCTATAGTGTAATATATGTTAATGTATAGGGTCGGGGAATCAACCACTGATGATGATGAAATACTAGATGTAATTGTTTTTAGCCGACCGCCTCGGGGGCTTATTTATTAATTGTTACGAAACAATGTAGACATTGAGATGTTACCTGCAGTATCATGGAAACTTGGCATGCACGATTATATTTCTATACGAATTGACATCATATATTTAATTTCCCGATAAACTCTTCGAATATCCACCGGTGATGGTGTTCCACGGCAAAGGGTGTAATTACATATTTGCACACGCACACGCACTCACGCCCACTGTGCATGAGATCCTTACTGTTTGTACTAGGAATTACTAAAAATCTCTTATCTGTCTCTAAATTCACTAAGGATAATCAGGTTCTCTTTGAGTTTTCACCCTCCAACTGTCAAGTTCGAGATCTGCACACTAAGAAGGTTTTGCTTGAAGGAGTGGTTTTTGATAGGTTATACAAACTACAAGTTCCCAAGACTGATCAGGCAATACAGTCTACAACTCAGTGTCATTCAATTGTGAAGTCAATACCATTGAGTGTTTGGCATGCTAGGCTAGGGCATCCTTGTCTTTCTATACTTAGGAGTGCCTTAGCTCGTTGTAATATTCTTTTTGTTGATAATAAGAATGCTTTTAATTGTGTAGTTTGTCATCTTGGCAAAGAACACAAGTTTCCTTTTTCAGTGTCCGAAACAGTTTACAAAGGTCCACTTCAAATGGTAGCAGCAGATGTCTGGGGCCCTGCTCCTTTGAGTTCTAATGATTTCACTTATTATGTGGCTTTTACTGTCGCTTACACCAGGTATACTTGGCTGTATTTTTTTTGAAGAAGTCGGAGGTAGTAACTGTGTTTCCCATGTTTCATAGATAAGCTGAAAGAATTCTTGGTGTTAAGCTGAAAGTGCTGCAAACAGATAGAGCAGGTGAATTTCAAGCTTTACAAAGATACATGGCACAGGAAGGTATTTTACATAGAAAAACTTGTCCTTACACATCAGAACAAAATGGGCTAGTGGAGAGGAAACATAGGCAAATTGTGGAATCTAGGCTCTCAATGCTGGCACATGCAGGACTACCTTTAAGCTATTGGTATAATGCTTTCAGCAATGCTACATATTTGATCAACAGGCTACCATCTGCCCCTTTAGGTAATGTCTCCCCTTATGAAAAATTGTTCAAGGTCAAACTAGATTATTTACCACTTAGAGTTTTTGGATGCATGTGTTTCCCAAATCTTAGACCTTATAATTCCAACAAGCTTCAATTTCGATCTATGCCCTGTACATTCTTAGGTTACTCACCTACTCAAAAAGGTTATAAATGTAGGGATTCCACAGGTAGAATTTTTGTGTTTAGGCATGTTACTTTTCATGAAAGTGAATTTCCATTCAAGAATTTGACAAACAGTGTTACATCAACACCCATATCAACTGTCAGCTCCAAACTAGTTCTAATTCCTACAGGAAATTCGAATGCACCAGGTCCGACTCCTGAAACATCAAACATGACTCTATCTGAACCTAGTTAATTTAACTCACCCTCTTTACCTTCTATACCAAATCTGTCCTTAGATGCTAATGCTAGTTCTAGCACTTCACCTCACTCTTCTCCACAACAACCACCTTCACCTCCACAACTTCAACCTTCTTTGAGTAATATTCATCCTATGACTACTCGTAGTAAAGCAGGTATTTTTAAGCCTAAAGTTTACATGACCGAGGTAGTAGGTTCATCAAATGTGATGCACTCTAATAGCACCTATACTAATGTTCCTACTGACGTGCATGAAGCTATGAAGTCAGTATAGTGGCAAGAGGCAGTGAACAATGAGTTGCAAGCACTGACTAAAAACAAAACGTGGACTTTGTGTTCTCTTCCAGAATCTAGGAGGGCAGTATGGTGCAAGTGGCTTTTTCGTGTTAAAAGGAAGCCTGATGGATCAGTTGAAAGGTATAAAGCAAGGTTGGTGGCTAAAGGGTTTTCGCAGCATGCTGGTATGGATTTTGTAGATACATTCAGTCCAGTTGTGAGAGCAGTTATAATAAGGACTGTACTGGCACTTACAGTCATTAATGGTTGGCCACTGAGACAAGTAGATATCAACAATGCTTTTCTCAATGGCATTTTGACAGAAGAAATATATATGGAGAACCCACCAAGGTTCAAAGTACATAGTTCAAGTGGAGAGAAACTGGTATGTAGACTTAATAAAGCCTTGTATGGGTTGAAGCAAGCACCTAGAGCTTGGTTTAACACTCTGAGACAACAACTTGTAGAAGGACTTGGTTTCAAAGCCTCAAAAGCTGATCCATCTCTGTTTTATCAAAGGACTAGCTCAGTTACCACGTTTCTCATGGTCTATGTAGATGATATTGTGGTGACTGGTAGTTCAGCAGATGTTATCACTCAGGTCATCACTCAATTGCACAATAAATTCTCTCTCAAGGACATGGGAGAGCTGTATTTTTTCCTAAGAATTGAAGTTGATCTTTCCTTATCTGGCAGCTTATTTCTGTCTCAAAAAAAGTATATCTCTAAGCTTCTATAGAGTACTGATATGATGCAGGCATCCTCCACTCCAACTCTCATGGTTGCTACGCCTAAGTTGGTTGCTTATGATAACAGTCCTTTGGTTGATGTTCATAGATACAGAAGTATAATTAGTAAATTGCAGTATGTGTGTATCACAAGGCCAGAAATATCTTTTTGTATGAATAAACCTAGTCAGTTTATGAATGCACCATGTGAGTCTCACTGGAAAGCAGTGAAAAGAGTGCTGAGGTACTTGAAGGGAACATTGGGTTATGGATTACTTTTTAAAGTAGGTCAACTGGAGTTAGTTGGTTATTCTGATACTGGTTGGGCATCAACTGTTGAAGACAGAAGGTCCACAACAGGTTACTGTATTTTCTTGGGATCCAATCCAGTAGCATGGTCGTCTAAGAAGCAAGGTGTGGTCTCAAGGTCTTCCTCTGAGGCTGAGTATAGAAGTTTGGCAAATTGTGTGTCTGAACTAATGTAGATTAAACAGTTACTTGAGGAGATTGGTATATCTATCAAACAGCCTCTCATTATTTGGTGTGACAATACTTCAATAGTTGCTATGGCTGCAAACTCCACTCACCATGCAAGAATAAAGCATGTGGAGATTGATTATCATTTTGTTAGAGAAAATGTTCTTGATGGGTTAGTTCAAGTTAATTTTGTGCCATCTGAAAGTCAACTAGCTGATGTGTTGACTAAGCCTATTACCCCTAAACAGTTTGTTCGTTTTAGGGAGGCACTTCAAGTTGTTTCAGGTAGAGAAGAAAGCCTTGATTATCCTTAGTGAATTTAGAGACAGATAAGAGATTTTTAGTAATTCCTGGTACAAACAGTAAGTATCTCATGCACAGTGGGCGTGAGTGCGTATGCAAATATGTCTTTCCAGTTTTTACAACAGGTAAGGATAATCCATTACCAACATATACCTTACCTGAACTAGTGTAGAGTGCAGATTGATCTAAGGTATAAGTAGAGTTTGTCAAATGATGTGTGGCCCCTGAATCTGGATACCAAGCATTATCACCCACTGATTTAGGGGTTGCAATACAAGCTTGAGCATTAGTTGGACCTGTCTATGTTACTGCACAAAAAGGATTAACCAGATTACTTGGAGACTGTGAATTAGGATTGTACACCCAGTTACCATATTGAGGAGATGAAACTGGTGAACTAAATACAATAGGCTAAGGCCCCCATCCCAATCCAGAAGTATTGCTACCAAACATACAAACATTGGATTGAGGTTTGAATGTAGGGCTCTTGAAGGATGCATCAAAACGATGATAACACCGATCAACCAAGTGACTCATCTTACCACACAACTGACACTAAATTCAAGAACCAGACATCCTTCCACGACCTCTTCCTCGATTGAAGCTTAAAGAAGGTCTATAGCTGGTGCAGCAGAGTCAACAATAGAAGTCTGATGAGTAACCATATTTGCAGCAATAGGAACCTCTGTAGATGTTAATTGCATTCTTACCTCAGTATCAAGAAGAAGCATTGTTATATGCTGAATAGTTGATGGAATTTGGCCAGCAGTTATAACAGTAATTATTGACTCAAAATCAATGGAAAGACCATTCAGAATGGCAGTAACATGTTCATGTTCTAAAATAATTTCTCCACAGCTAACTAGATTATCACAATACCCTTTAATTTTCATCAAGAATTCTTTCATAGAAAGATCACCCTTCTTTTGAGAATGTAAAGCGCGTCTGTTAAACATGAGTTTGGAAGTAGTCTTGCTCCCATAAATGTTTGCAAGAGCATTCCAAATTTGAGAACTAGTGTTCATACCTATTAGTTGAGGAAGCACACTTTGACTAATAGAAGACAATAACCAGGAAGCAATTGCACAGTCTTGTTGTTCATACAACACAAACGCTGGATTTTCTTGCACTTCACCAGCATCATTGGTAATTGTTCATGAAGGAATATTAGGTTTTGAATCAAGAAAATGCTGTAACTTGAAAGTTTTGACAGCAAGCAGTACTTGTTGACGCCATAACAGGTAGTTTGTATCATCAAGTAAGATATTAATCTTCTTAGAAGAAAAGAACTTGTTTTCTGTTTAAGCATCTGTCGTCATTTGCAAAAGCAATACACTCAAGAAATACAAAAAGAAGAAACAAAAAAAATTCCACAGGATCTTTAACTATCCATGAGGAATTAAAGCTCTGATACCATGTTAAGAATCTAAAGAAAAACAACACTATTGAACATCAAACCTGATTGCTTTCATTGATACACAAGAGTGTATTTATACTACACAATAACCTTGATAACTGTCAATAATAACAGAAAGCAACTGTTATTAACAGTTGCAGTAACTACTATCAACTGTTAACTACTTTTACATTCATACTAATACTCATGGTTGGTCCGTCGAGAGTGTGACTTAACCTTTGCTCCTCCGCTACTTGAAAATAATATCGGTGCTGTAATGATTGCGATGTTTTCTATGGGCTCCGATCATTCATCCAATCTGGATGCGCCTTTCTTCGGCCATTTTACTAGACCTTGGTCCTTTCTCCCCTCCTCTTCCGTGGCGGCAGCGGCGACAGAAATGTTTAACTCACTAAGGTTTCTAGGTGGCTATGCGGGTCAAAGCCTTGGGCTTTGCCTTACCATGTACTGATTTTCCTGGATTTTCATTTGATACCAAAATCAAAGATTTTATTATTTAAAGTAATCAGTTATAAAGTATTTTATATTATTTGATTAGCAGGGGTAGATCCGGCATAGGTGGAAGCTCCGATCACCTCTTGATTCATATGATAAAATTATATTTTAATTTTTCATAAAAATTAATAATTATTATAAAATTAAGAGAATTATAGTAAAAATAAGAGAGCAAACCAAACAAAAATGAAAGGTTAATTCAATTTTTTTCTTAGAATACAATATGTTTATATATGCCTTCTATTTATATTGTTTCAATTAGAGGTGTGTAAATTTTGGGTAAAACCAAATTAATTCGATTGGAATCGATTAATAATTTTTTGAAAGTTCGATTAACGGCTAATTCGATTCGAAATCGATTGATTACCCTTTTGTGGAATGTATCATGGGTCTTTCTGGTGGAACCCTTTTGTTACATGGCAGTTGGCCTCACCTCTTCTCTCTTGTGATGGCTTATGGAAGATGTCATTCTTCGTCGAGTCTCGATGGTTATGGCTCCATAGAAACGGAAAAATTGCTAATGTTAGACAACTCATTGGCATTGCGAAATTACGAATGTTGAAAATGGCTTGAAACCAAGTTCTCCTTCGACGACATTTATCGTGACCCAAGGTTATGCAGTGCGATTAAAAGGAAGAATTTGAGGCTGATAATAAACCGAAAGCCTCCTCTATCAAGCCAACTAAAGTTCAGTGCCGATTGTTCTGCGCGTTGGAGCCTTGAACCTGTAAGCTTGTGGGCATACTCCGTGACAATGGTTCTATCCTAAAGTCTTTCTCAAAGGCATGCGAGTCCCATAGCTATGATGGAAGCTCGTCTTTACGTTTCCTTCTTCCTTTTTGGTATCGACTGCAACGAAGTTTTTAATTGGTTCAGAAATTCAAGCAAGATTCCTCAAAATCTGAAAAGTATTGTAGCTACTGTGCAAGCTATGTTTAAATACTCGAAATGGAGTATCCAATACATCCCAAGAGAAATTAATTTTGAAGCTGATAGCCTTGCAAAAGCAAGGGTTTTCAGGCTTAATCCACTGGTTTTTACATGCTTCTAGTTTTAATTATAGTAAATTACTAAAATAGCCACTTTTGTTCATATCAAGTTACATTTTAGTTACTTATGTTTGAAATGTTACGTTTTAGTCACGTTATTATGTTGTAACATTTTAGTCACTGAGCCATTAATTGTCGTTAACGGTGTAACGATAAGCCGACATGATATATTAAATCATCATTTCAAGCAAAAAATTTAGGTTAATTTATACAATCGATCTCCAAATTTTTTCATTTTGAATAATTTACTTTTTTTTTCTTTTATGTTCTTTTAGCTTTCTTTTTTTCTTTAATTTTCATTCTCTTATGTTTTTCCCTCTATTTTCATCATTTCTTCATATCTTTTAACGTAGTTTTCTATGTTTTTCATTTGTTAAAACTAGTCCTTATACTTTTATTTTTTTAAAACAATTTAATTTTTTCAAGTGAGACAAGCTTATGAACTAGTTTTAGCTAATAAAAATTAATAGCTAACTTAAAAGTGGCTACATTGTCATTCAAAATCTTGAGCTAATCTTAATTAAGCCTTTTAACTAATAAAAATCGATAATGATTAACTTTTAAGATTTAATCATTGTACTTTAATTACTAATTGTTCAATAAAATTACCGAACAAAAATTTAAAAAAACCCAATAATAAACTTGTAAATATTAATAAATAATATTTATTGATTCGATCATTGAAAAACAGTGTTCCAAAACTACCAGTTTTTATATCATTGAAATAGCCTTGCTATTCAATTAGTTGGTGAAAATAATCATCTTTCGATTATAGTTATATTTATATTATATTTGATGTTCATTTTTTTAAGAATATTCTGAATTTAAATTTTTTTAATAAAAAATTGCAATGGAGTCTTAACCTAATCTTTCCACCATATTATAATATAATGAAGTTGAAAATTAGAAAACCACAACCCTCTCCCCTTTCTTTTTTTCTCTCTCCGCGGATTTTTTATCTGTTTGTTTCTCAGGAAAAAAAAAGCATTGACCTTGGCTAATTAATTATATCCCTCCTCCCTATTACCTTGCATTTAAAGCACTCTTTTCCCTCATTTTCATGCTTCTTTTACTCTCCTTTCACAATCCAACCACTCACCTCCTTTCGTCCAGACAACCCCACTAGCATGCTTGAATGTCCAGAGACAGGTAAACTTCTTTCCCAAATTAATTCAATCATGAATGGAAACCTAAATCATCTCATCTTTTAGCTTATTACTCATATATACTTGTGTGTGTGATATTAGTGATTCCAGAGGCTTGTAACTGATTAGAATACATGTATGGAGTATTCAAAAGCTGTTGTATTTGTTGTTAATCTGTCAGGGAGAGATTGGATGAGATAGGGAAGAAGATCAAGACAGATGCTGGTGGTGAAATGGGGAGGAGACATCTGTTGGGTCCGCCTGGAACCTCGAATACAATCACACCTTGTGCCGCATGTAAGCTCTTGAGAAGAAGGTGTGCTGAAGAGTGTCCCTTCTCTCCTTATTTCTCCCCACAAGAACCCCACAAATTTGCTGCTGTTCACAAAGTTTTTGGTGCAAGCAACGTCTCCAAGATGTTAATGGTAACACTCCAACTCTCTCCTTTTCCCAAGTTCCCTTTCTTATATACATAGAATCTTTGCAGGAGGTGCCGGAGAGCCAAAGAGCCGATGCGGCAAACAGTCTGGTTTATGAGGCAAACTTGAGGCTAAGAGATCCAGTATATGGGTGCATGGGTGCCATCGTAACTTTGCAGCAACAAATGCAGAATTTGCAAGCGGAATTGAACGCAGTAAGAGCTGAGATACTGAAATACAAGATTAGAGAAGTTACTAATAGCAACATCCTCCCTTCTACTCATACTCACACTCACATTCACGCTGCTTTAGTTTCTGGTGGGGCGGTATCAGTTGCTGCTTCATCATCCCCACTTCCACCTCCACCTTCTATTGTTGTCTCAACATCTTCCTCATCTTCCGCATCTTCTCTCTACACATCGGCAACTAGTGCAACCGGCTATAGCTCCATTTCTAGTGATAATGTTCCATTCTTCAATTAATTCTACAACCCCATTGATCATAATAATAATGTTAGTACTAGTTATAGAGTAGAAAGCTAAGGACTTACTGTTTCAGTTTGATTTCCCATTTTTCATATATTGATGGAGAAATACCCCACAGGAAAAGAAATGAAAACTTGGGATCTTACGGCCTTGATTGATCCCATCCCAATTACACCATCTGCTATCAGAATCAGAATCAGATTTCAAGTTTTCATTTCTTTTTATGTACTGTGAACCATTTTGTTCTATCTTCCCTAGCAATTTCCATGGCTATGAGAGATAAAATTCTAGTAATTAATACAGATTAGCAGCTTCGTCTTCCAAGCAGCCATGTCTTGTTTATTTCCTCTCCCGAGATTAAACTGCACTGAAAATGTCAAACCATTAATTGTTGAAATAAGAAGCATGCTTGCCAGCAAATGGCAACAAATAAAGTCAACACAATCCACCTAGACCTAGCTTGCTAGCCAGCAAATGGCAACAAATAAAGTCAACACAATCCACCTAGACCTAGCTTGCTAGAGGTGCATTTTCCACCACGAGACGGTGGACGAGATCTATCATTAACCATCACACGTGCAGGTAATTAATATGCTAACTGGAGTTTGACTAAGCTTCTCTTCGCGATCGTTAGTACTGCAAGCGCCATGGAAGAAGGAACGACCTTGAAAGCTTGTATTGCATTGTATTGTATTGTATAAGAATAGGAAGGTGTGCAAGGGAGACAAATAGCATATGCTGCCTCATGCCGGTCCTGATCCTGATCCTCCCCATGTGAAGTTGAAAACTTGCAATCAATTTGGAATATATATTGTCATTAAATTCCCCGTTTTTTTTTTTTTTATATATTTTGTGTAACACTTCTTGAGATTTGAGTTCATGGAGACTTGTTGAATTTGCATGCATCGTTTCGATGAATCCCATAATAAATTTCTTCCCAGTCAGAAAATGATATCCTTTTTAACCCTAAAAAACTTGGGGTAGGTCTCCTGGATTTGTGAAAACAGGTTGGAGAAGATATCGACCTACTTCCACACGATCTGCTGTCTTTATCTATGCATATATGATATATATTCATTGTGGGCCATAATACAAGCATATTTCTCCAGCTGGTGTAGAGTATCGAATAGAGTAAAGAGATGGAGCAACCATAATCCCTTTGTATTTCTCAAAATGTGACTACGTCTTGTTAATTAGTAAATGTACACGGCAGTATAGTTTTTACTACTATAGTAAACAGTATAAAATAATTGCTTATATAGAGAGAGAGGGGGGAGGGTAATGTTGCGTAGTAATGGTAGTTGGTATTGTTCCGGAACTGCTTGTATCGGCCGAAACGCTTCATTTCGGTAGTCAATAGGAACAAAAAACTTTAGGTTTTATTCCGGTGTAAATTCTAGTCGATACCGACCGTACCAGTGTGTATCGGTTGATTTTACCTGTACCATTCGAGATATAATGTATTGGCTGATATAAAAAATAATTATGTATATGTAGAAAAAATATTATTATTTATTTGGATGAATAGTTTATGTTTGAGATTTATTTAACTTCATTATTTCATATTTGTAAATACTTTTTATATGCATATATAAAATGTTTTAAGAAAATAACGATAAACTCAAAACAATACACCAAAACAAACTAATACCATATCGATATTAATAATAATAAAAAACGATGTATTCACCGATACAGTAGTGTATGATGAAGAGAGAAGGAAGGAAGAGTAGTTTTTGTGATGAGGATGAAAATGAAATTCAAGCAAAACAGTATGGGGTTACTTTTGGCTGTATATAAGATCAAAGGTCAAAACGTCGGCTATGGTCTCCTTGGCGTGTGGAACTCAACCTGATGGATGAACCCAACCAAAATAATATGAATAGCCGCCAACAGAGTTTTACTTCTGTTGATTGCCTTGTGTTGTAATAACCATTAAGAAGATGTAATAAAAATACCTATATATAGTCATCATTTATAACATAATATAAAAAGAAAATAGGTAATTATAAAATAAAATAAAAAAAAGTTAGTAAAATACCAAATAAAAGCGTCTTGAAAGTGATATGGTAATTGGTTTCACGTTATGGTTGCTTGAAATGTTGGCATCTCAGTTTGTTTAATCCTAATCTACCGACATGGCCAAACACTCTTGTATCATTTTCTAAATATTTAATGATATTTTAATAATTTTTTCCATTCATTAATACATAATTTTGGTAAAAAAATTTATTTTGAACCTTGAATTTCGAACTCGAACTTTAATCTAAATCTTGAACTTCGAACTTTAAACTCTAAACTCAAAATCTTGAACCCTAAACTTGGCTTGAGTTTAAGGTTCAGGGTTAGGATTAGAGTTCGAGTTAAAAAAATTATCAAAATTATATATCAATGACATGAAAAAATTATTAAAATATCGTTAAATAATTGGAAAGAGATACAAAATGATGTGACGACTCTATTTCATACATTTCTTTCTTATAACAATAATAATATAAGCACAAGTTTAAAAAAAATTAACTGAATAATATAGCCTTTGTTGTTTATTATATAATTGATTCTATCAATTTAATTTTTTTATTATTTATAATGTTTATATTTTATAATAATTTTAATTTTAAATTAAATTAAATAAATTTAGTTGGTAAGAAAATTTATCATAATTATAAATATAAATGTGATTCTATTATTATATTTTTTTATAGTTAAATTATTCCTTAAAGAAAGTTATAGTTAAATTATCTCTTCATTAATTGAAAAAGTAATATATAATACTTAGTTGTAAATAGTAAAAGAAAATTAATTTGAAGAATATTTTTAAATGATCAAAATACATTTCATTGATTTTTATATTATTGTATTCACATTGGAATAATATTATAAAATAGTAAATTTTAAAATAATTTATTAAAGATTAAATTATATTTTGTATTCACATTAAATTATACTTTTATTACATTTTAAAATTATTCAATTTTGAGTTATATTTTTATTTAAATTTTAATAATATAAAACTAAAGCATACCAATATATTAACATTCAAGATTTATAAATTTTCATTAGATTAGTAGTTAAAAAAAAATTAATTTGGTATAATTTCATATTTTCCATAAACTTGTATGGTTTCAATTTCTTTTATAATTGTAATATTTTAATTATGTACAATAATTAGAATAATATTATCTGACATGAAATTAATAAATAAACACATAAAATCATATGCAATACATGTGATATTAAGAACTAATAATAAGAAATAGGCATGAAGTCTTTCTATATGAGTTTAGTTTTCTATACAATGCTTGAAAATATTCATATCCCCTCATCAAACTCACATCTAGGGGGGTTGACAGGGCCTGTCCCCTTAAAATAAGAATTTTTTTATTTTAACCTTCTAAAATTTTTAAATTAATAAAAGTAAAATTACACTTTGACTTCTAAAAAATAAAATTTTAATTTAATCCTTTAAAAATTATGAAGAATAAAGAATTTAATTTCGTCCCTTGAAAATTTTTCCTGACTTCGCCCCTGCTCACATCATTTTATATTAACAACAATTTTATAATAATAATCGAATTAAAACTGACTCAACTAATTTAATAAAATTTATTTTTATATCAATTTGTTTATTTCATTTATTTATTGTATATAATATCTCATGAAAATTTATAGTTTTTTATTGCAAACATTGGTATCAGTAATTTCTAGTGTGGCAAAAATTACACGTAGGTAATTTTATATATTTGGACATTGTAATTTATTAATCAATATAATTAATCTAGTGGCAACTTTTGAGAATCTTGCCGGCAATGTTAAACTGATATTGCACTTATGAGGTGTTGACCATTTATATTAAGATTTAGATTTCAACATTTACAAGTAAAAGTCTATTGCCTCTATTCAAAAAAATAGAAGATTTGAAAAAAATAATAATAATAAGGTCTATTTTTTAAATGGATCAAACTTCGAGTAAGATTTTTGGACCTGAGTTCAGTTCGAATCAATTGTTTTGTTATTATTTTAGAGACATTTGTTTGCTATGTTACAAATATTTTAGTATTATTTAAGTACAAAAACTTTTTTTTAATGTATTTTCAATTTGATTGATAACATTTATTTTAATGTTTTTAGTATATTTGATATATTATATTTTTTAAATTTAATTTTATATAAAAGAATAATCTAAAAGAAACTAATAAAGACGGATCAAGGAGGATTCAACTTTAACATTTTTAATTTAGATCAAATTTACACAAAATTTTAAGCTCATTTTAAAAGTCGAATCAAATCTAAAACGAACCTAAAATTTTACACTGTGAATATGAGCATTCCTTCTTATTAATTTATTGATGTGTTAAATTAGCGGTCTTGACTTAACAAGGGAGATTAGGGTATGTATCACATTCACATCACATGGGCTTTTTTTGGTTGAACGAAATATAATATAATCCAGATATTCTCATATAAATATTTAATATGAAAATTACGAAATTGGGATGTATGGATATATTATATTATTTCCTTAATTATTTGTAATATATTTTAGATTTATACTAGTTTAATTCCCGTCTATATCATATTTAATAATTAAAATATATTCATTTTTAATTAATTAACAGTTTCTTAGAAATAATTTAAAATTATGTTTCTGAATTTTTAATTAAACAGACAATTTTTTTTAATTTATCTGTTCAATAAATACAATGATTTTTTTCCGTTTTAAACATGATATTAATTATATTTTTAGATATTAGTAAAATTAGAATTAACATCTATTTTAAATATGTTTATTTAATTTGATTTTTTTAATATGTTATAAACAATTTTTAAACTTATATGTACAATTAACAAAAATTAAAAAATATATATGTAATAAAATTACTAGGAATTTAAATTTATTTATGATTTATAACATATTTATTTTTATGTGTAAATTATTTTAAAATATATATATCATTTAAACACCTTTTTAACTTAATTTAATTATATTTATGAGCATTGTTGTCAATGTAATAAGACGTGAGTTCGAGTGCGCTAACGTGGATTATCTTCCTCTTTATGGGTTGGAGAGAAATTATGAATAATTCTAAACATTGTGTAAAAAAAATAGATATAATTAGAATTTATAATAAAATTGTACATCTCATTTCTTTATTCTGTTATAATTTTCGATTTAATAAAATTTTATTGTAAATTATTCGCAACAAAATAGACTAAAATTAAGTCAAAGATTGTAGTTAGCATGAATGAATTAAATCAGTGATTATAAATCATGTCTTAATTCCTAATTTGCATGAATCATAACAAAATATTAATGTTTATATCCATTAGGATGAAGGAATTAAGTATAATTAAATAGCAAATTAATAGGCAATAATTTAGTTAACAGGTAAGAATTTCTATCACATATGATGTTCATATTTTTCTTTTGATGAATTACAAGAGAATGGTAAAACATTAACAGTAACGCGATTAACACGATTGAAATTCATATTATACTTAAGACAGTAAACACTCTAACCATCAGATCAACACACGAGTTCAAGATGTTCATATCTTTTACAAATGTCACACAACGATTGTTCCAAGTGTTAGTTGGAGAACTGTGCCAACAAACTTAACTTTCCTTTTCTTTTTTTTTCAAAACCCAGCTATAGAATATAGACCATAGTTTGAGGATGTATTGTGAAATTAGCCCTTAATTATGTAAAGATACAAATGCACATGAATGGGTATGGGGAACAAAAACCAAGCCCAACGGGTTTTGGTCATCCTAACTTGATAAGACTGATTTTTTATAGAAAATTCATAATGTTTCGGCTTAATTTCAGCAAGCAATTGCACTAATACAGCCAGGTTGGAAAGTGAGCCCATCTTCATCTTCAACATTAGGACATTCTGTGGAACTTATAAAAGGAGTCTCTGTGAGCCAGTGCATTGGCTTAATGGTTAAGATATTCATCATTTCAAATGTGGTCTGAGTTTGAATCACATTAATAGCGTTGCCGTTAGGACTTTGTTTTCTCTTATAATTTACCAAAAAAAAAAAAAATCTGTGTTAATTGTAGGATTTTAAACGACCATGTCCTTGCTAGCTTAGGGGCAGAGTGAGAAACGCCCTTTCAACTCCATTGGCAGCAGTGGCCAGTGAGTCTTTTCTCCTCTAACTCATATAATTGGTGTAGAAATCTAATTTTAACCGGGCTATAAAATAAATAAAATTCAAAATAATAAAATAATAAAATAAATAAGAAAATTTTATTTTAAATCTATAGTCCAAATTACATTGCAAACACCAAAGCCCAAGTCCTAAAACTACACCAGAGCCCACTAAAACCAATGCATACATGCCCAAAGACATAAAAAATCTGAAACCTTAATTTTTCCAATCTGCCGCCACTCCTCACTCCTTGCCACGTCAGCCACGTGGCTGATCGTTGACTTCCGCTCCCGAGGCTACTCAGCTTCCGAAACGTCCCTCAACCCAGAGCAATGATGCCATCCCTTTTACCCTTCTTTGCACCAAAACGGCAAGAGCATGCCGTTCAACGCCGACGTTGACCTTTACCCCGTTCAACGCCGACGTTGACCTTTACCCCCGTTCACCACTCGGGAAACCTACAAACAGAGACAAAAGAACAACAGCAAGCAACAGAACAAAGAAGAAGCAGAGAGCAACAGCAAAACAAAGCACAAGCAAGTACAGAGAAAAGAACAGTGTCTTTGTAATTTTCAATGGCTATAAAAAGTCACTGTCAGAGCTGTAACTTTGGATACACAATCAATGCAAATACATATAAAAAAAAATCAATCCAACAAAAAGGATCTCAGATTCGAACCAGCCTTCAACAAAAAATATATATATAAAGGTAATGGTCGGTTATTTTAGAGACATTAGAAATCGTGCTCTAACGTAATGAGTACGACTCTATCTTTGAATCTAAAATAATCGAACATCCCGTTTAAAATCGTTAGTTGATTGATATTTCATTATTTTAAGGGATTCAGAAATCGTGTCCTATCGTGTTGAGTGTGATTTCGTTTTGAACTTAAATAATTGAATATATTATTTTAACGTATAATTCACGGATGACACTCTAAATTTCAACTCAAATTTTCTATTTTCAACAATTAAGAAATTAAATAATCGATTAGGTATCAATTTTAGGCGTGTGAGGGTGCTAACCCCTTCCTTACGCGTAACCGACTCCCGAACTTACTTTTCCTGGATTTCGAGGACCAAACGTCTTTAAACAAATTCAGACATTTTAGGTGATCCAATCACACCTAAATCAAAAAATTATTGACGACTCCCATTTTCAAATTCTAAAAATAATTTTCGAAACTCTTAAAAAAAAAATGGTTTTGACAATTGGATATATTAAGGCAAGGGAAACAAAATTTTCAATGATAAGGTAACATATACACAGTTCAGTCAATAACAACACTGTCGCCAGCTGCTATTACCACCGCATACCGCAGCTAGCAGGCCTAACTTTCCCAACCTTGGACCTGTTTTATTATGTGGTCATCAACAACTTGGCATCCTTTCATTGATGAATTCCTATTATTGACACATGCATCAAATAGTAACCCCAATATCAACACTAATTTATAGACTGTTGGTCAAACGAGGCTAAAGCTCTTTCAATGGAGTTGGATTCTTCCCATTGTGCTGTAAGAGAAATTTTCTTTTTGATAAGTTCAGATCATATATATATTTTTGATACAATATTTAAAATTATTCATAATTTCTCTTCAACTCATAAATAAAAAAATAACGTACTTCAACATATTCAAACTCATATTCTCTTTTAATTATAATTTAAATATAATAACAACATAATTAACACAATTTAAACCTAAAATTATACTTAAAACAATAAATACTTTTATCATCAAATTAAGACATAAGTTTTACCATTAATATTATTTATAAAACGTAATTCTGCAGATGTCAAATCTAGGCAGCCTTGGATAAAAGGATACTGAACGAAACAGATTGATTGATTGATGAAAGCAAATGATTGATACCTATCAAGCAACATTAATTTAGATTGGTGATGGAGGTGGAAATTTCAAACCTAAGGGGCCCATAAGTATGTACAGTACAGTTAGGCATGCATGATTAGACACCTAAACAAACCGATAAGGGAATGCATTAACCCAGCAGCAAGCTAATTAATGGCGGCTTTGCCCACATCTTCGTTTAGCTTCTCCACTCTTCCTCTCTGGCTGCATTTGTAAAAGAGGTAGATATCAAATTCCGGATTTGGAATCTCTCTCTCTCACAGTATTATTTAATGTGAATTTAAATAGACGATGCAATATGATCCATTTAATTTACGTTTTATTTTATATTATAATATTATTATAATATTATTATAATATTTAATTTTGTAATCAATAATAAATAAACACACTGTAAATCGCTACAGTAAAAGACAAGGTGTGAAACCCAAATTAAATGCTTTGCTGTATGCAGGGGAAAAGTCAGGATTGTGATGCAATTGGAATTTAGCCCTTTTCTTTGTAGTTATACCATTCAATGTTTTAACTGCATTGCATATTTGAATCTTCAGCTCAAAATTTAAGCCAATGTTTATCTATCTATATAGTTAAATCTAAAACGTTACCTTGGGGAATAGAAAAAGAAAGAGGGAAAGAGAGAAATCCAGTCCACACAGCCATTTTTGAAATTTCTTTGATGCAGAACAGAAGTGAATTAATTTTGTTTTGGGTATAATTAGAGTTTTCTTGCTTTTATAATTCATAAAAGTTACTCTCTTTAGGGTGAATAATTGTTGATTTTAATAAATTAGTTTTTAATGTTTAAATTTGACTTATTTTTTAAAATTGTAATGTATATTATCACCATAATCAATTATCAATAAGAACTTGCATTAAATACTAACAACAAGAATGGGCTGAATGAAAACATAAGAGGGTGGAATCCCGTGTATTGATACGATGATTAGAGTGCTTACTGTTTCAGATATAATTTGAGTTTGAATTGCGCTAATGACATTACTGTTAGAGTTTTACTCTTCTCTTATAATTTCTTAATTTTTCAACCTGTGATATTAGCTTCAACTTTGATTAATTGGATACAAATCATTGATTCCATAATTAACAAAATTATTAAAAAATTTCTTATCGACCCCAATTATTAGTTATAAAATGAATGGGAAATTCACGTATGGTGGGCATCAAATTTAAAGGAAGAAGGTGAGAGAAAACAAATTAAGGTGGAAGAGCATCAAAGTTTCTGGTTCACCGCTAAGCTCATCATCTCAAGAGTAATGCAGGAGATAATAAAATTTAGTGTATAGTTTTTTAAAATAAAATTTATTGTATAGCTTGGAAAATATTTATACAAGAGAATTTAATGATATTGGGAAAATCTTGGAAGGAGGATAATTTTTTTTTTCCTTTTGTATACATTACAAATTGAGAAGCTATCGTAACAATAGAGTAGAACTGTTCATTAGTCGGATTGGGTTTAGATCTTAATAAAATTTTAAACTCGATTGATAGGTTTTGGTTCGATTCGATCAGAAAAATGAATTTAAATTTTTGTTCAAGTTCAGCCCAAAAAAAAAAATTAAAATTTGGGTTCAGCCAACCCGTGTTAATTTTTTTTATTTTAGTTTTTATATAAAAACTTTTAAAAATATAATTTTATATTTAAATAACATTAAGATATGTGTAATTTAACAAACAAATGACTCTAAAGTAATAATAAATTAACAATAAAACAAGAGTTAAACAATATCCAAACAATAACAGTAAAATAACAACCACATAATAGTAAAACGTAACAAAATAATGAAAAAAAAAACGACAAAATAACAGTTTTTTTTTTTTTGCAAAAATAGGGTTAGATTAAATTTAAATAAAAAAAACTTACTCAAAGTTTAATCTATTTTCTAAATCAACCATATTATTTTACACAAATTTATTTTTCGAATTATGTTTTTATTTAAACTTTTTTATTTTTCAAACAAACCTTCATAACTGGCCGGGTGACTCGACCATGGGCAAATCTACATCAGAATTTAAACCCTAATTTTTGAGACTCTAATAAGTAATAAATCCTAGCTACCCTTTACACTATTGGCATGAAAAAGGATAAGAGATAACAGTGAAATTGATGTGTCAGACATGATGAGTAATAAAGAAGCAAAAAGAAAAGAAAAAAGTGATCTTTTAATAATTTATCTGGACTTTATCACATGCATAAATACATTAAGATTTAAATTTGTATTCCAATTTGTTTCGATGACTTAATTATTATTAATTAATTTTTTATTATAATATCGAGAGTAAAGATGAGATAATAAATTTGTATATTTATAAGAATTTTAATTATCCTTTTATATAAATTAAACTATTAATTAATTATTTTAGAGTATATAAATACAATAATTATAATACCTTTAAAAATATATGTAAAATATTTAATCGTTAAATACTTATTAATATATAGAATATTTTAAAACGATATGATAAAAATATCGAATTAATTATAAAATTTATATGCATAACAAATATAATAATATTAATATATTCAACGATCAATCATTAAAATATTAATTTTATAATAAATAATTTTTTTCTTAATTTTTAAATATAATTATTCAATCAAAATATTAATAATCTCATACAAAATTAATATGTAAAATTAATAAATCAATAAAAAAAATTAATCTGACATAAAACCTTCAATAATTACAAAGGATAGCCAAATTCCAATTCTTTTTCCTATTAAAACAAAGTGTGGGCCAATTGACCATTATCTCTAAGGTGACGCCGCTGGTAATTAGTAACGTGTCCATCTTCAGCACCCTCGAGAAGAAAATACTCCGTTTGACAACTGAAAAGACAACAGACCTAATAATAATAATAATAATATTAGAAAGCAGACAGACAAGTTTGACTCCGTTTGTGACACTTCAATATGTTTAGATCAGGTCCAATTAAAATTTTAAATTCCTTTGTTAGATTTGAGTTTATCTCGATTTAAAATTTTATTTAATTTTAATTTGAATAAAAATATTAAATTTTAGATTTGATTATATTAATTTTTTTATATATTTTTTAAAAAATTTAATACATCAAAAATATTAAAAATATTAAAAATAAATATTTTTTAATAATTTAAAAATAAATAAATAAATAAATTTAAATAATACTAACATAAGTGTATCAAAATTAATCATAAAATAATAATTATATAATATTTAAACAATAACAACTTAATAGTGAAACGTTAGCAAAATAGTAAAAAATAGCAACAAAACAGTAAGAAAACAACAAAAGCATAACATTTTTTTTTTAATTTTTACAAATTCAAATCGAACTTAAGTCGAAAAAAACCTTACTTCAGGCTCAATTTATTTTCTAAACAGTTTTTATTATTTTTACTTATACTCATCTTTCGGATTTATATTTTTACTCAAACACTCTCATTTTTCGAACGAACATTTAAATTACCGTATAACTCAATCCATGAACAGATCCCGTACTACATGAGATTGATATAAATAATTTAGGGTAAAAGTATTTAACAGTTAACTATATAATAAAGATCTTATCAATATTTATCGTCAAAGATGACAAACCCTTCATTATCCCATGCCACCAAGCTCACACCTTTTTCTCGTGGCCTAAATTGAGAGGCCCCCTACATTTATTTCACACAGTTAAGCATTGGTAAAATAGGAGTCCGTACAAGACAGGAATAAAGCTAGGCCAGGCCGGCTAGTAGGTTCTAATTTTGAATTAACAAAAATAAAATTATATTTTGATTTTTTAAAAAATAATAAAAATTTAATATAATACTTTAAAAATATAAAAATATAAACTATCAAAATGATAAAATTATATTTTTATTATCATAAAAATTATAATTTAATTTTAATCCCTAAAATTTTTTTCCTTCACCCCTAATTTTTTAAATTGTAGACTTTAGTGCCATTTGCATATTCCAGTTGCAATTTGGACGCTTGTGCAACCTATCATTTGTGCTGGCATATTTGACATAAATTGTGTGAGTATATCTTCGTTTAAGGATTTTAACCAACAATTATATGAATCTACTCATGTTGAATTATGGTCGAGCAAATACTTTACTTGGAGGGTTTGTATATAATCAAGTTATCCAGTGGCGGAATCACGTTGAGGTCCAAGGGTCATGGTTTTTTAAAGTTTTTATTTTAATTTAATTCTTTATAAATTTATATTATGATTTTTTCAAAATTATAATTAGGCTTCTCAATGTTTAAGATTTTTGTAATTTTCCCTATGTATATATATATTATAGTCTCCTTAAAATGGTAAATTTTTAACTTAAGCCCTTTATAATTTATAAAATTTTAAATTAGTATTGATAAAATTACACTTTGACCCCCTAAAAAATGATAAAAATTTAACTCAACCGTTTAAAAATAATAAAGATATAAGCTATTAAAATGGTGAAATTACATTTGTACTATCGTAAAAATATACAATTTAATTCCGATCCCTCCCCTAAAAAAATTTTCTAGCTTCGCCACTAAAGTTACAATATTTAAAGGGATTCAATCTCTATATAGTGAAAGCTCAAATCAAGATCTCCACTTATTTTGATGCCATATAGAACTCTAATTGGAGCATAATTCCAATGTATACCTTGATAACATTAGTAGGAGATTTACTAGCCTACAATTGCCTAGTTAAGAGAAGGCTTGTTTTTTTTATTAGGTACAAATTAGAAAGAGAATTTATATTGTTTCTTAGAGGAAATTATTTTAGTGCAAATACATTATAAACAATCTATTTCATGATCAATTTGTAGTTGTGCTTTCAAGGGAAAAGTCTTAACGAGAAAGTTGATCATAATTAATGTAATAAGCATGAGATTATATCTTGTTGAGTGAGTTAAACTTAAATAACATCTTGTACTATTAACTGATAGAATATTATTCTTCAAGCAACGTCTTGAAGAATTATTAAAGGGTTCCAAACTACATAACCAATCCGTTTGCCTATATTTTATTTTTACTTTTCTTTATTTATTTCTAATAGTTGTCACTAAATGTAGAATTAACGAGCAACTCAACACTAATAGCGGAGAAAAATAATAATTTTGTAGCCCTTGAGCACACTTAACAATAATAATATTATACCCCTTCAGTTTAAAACACGCGGTAGCACAACAAGTCACCAGAAAGAAACCCTTCTGTTTGTCACTAGTCGACCAATGTCGGGTTTTGAGGAAACCTCAAAAGGGGGATTATTTCATCCTCGATATCACGAGTCAAAAGCCAGCACTCCATTTGTATGGCGGTGACAGTATGAACAACCTGTGCCCTCCTTATTTCATCCATCTCATGTTTGAACAAATGTTAGAACAAATTGTTTGTAGCAATCAAATTTTTTGGTATTAGCATATTTAAGTTTCAATGACTTATGATAGAATATTATTAAACAACAAATGATGAGGGAATTTCGTGATCAATTAAAATATGATAATCATCCATTAATTTAATCATCTTTGGAGAGGAAGGAAGAAGTTTCAGGTGTTAAAGATGCCTATCCTTAGAGAATTTGAGGTTGCTGAAAAACTTGATAATGATGGGATTAACAATATTATTTATTAGAGAATTTGTACAAATAATTTCTAACATTCAAATTAAGAAATAAAGTCTTATCTTGTAGGGGAGCTTGTGCTATCCATGGCCTATATATTGGCAGCTTAATGACAAAACTAGTGGACAGTTTTTGTGTATTTGACTCTTTTTTTTTTTTTTTCTATTTTATTAAGATATTTTGTAATTTCAGTTTAATATTGGGAATGTAAATATTCATCGATGTAAAGATAGTCAATAATTGAGTCGTACGAATTGCGAAATAAAATTATTTTTTGAACGAGACTTTATAAAATAAGATTGATGAATCCAAATTACGTGAGGAAAGAATTAATTTGTTGTTAGCTTTCTTGATGATTGATGGTACCAATAAAATTGAATTGTTTGACGTTGCAAATATCAAATTTAATGACTAAAAATGGGAGAAAACAGCTCAAGTGGAAGATTAGTTTAGTATGATTATCAATCGATGAAAAATTTATTTGAATTATGAGTCTTTTGCTATTTAAAAATTATTGGACTTAAACAGATTACTCGTAATAGTTATAAATTAATGAAATTATTGAGAATTTCTAGTTTTTGTTATCATCATTAATTTGTAAGTATTACGAGTTTTTTTTTTTTGCTAGTATGATTCTTGAGAAAGTGAGAAGAGTAAGCTTAATTTGTCAACTCATTTGATTAGGTTTTGGTTTGGTGAGCAGAATCGGATTGGGGAACTGTTCAATTATTTAGAAATTTATGTTTAGTATATGATACGAGGGAGTTGAATATTGGCGCTAAAGTACAAATCAATTGTGAGAGTCCCCACCAAATTGAGACGGAAAATTATTGTTTAAGCTTTCATTATTGTTAGTAAATACCGTTGGTTAACGAATCGAATTTCTAAAATCAATCAAACCTTGTTGGTCTAATAGTAAGAGATAATAACAAATTTTGAGTCGGTTCAATTTGTTGAATACTCGTCATTATCTTAACAGATGCTAATATTTAAGTTACTGTTGGTTCGCAATTGACAATAGAAATGTTGATTATATGACGAATATTGTGGAGTTTCACTGTAATAATTTACAAATCTTTAAGGATCAAGCTTTGTTTATTAAATATATAACTTACTTAATTTCTTCTAAATGTTAATTTTGTTATCTCTGTAATCGTTGTTCTTTGACGGTTTAATTTCACCAAAAAAATATTCAAGTCTCATCAATAGTTTGATTAGACGGATGATTTATAAATACAATTTTTAGGGTGGGTTTAAATGTGCAATATGTTTTTTTGCGATTATTGTAAAAATAACAGTGACAGTGAAATTAGATATTATAGTAATATTATAACGTAAAATAAAAAATAAACTAAATACACTACACCATACATCCAAACCCATTGACGTAGGCAATTTGAGTTAAACTTTAAACTTTATCTGACCAAGAAAAAGAGATGGAAACAAGTGATTAGCTGCAGTGTGGCTTACCAGAGAAGTTTTGAAATAGTGAGTGACATAGTCAAATTCACTGCCCTCTAGCCTCTAGGTAGTTTTGATTTATAGGCTTTGCATTTGCGTGTCGTCTTATACGAAAGGGAATATTAAAATGCGTTTAGGAATCATGGACCCCAATGAGTTTGATAATTGGATGCTCACCCCACCAACTCGTTCATGAATTCCTGTCATCAATCAATTACTAATATGCTTTTTATAGATATATTATCTTCATCTTAATTACTAGATATCCAAAATACAAGGTCATTCATGCCTTGGTCTTAAAGATTAGGTGACCTGCCGGTTTCATGGTGCCAAACCCCTCTATTTATTACCTCTAATGGCTAATGCTAACACCATCCCTTCATCTAAACACCTCTCTGCACTTTAGCTTCTTCTATACATATCCAGACTAGAGAGAATGGCTTTTTCTTCTTCATTTACTGTCATGTTTGTTGTGGTGGTTTGGATGATGGTGGGGAGCAGTACCGCTCATCTCTCCACTAATTTCTACTCTAAATCATGTCCAAAGGTGTTGTCTACAGTTGAGTCAGTAGTTAAATCAGCTGTGTCGAAAGAGAAGCGCATGGGTGCTTCTCTCGTCCGTTTGTTCTTCCATGACTGCTTTGTCAAAGTAATTTCCTCTCTTTCTCTTTCCTTCTTCTTGCTAACCCCTTCTCTTCTATACACACTCCTGCTGCACCCTCCCTTCTCTCGATACACTAATATTTTTGTTGCATTGCATGCCTACATACATATCCATTGTTCTTGGTGAACTGAACTGAAGGTTTTTTCACATTGAATGGTATCCACACACACATATACATATTGGGTTAATTTCACGAAACACCCTCAACCTATCAATATCATATCAATTAGGTTATTTCATTAGCTAGAGCGTTAAATACTAACTCGGATGTTTAACTTGAATATAATGTGAAGCATATTTAAAATTGATGAATCAAATTTCAAATACGTGTGAACCTATTGCATGAAAAATTTGGATTTGACTTGTTAAAATAATAAATAACTATTTTAACAATATTATTTGCTTTTCAATGTGCCATATATAAATTATCCATACGGTAAGTATACATGTTTAACATTTAGTTCATATGTCTTAAATATGTTCTATATTATACTCAAGTTGGTATTTTGTCAGCATGATTCTCGTCATTGGCCCAAACCCATTTTAGATTTGGGACTGGCCGAATCTTAAAAAGCTCGCAAGCTTTACCTAAGAGCTAAGCTCACAGGGTGAGTTCGCAGGATGGCAAGCCAAACTCGACCCTTGTATTACAAGGTTGCATGGTTTCGAAACCATGTAATACATGATTAATCTAGGGTAGGGTACGTATTTACGTACATGAAACTTATTTAATATGTCTTATCAATGAACAATATCATATCATATAAACAAGTAAATTACACCGTTTAAAGGACACTAAAAAATATCCAACATATATTTAACATTTAAACTAACAGCTAAATTAACGGAAAGTCTCAAACGAAATAATTTATCCAACATGATTTAAATTCATTTCACTTGCTTAGTAAACATTGGCTGCCGGTCCAAACATCTTTCCAATCATGCATGCATGCTTTTTTCCTGCGGGCCTAAACGAAATTCCATTCGTGAACCCAAGTAACAATTACAAGTATTGATGTATGATTATCAAATGCCATTGGCTCAGTAGCTATTAAGCTAAACCCCTCAAAAAGAGAGGATTGCAGATGGAGCAAGTAAATGACTAAGGAAATACAATCTTAATTATTTAGAATATACATAGCTGTGTTCGTATAAATGGTTGTTAAGTATGTATATATTTATCGTGTCTAATTATGACAGGGTTGTGATGGGTCAATACTCCTAGACGACACTTCTTCTTTCACGGGGGAGAAAACTGCGGCTCCCAATAATAATTCCGTGAGAGGTTTCAATGTTGTTGATGACATTAAGGCCAAGGTGGAGAAAGTTTGCCCTGGTGTTGTCTCTTGTGCTGATATCGTAGCCCTTGCAGCTCGGGACTCCGTTGTTATTGTAAGTAATTGAAATGAAAAGTCCAACATACATACATGAATGTTCTCCTTTTTCTATCATTATTGCGTATTTGTCATCAACTAATCATAGAAAATCGGCTGTACTCTTAAAAGATAACGATATTCACAAGAAAAAAGTTGAATTTGATTGGTACAGCTTAGAGGGCCCAAATGGGATGTTAAGCTTGGAAGAAGGGATTCAAAGACCGCCAGCTTTTCTGCTGCAAATAGTGGTGTCATCCCACCTCCGACCTCCACCCTTAGTCAACTCATCAATAGATTCCAAGCGCGAGGTCTTTCTGCCAAGGACATGGTTGCTTTATCTGGTATAAGATACCATCCTTTCCTCTTCTGCACTGCACTACTTTATTATATCTGTACTTCTCTTCTAAGCTAAATTGCTGTATGGTGACGAGCCAGGAGCTCACACAATTGGAAAGGCAAGGTGCGTGCTTTTCAGAGATCGCATATACAACGAGACAAACATCGATACTTCATTTGCGAAGGCAAGGCAAAGTAGCTGCCCAAGAACCAGCAGATCAGGGGACAACAATCTAGCACCCCTAGACGTGGCAACCCCAAATTCTTTTGACTTAAAATACTTCAATAACCTCTTAAACAAAAAGGGTTTGCTCCATTCGGACCAAATACTCTTCAATGGCGGATCCACCGATTCATTGGTTAAAACATACAGCAGCAACACCAAGAAGTTCTATTCAGACTTCGTTACTGCAATGATAAAGATGGGAGATATTACACCACTCACCGGATCGAATGGTGAAATCAGGAAGAACTGCAGGAAGCCTAATTAATGGCTCCTCCTCCATTGCTTTTCCCCAATAACTGAGGATCTTGTCTAGTCTACACAGTTTGCTTCTTTATTTACGAAGAAAATGCTGTACTTACCGTTCGTTACGAATCCAACAACAAAAGAAAGATAACTGTTTCCAACAAAATAAAATTAAGGGGAAAAGACAAAGCATGCTTAATCAACTAGCATGCTAATGTTTGATGAGTTCCAGAAGGAACAATGATGTGTCTGTTTTGATGCAAATTAATGAATTTTTCTTTTCTCTTAGCCTAGCCAGCTACTAAGCACAATGATACATTTGAATCTTACTTTTCAACATAATTTATCCAAATAACCTAAAAAAATTTATTATTTATGAAAATAACCCAATTTCAAAAATATACACTAAAATGACCTAAAATAAACAGTAAAAATTGATATTGTCTATCTAATGGCCGACATCACCTGACCAATGATTGATGTCAGATTTAAAAATTTGTGTTTTTTGGTATTGGCCATGCAATGACCAACACCTATATATTTTTTTAATACGGTATTTTATTGATATACGAAAATACGAGAATTTGAAAAAAAACAAAATTTTATCTGACAGAAAAAAAAATTTTGGTGTTGGCCTTTGCATGGCCGACACTCCCTTTTAATATGATAAAAAATCAGATTTTTCGACGTTGGCCATGCAATGGCCGACACCCCCTTTTTGTCAGATAAAAAATTCAATTTTTTGGTGTTAGCCATGCCATGGCCGACACCCCTAATTATCTGATAAAAAAATTAAATTTTTGGGTGTTGGTCATGCAATGGTCGACATCCCTTTTTTCAGATAAAAAATTTTAAAATTTTCTGGTGTTTGCCATTGCATGGCTAACATCCCTTTTTATCTAAATAAAAAATCAAATTTTTGGGTGTTGGTCATGCCATGGTCGATATCCCCTTTTTGTCAAATAAAAAAATTAATTAATTTTTTGTGTTGGTCATGTCATGGCCGACACCCTTTTTTTAATCTAGTAAAAAAATCAAATTTTTTTGTGTTGACCATGTAATGGTCGACACTAACTTTCCCTCATTCTCTATATATAGGGTTTAGTTTTTTTATTTTGAAATTGTAAGTAAGAAATATTTCTATTAAAATAACAATAAAATAAGAGTTTTTTTTTTTTATTATTAGATGAGTGTTTTGTTTTTAGGGATAGTTGTGAAGTGTACAATCGAATTTCGGGGTTGAGCTATATACTGTCATGTATTGCCGAAGTTGAATTATATACTGTCATGTGAAGCGGCAAATATATGTCTTCAGTGGTCAAATGATTTTCTGCACCATTGAAGAATATCCTAAATGTAGATGATATAATTGTCGCTAAATGTAACTATGTGGTATAACTGTAAAGGTTATGCTATCAAATATCGGTTAACGGAACTCTGTCATCGAACGGCCGATCGAGATGACTGGGTCGGGTTTTCAGTCAATATGGATCCGTATTGCTTAAGGGTTAGAAGAATTTATTAAAATTGGCCAGGTATTCCAACAGATGGACATTATCTAACCGAGACTAGTTGCGCAAGTTTAGGGTATTGTAGGTTATTTTGTATTATTGTTCAAAATTTAAAATTTTGTGTATTAACATTAACAATTATTTATAATTTATTTAATCTGTAAATTTAATTTCTATTGTTGTAATATTCAACAAGATTTATATTTTATTGTATTAATATAATTTTGATTTATTAAAAAAATATTAAATATTTTGTTGTGAAAATGTTAAGGAATAAATATTATCGAAAAATTAAAAATATATTAAAAAATATTAATTAAAATTAATTTTAAGAAATAAACGAAAATAATCAAAAGAAAAGAACACTAGTATAGTTAATGGTCGAGACCGACTTTTAACTCCAACACCAGATATATATATATATATATATAACCGTCAGTACTAAAAATTTGAGTTTTTTGTTCTCATTAACAATACAACAATTTCTTTGTTTATGTTCATTTTTTTATGATCACAAGTTTTTTCAAGATGAGTTCTAACATTTTCTTTGTTTATGTTCATTTTGATGAAAAAATTATCAATATAGATGATGAAGGTTGTGTATTTGAAAGCTGAGAAAAAATCGAAATGACACTGAACAAGCATGTTTCGCTGGAGGAATTGAAACGGAAGATCAGTACAAAGATAGCTACTCGTTGCGGGAAGTAAATGTTGAGACTGTTTTACAAATTTTCAGTTTCATCAAATCTGATCAAGTTCTCTGAAATGAAGCTTGCTGATAATGATGATCTAGGGATAATAATTGAAATTTATTGCCCATCTGAGATCGAAAATCCATGCCCCATTGAGTTGTTCTTGGAGATATCACATCCCGAACCAATTTAAGTCTTAAATTTTGTAAACCAGCGTTCTGGAATAGAATTGATCGTAATGTATGCTGGGAAGATCAATCGGGTTATGGAAGGTCCACTCTAGAAAATCCAAACACCGATGGATGTTCGTATAACATCCAAAACATGTGTCATCGTCTACAATTTCATCCGAAAGTGTTGGCCCCAATAGAAGATGATGACGAAAATGAAGCTTTGGAATACCATGATTTGGATGACATCCCTGAAGACTTAGATGAGGAGGGGTCGGTGAAGGGTGATGATGTTAACTCCCATTCAGGAGGAAATACGAGCTCGAGTATAGTTATTAGGAATAATCCGTGGGCCTTCATGAGCTACGTAGACCCAGATGTGGGTCGAGCTCGTGAGTTTTCAGAACATAAAAACATAGTTTCGGCTCACCTACTCGACGAACAAACCGACGAAGAAAAGTTGTTCGTAGGACAACAATTTGAGAACAAGAGGACTGCTTAAATGCAATAAAACAATATAGCTTAAAGTTAGCTGTGGATTATAAAGTAACAAAGTCGTCGCAGTCTTTGTACATCGGAGAATGTTGGAAAGCCGAGAGTGGGTGTAAGTGGCGTATTTCGAGCTGCGTTAATGCAGCGGACTCAGCTGTGGACAATAAAGAAAATGGAAGGTTCGCACACATGCACCATGGCTCGTGACGTAAGACTATCAGAAGTTAGATGCAAAGACCATATGCAACTGCATCATACCTATGGTGAAAGCGCCCCCATTGAATAAGGTATTGGTTTATATTTCGACCATGCAAGCTCACTTTAATTATAAGGTTTCGTACCGGAAGGCATGGTGGGCGAAGCAAATGACGATTCGAGAGTTGTATGGTGACTGGGATGCGTCATACAACAAGCTCCAAGGGTGGATAGCCGCGATGTTAGAGTATGTGCCGGGGACAATAATTGATTTACACATTGCCTTATGAAGGTCCGGACGGGGTGATTAATCCGGGAAAATGACGTTTTCAGCAATTGTTTTGGACGTTTGACCCGTTTGTTAAGGTCTTCCCTCACTGCAAATAGATGGTGCAAGTTGATGGAACCTGGTTGTACGGTAAATACACGTAAATACTACTGATTGCTGTTGCACAAGATGGCAACCGAAATGTACTTCCAATCGCATTCGCCATAGTCGAGAAAGAGTGCTTCGAGTTGTGGGAATTTTTCTTAAAAAATCTAAAGAGGCACGTTGTTAGGCAAGATAATGTTTGCCTTATATCGGACAGATCGAAGGGACTACTTGCTGCAATAAGGCGATCGGAGGTTCCGTGGAGGTCCGTTTATTGCATCCAGCACATGTTAGCAAACTTTCATAGTGATTATAAAAATAAAGGATGGAAAGCAGAACTCGTGGAAATGAGTAATAATTATTGTTTGTATTTTTTTATTAATTTTAATTTTAAATTTTATCAGTTTGTGAAATATAAAAATACTTATTCGAAATTCCATATGCATATGCAGCTCATCAATTTGAACCGCGGAGATTCAAGCAAAAGTTCGCA
The DNA here is from genome assembly GCA_039519145.1 of Kokia cookei. Classification (NCBI taxonomy): domain Eukaryota; kingdom Viridiplantae; phylum Streptophyta; class Magnoliopsida; order Malvales; family Malvaceae; genus Kokia; species Kokia cookei. The sequence continues at coordinate 35,110,468 of CM076900.1, read as the reverse complement.
AAACTTGAAGCTAAGATGAAACATTTACCAAATGGAAAAAATCTTCGTGGGTGGTTGGGTAGCGTCCAGACATATCAATGGACACAAAATTACGATGAGGGGGCTCGGTATGGCCAAATGACGACCAGCCTGGTCGAGTCGATTAACTTTGTCTTTAGGCGAACACGACATCTACCAATTGTTGCTATTTTCTCGGCAACCTTCTATAGGTTGGCCACATTGATGCCTACGATGGAGCAGTGACAAGTGGCGCAGATGGAAGCTAAACTTGTGTACGTTAAGGACATTCGAAGGGCCATGGCGGCAAACAGTCAGAAAGCTCGAACGATGAACGTAGAAATTTATTCGCTGGAGTTGGAGATTTTTCGGGTTTTAGAGTACACCGATTGTCGCTCGGGTGTTCCATCGAGGTCGTACGCAGTTGATCTGGAAAACAGGCGATGCGAGTGCTTTAGATTTCAAGCCTTCGATATCCGTGAGCGCATGTTCATGTAGTGTGTGCGACTGCAAATTTAAATGTCGAACAATTCATAGACAAGGTGTACACACTGTAACGCACATTGCGTATATGAGAGAATGAATTTCCCGTAATGCCCGATGTATCGAACTGGGAAGTTCCACCGGTTGCTTTTGAGATGCTGCCGGACCATAGTCTCCGTAGAAAGCCTAGAGGTCGACCACCTTTGATGAGAATTCGCTCTGATATGACATTAGGGAAACGGGGGAACCGAAATTGTGCAGTGTTTGCCGAAAGCCTGGCCATAACCGATCCACTTGCCCACATCGTGTCTATAGTTCCTGTCAATCTTCTCGTAATGTCGGACTATCTGACGAAGAATGAGCGCATGTCCACTAATATACATGAGAGAATATTTGTGTAAAAACTAATTTGAAAATTAATTTAAGTTGAAAGTAATTTGAAAATTAATGTACATGTTTAAATTTAAATAATTTTAACTTCATAATTATATAAGTTTGAATTTAAAATTCTATTTTAAAATTGAAGTTGAAATTTAAATTACATTTAAAATTAATTTAACATTATTTAAATAAAAAAGATTATTATTATATTTCAATTTATATCAAATATTGTGTTCATTATTTATCAAATTTTCATATTTAAATTACAAATTATTATTATATTACAATATGTTGATTTGATAATAGATTATTTACTAAATTTAAATATTTAAATAAAAAATTATTATTATATTACAATTTTTATCAAATAATGTGTTGATTTGATAATACATTATTTACTAAATTTAAATATTTTGATAAAAATTATTATTATATTACATTTTTTATCAAATAATGTGTTGATTTGACAATACATTATTTACTAAATTTAAATATTTAAATAAAAATTTATTATTATATTACAATTTTTATCAAATATTGTGTTGATTTGACAATATATTATTTACTAAATTTAAATATTTTGATAAAAATTATTAATATATTACAATTTTTTTAAATAATGTGTTGATTTGAAAATACATTATTTACTAAATTTAAATATTTTGATAAAAATTTATTATTATATTACAATTTTTATCAAATTTTAAATTTATTAACCAAAATAACCTTAATTGACATTAAAATTACAAAAATGCCATCAATGGTCCCTTATTATAAATAACATTGGACCACTCAAATTTCAGCTCACATAAACCGAAATTCCAGCTCAGCAAAATCGAAATTTCAGCTCACCCACACCCCAATTTCACCATTGATCGTAGTTGATCACCGTTTACCGCCGTTGACCGACTTTGTCCGCCGTTGATCGAGTAACGTCTATCATTTTATGAATCCGAACATCATTCTTCGTAGTCATGACAACCACCGTTTGGGCGCAATTCGAGTAGATCTGAAATTCTATAGGATGGTTAAATCCCGGCATCATTATCCGGGCTATAAGCCCCATAGATTGGCTCAACAATATATAGAAGATGCGAGGTTCGGAATTGCTGCCCGTATTAAACACATGAATATCCGGGCCGATTTAATAATGGCCTTAGTCGAAAGATGGAGTTCCGAAACTCACACGTTTCACCTCCCGTGTGGAGAGGCAACAATTACATTAGAAGATGTTGCAATCTAGCTCAGGCTACCCGTTGAAGGTGATGCAGTAACGGGTCCGAGTATAGTAGATAATCCTTGTGGCACTTGCTATCGGTTACTTGGCAAGGTGCTTCCGGACATTGAAAACGAAAAATTACCGTTTTTAAAATTTACGTGGCTGTATGATAACTTCGACATCTCCCTCAAAATCCAACGTAGCTGGACATTATCTACCATGTTCGCGCTTTTCTTTTACAATTACTAGGCGGTATCCTTATTCTTGATACTAGCCAAAATAGAATAAGCATTATCTACCTCTCATTGTTGGATGATTTCAAGGCAACGGGAAAATTAAGTTGGGGCTCGACAGTGTTGACGACATTGTACCGGGAGCTTTGTTGAGTGACAAATCCCGCAGTTCATGTCATGGGCGACTGCACGTATCTGCTCCAATCATGGATATTATATAGACTGCCTTCGATCGCCAACCTCGAACACATGCCATATTCGATGCCACTAGTTAATAGGTGACTCGATGTCTCGATTTTATATTTTTTTAAAATTTATTAATTATTATTTTTATTTTTATTATTTTTCAATTTTTCAGATGACATTTAGTTTCGGGACTTGGGCGACACGAAAAATATCCCCATTTACGTCGCTGGTTAAACAAACATGGAGAAGATGATGTAAGATATATTTTCGAATTTTTTATAATATTTTTTTCTATTTTGAAATGTTTTTTATATTTTCAAATTTTTTAAAAATAAAAATCTGATATTTTTTACAAATATTCTTTTACATTTTCGAAATATAAAAAAAAAATTCGAAATATTTTTTTTACAAAAACAAATATGATATTTTTTAGATTTTCAAATTTTTTTTAACTAAATTCGTGTTTTTATACTGTGCAGTTCGTGTGACAGCTTTATATTTTAGACGAAATTACGCCTTTCATTCCACCATTTGTTTACTAGCTCAATTATCAACTGTTCTCGTGTAATGTGTCGGTATTCAAATTTCATATGGTGGAATGACACGTTGGGGATTAGGTTTTACGACAGTTCGGCGCTATATAACATATCCCGAACCCTCCCTTCCAACTCGATAAGGTCCACCAACTCGACAAAAAGGGACATGGTAAAAACAGAATAAATTAGGCTCATGATCTTCAAGCATATATCATGCTTTGGAATGACCAGGCAAATAGGTGTTCAACCTTGTATTTGTGTAACGGGGATTATTCTGGTAACCCATATTACAAGCAATGATATATAGCATACAGGATGCCGATGGTTGATCCTAGGGAGTATACGCCAAAGAGACTTATTCCGGAAGGTAACCAATGGGGTCCGACGAATAACGCATATGGACGTCGTGGTAGGATCCCCGGTTCAGATTCCAAGCCCGAGGATAAGCCCAATGACGAGCCCGCTGACGAGGCTCAAGACCAACCCGAGTACCAGCCGGAGCACTAACCCAATCCCCAATATCAAACATCCGACTCTTCGTCTTTTTTGCCACACGATTATTATCATCGTTCCATGGAGGAGATTTTTGGTGTCGACTTGACCTTCAACGTTCATGTTACTCCGATTTTTCCTCATATCAACCGGAGATCCATCTGGAAGAACATACATCGACAATGGAGGATATTTTTGGCTTGGCACCTCAGGTCACTCAACCTACTCTTGATTATGTTGATGATACGTATGATTTTACCACCTTTCTACGTACGCCAATCGGGACACCCAACGTTGACACCACCGAGGATGAGCCGACGAACACCAATGTAACGCCTCCTGAACAAACTATACTATGGCCTCGGGCTCGTCGAGCCCGGAGGAAGCCGAACTGTTACACACCAACATTGGGGACGTCGCCGGGATCTACTCAATTTTGATTTTTTTCCGTTTACTTTTTAAATTCAATTTATAATTTCGATTTTATTTTAAATTTAATTTCTAATTTCCTGTATATTTTTATTTTAATTTCTAATTTCGTTTATCTTTTAAATTTTATTTCTAATTATTATTTTTTGAAAATTTATATCATCTTTTTCAATAATATTTATTTTCTCACATTTTCACAACACAACAACATATTTAATATTTTTATATATAATTCAAAAAAAATTTAATACAAGAAAATACAAACATTGTTGAATATTACTAAGCAAAAAATTAAATTTACAAATACAATAAATTACAATTATTTGTTAAAATTAACACACGAAATTTAAAAAAAAATTACAAATATAACAAAATACAAACATAGATAATATCCATCTACTTGAATACCGACCTGCAAACGTTAGTAATATGAAACTTGCTCGGCTTGCCCTTTTTTCAGTTCGTAAGGCACAATGCAGTCGGTCTTGGTTACCTGTTAAATGACGGAAAAAGTCATCCGACCTTTGACAGCATAACCTTTACGGCCTTACCACAACGCCTATATAAAGCAACAATATATCTACGTTGAATTAGCAATTCAACAGTATTTTCTGTGATAACAAATTATTCGAACGTAAATAATGTCCATCGGCGTTGGGCATCTCGGATAGTCTTCAATGGAGCAGAAAATCGTCTTACCACTGAAGACATATCTTTACCGTTTCATATGACAGTATATAATTCAACTCCGGCAATACATGACAGTATATAGTTCAACTCCGAAATTCAATTGTACACTTCACAACTATCCCCCAAAACAAAACACTCATCTAATGATAAATAATAAAACACTCTCATTTTCTTGTTATTTTAAGAGATTACTTACAATTTCAAAATTAAAAAACTAAACCCTATTTATAGAGAATGAGGGGAAGTTGATGTCGGCCATTGCATGGCCTACACCAAAAAAAATTAATTTTTTACCAAATAAAAAAGGGGGTGTCGGCCATAGCATGATCAATACCAAAAAAATTTTAAATTTTTTAGTTGATAAAAAGGGGGTGTCACAAAAAAAATTGATTTTTTTACTAGATAAAAAAGAGAGTGTCGGCCATTACATGAACAACACAAAAAAATTTTTGAATTTTTTATCTGACAAAAAGAGAGTGTCGGCCATGTTATAGTCAACACCCAAAATTTTGATTTTTTATTTAGATAAAAAAGGATGTCGGCCATGCAATGGCCAACACAAAAAAATTTTGAAATTCTTTTATCTGAAAAAATGGGATGTAGGTCATGACATGGCCAATACCAAAAAATTGAATTTTTTATCAAATAAATAGAGGTGTCGGCCATTGCATGGTCAACACCAAAAAATTGAATTTTTTATCTGACAAAATGGGGTGTCAGCCATTGCATGGCCAACACCCAAAAATTTTATTTTTTTAATCAGATTAAAAGGGGGTGTCGACCATGCAATGGCCAACACCAAATTTTTTTTTTCAAATTCTCATATTTTCGTATATCAATAAAATACGTATTAAAAAAATACAGAGGTCTCGGCCATTGCATGGCCAACACCAAAAAACACAAATTTTTATGTCTGATATCAATCATTGGGCAGGTGGTATCGACCATTAGATGGTCAATATCAATTTTTACTGTTTATTTCAAGCCATTTTTGTGTATATTTTTTAACTTGAGTTATTTTCGTAAATAATAAATTTTTTTGAATCATTTGAGTAAAATAACCTACTTTTCTGCAATTCTAGATAGGCATGAGTCTTGAGACAAGACAAACATGTCTCAATATAGGATCAATGCTCTGGGCACACGTCTTAAGACATGATAAGCAAGTCTTGAGACATGGTGGGCAAAGTCATGACACATGTCATTTGAGTATCGAGACATTCGAAGTAATCAACTAAATTAGCTTCAGGGGAGTCAATTCTTGAGACATGGGCTTTATGTTCGTGTATCAATACATTGGCCCAAGTATAAAGAAGTGGTTCCTAGTTTTTGAAATTTGAGTTTCAATCGATATGATATAAAACTTTAATAATTCAAGATCTGTCATGTTAAATCATCAATAATAAATCAAAAACAAAATTAAATGTGAATATATTTATTTTTTGAGAGATAATTATCTTTTTTAAAAATAATTGATTATTAATTCAGTTTTTGGTATTTATAATTTGGTCTCTCGTCAAATTATAAATACAACTTATGGTATCTACACATTATTTTCATGACATTTTAATACTTGTGACACTTTTAACATAACCGGTCATTTAATTTTATATCACACTTTATAATAGCATTATACATTATACATATGTGTCCATAATTGAGGATTTTAATCCAACATCCAATTTAACGTTTTTAAGGTCCTTTTGAGACAATTTTCCATTTTTTTATAGATGTTGGATAGATTATTTGCATGATTAATCTTCAATTTAAATACGTTTTAGATATTTGAATGATTAATGGTTGTTGTTTCTACAATTAACGTGACACTCTTTATTCGACTAAACTTTCAGATCTGATATAGAATGTTACAAAACTCTACTTGAAACGATAATAAAAATAATAAAAAAATATTGAAAATATTTACGAGCTTGATTTACGGAAACGAGATCTTAACATTTCATTTTTCAAAATCATTTGACTTTAGCTAATTATCCAATTAACAAAACTTACCACTTGATAATTTTAATAAAACACTATAATCAACTCGTAAATACTATTTACGAATTGTAACTTAAAATCACTATTTTTAATTTCACCGAAAAACGAACCGTTACAAATTCTACCCTAACTTTCTATCCAAAATGATAAAAATAGTTTAGAAAAATGATAAAAGTAGTATGAAAGAAAAATCTTAAAATGACAAAATCATTAAATATAATATCTACAATTCAAAGTAAATCCTAAATCATCAAATACAAAACAATTGCTTTGTCTCAAAATAATTCTATGATCATTGATTTGATCCACAATTTGTCCAAAATCTTGAAGCCACACACCTACCACATTACTCCCCACGCCTTAGTCAATTATCATTCATGCATCAACTACAGAAATTGGATCCAAATCTTAATGTTTTTGTGGACATATATTACACATGTTAAAAATCAATATAATTTCCTAAAATTAGTAATAATTATATCTCAATTTTATTAAAATTAGTAATAAAAAACGTGTTATTATTGTATACCAGTTCACATCAAATCTAAGTGGCCTTCAACTAGGGGCATGGTTCAGCAATGAACAAAGATAAGGATTGATTGATCAACAAATATATATATATACATAGTTTAATTAGTCTAAAGTATCAAACAATATTAATATAGAGTAGTGATGGGCGTGGAAATTTCGAAGCTAACTAAGGGGTCCATATGGATAGGCATGCAATGCAAGATTAGACACCTAAACAACCGATGGCTAGCTAGCCAGTTTTACTTAGTTAAAATATGTCATAAGTTGAACTTAATGAGTGGCTCTACTGGTAAAGAGGATGTTGTTCATTCTAGAAAACTCGGGTTCGAGAACTTGTGTGTGCGTTGTCAAAAGATTAAGAAAGTATGAACAGATACTACCATGTAATCACATCAGTATATTCAAAAAAAATGTCATAAGTTTACCAATTGAGTCTTAATTTGATTGGATACGCTTCAGCACACTTGAACTCACGTCCTTTTACATTGACAATAATACTTATATCAATTGAGCTAAAACTTAATCGACATAATATTATATAATTGAAGATATTTCATAGAAACACAAGAAAAGTCAAATTTCCTTTTTCTTTTTCCTATTGAAAAGTGAAACTAGAAATAATATTAATAGTAAAAAGGTAACAATAAAGAGAAAGCAGCCACAAAAGTTTAAATTGATAATGTTGGAGATTAGATTAGATAAGTATGATAATCAATTGATAAAATATTATTTAAGGGTGTATTTGGAAAGTTATTTCATTGAAAATCGTATTTTTGAAAGATGTATTAATTTTTGTTAAGTTTGGATGTTTTTATATAAAATGTTTTTTTGTTGTTTGAAAATATTTATCGGAATCATTTTTCAAAAAATAGTTCTTAGTGAAATAAATATAATATAATATTATAATTTATAATTGTTACGGAATATTATAAAAGTATTTTCTTTTTGGCAATCGAAATTTATTTTATAATAATAAATATATTTTATAAATTTAATAATAAATTATACCTAATTAAAATTTAATTTGAAGTTATATGTATGACATATATGTAGTGGATAGTGGCATGTTGAAGTTTGACAAAATAAATGAAGCTAAGTATGATTTAAATAAATAGTCATATTTGTATTACTAAAATATTAATCTCCTTCTCAATCCTTTCAGAACCTCATTGCTCCTTTCATGATGGCATTTCATTCCGATTAGATTCAATTATCGAACAGAATCCATCACCTTATTGCATTATTCCTCAACCTCGTTCAAACCACCATTAGTAACCACATCTCCAACACGATGCACCTTAGGCTTCACCTTCCTCCAATATGAAATTCTTCCTTTAAATCAGCTAAGGACACAAAAACCCATATCTCTTACCACGACAACTTATGTGGAATGAAAGTATCCACTACTTCCCATGGTATTTGAACAATTGTCGAAGGCATCTCCAATGCATCCTATCTAGAAGATAGTCAACAAATAAAGTCTCGTATCTCCACCTGTATGCTTGAAAGCACTCCATGGACTTATCCAAAACAAATATAAATGTGTAAGTAGATGATTAGGCCCTACTAATGAAAGCAAACATCTCAATCAATAGCTAAGCTACCATTAATATACCGATTGACTGGTTTATTTTAATTAAATGAGCTTAGACCATGGCATAATTTATTATAATGTAGTAATGAACAAATATAAGAAAAATCAAAGCCTTTAATGGAAAAGAAATGATCAAACCAGTGACTCTCAGCCTCTGACCAAGCAGCAATAATTTACAGGCAACCTGTGAATCACGGTGCTTAAGAAGAAAGAAAAACGATATTCATTAATATGCTTCAAAATACACAGACAACATTGTCCTTCTTGGAACTCGATCAAACATGAACATGCAAGCTGCTTATTGTTTAGGTATGCTTTATTTTTCTTCTTAATTCTATTTTCGTGGAATCACTTTTGTTTCTTTTGTTGGATTCATAACATAGAAGCAAATCCTGGGTAGTCCCCATTAATTATTAGGCCAAAGCAATGGAGGAGCTATATTAATTAGGCTTCCTGCAATTCTTCCTGATTTCACCATTTGATCCGGTGAGTGGCTTAATGTCTCCCATCTTTATCATTGCAGCAACAAAGTCTGAATAGAATTTCTTCACGTTGCGGCTGTATGTTTTGACCAATGAATCGGTGGATCCGCCATTGAAGAGTTCTTGGTCTGAGTGGAGTAGACCCTTTTTGTTTAAGAGGTTTTGGAAGTATTTGGAGTCAAAAGAATTTGGGGTTGCCAGGTCTAGGGGTGCAAGGTTGTTGTTTCCTGATCCGCTGGTTCTTGGGCAGCTACTTTGCCTTGCCTTCGCAAATGAAGTATCGATGTTTGTCTCGTTGTATATCCGATTTCTGAAAACCAAGCACCTTGCCTTCCCAATTGTGTGAGCCCCTGGCTCAGCAACATAAAGCAATTTGGCTTAGAAGAGATCTCTAGATATAATATAGTACAGACTGCAGTGCAGGAGAGGAAAGAATGTGATACACTTGTATTATACCAGATAATGCAACCATGTCCGTGGTAGAAAGACCTTGCGCTTCGAATAAGCTGATGAGTAGGCTAAGATTGGCACTACCCAGTGGGAGGACACCACTATTTGCGGCAGAAAAGCTGGCGGTCTTTGAATCCCTTCTTCCAAGCTTAACATCCCAGTCGGGCCCTCCAAGCTGCACCAATCAAACTCAATTTTCTATATTCATTTGATGTCAGACTAATATGCAGTATATACGTTGGACTGTTCATTTCAAGTGCTTACAATAACAACGGAGTCCCGAGCTGCAATGGCTAAGATATCAGAACATGAGACTACACCAGGACACACGTTCTCCACCTTGGCCTTAATCTCATCAACAACTTCGAAACCTCTCAAGGACCTATTATTGGGAGTCGCAGTTTTCTCCCCGGTGAAAGAAGAAGTGTCGTCTAGGAGTACTGACCCATCACAACCCTGTCATAATTAGACATGATATGAGCCAAGGTGCAAAGGCATTTCATAATCATGCATGCATGCATGCATGGTTGGAAAGGTATTCTAGATTGAGTTTTATATTGATTACGCTTTTCAACATGAAACTCCAATATATTATTAAATTGAAAGGAAGGAAAAAAAAAAGGTAGTCAAGTTCCGTTGACCAAGAACACTTTATATGCTTATCTGACCATGTGTATATATAGTAAGAAGATGGAATAAGAAAGAGTGGAAATTACGTTGACAAAACAGTCATGGAAGAACAAGCGGAGAAGAGAAGCACCCAAGCGCTGCTCTTTTGACACAGCTGTTTCAACTACTGACTCAACCGTAGACAACACCTTTGGACATGATTTAGAGTAGAAATTAGCGGAGAGCTGAGCATAGCTACTGCTCCCCATCATCATCCAAACCAATACAACAGACAAGACACCGAATGAAGAAGCCATATTCTCAACTCTGAATATGCAGAGAGGTGTTTTGATGAATGGCCATTAGGGATAATATATATAGGCATGTGGCAACATGACACCGGCAGTCACTAAGGCATGATCAAATTAGTAATTAATCCATGACAGCAATTCATCAACCGATTGAATTTTCAAACTCACTGGGGTCCATGATTCGTTAATGCCTTTTGAGTATCTCTTACGTTGAAGACGACACTGCCATAGCTAGAGGCTAGGGGGACTGAACTTTGATTCAGTCAGTCACCTTTTAAAAAGTTGTCACCTCTGCTAAATCACTTGTTTGTTCATTTTGTTTTTATCTATTGCACCAACAGGGTTGACGATGTTCAAAGTGCTGCAAAAACGTATTTGATACTTTTTAGAAATTTGAGGTTTTGCGGATTGAGTCTTAACTCGGTTCACATTGGTATTATTGTTAGTGCAAGAGGACATGAGTTCGAGTGTGTTAAAGTGCGTTTATACTCCTATTTAAGGATTAGAATGGATTATGAATAATTCTAAGCAACACTATATTACCTTAAAAACTTTCAAATACTTTCACAATTGAATTAGATTTAAAAAAAAAAATGAAAGTTTTACTACTTATGAAGCCTTAAATAGTTATCCAAATATCTTACAATTGAGAATAACACTTATAACAAATTATTAATTGGGATACTTACGAATTACTAATTCAGGTCTATTTATTTCGTGAAAAAGATGATGACAGGGGAGGTGAATGAAGAAATGGTCAAGTTGTTGAAGAGGTGTGTGGTGTGGGTACCGCTCGATGCTTTGATGAGACCATGACTCTCAAAGAAAACTTCAAGATGGGTGGAGTATTTGATGTGAATATCAACAAAAGGGGGGGTTGACCAATTCCTAATTGACTTACATTTATGCATATGGTATCGGTACCTTTAGTTAGGGTCTCGATACGAAAACTAGGGCATCAATATTAGTATCCTCTGTTTTTTCTATTTAGGTTTGATGTTTAGATGTAAATATTTTTAATGGATTTCAAGGTTTATTGTTTAAATGTCTAAAGTAATAGAGACATTATAAGAACTTTACCTATATAAATATAAGAATGGGTGTCATTTCAACAAGTCGAGGTGGGGTTTCTCTTGTAAATGTTTATTATGAACAAGATAAGTATATGACCATATTAGTGCTAAAAGTAAATAATCTATGACAAAAATATAAATGAATATTATGTGTAATGTATTTTAACTTCTAATACTAGGAGTTGCGGTTCAATCTTCGAACACTAACTTTACAAGAATTATGAAAATACATATGCTAATTGATAGTCCAAATCGAGATATACTATTTTGTATGCATAATATTTGTTTGTGTGAAAGATTATAAAGTAAGTTACCAACATTTTAAATTAGGGGGATTGTTAGTAGTTTATAATGTTGGTAGTGCGAAATAATATTTTATTATACAAAAAAAGTTTAATAAATTATAATTATTGATCAAATAGTTGTGTTATAAAGGCATAACTTTTATACGTAAAATTATTTTATAAAGATATAATTTTATGTAAAGTTGTCTTGTTAAACAACACAATCTTATAAAAGGATATCTCATGGAAAAATGCACTTACCATATGTTTACAATGGCAGAGCCAAGATGTTCATCTAGAGGGTCAAGCTAAAATCGTGCTACATAACAATCGATTTAAACATATAAACAATCGATTTAAAAGAAATAATATTCCAATCTAACAATCGATTTAAACATATAAACAATTTATTCAAAAGAAACAGTATTCTACCATAACAATCAATTTAAATATATAAACAATCGATTTTTAATAGAGATATAGTATATATACAAAAAAAAAATTACAAAAATCTTAAATAGTTAAATTGCAAAAAATTTAAACTTTAGGATGTCATGGCCCTCGGGCCTCTACTAGACTCCGTCGGATGTCTATATAAGGTTTTTTTTCTTAGGTGGGCTTAGGTGCAGGCCTGGGCCCAAATAAGTAGAGACAAAGATTTGGCGAATGTGTTACTGCTAAAGCAGTTGACTTAACAAAACACACAAAAACAAACAAACCGAAAGGAAAGCGAACTCAAACTCGGTGGATAGATATGAACTCACCGCAGCTTTCACAGACGCGTGGGCGCGTGTTATCTTCATCCGAGATAAACAAATCCCCAGCAGGGTCAGGAGGAGATCTTGAATCTTCTTTAATCCAAATCTACCACCATCACCACAACAACTCCCTCAAGCTCCGGGATCAGGCCGGTCAGTTCTGTTTTTTTTTTTTGTGTGTGTGTGTGTTAATTAAGTAATTAATTAATTAATTTAAAGGAATTGATCGGAACAGAGAAAGCGAAGAAAGATGCGATTAAGAAAGCGGGGAGAGTGTCGGATTTGTTGGTGGAGGCGGTGAACGGAGGTGTGCAAGAGTCGTTTATAAACGAGAAGCGAATCGAGGCGGAGATTCGTGCTTTGGCTTCTACAATTGCTCGTTTCATGAAGCAGACCGATCAATGGCTCGCCGCTACTCACGCCATTAACACCGCTGTCAAGGTTTCTCCCCACTTTCTATCTCATCCTTAACTCTCTTTTTTAAATTAATTACAACTGGGTTTTTGATGAATTGTTGGTTTTAGGAAATTGGAGACTTTGAGAACTGGATGAAGAGCATGGATTTTGATTGTAAGAGTATCAACGCTGCAATCCGCAACATCTACCAACAATAACATACGAATTCAGGTAGTTTTATTAGCTTCCTCCATTTATTTTAAAATTACTGCTAAACATATCCAATTGTACTCTTTCTAACTACTGTTACTGCAAGTTCCTTGGAATCCAATGAGATTGCTGGCTTCATTATTTTAATTTATTAACCTGCTATAGTAATAGTTGTATTTGCTAAGGGTAGAACCCAATGGCATGCCAAACTTCAGACTACATTTACCATAACACTAGAGCTTGGAAGTTGGAATCATTGGGTTTAATGTTTTGATGCTGGGTTCTGTTGGAGTATCCTATGCTCTGAGTATATGAACATCGCTTAACATGTCTATGTGATAGCATAGCAAAAAACCGAAATGTTAATTCTATGTTATTCTAGATGCCAGTATCCTATTGGGAATGTTTTTGTACCTCAGGCATTGAGGAAGCTTCTCCCACTATTGAAACGGGAAGAGGTTCCCTTTTCTTTTCCTTTCTTTGGAACATGTTAATTTGTTCATGATTTGGTAGAGTAACAGACTCTCATGGTAACCTCAACCATATATACATATAAAGTTACATAGTTTATGGCTTATGTGGATTATTTAGGGAAGTGTTTCATCTTCTACTTGCTCTTTATCCAGTTAACGCTAGAAAAAAGCTAACGAAATTTTTTCTTTCTTGGTGCTTCTACGGCCCTAATAGTTGCATATCTTGGGATGATTTCTATGCGAAATAATAGTTGTTTCATTGCATCAATAACCTCATAACTCTCTAAATTCAATAAATTATATCTTTTAAGCACTTGGTTTATTTTTATAGCTAAAAAATTGCTTGTTTATTGTCTTCTACAAGAAAATGAAGGATATCGCACCTACTGTATGCGGTTCGTGAAAATTCATAGTCATTGCTTCTCTGTTTACTCTGTGTCATTCGTTTGCATGCATGCAGGCACCAATTGAATTCCCTGCTTCTTCTGACAAGCCTCTGCAATTTCATTTCCTTGTTCTTTTGATAACAAGAAGCTATTATTAGGCTGTTGATCTCTTTTCTTTGAGAAGCTAGCAAAGTTGTGCCTCTGCAGTTTCATTTCCTTGTTCATTTGTTCTATATTATTTGGCAGTTGATCTCTTTCTTTTGAGAAGCTAGCAAAGTTATGGAGACATATATGTACAAACACAATAGCAGTAAATAATTAATAGATGTAATAATTGATTGATCTCATATTTAATTTGCATTAACTGATGCCTTTTGCTAATAATTTCCCTTCTTTTAGTGGTGGTGGACGAGCGTGCGTGTGTGATCAATATGGTCAATGGTAGTAGAATGAGTTACAAAAAAAATGCATGGATGATGCCCATACTTAAGGGTCTTCTGCAGCTTTGACCCGAGCTCAGATCCCGGCAAACAAAGCCTGATACTCGCCTCTAGTATTACTAAATTTGAATTCAACTTGAAGGCGAAGATAAAGACACAAAGTCAGAAAGTTTTCGTTATTATTATATATAGAGAGAATATCATGTTTTGGAATATACCATTGAGTAAAAATAATAAGGAAACATGGACAGAACAAGAAGAAAGCAGCAACAAAGATCAAACACCTTTATCACTATCGCCATCCTACCTCGATCCTACTACTCTTCTTCTCCTTTTCAACTTAGTAACATGCAAAAGAAAAAAAAAGCCTTCAAAAATGAGCTTCCTAAACAAAAGGCTCTCTACACCACAATTTCGAGTAAACATTCAAAACACAAACTTTTCTTCCTCTGATACGATTGATACTGCTCCATCTCCCATCTCTTTGGCAGCTGCCGCCACTGAATCACTTATGTTAAGCAGATACTGCAAGCGGGACAACTTCTCAGGAGCAGGATTACTTTGTGCGTATGCACCAAACAGATAAGCTAGCTCCTCCGGCACCTCCCATGATAGTGGCTCTGAAGGCACAGCTTTGTCACAAGCTAGCAAATCATTAAGCGAGGAAACCTACAAAACCAGCAACGAATCTTAGGCATTAATTGACCTTATTACAGATACAAGTATGCTAACACCAAACACTATTGAACTATATGAAACCAAGCTAGAATGTTCCTTACCGCTCCCTGTCGGTTTCTCTGCCGTAGCAGCGCCACAGCTTGAATAAGTGAATTGGACAATCTAGTCCGTGCAAGATCATGAACAACACCTTTTGCCTTCTGAGGATTAACCTTGAGATCTGCTGGGATTTTCTCATAGACTTCTTCTTCATCAAACTCACCAGTACCTGATGAGAAAATCTCATCTACGGTTTTCTTGAAGAGGTTTTCTCGTAGGCTCTCTGAGATCATGTTGTCTAAATCAACACCTGACTCCTTGAGTTCCCTTATCTGCTTAATGTTGAGTCTACCTTGACCAATAGCTGTTTCAATAGCAGCTGCCATTTTGGTAGTTGTTATGCTCTTTATTATTTTCTGTGCATATGGTCCAGGTAAGCCAACACTCTTCTGCAGCTCATTGAGCTGCTCCATCCTAGCCTTGGTCAACTGTCCATCAGCTAAAATCACCTCAGCTTGTTGCCTAAAAGCCTGCTCCGCCAAACTCCGATGGACTTCCACTGTCTCCTCACTCGTCAAACCAAGGATCCCACCAAGCTGGTTCAGTAGAACATACTCTGAATCATCCTTCTTCGTGGTTATTTGAGCACCAAAAGGAATCCTGGTGACTTCACCTGTCAGACAATATAACAAGTATGTTTTGTAGAGGTCCATACGGTCTCTTTCGGAGAGGTCATCTTTGAGTGTTATCTCTGTTTGGCCTGGCTTGCCCAACTTTGCATTAAGTTCCTTGTTAGGTCTTATTTTCCTAAGTGTCTGAAGGGATTCCCATTCATCATCCTCGTCAACTTCTTTTACTTCCTCTTTAGCAGGTTCTTCTGATGGAGTATCAGAAGATTCCCCTTTGATGTCTGCCACCAATTCAGTGACAACCAAGGTGTTAAAGGCAATCATCTTTTTAATTTCTCTTGCGGATTCCGTCCGATTATCTGACGATCGAGACCGTTTCACATAATTCAAGAAAACCTTACGGACCTGAGCACATGTACGATGATTTCAAGCAGAGAGTAAGACGTTAAACCTATTGCTGAATTTAACAAAATGAAAATAACCATTGGCGAAAAATAACTGTAGTGTGCACTCACAGCCTTGCTAGCAATTGACATAGCTGCTTCTCTAGTTAATCGCAAACCATGTGCAGCTTTCCTCACAGCATTCTTTACGTCGGCATCATAGCCATCAACACCAGCAGAAATAGCATCCTTCACGGCCTGAAGTGATCATTTATAATTAAAAGAAGAATTAAGACACAACTAACCACATCTTTTGGTTCCAATAATCCATGTCAGATTTTTCATTATTCCCAGTTTTTCCATATCAACATGACAGTATCATAAAGACATCAAACATTTTACTGGTGCATAATGATTACAGATGTGCTGATGCCACAAATAGTTCCAGATTTCATCCAACCTCCAGGACTATATATCCCTTTTAAGTACAGTACAGCTGATGAGGTGCTAGTGCAATACTAAACCGGGGAATCTACTTATTCTATTTTCAAGTGTAAAACATAAAGCAAAGAAATAACTGTTCAGGCTAAATTTTGAGTAGACATAGTATTAGAATAATGAATCTCCAGGCTAAAGGGACACAATTTTACCTTCTCAAACAAACTGCCACAGATATCTGAGTGAGCTGCATCAACAGTTTGCTGAGGAATGCAGAGCATGACTCGCACCTTCAGCAATGCAGCAACATCACTTTCATCCAGCTCACCGTCAGATACACATTGTTGAAGCTTTTTCCGGTAGATTTCTTGAAACAAAATAGACATATCAGACACTTCAAGTAATATTTTAACGTTGAAAACAGAAAAAACAATATCCTAATAGGGAAGACAAAAAGTCTCAGCCTTTTCCTCTTCCCAACCCTGCTTCTAATACCTTCGTGAATCTCACTAGCCTTTTGTGGATCAAAGTGCAATTCTTCACAAAGATTCTGGAGGAAGGCAGCCTTGCTATCTGCCATCTCAAGGTCACCACCCTGAAAAGCCTCCGAAAGCCGTTTCTGATATACTTTCGAAGTAACATCAAGTATGATAGCTTCTGCTTCTTTATTGCCCAAGCCAAGTATGTTCCTCAGTTGGTTCAATGCAGTAAACTGAAGTTCAGACACAGACAACAAAAGAAACAAGCATTGGACAACTAAAAGACAATGTGCTGCAAAATACAAAGATAATGCATCAAAACCTAGTAGTAAACCAAGACAGAACAGAGAAAAGAGGAATCCAGTAAGCAGTTGTTTTGACTGTCGAAAACAAATACTCCCTGTTACTGTTGAGCAAACAATGGGACTCTTATCAGCTAGTTTATCCACTAATAAGTCTTACGTTTTCATGCAATCACAATTTAAAAATTGAATCAACAAAAAAGGAGACACCAAGCTGAGTAGCCATGAAATTAATAGTTATATAAAGGGCAATAAGAGAAGTCTCCTAAGTTTGATGCTGTTAGGTTTTATCATGAGATGGGAGTAGTGAAGAATAAAGGGAGGCTACCAGAATAATAGCAGGATGAAGAAAAAATATTCTATAGGTGAATCCTAATGGTGCTTTGCTTTCACATGCTATAAAAATGAGAAGCAAATATTTCCAACTAACACCCTGGAAATTTTCAACTTTATCAGGACCTTCATCTTTTCCCAACTAGTAATAATCAGGAAGTTCAGAAGTTACAGAAAACAACAATAACCTTACCAGCTCTACAACTATAGTAAAAAGAAAAGCTTCTAAGTTTACACTTGAACATACATATAAAGAACAATACCAGCCAGAAGCACCAGCTACTTATAACATAACTGTGCAGGTTTACTTCCAGCCTCCTTTACACCATTATCCAAGAAAAACCAGCTAGATATTCTTTTAATATTTCCCATAACATAACATGGATCATTTCATTTAGTCAAGGTTATGAGCATTCAATTTTCTTCCTTTAAGAATTTTTCTCCAGGAGTGATAATCAAAATTACACTAGTTGCATCCTATAAGAATTGTTCTACAGGAGTGAAAACGTTTCTGCCAATAGGAATAGTTTAAAACAAAAATTAGACATAATGCTTAAGAAAAGGTAACAACTGCTATAACAAAGGAATTTGTTGATGTTTGCTGGACCTCTAAGCTATTAAGACCAACCATGAGGCAACTGAACAAGAATATAGAAATAAGGAATTCAATTACCTTATCCTTTTCCATGCGGCCACCAGATAAAGAATCAGATACATAAGCCCTATGAAGAAGCTTCAAGTCATCCATCTTTCTGTCACTGTCATACTCACCACCTGTGCCAGTCATAAATAATGTTAGTTTAATGGTTTTGGATTAAAAATGGTCAATCCTCAGTTATCATAAAAATTAAGCAAAAATACAACTCGGTAAGAAGCAGGTCTGCTCACCCGTTTTAAACAAAGCCAGACAGAATTTCACCCAGTTCATCCAATTTCATCATATGCTTAAATATAAAAACGTGCAGTACAATTGACAAGGTCTAACAGCCATGAATCTGATTAAAGGACTAGGAAGCATACCAACTAGAGAGACAGGACCAAGCCCACGGGCAAAATGATCAGTATCTGGATGTTTACTCAAAGAGATAAGCAAATCATTGAATGACAATATCTTGTCTAGCTCTTCAACGGCTTGCTTGACTCCCCCACTGAGAAAACCTTACTTGATTAGTTGAGCAAATGGTATCAAAGCACAAAAAAATTAATATTTTATGGTAAGGACAGAACATTCATAATCAGAAGCAAATGTAAAAATATACGAACACATTTAAGCATCCTCACTAAAGAAAATTTTCTGACTGAAGAAATAAACTGCATTAGAGTCAAAGCATTCATAATCATACACAGTTCTCGCCCTAGACTTCAGTATGTTGAGTGCCACAGAAATATTTTCCTCAACTAGCTTTCTTTTGTGCTCCATCAACAGATCCTTGGCAAGCTACAAATCGGAAAATTACTATACTAAGAACAATCATATACCAATAACACCAATTCCAAAAATTATGAAGAAAGTACCTCATCAGAAAGTTTGTATTTCAGTTGTGCTTTTCTAAGGGAGACAAGAAGTTCCACATCAACATCTGAAAGTAAATATTCAAAATTGTATTAACATTAAAGGCACTATTTGGTATGTTTTAAATATTGCACAAGAACATTAATCATACAACCACCTTAAATTCTAAAATGGTCAATCTAAAATACACTGCAGAAGGAACATCCACGCATTACCTCTTCCAAATGAAGTTAACTTGGAAGCATACAATTGCTTGGCATTATCACGGATAGCAATCTCAACCTGGAGGCATAAATAGAATATATTGACTTATTATCAGGTTGAAAAAAGTATGAACTTATCATCAGATTTTCAAAAGTTGAACTGACAGGGCTGCATTCATGATGCCAAAAGTAAACCAATTGAAATAATTGATTGGAAGAGTATAAGAAAATAGGATCAAAGAAGTTCATAAAAATAATGGTCATAAGTACCTGTGCATCAGTGACCTTAAAAACACGCTTCCAAGGCAAAAGAAAAGTTGATGCATCCCCAAAAACTAGAGTTGAAACATAAATCAGCCTCTGAAATGCCTGCACTGGAAAGAAACTAAAAATGGTCAAGATCCACATGCGGATTGCATCCTCCTAAGTTCCTAATTCATAATAACAGGTGTACAAAATCACAGGTGACTGACCCGCCGTTGCTCTAAATCACCATCACGATCTCCAGTCTCAAGCCTTTGCCTAAAGATTCGCCTACCAATCTAGCAAGCAGCATCAAATAAACAATTTTCAAATTTCCATTAAAGACAAAACGTATACATAGAGTGAACATCACGGGATTACCTCCATATGCATGGAAGCTGCATCAGGGTCATCAATGCCTAATGCATTTTTGAAGCTGATTATGGTTTCAACTTCATCGCCTCTAAGATCTTCACTTCCAGAGGAAAGGACAGAAGATACAAACCTGTAACCATCGAAGATTCAGAGCCAAACCTTGTACCTAAATCCTTTTTCCAAAAAAGAAGAGAACTGATTTAACTAGCATCAAACATACCGACAGTACAAATCACAAAGCTCCACGTTAAATGCCTCATCCTGCTTGCTCACTCCGTATCTGAATTATTTTAAACATTGCAAAAGACTTTAGTTCCCAATAAAA
Organism: Kokia cookei; assembly: GCA_039519145.1. NCBI lineage: Eukaryota > Viridiplantae > Streptophyta > Magnoliopsida > Malvales > Malvaceae > Kokia > Kokia cookei. Next base: position 35,089,887 of record CM076900.1, on the reverse strand, counting down.
TTAGTGAAAACAAAAGCCAGAGTCTTTTCAACTTAATCACAATAATAATTGGGTAAGATTTAAAACACGCACTTTTGGGCAATATTTTCAATATCTTCTCTCTTGATAGCATCGGGGCTATCACAGGCAGCTACATAATTATGCAAAGTAACAGCCGCGACTTCCGGAACAGCGGCGTTCACCGCATAGACGGCCGCTCCACCAGCAGCCCCGAGGACGGCCGCTCCACCAAAGGCTGCATTCCGGTTGCCACCGAAACGAAGGCCAAGGCCGTACCCAGCAGCTAAAGCCCCAGCAAGGATGACAGCAGAAGTTGCTAGTCTAACGGGCGGCGACAAATTCTGAACCAAGGGTTGGATGCCAGTCAGCTCCTTGGGACCTCCGAAAATGTTGGGGGCTTCCGTTTCCGATGAGGAAGCGGGTTGGTCATGGGTAGAGAGGGAGCTGCGGGGGAAAGAGACCCTGAAACGACGTCGAGAGGGCCCGGGGAGGGAATTAGGGGTGAAAGGGGATAAGAGAAGAGGGCGAGGGTGAGAGGAAGGGGGAGAAAGGAGAAGAGAGGGATTCATGGGGTGGGGCTACTCGGCGGCTTTAGGGTATAGGGTTTAACGAAGAAATGGAGGAGGAGGAGAACAATGAAGCAGGCCGAGTGAGTGAGGATGGGATAGGGAGACGAGACAGATAAGAGTTTTTAAGATATTAAACACGACAAAATTCGAAGCCCCGTTCTGTAATGTCTATTTACTTTTCTATAATGAGTGGGTTAATTTTCAATAAGGGAATCAGATAGCATCGAAACAAAATTAAACATGATCAGAACAAATATCGTATCACCACACTTATTTCTTCCTCCAAATACAAACTTAAAATCTACTCGAAGATTCGTCCAAAATTTGACGGGGTTTAAACAAAAATATTATGTCTAAAATTAAAATATAAATTAGGTTTAAGTTTGAATATTCAATCTCGAATTCGGTCCGACCCGACTCATTTTAAATTTATAATATTTTATAGTTATATTATATAATTTAAAACATATAAATATATAATATTACTCTAATGTAAACATTAAAATAATGTTAAGATGATTATCTAAAAACTTAATTTAAAAGCTTAATTGACATTAAATATTAAAAGCTTAATTTGTTATTATAGTAATTAAAATTATGTACATTTGACATAAATATTAATTAACATGATTAATTTTCTTTACTTGCTATTTCAAAATTGACATGATTTCATTCAAAAAAAAAATTTTACAGGAATTAAATTGTTTCAATTTTTTTATAAGACCAACTTGCTCAATGTTGAAATTGAGATGGATTGGAAATGTGATTTTACCAATAAGAAACTATATCCGCTATTTTTGTTCTTCGTTATTGTATTTGGGTGTTTCTGCAGCCTTGGACACGAAACGCAACCGAACTGAAAAACCCCAAAGCCATAGCCACAGCCACAGCCAAAGGCAATGGCCATTTCTTGTCTGAGACTATCCTTGGCTCCATGGCTGGTGAAAACTCCAAGGCCAAGGCCTCCTTTGAAAGTAACACCTTTTCGAATCATTTGCACTGCTCAGTCCTCTGTAGTAGATGAAAAGGAGCTGTCTCTCCCTCTCTCCTCCTGCAAATGGGAACCTTTTCGCAAGAAAAAGGTGGTCATGCGGGTCGGCTACGTTGGCACCGACTACAGAGGTAGCTCCTCCTTCAACCTCCCCTTCTTTTTCATTATTATATAAACAAAACCCAATATTTTTTTCCCCCTTTCTTTACAGGTCTTCAACTGCAGCGAGATGAACACGAACTATCTAGTAAGTTGCAGCTTCCACTATTGTAATTAAATATATCTGTTTATTTAAAAATTATTGCCAATTTTCTCTTCTTCTTTTTTTGCATAGCCTAGAAGCGGGAATTATTTTCTTTTCATGATTTCATCACAATTTTTGGCTGTTGTTTTTGATGCTGTTAATTGTGTTATAGGTGCTCACTAGGCCATTACATTTCAGTTTTTTTTTCCTTCATAGCTAGTATGGGGTCTGAACATACTAATGATTGCAATGTTGCAATGTAGCTATTGAAAATGAACTGGAAACTGCCATTTTCAAGGCTGGAGGAATCCGTGACAGTAATTATGGTGATCTGCACAAAATTGCCTGGGCCAGAAGCAGCCGAACAGATAAAGGAGTAAGTTTCTTGTTACTATTTTGTATGTGCTTGATGTGAGGTTGGTGCTGCTAAAACTTGTATTGTCAACGGATATTTTAGGTTCACTCTTTGGCAACAATGATCTCCTTGAAAATGGAGATACCTGAAGATGCTTGGAAGGAAGACCCCAATGGTATTGCCCTGGCTAAATGTGTTAACTCTAATCTTCCCAACAATATCCGAGTCTTCAGTATATTACCTTCACAAAAGTGAGAGCCTGAGTTTGTTTATTTGGAGTTTTGCATCAGTATTTTACATAAATATTTCATTTCTGAGTGTCCTTTCTTTTCTGCATCATCGCCTTTTTTAGGAGTTTCGATCCTAGAAGGGAATGTAATCTCCGGAAATATTCCTACCTTCTACCGGCTGAAATCATTGGAATAAAGAGTCACTTCACTGAAGCTGAAACTAATTATCATATATCAGACTTCAACGGTATATTAAACTGTTTTGAGGTATCAGTTATATCATGTCATTTATCTTTGTCCTTTTATGAAGCCATATATTATTATTTGCTTTCTTTCAATGGAGAGCAATTCAAAATTCAGCAGGAGAATTGCCTTCTCAATTAAGATTTTACTTTAGTTCATTGTTCTATGATTCCATTTTATGTTGTGTTTTTCTGTATGATTTCGGGGGTTAATTTAATACTCATTCAGGTCTACTGTTTCAGTTATGCTAGAATTTGCTTGCTCATTGTTTATTGTGGATACTTTTTAGGGTGAACACCCTTTCCATAATTATACTCAAAGAGCCAAGTACAGAAGACGAGTTCCTCCTAGGCAAACTGCCAGAAATGGTCGTCCACCAAGAGCTAAATCTCATAATGGCTCATCAACTTCCGAGATGGAGGAAAGTGATGTAGAGGAAGATGCAAGGATAGATGAAACAAGTACAGTAAATAATGAGGAAATGTCTTGTGGTTTTGGTGAACCTGTGGTCGACTCTTGTAACAGTCAGGGCAATGGCTCAAAGGATCAAAGTCCCAAGGTAGTTATAGCAAGGTGGTTACATGAACCTGACGAGACAGATAGAATAACAGCTTCCCACTTTCGAAAAATTTTTCGCTGTTCTTGCGGAAAGCTGCAGAATTCAATGGGATTTGATTACATTGAAATTTCCATATGGGGAGAGTCTTTCATGTTACATCAGGTAACCTTTTTAAATCATTAAAGTAGAAAGCATCTGTTTGTTGCCATGTTATATGTCCTGTTTTTGTTACTGCAGTATGTTTCTGAAAAAAAAGATTTAGAATTAAGCTTATTTTCCTCAAGTGTTAAAAGCAGTAATTGCAATTTAAGGTTGCCTCATTGTGTTGAAGAAATTTAAAGAACAAAAGCTTAGGGTAGCATGCACTTTTTGCAAACAGTTGGACAAAGTTTATAACATTAAATACTGTATATTGTGCCAGATCCGGAAAATGGTTGGTACTGCCGTAGCTGTGAAGCGCAAATTGCTCCCAAGAGATATTCTAACATTATCGCTAGCCAAATTCTCACGGGTTGTCCTTCCCCTTGCTCCATCTGAAGTTCTAATTTTGAGGGGGAACACATTCATATTGAGAAAGGCGCCTGGTAATGTAACAAGACCTGAAATGTTGACGATGGTTGAATCAGAAGAAATCCTCAAGGAAGTTGACGAGTTCTACGAATCTGTAATGTTGCCGCAAGTTTCAAAATTTTTGGACCCTTCCAAATCACCCTGGGAAGAATGGGTTGAAAATTTAGATTTTAACGCAGGCATTCCCGATGCAGAGTTGGATGAAGTCAGGAATGCTTGGAAGCTGTGGAAGGAGAAGTTGCCAATTAGGCCGGCAGTGAGCCTATAAAACACACTGAAATTTTCAGCGTTATTTGATATTTGTCTGTCATTTATGCTAGAATCAATGGAAAGGAGATATAGCCCTGACAATTTTGATTGATACTTGCTAGCTTGTATTCAAGATGATGAGAACGGCCTTTGCGAATTTGATTCTGTGCAGGGTCAGACGAATCAAGACTCTGGCTTAGTCGGAAAACTTTTTGAACACATTGACACAGAGAAGGTCACAGAAGTTGAGGTAAATAGCACAAGGTTCACCACCGGTCGGCTAAGATAGGAGAATGCATTTTTTTTCTATATTTTGGCTTACAAGGCTTAGAATACATGTTATAGAGTGCTAAATTGTGGTCAAGAACTTGCTTGACAAACATTCCATTCTCACCTTAATAAGTTTTTGTTCAATACCAAAAGACCAAGTTATGCCTAGCACCCATGTTTGTCTAATTTCTTACTGGTATGGTTGAGATGGTAGATGTAGAGTGGTGCAAATATATAGAGTAGGTTCCTCTTAGCCTCTTCTAAATAGCGGAAGAAACAAAAAATTAAACTGATTTACATTTCCTTGGAGGGTTTATGGGCTCAAGCAAGCTCTTCTAAATTACTTTTTGGTCACAAATGATACTTAAACGATATTAGTATAGTTATTAGTTAAATTGTTAAATCTTTTTTTTTTTTAAGTTTTAACTTATAAATTGATACTTAAATTATACTTTTTTTTTTCTCATTTTGGTAGACTGAAATTACTTTCTTTTTTCCTAAGCTGTATATTAACTCAATAGTTAGCCAAACAGTTAAATTTATTTAAAAATATATAATCAACTAAAAATTGTCATGTGATGTATTATATTCATTTTTATTTTATATTTATTTTTTTCTTCATTCTCTCATCTTATATTTCTTCTATGAGTATGAGCATTAATATGGGTTTCATGGTTTTGATTAAAGTTTTCAGAATTGATAAGATAATCGAATCAATCAAATCACCAATTTACATTTGATCAGGTTGTTCGATTTGATTAATAAATTGTTAAAAATGCATAAAAATAAATATATATTTAAAGATATAGGAAATTGGCTCCAATCGATTTTTTTAGTTTGATTCAATTAATTTGTATCAATTCATTGATTAATCAGTTCAACTCTCATCTCGGGATCAATACCCAGATCTATTTTTGGTCCAACTTGCATTATGACTTTGAAAGGGCAAATTTCGAGTATTGTGTACATTGCCACATATTATAATGTAAAAAGATAAAAATAAAAAAAAATAAAAAGGAAAAGAGAGTGAAATAATGTTAAAAAAAACAAAATATTTTTTTGAAGTTGGGCTGAATCACTTTTCAGGACATGAACTTGGCAATTAATCCCACATTGATCTTTGAACTTTTCTTTGTTCAAGCTAGTCCATGAACTTGGCAATTGTTCTCACATTGAGACTTAAACTTTTTTTTTCCAAGTTAGTCATTGATATTTCATTGAAAACCCTAAAGTTTAAGTCTCAATGTTGGAACAATTGCCAAGTTCAAGCCCTAATATGAGAACAATTGCCAAGTTCAAGCCCTAATATGAGAACAATTGTCAAGTTCAAGGACTAACTTAGAAAAAAAGTTTAAGCTCCAATGTGGGAACAATTAACTACTTTAAGCCCCAATATAAGAACAATTACCAAATTTGGGGATTAACTTAGACCAAAAACTAGTTCAGACCATAATGTGAGAATTGTTGTCAGGTTTAGGTCTCAAATAGTGATTTAACCTTTTAAAGCTTATATGATGTGGCAATTTATTATTGGTTGGACTTTTTTAGCAGGTGTACATTTTGGTGTAAAATGTGTAATGAAAAAATTGTTTCGGTGAATTCTTGTGACAAAAAAATTACAACTTTAAAAAAATATACTTTTGGTATTAATTTTTAGGTTAAGCTTAAGGATGTTAAAATTTGAACTCCCTTGATGAATTCTAAACCGATTCGCTCCAACTAGGGTGGATTTTTTTTTTGTTATACCCCTACTCCAATAATGACACATGGCCAAACATCGGATAGCCTAGTAATGACCCCTCACAATATGCGACTTATGAGCAAGCTTTCGCTAGATACCCCTTGTGATGCCCCTCCGTCTAGAACCATCCTCGAATTCCCCTCAAGTCATTTTGAAGTCATTCTAGAGACTATCCATTGTGGACCTTTTATGAGAATTATCAAGGCATAACAATTTTGTACAACCTCAAAAAAAAATTTGTAAAAGCAAGATCGCACCACACAATACTGCATATGATGATAAATGACTTGTAACGATTCTGCCACCTCACTGACCACACGAGCAAGGTTGGCTTACCATCCATACTGTTGGCTCCATGACACTACCAAGCAAAGGACGTCCTCCTATATAACCCAAAGCACGAGAGACAAATGAACCTCTTCTTCCTCCAAAAAAAAAAAACGTAAGTGTTTCCTTAACTATTTTCGTCTTCCTCCTCCAGTTTCAACCTCCTAATCCAATTTCGATTTTTTACCTAATATAGGTGAATCAATCATCTAATCATGATCATCTTCTCCTCTTTATTGAACCCTAATATCAATATTTTTTAAATTTGAATATGTAACGAAACAAGTGAATTTTTTGTAGACAGAAAATATGAAATGATTGATATTTATTTTCTCTACTCAAACCCGATCCATTATAGAAAAATTATAAATTTAGCAACATCCACCTCACTCTCAGCTCTACTTTATTGCTATTTAGTTAGTTCAATAATTGTATATACATTTTTATTCTATATTTTTCGAATATCCATCACATATAAAACTTTGCTCTCAGAATATACACAGAAGTTAAGAGGACAAATTAAAGCCTTAACCCCCTCCCCATTCTTCCTCAACGAAGCTTAAACCCTAACCTCTTTGTAACCAACCAAAACCCATGGCAAGGAACGGCGAAAGCTCTTCAGCTCCGCCCCAATCGACGACCGATAAGCCTGTGATTGTTAGGGTTAAGCGCAAAGTCTCTCAGTTTCGTCTTGATGCTTTCTGTATGTCATTTGTTTTCATTCTCTTCTTTCCTTTACCCTTTTTTATGTTTCCCTTTGCTTCCATTATAAATTAAAATGCAATTTTTGTAACTTCAAGGAATACTCGTGTTGTCTGTTGCAGGGCTGGAAATCAATGAGAGACCTTTGAAACGCCCCTTTTCTGATTTTGAGAAACTATCGATATCTGAATCGTCCCAAAAAGGTTTTTCTTTTCCGGTTAAATTCAAGGGTCATTCTTAATTTGCATGCTCCATAATTTAGAAAATTCTAAAATTTACGCAATGATGTTGTTTTGCATTAGAGGAGTTGAAGAGTAAGAAAGTATTTGTGCGGCATGTGGATACAATGACAAGCTCTCAGGCTACAGTTGATATTGTGCAATCTTTTATAGTAAGTGGTGCTGAAATGCTGTTAATGTGTGTAACTATTTTCTCTTTTATTATTTGCTTTTGTTAGAGTCTGCTTTTTGAAGGTATTTTTCATTAATTTCTTGTCATGTACTTCTGCATAGAACATGCAAACAAAGCTCTAACTACGGTTTCTTTGACAGCCGAATTCTGCTGATGTTACTGACGGTAATACAAAGAGTCAGGAAGGAAGGCACCCTCAGAAAACCAATTATGTAATCTCTCATTCTATTTCGCTTCAAGCAACACAATGATGGTTGCTCCTTGAATCTGCTAGTGATTCTTGTCTCTTCTTTATTTATCCTAATGTTTCCCCTTTTTGATTTAATGTCTGCAGCGACAAGAGCAGCTATCTAAATCCATCCAAAAGCAAGAGGTAGTTTAATGTCTCTAAAAACGCCTTTAGTCATTTTGAAAAGACAGTCATAATCAATTATCCTTTCTATATCCTCGTTATTGTTTACCATGGATCTTTGAGAATTTTTTTCTTTAGTTTTCTTCTTATGGCTTTCATCCATTGTTCTGATTTTGTTGATCTGATAGCATTTTTTTTGCTTTGATCTGATAGTCATTTCAATTTACTGTTGAAACATAGATTTATGAAATGTGTCAAAAGTATGGGCTAATGCCTACTTGTAAACTCCACTTGTTTATTCCTTCACTGTCATCGTATATTAGTTGAAATTACTTCCATCTTAAATAATTAGTTATACAGATAATAGAATATCCATTAAGCACATTTACTGGTGTAGAGGGAATGATTTAGACCATGGTGTATAGGGAATGATTTAGACCATGTAACAAGCTGATGTGGAACAAGCTGCTGGTTTGGCTATGTCTTGTTTTCATATTTTCTAATAAGAATGTTGCAAAGTCTTACCCTTTTATAAAGAAAAGGGGTTTGGGATGATTTGATATTATGGAGTAGTTTTACAGTCTCGGCCTTCAGAAATTATGAGATTGATGCCATAACCTTGAGTCCTTAGATGCTTGCTTTTTTTGAGACTCAAGTAAAAATTTGATGACTCATGTTGCTAAGAAAAACCCAAGTTTTCTTACAATTTTCCTGGTAGAAACCTGTTCGTACTATCGTTTTAATCCAAATTCTAGAGAACCTGAGCAATCTTAAGTGGTTTGTCTGCATCAAGTGCAAATTTACACTGGAGCTTACTGCTTTATTTGGCTCCTAAGTTTGTATTTAACACAGCCAGTAAGTTTGTATTTAACACAGCCAGTAAGTTTGTATTTAACACAGCCAGCAATCTTGTGATACAGGAAAAAAGGTTTTTTTTTTTGCCCCTTACTTTCATGTTTCTGTAGTTTCATGAAGTCTATTGTTTTAGGAAATTGCCAAAAGTGCTCGTTTTGAACAAATATGGAGGAGCAGAAGAGGTAAAAAAGAGGCAGTTGATGAAATGTATCATTTCTATGATGTTGTTCATGTTGAGGAAAAGTCTAATAGCATGCAAATTGAGTAAGTTTGTTTTAAATTCATTAACTTATATGTTAAAGAATTATTGTGAGACAGATTTAAGTTGCCTTGATTGTACTGCAGAGAGGAATCCTTGGAAGATCGCAAGCTTTTATCTAGTTATTTGCCTCTATTAAGAGAGTTTATCCCTGCAGCTGCTGCTGAAATTGAATCTGATATTCGAGCTTACATGTTTGAAAAAGGTTGTGAACCGTAAATTCGTTTTATGAATAACTACTATTGACTGCAATATATTTGGCCTTTCAGCTGCTATCGTTTTTGGCTTTCTTTTTTATCTTTCATAACAGGAAATTTTCATGTATGATTTTTATGGAGCCAATTTTACTGGTTTTCCGCTGCAATGCTGTTTCATTAGAGAATTAGTATTTTTTGTTTCCTCTTTAGTACTTCAGTGTGGCTGATATTTTGTTTATGTTCTTAAGACCATCTGATGTATTATTTCCTTCTCTATTTAACATGCAGATGCAGATGGATATGTGTATGACTACTACACTGTGAAGGATGACATGGATGTAGGTGAGGAGGATATGACGTCAAATCCATTCCCATTGTGAGTATTATATAATCTGCTCTTGCATTCTATATCTCTCTCTCTTAGAAACTGATGCATGATCTTATTTCAGGGTGAAGGTAGATGATGAGGATTTCTATGATGTGCCATATGAGTCAGAATATGATAGTGAAGATTCAAATGGTAATCTTAGCGTCTACTCTCTGTCACCAAATTCTGGGGATGCTTGTATGATTTGTATATTCTTTTTTGGTGTTTGCAGCTGAAGATAATCCAAGAAATGATTATCCTGATGAAACATCTGAAGAGGAGGAAGAGGAAGAGGATGAGGAGACTAAAGCGTCTGATCAATCAGGAGAAGGAAGTAGCGAATCTTCAGAAGTTGGGAGCGTGACTGGCTATGATGAAGACCTTTTATATGAAGTTGATCCCTATGATGATATCAATGGCGATTTTGATCACCTTGGTCATGGTAATATCAATTATGATACTGACGGTGAAGATTGGAGATGGTCTTACAGATGAAATCTGGCTTTTTTTGGCAAGTAGAGTGGTCTGTTTGGACATTATTTTGCTTTCTATTATCTCTGTTCACAATTAGATCATATGGGTTCAGTGTTGGAAAGACCTCACCTTGGAGGACCTGTATAGTTGCTAATATCATAGTTCTGGTGTTTTTTCAATGTCAAGTCCATTGTTTCAAAATACGTTGCATCAATAGTTTAATACTCGATGAATTTTTAGAGTGGGACACCAACCTGGTACACAACTTTCTTGCAATATTTTTACCCAATGTTCATTCATAGAAAAACAAAACATGTTCCATTATTAATATTATATAACCTCAACCCTGGGGTGGCTTAGAAGCCTTACCTGTAACATTAATCCAACGCTTGAAATTTCAGGGTTTTTTCTTTGTCGTTTTTGCATGGCAATTCATTATACAGTTAAAAACTCATCAATAATGGTCATATTACTGTACTGTTTGTATAAATGTAATTCTCAACTCTTCACATCATTGTCTAGCTGAAGCTAGCTAAATATGATACGCAAACAATTTTGTTTATGTTTGTATAAATGTAATTCTCAACTCTTCACATCATTGTCTAGCTGAAGCTAGCTAAATATGATACGCAAACAATTTTGTTTAGTGCTGCTTAGCTTGCAGTTGCAGGCAAGCTGCTCTATCTTCATTCATCATTTATATGAAGAAATAATCCTCTCTCTCTCTCTTTCACATACGATTCTAGGTGTATAGTGCATAGTATGAAAACAGGGGTATGATACCGAGGAGAGGTCATGACTACATCATTCCATCGTCTTCTTTTTTCTTCGTAGCAGTTGTTATTTAGCAATAAAATCCCTTTTTACCAAGAAAGTGACTACAAAAACTATATTTATCATTGAAGCAACCTGCTGGTCGAGCATCATACAAGCCACCTTACTTTTTTCACTTTTTTAAGGCACCGACTGATTGAAGGAATGCATTTAACAAATCTATAGCTTTTCGGGTTTTTAGTTTTGTCTAGATTCATTTTGTTTGACTATATTATGATGATATATGTTTTTTTTTTTAATTTCGACTTTGTACAATGTACTTCTTATTGTAAATAATTTTAGTTTTCTTTTTAATTTGTTCGGGTGTATCTAATGTATGTTTTCTGAAAAAATTTGGGTTTGTACAATAAAATTCTTAGATTAATAAATAATTTTGGGTTGTTTTCCGGGATTTTATGTTTGTTCCTATTGAGTGTTTTTAATGAGAATTTGGTAAAAATTTTGAAATTTTTTAATTTGGTTTTCAATATGCAAATGAAGAAAGTAGAAAAGATGAACTCTGGAAGAACACTATGAAGAACATGAATTATCCAGATTTTTTTTTATTTTTTAGGTTTAAAAATTTATTTATTTCACGAAATTAATAATTTTAATATATTTTTATTATAACTTTTTTTTTTCTATTTTCTTATCTTTTTATAATTTAAAAATGCCATGTGGCATGTTTTTATTGGTCACCTATATTTTTTAATGGGGTTTAAAATTTGGACCGAAATCTATAAGATAATGGAAAAATATTATATACTAGTCCGTGAAGGTCAAAAGAATTCATTGACAAATTTTAGCCACAAAATTTATATTTCTTTTTTTAATATTTATGATTAAAATTTTAATAATTTCTTTTTATAAATTACAAAGAAAGGACAAAAGTCTAACAACAGCGCAATTAACACGACTTGAACCCAAATTACATTTGGGACAATGAACACTTTTGACCATCAAGTCAACACAGGATTCAAAATTTTAATATTTATTGGTTAGATTTCGATTATATTTAAAGTTTATTTTTTTTATTTCTTTGTTTTTTTTATATTTTTTATTTTATAAATTTTTAATATATGAGTTTAATATTTTGAGTTTTAAGGTGTAATATTTAATGTTTTAAAAATTTACAAAAATATTTAATTAATTTTTAGAATTATATTAATAATAAAATATATACATTATAAGTGAGAAGAATTAAATCATAAATATTAATTAAATACAAACTTCTACTATTAAATCTAAAAAATAATAATAATGGCTTGTATTTGGCAGTAAGTTTTTTGAAGGGAAGTCTTTCCTAAACTTTAAATGCTAAATTGAAATAAAAAATTAAATATCAAAATGAGAAAATAAATTAGTCAAATCATAAATTAAGCTGAAATTAAATTATATATATATATATATTATAGATATCTGTTCATTTTAGTACGATATTTAAAATTATTTATACTCCCTTCTTAACTTTTATGTAAGAGGATAATACATTTTAACGAATTTAAATTCATATCTTTCTACACTGACAATTATGCCGATACCAATCGAACTAAAAATCAATCGATAAATTATAGATATTTCTAATCATCTGCTAAAGTTTTTTATTATTATTATTATAGTGAAGGTAAGGTGTCAATTAATTAGGTGATGAATGGGTTTCTCTAAGAAACTTACCTACTGTTATAGTGGGATATCCAATCTTTCCGATCAATGCTCATGCTCCACTAATAATGGTCTGCCGTTATTGGCTAATAATCTCAGCCTGAACCATTGCAGCCAGCTTTTGATTATTTGACTATTGCAGGCAGGAGCAGCTCTGGGTTCAAATGATCAAGATTTTTATGTAACTCCTTCAAACTTAAAATGATGGAATATTTTAGCATTTTCATGAGGTCGATGATATTTTTTCCACACAGCTTTTGATTTTGTGGTTACGTCCTGTCTAATTACATCGAAATTAAATCAAATTGAAATTAAATCAGATCGAACTTTAAAAAAAAAAAAAAAACATTTTCGACGACGCGGTTTTTCTACTTTCCAAAGTAAAATCATTGAGATCCCATCATCACCAACGTCATAATCTCTAACATGTTACGAGTCATCTCTGGTAATGACGGTATTGGATATGGATAAGCCCATGATATGGAAACTCTCTATATAATGGAGCACTTCCATTTTCCACTAACCTATCTAAGCCTCATCTTTAGCCTCCAAGGCAACCCACAGTAGCATCATGTTCTCAGTTGATAGACAAGACATAGTGTTCGTTAAACCCTCCAAACCAACACCCTCACACCTTCTATCTCTCTCCACCATTGACAATGATCTCAACCTTGAGATCATGTGCCACACTGTTTTTGTATACCAATCAAATCCCGATTTTTGTACTAAGGGAGAAGAGAGAAAAGATCCAGCTTCCATAATCAAGGAAGCTCTCTCCAACCTCTTGGTTTATTACTATCCTCTAGCAGGGAAGATGAAGAGGGAGACTGATGGGAAACTTCGAATCACTTGCAATACTGATGATGGGGTGCCTTTCTTAGTAGCAACTGCAAATTTCAAGCTCTCTTCGTTGAATTACTTGGACGGCATAGATGTTAAAACTGGTAAAGAATTTGTCTTGGATTTCCCATCAGAATCTGACGATGGTTATCACCCTTTAGTCATGCAGGTGACCAAGTTCGTATGTGGAGGGTTCACCATTACTTTGAGCTTATCACACTCGGTTTGCGATGGCTTTGGTGCAGCTCAGGTCTTTCAAGCCTTGGCCGAGCTTGCAAGTGGGAACAACGAGCCCTCGGTTAAACCAGTATGGGATAGACACTTACTGGTAGCCAAACCTATCGAAGAAATCCCTCCATATATTCTCGATAAGGCCTCGTTTGCAACTTCACCATATCTGCCATCTACTGACATAGTCCATGATTGCTTTTATGTAACCGAAGACAGCATAAAAACCTTGAAAATGAATTTGATCAAAGAAAGCAAAGATGAAACAGTGACCAGCCTTGAGGTCCTATCAGCCTATATATGGAGAGCAAGGTTCAGAGCATTAAAATTGAGCCCAGATGGAAAAACAATGTCATCCATGGCTGTAGGTATGAGACGCACTGTGAAACCAGCATTGCCTGAAGGATACTATGGCAATGCTTTCACCTCAGCAAATGCATCCATGGCAGGGAAGGAACTCAATGAAGGGTCGCTCACAAAAGCTGTGAAACAAATCAAGGAGGGCAAAAAGCTTGCTACCAACAATGACTATATATGGCACTTGATGAGCATTAACGAGAAACTGAGGGAACTAAACATGAAGTTTGAATCAGCCAGTGGTGCAACCATGGTGATAACGGACTGGAGAAGGTTGGGTCTACTGGAAGACATAGATTTTGGATGGAAAGGGTGTGTGAACATGATACCATTGCCATGGAAAATATTTGGGTACGTGGATTTGGTGTTTTTATTGCCTCCTTGCAAACTGGACCAATCAATGAAAGGCGGAGCTAGGGTGTTCGTTTCCCTACCTAGGGCTGCTATTGGCAAATTCAGGGAAGAAATGGATGCTCTCAAGCACGGTGACGATGCTGCTGACCATTAGTTGAACTTGTCTACCTATGTATGCATGTTGTTTTAACATTTTAAGTTGATAATAATGTTGTGTTTCATCGTATTACATGTATGTGTTATTAAATTATTGTAGTGCAAAGAACAATGAGTTAGAAGAATATGAGGGTTGTTTTAGAAAAAAAAAATTGTTCTTATCCAGTTATAAAGTATAAGCATTTCACAGTGATGTGATATCAATATTTTTATTCTAAAAAACTCAAATTCAAATAAAAATTTTAAAATTTAAAATAAAATTATTAATCTAATATTAAATTATTAAAAAATAATAATATTCATATATCATAATCTTTCTCGAAATTAAATTGGAGTACATGCAAAAAGTTAACAGCATGCATGAAATGATATTTTACCTAACTAAAACATCTCTAAACTGTTTTCATTCATTAGTCAATGAAATAATTGGTTGGTGAGGAGGCGATGAGAGATCATTCTTCTTCTAAAAACATTGAATTTTCAAAGTAGAGGGTAAATGGATGAATATCTTATTAAATTCGAATATTTAATTTAAATCTCTTTAAAATTTAAGTTCTTATACTATGTTCGAAAATTCAAAAACATTTAATTCAATTTCATTAAAATGCTATTTTTTTTAGTTGCATAGATATCACGTGATTATGTGAGTATTTTTTTATTATAGTTTATAGTTACAAAAAGGTTCATAAGAGAAAATGTAAAAAAAAAAAAACAATTGAGCCATTAAATTTGTATTCAATTGAGTCTCTTTCGTTAATTAAAAAATAAATTAAGTGTTCCAGTCAATGGTCTTAGTTTTTGACCACGTTAATTGTTAAAATAAAAGATAAATTATAAAAAAAATCACTTTTATTTGTCTCAAATTATATTTTAGTCACTTATGTTTAAAATGTTACATTTTAATTACTTACATTATCGTTTTGTTACGAAATGGTCACTCTACCGTTAAACCCCGTTACCTCCCTAACGCTAGTCCTACATGGCAGTCCAAATGGGTTTTAAATGTCAATATGAATGTTCAGCTTCAAAGATAAAAATAAGTTTTTAATTAAATAAAGTTAATTTGGACTGCCACGTAGTTGGCATTTAAAATTCATTTGGATTGTCAAGTAGGACTGCTGTTAGGGAGGTAACGAAGTTTAACGGTAGAATGATTATTTCGTAATAAAACGATAATATAAATGACTAAAATGTAATATGAGGTAAATACAAGTGACATTTTTTGAAATTTACCCTAAAATAAATCGAGGAACCAATATGAAGAATAAAATGAGAGATTAAAGTTTTTGAAAATAAAATTAATGGAATAAATTCTGCCAAAATACATTATAACTATTTTAACCAAATGAATTTGTTGGCACGCTTTGGAAGATCAGCCCCCCTTTTTTTTTATTTGTTCAATATTATCAGAAGCTGAATTCGAGAGAACTTTTCTTTTCCAATCGACAAGCCTCAAAGAAAATTTACCAATGGCAACTACTTCAGCTCCGGTATATCCGGCGAACACGCCGATCCCGTTCGATCTGTTCGTTTCCAAGAAGCACCGAGCTCTCCCTCGTGGCGTCCTTGGATTTGCTGATTCTTCCGGAAACATCGTTTTCAAGGTCAACTGTCAAGATTTCAAATCATCCTCCTCAAATGCCAAGGCCATTCTCCTCGATTCCGCGGGAAATCCTCTCATCTCTCTCTACCCTCATAATGTTAGTCTCTCAATCTATGCAGTTTCATCAAAATGAATCACTTTAACTTCAAAAAGTAATTTTTTTGTGTGTGTTCTTTATTGGGTTAAATGCTTTGCAGCTCAATTAGGAAGTACAAACCCCTTATATGATTAAATGTTGTCATAGTTATTGAACTTTTTCGTATTTTTCCTGGTTCAAGGATGGGTCTTGGCAAGGTTTCAAGGGTGATGATGGTGACAAGGATCTGATATTCAAAGTCCAGAGGGTATTGACAAAGTTCAGGAGAACTGAGCTGGAGGTATTCCTTGTTTCTGAAAATCAGGGTCAGGGAGAGTTAACTTGTGATTTCAAGGTCATAGGCTGCCATTTCCAAAGATCCTGCACCATCTACAAAGGTGATTCCATTGTGGCTCAGGTATTATAATCTGTAAATCACTCTGATTTCCATTTTCAAAGTTAGGCCTCAATGACCCAAATTAGTTGCTGCTTCTTGCTTTTTTCTGCAAACATGCGATGTCCCTTTTTTGATTGTGCCCTTAAGACTCCAAATGTCTTCTTCTCTTCACAACCATATTTACAACTTGCTAAAACAGCTGAAGACGAGCTGAAATCAATGCGGAGAAACACAGATGAATTGTGAAGAAGAAATTCTTCATTGCATTAACTTACAACCAAAGTTTCCATTTATACTAATCTGCTACCTACTAGCAACTACTAACTGTATAATAACAAACTAACTGATATTAACAGCTTGTGAACTAACTTTCTAACAACTTGACAGCAAACTTCTCTACAACAACCATGGATGTTTGTCCTATGTCCAAGTTGGAAATAGCTATACTATTCATTTGACACTGTATAGGAACTGGAAGCTAAACTTTGAGATGTTTGATTAATTGTACAGCATGGGACATGAGTTGTAATTCCGTATCGTATCAGCTCGGATAATAAAATTCAACTACTTATCCAAAAAAGAAGTTGGAAATAGCTATTCCACATAGGAGATCATTGAGATATACTGAAGTAGTTTGATTTTGGCATCAGGTTCCTTTTCCATTGTCTTATTTGGATTAGAAACTTGGCTCACATGTGGGATATAGGATACTGGTCGATGGTCTTTTGAAGAGGAATGAGAGTTGACATCTTGGGATGCAGTCCAATGCTTAAGTTAACAAATATAGGAAAATGTATAGGGTTCAGTACCTTTATTTTATCTCTATCTTTTTTATACATTAATGCCTTGTTTGGTTTTTAGTATATTAACACAAGGAAAAGCTTAATTATTACATAAGTATTAAAATAGTTTGTTATAACATTAAGAATAACTAGTACAAATTTAAACTTGAAATTAGAAGGATGAGTAAAACTCTAGCAAAATATAAAACCTCTTCAAAATAAGTAAAAATGTTTCCTTCCCTTTGCTGAAAGTAAGTCATGTTGGTAGCTAAAATTTACCAAGTGAAATTAGTTTGTTGTTTTCTCATGTACTAAGACTTGTTGGAAAAATAATATTCCTACTAAACATAGCATAAATTCTCCATCCTTGATTCCCTGGTAATAACCAGCACATGTTCTCTTTCAATATGTGTGCACTGCCTATCTGGCAGCAGCAGGGCTTGTCTTGCACTTCTGCTCCGTCTAGTTAATGGTATAACAATGTTATTGTTGGTTCCTTGATCCTTGTTATAGGCCTCTACATGAATCAGGTTACTGGTTCGTACACTATAGGTTCTTATGTCATACTTACTTTGTGGTACTAGTGCTGCGCATTTTTACATTCTAATTCTATGCTTTAACTGATGCAGACCAGTCTTATGCACAAACTTCGGAAGATCTGTGTTAGTAGGAGTAAATTTCGACTGACCATGTTTCCTAGCTTAGAAGATCCTTCTTTGGTCGTTGCACTTGTGGTAATATTCTTGTTTAGTGGCCCCAAGAAATTCCAAGTTCTGGATAAAATACCCATATCTATATGAAATTAGAAAAAATATCTCAAGCAGAGGGAACCTTTGAAAAACCCAAAACTGGAGGGTGAGGTTGGTTAGATCTCTTTTAGGTATTTTATGTGATGGTGTTGACTGTTGAGTTTCTGGGGATCATGTTGATGAATTTAAAGATTATTTCTCAAAAATCAGGATGGAGAGGGAGATGGCAGCCACGATGAAAGTGTTTAATGGTGGGTGATTGGCCATAATTGTGGGAGGATGGGGTGAAAGAACGAAGGCAGAAACTTTATGGAGGAAGGTGATATAAAAGCTGTTTCTGCGGAGGGCAATTGTTTCATTTTCAATTAAATGGATCATATAGGCCCTTTAATTTATTCTTTTGGTCTAATAAGTCTTTTATTCATGGCAAACCATAGTTATTGCAGTTTGAGACTGTAAGAAGAGTGTAGTCAACTACAGAGGCAATATCCCACGTTTTGCTTCCCTTTCCATTGATGGCTTTGATTAATGTTTTCACAGTCTGACTCTAAGATTACATTCTGCCATCTTTTCACAGCTATAAGATTGGAGGAACCTAGCCTTTAAAGCAAGAGCTTCAGCCACTAGTGCTGACGAAGCGAACACCGGTGCATTGATTCCGTCAACAAATTCTCTGTTGCTGTTCCTAGTGATAACAGCAATGCCACTCATTTCAGATTGGTTTAAGAATGCAGCATTGCAATTTGACTTTGATAACCTGTGGAGGTGGATTATACCATTCTGGAGAGTCAGAGGCCTTTGGTTGAAGCCTGCTCCTTGAGTGAAGTCACGATACCCAAAGAACACCGCATTCCACACGACGGCTCAACTTCCTTCCTTCCAAACGTCCGCCTATTGTATGCCTTCCAAATTCCCCAACTTTCTGTAGCATTCGATTTGTCTAAACTGGCAAGCCGGTAGTTAGAATTGGCCAATTTCTTGGTTGATGAGAAATACCACGGAAATGGAGTTATCTTTTATAGGCAGTTTGTTTGTGTTTTTTCTCAGAGGAATATGAAAGTAGAAAAAGGGTGTGAGTTTGCATTTTTAGTTATAAAAAATACTGTTATTTAGTGGTTTAACGGAATATGTGAAGTGGTAATTAAGTGGGAGAGGTTCCAATTCAATATAAAAGATAAACAATCCTGACTGCTCCCATTGTTTCACCCATTGTTTAAAATGTTCCTTTGACTTTAGAATATGATATGAATGTACACTTTTATAATTTTTTTATAAGATAAATATATTTTTTTGGTATTTCGGTTGAGTTTTAAATTTAAAATTGTACTTGTGTTATTATTGTTATTATTATTTAGATTGATACTTAAATTTGAATTTCCTCATATATTTTAGTTCATTTTTGTAACCTGTTAAAATTGGATGGATAAAACAGGTTTAGATATGTGGTACACAAGTCATGCCAGTAGTTGATGGAATCCGTCATGTGTAATAATTTGATTGTTCCACATATTCAAATTTTAGATACTAATTTAATCATGGAGCAATATATATAGTTAAGCTTGGAAATCGTAAGTTAACTTGGTTTTTATTAAGTATTCGATTATAGGAATAGTAACGGATTGAATATCTGCAACTTATAGATTATTCAATTTTGAATCTGTAAATTTACCTAAAAATCTCAATTCCCATATTATTTGAGTATTACCATCCAAATTTGAAGACGGATTAAATATCATTATCCGCCAAATAATCTAACCCGCAAAAATAATATTGAATTTAATATTTTCAATCTTATATCAGATATTCGAATATACAAAAATTAAAATACAATTTTGAGAAATAATATAAAATTAAACAAAAATAATTTTAAATAAAATTCATTTATAATTAATAATGAATAAATACAAATTAATAAAAACAATTAAATAATAATCCAAACAAATTAAACACAATAATCTCACAACAATTTAAACATATGTAATAATTCTGAACAAGTTAAAAGTTTCATAACAATTTGCAAAAAAAATATTAGAATTTAACATCTTCAATCATAAGTCGAATATTTCACAAAATAATATAAAATAAAAAAATAATTTTAAATAAATTTTATTCATAATCAATAACAAATAAATGTAAATTAAAAAAATTATTAAATAATAATCCAAACAAATTAAACATAACCATTTAACTCTAATTTAAATATACTTAACGACTTAAATATAAAAATTCCAAATAAATTAAAAGTTCCATAACAATCCGAAATAACTTTAGTATTCAATTCATGCTAATTGTATATATTATAATCTACTACAAAGTTGGTTACACGTTTAAGATTTAAGGTTACCTATCATTAGTAATCTTCCTTGATTACATAATGCTAATTGTATATAGTATAACCTGCCATAAAGTTAATTATATGTTTTTTTTTTTGGTAGAAACAGAACAACAAAAGCGATAACAGTATTAGACTAGCTTAAACAGAGCTAGATATTTTCATATCCTGCTGCAAGAATTGTCAAACAGGCATGGGAAGAACTTGGCATATCTGGAGCATTGGGTTTCTAGAATTAAGCAACGTTGCCATGGCATCTGCAACTTTATTGGAATTCCTGTATATGTACCTTAATCGGACCTTCCAACTCTTCTAAAGAGTTTGCTGCAGCAGTCTAACTTCAGTCAATTCACTGCTGCTGTCTCCTCCTAATAAAAAAATATTGACTAAAAGAACATTATCATTCTCGATCTCGACATTTTTGTACCTTCTCTTCCAGACTAACAGCAACATAACAATATATATAGTTAATGAGTTTAAGCTTACACATCATTTGTATAAAAATATACATTACAACAATATAGTTATATATAATGATGCATATCATTAATTGTCTACATTAATTATATAATGTTATATATATTATAATTTACCATAAAATTAGTTTCACATTTAAAGTTTAGGTTGCATATCATTAATAAAAGAAACACACATTATAATATTATAATTGTATAGTAATTATTATACGTTCATAATTTACTTATAAATTAAATATAAGTATATCCCACGTTATAAAATAAATTCATATTATAATATTTATTTTAATTATATAAATATTAATTAATTTTTTTGGTTTAAAGTAATTTAACAATTTGAGTTGCTTAAACAATAAAAAGTATCAATACATATTTGGGAATTTCGATGATCCCATCCTATAATTCGGATGGGTTTATGGATACAAAAGAATATGATTCAAATGAAGGTAAAATAGACTTAAGTGAATAAGATATTATAGAATATATCTTTTTTAATAAAAATATTTTATTATGTTTTTATACATATTTACTAATTTGTGTAAATTATAACAAATGTTGTAAGTTTTGGTGGTTAAAGAATGACTTTATATGTAAGAGTTTTTGAGTTCAAATCTATTGTGAATATTCAAATCCATAATTGTAGGAATGCAAATTCGGATAATGGATATTCGAGAGGGTCTATCCACGTTCACTTTGAACCCACAACGAGTAGTAATTTTAACATCTGAATTTGTAATATTCAAATCCATAAAATTCAAGTCGGATCGAATTCGTGATCCAAATTGCCATCTCTACCTAACTAACACTGTTGAGATATATTGACACGGCACTGATACAAAATATCAAGTAAATATAAGTTACCAAGTTTAGTGCCTTCATATATATTAACCATTTAATCCTTAAGCTAAATTCAAATACCAAATAATATATTTACTCTTTTTATATTACATACCAAACTTTTCTAACATTATTTATAATATTAAAATTCAATTAGATTATAATTATAAATTTTTTTTGTATCGAACTTTATAATTAGATTAGGAATGTTGATATAAGTGCACAATAATGAAGTAGATAAGGAGTATAAGGGGATGGTAACAAGAAAATCGATTTATCTAGACAAACAAAGAGCTAAAAAAGGAAAGGAGTAAGAAAGTTATGAAGGCAAAGGAAAGTGAGTGTAAGGATAAGTGCTCAAGGTTATTGAGAGGGTTCAAGATCTTTTTCTCATCGTTCTTCTAGTTATTTATAAGAGAATGTCACGTGTTTGGTGGCGTCACATCATTGACAGTATGGGTAGTGGTCTGCTTGTATGGTCGACTAGGTGGCAAGTCGAGTGTTCTCAAGTGAGATAATGCTCTGACATTTTTTTGATCAAGGTAGTACGAGATTGTTATGTCTCAGTAGTCTCTAATGATTCCTTCTTAATATTAAGTGCATTATCGTTAAAAAGCAAATAATTTAGTGGGTGAGACATTCGGGGTGATTGGTCATAGGTGATCAACTTATTGGAGGCAAAATATTGTTCGAGAGATTTTCAAATGAGGAACTAACCGAATGATGCGAGATAGAAGACAATTTATAAATATATTTCAAATAGCTTTTCGAATGGATAGTTTAAATTGAACTATTATTTAATGTGTAAATTGATGATTAAAATAGAAAAAAACGTTATTAATGCATTATTAATATTTTAAGGATTCAATCAGAATAAATTAAATTTAAGTGATAGGTGGGAGATATTTGATAAATTAATATAAAATATTAATATAATTTTCCCCTGACCGCCTGAGTCAAGGCAAGGGCAGGTAAAAATTGCCCCAAAATGAAAATTTTGATTTTACAAATAGGCAAAGGTAATAGCTAGCAAGGTAGCTCCTCCATTTCTCCTTCTTCCCTTGTTCTTCCAGCAGGCAAAGGCACTTTCACTTCCCCGCGCCGCCTCTGGATCTTTAGTTCTAATATCCCTCCTCCATTTTTCACTCTCTTTGTGTAAACCCCTTCTCACAAACCCCTTCTAACGTCTACCCAACGGTGTCGTTTTTCCAATCTTAGTACGCCTGTATGGGGAGACAGAAGGGTGATGGAGCCAGGAGCAAGGCACGCCCTTCAAGCAGCAGGTTTCCTCTTTTCCTCTATTTTTCTAATTCAATTCATTAAACTATTTATTGAAACATTAAATCTCTTTCTTTAACCTATATGCTGCAATTTTTTGTTTACCTGTCGGCTGCAGCCTTGCGGCTTCTCTATTGCCATCGAGTTCCGCTGCCGCTGCCGCTGCCGCTGCCGTTGGATTCGGAGGCTACGTCGGTAGCTCCCGCCTTGATTCCTCTCTTTCCACCGAAGATTCCAATCCTCTTTTGGTAAACGCTAAAAGTTTTGTATCTTAATTAATTAAGTTACCAATTTATTCTTCCAGTTTGATGATTTGTTTGCAATTGCAGGATATAGATAGTGAAGTCGCACAACACTTAAAAAGGCTGGCAAGGAAGGATCCAACTACCAAGGTAGGTTTTTTTTTTTTTGCGTCAATATATGCGGCGAACTCTATAAACTTTTTGCATTTGGCATGTCTTAGTTTTTCGGTTAATGGATTTAGTTTTTAGCTTTAGTTTCCAAGCTTGATTACTGTGATCACCTTTTCCATTTGATAATCAATCTAGTATATCTTCATGATCAAGGAAAGTCCTTCTTTGCTTAGTTATAACTTATAACCAGCTAAATTTACGTGTAGTGACCAGCTTCTTGTTCATTAACAGCTTAAAGCTCTGGCATCTCTGTCTACTCTGCTCAAGGAAAAGTCTGGAAAGGAAATAGTACCAATCATTCCACAATGGGTATGATTTAATTCTTTGCTCTTTACTGGTCTTTGCAGATGCATCAACTGAGTCAGTTTTATATGAATTAAACACTGAAGTAGACTTTAAAAAGGTAGGTGGGGAAAAGCAGTGCCTAGAGAAAGATATTGACATGGAAAGAGAAATCATTTAAAAATTTAGGGTTTATAATTTTCTAGTGTTGACATGATGAAAAGTTTGATCGACTTCACCTTCATTGTGGGGAAAAACAAAGAAAGAAGAGGTTTGCATGAAAATGTTTCTGAAATCGGTCAGCAGATGCTAAAGTCTAAAATAGTGGAACTGAAAACAAATTACTCCAAAATGTGATCTCACTAATCACACTATGGAACTTGAAACTTTGGTATTGTGGAACTTAGACTCGACTATTTGTTTGACTTCTTTTGGATGTTAAAGGAAAAACATTTAAACCAAAATAATACTCACTGATGCCAATGGATTTCATGTAAACTTCAAATTTTCAACCCTTAAACTTGGTTTAATATGTTTCAGTATTGCTGTTCTCTCCTTCATACAGGCATTTGAATACAAGAAGCTCTTGCTGGACTATAATCGAGAAGTTCGACGAGCTACTCATGAAACAATGACTAATCTTGTCACTTCTATCGGGTTCAAACTTCTTCCCTTCTCCCCCCTCTTTTGTATGGCCAGTGAATGTTATTTTCTTACCTTCTTGTCTATGACAACTTCAATGGATACATTGTAGTGAAGGATATCAATCATTAAGGTTTGACTCAATGAATGCTGAAAGACAGAAATTTTGGTCTTCTTGTTGCTTAATTGTATGGATGTCTTTTGTTTGATAATTTAGAAACAAATACAAAGCTCACGCAATAATGTTTTGAAAATGATTTTCATCGAAGATTAGAACCCTATATGGTGATAAACATGTTGTTTATTTTGAAAAATCATGCTTTTTGAGTTAGAAGAGGTGTGAAGTAAGGAAGATGACTTCCTTATGAAAAGAAGCAAAGAAAAAGGAAGTGTTTTTTTCTTTCACATCTCTTTAGTACAATCATTTGCCTTTTCTTTGTCATGCAATAAAGACTAGGTTCTTGGCATGTTTTTCTCAGGAGAGATTTGGCACCGCATTTGAAGTCCTTGATGGGACCATGGTGGTTCTCTCAATTTGATCCCAGTTCTGAAGTTTCACAAGCTGCTAAGCGTTCATTACAGGTTTGAATCAAATTCGTGTTTTCTGAAGGTTCAATCTCCTTGGCATCCTATGAGTTGTTAAACAGAAATTTAATGTAGCCTATGCATCATGCATGTGGCGTAGTTATAGCTTTTTGAACATTTTAATATGGTAGGATATGGTGGGTTTGGACAGTTATTTTATTCATTTATTTAATCATTGATTCATTTGGTTGTAAACAACAGGCTGCCTTCCCTGCTCAGGAAAAGAGATTAGATGCTTTAATCTTGTGCACAACTGAGATTTTTATGTATTTGGAAGAAAATTTGAAGCTTACTCCACAAAATTTGTCTGATAAAGCTGTTGCTTTGGATGAGTTGCAAGAGATGCACCAGCAGGTATGCATAGATCTGTTTGGATATGCTTTTGTTAGGGACAAATTTTCTACTCTATATTACTTAACCTTTTAAGTTGCAATAGTTATGTCATCCTAACCTGTTCATTTTTCCTGTTAATTTTCTGCCTTGGCATTGCACAGGTAAGTAAAATATCACCTGCTTTTTTATTTTTTGGTTTTCTTTTTCTTGGCTGAGGGACATCACTTATTTGTGAAGAAGCATAACCATATATGTTTTTGAGGCTACCGAGTGGAAACACAAGGTGCTTAATTTTCTTTACCACTTCCAACACTTGCCACTTGAAGATATCAGACAGAACATGCACATTATATATTTATTTTTACATATATGCTGTATGAGTTTATCAAAATTATACGTACAGTTCATGCTCATGCATCTGTGTTTTTCAAACATAAATATGTACATGTTTGACATATGCTGAAATTTGAAGAGCATAGGCATTAACAGTCTTTTATATTGCTGCTTGGGTTTCTTTGCATGTGTTCATGAAATATTTTGTAATTTTCTTCTTATCTCTTTAATATTAGGTGATATCTTCTTCATTGCTGGCTTTGGCAACACTTCTTGATGTTTTGGTCTCTGTGCAAATAGAAAGACCTGGTTTTGAAAATTTATCCGCTGAGCCGAAACGTGCTTCCAAGGCTAAGGCGACTGGAATTTCTTTTGCAGAAAAACTCTTCTCTGCTCATAAATTTTTTCTTGAGTTTTTGAAGTCTCAAAGCCCTGCTGTTCGGTCAGCGACATACACAGTCTTAAAAAGTTTCATTAAACACATTCCTCAGGCTTTTGATGGGGGGAATATGAAAACTCTTGCTGCAGCAATTCTTGGTGCTTTCCAGGAAAAAGATCCTGCTTGTCATTCTTCAATGTGGGATGCAATATTGTTATTTTCAAAGAGATTTCCTGACAGTTGGACTACCTTGAATGTTCAGAAATCTGTATTTAACCGGTTTTGGTCTTTTATAAGGAATGGATGCTTTGGATCTCAGCAAGTTTCTTATCCAGCACTGGTTCTGTTCTTAGATTCTATTCCTTCTAAGGCCATCTCAGGAGACAAATTTTTTCTTGATTTTTTCCATAACCTATGGGCCGGAAGGAATCCAGTTCATTCTCCAAATGTGGATCGACTAGCATTTTTCATGGCATTTAAAGAGTGTTTTTCTTGGGGATTACGTAATGCTTCTAGGTACGAGTTACTTAAGGTTTTCCTTTGCAGTCCTTGTTATTTAGCAGATAGGATGTTCTCAATTCTTGCCACTTGTATCATTTATTTTCTTTAGAATGCTAACTCATACTTTCTCAACTTACCAGATTTTGTGACAGTGTTGATTCTGTCTCTCATTTCTGGACCACCCTTATTAACGATATCCTTGTAAAGCTTCTGTGGCAAGACTACCTATCATCTGTGAGCTCAAAAGACCAGGATAGTGATCAGCCTCTCAATGGGAAGGCAATGGAAATGCAGAATACCAAGTATCCGATAAGTTATCTTCAGGAGTTGGGAAAATGCATTGTTGAAATTCTTTCTGGCATTAATTCACTGGAAGAGGACCTTCTCTCTTTGTTTTTTGTGGTGTTTCAAGAAGCTTGTGAGGGATTGTTTCAGCAAAAAGCAACGACAGAGCAGCCAACATTGAATATAGAACCAATTATAAAATTTCTGTTCTTAGTGGATCAACATGCAAAGCAAAAGGGTGAATCTTGGCCTTTGTTGCATTTAGTAGGGCCAATGTTGGCCAAGTGTTTCCCATTGGTCAGATCACTTGTAAGTTACCGTGGCATGAACACTATTTGTCAGATATACATTGCTCAATTATGCTTACATGTGCTATACTGCTATTTATGTAACTATGTGAATGCATGTGTATGGGATGGATGGTTATAACTACTTCCATGCTGTACATACATCTTAACTAGTTGTTTATGATGAACTGCCAACTTATTGCTGCTGCTGGTAATTGTGTATGGGCAAATTGTTTTTATCTAGTGTTCTTTGTTAATAGAAACTAAATAACTTTTTTTTTACTTCCTTGTATCTTCGGTCCCTAAAGTATCTTTAATTGTTTTAAAGAATTGTCATTGTGAGCTGGATAAGAAATTAGTTACTGGTTCTCTGGTAGCCTTTATTATGATTTTCATTTCACTTGTTTTTCTGTTATCTCTACTTTTCACTTCTGGATATAAATGTCAAAATTGGAAATGACAAGTGAGGTTTCATCAGGAAGTTGAAATGACCAGATAAATTTTAATTTAGCTGGGATACCAGTCCAGAGTCTTCTTTTTCCTGCTCTGCAGCAGTCCTTCACCTCTTTCTTGATAATTCTAAGTCATCTAAACATGCTTTTACTTGAACATTGACATTTGGATTTTCCTCCGCAACAGGATTCAGCAGATGGTGCGAGGCTATTATCCATTTCAGTTTCAATATTTGGAGCCCGAAAGGTACTCCAAGCAATTTTTTCCAACAACAATGCACCTTTTTGTGGTCCTCCCTGTGAAAAGGACAGTGAAATGAAGCTGGAGTATTTTCTTCAAGTTTACAAGGAAACATTTGTTCCGTGGTGTTTGCGTGGACATAATTGTACTACCAGTGCTCGACTAGATCTGTTGCTTGCATTGCTTGATGATGAATGTTTCTCCGAGCAGTGGCATGCTATTATTACATATGCCATTGACTTGGTAAATTCTAAGATTGACTCGGGCTTCATGGACTCAAATCCCTTAGCAGTATTGGGAATGCTTTTTGACAAAGCAAGAAATGAGATTAGGATAAGGAAAGTGGGAGAAGATTCTTTTCATCCGTCGGGTTCTCTCCCAGATCATTGGCATCATGAGCTTCTTGACTCAACTGCTGTTTCTGTTGCCTTTTCCCTTCCTCCTTTTGGAACTTCTGATGCGCAGTTTGTGTGGTATGTGAAAGCAAAAGCATGATCTGATTTACCCTCTGCAATTTAAATTACAGGAAGTAATGAGCAAGCATCAATATTACCCAGAAGACTATTACTGTTTATCCCCCCAACCCCCCCTCCCCAAAAAAAAAAAAAAACCTAGTAGAATACTACAAGTAAAATTGTGCCTTAACGACTAGCCATGTGCTTTATTGTTCATAATACAATAGTACAGCATTACATATCATGACATTTGTCAATCATTGACATGATCTGTTATATTTCTTGGAAAATCATAGCAGTTTGTCGTTTGCTTTCTTGAATATCCTTGAAACAAAATAATGATTGTGGGGATGTAGGGGACTTAAAATTCTAGCTCATACAATGACAAAGAATAGGCTAATTATTTGTTAAATGTGAAGAATTGTCTCTCATATTGAGTCCATTTATATTTTTGCTGATCTATCCATTTATATTTCTGTGCTTTGACCCTTGTTGTTTGTACCGTCTGTAGTTCTGTTCTTGGGGGTGCAACTGAAGGCAATCTAGATTCATTTGTATCTAGGAAGTCAATGACCCTGATATTCCAGGAAGTTTTGAGAAAGCTAGTTTCTTTTATTCTGGATTCATCTTTCAGTTCTGTTAAGCAGGCAGGTGATTTGTTTGATTCTGAAGAGAATTGCCTTGGATTAGACAGCAAGAATCCTGCAAATGTGGTCGATAAGGCTCGTTTTGCTCTTCAAATAGTTGAGGGTAGTTTCTTTTGCTTAAGGGCACTTGATGAAGAAAGCGGCTTGATTTCAAGTATTTCAGCAGCTGTTTTTATTATTGACTGGGAGTATAGGATGAGTGTAGCAGTAGAGGATGCTCTAGATGATGAGTCAAGGAAAAAGATTAAGGCACGGATGGATATTTGTGAATTAGCACATGGTTATCTATCCAATATAAGCAATTTGTGGAAAAGCTTCAGCAGAGATTTGAGAAAAGGAATAAGGAGTATCTTGATTTGCACTATTAGACTCGCCATATTCAGGGAAGATAAACTGGACAACAAAAATATTGCGTCTTTGTGCTGCATGATGATGATAGATGTGCTTGAGTGTCTTTGTCAGGATCAGTACGAGGAACAAAGCCTGTTGGATCATCTTCTAAGCAAGGGTGATATGTGGCCTTGGTGGATCACCCCTGACTTGAATTCCATGGAAGTACTGTCTAAATCAGATACTGAAAGAATCTATGTGAGTGTGAGTGGTGTTATATCCCTAACTGTTCTTGCTGAAATAGTTCCTCTCTCTCTCTCTCTATATATATATATATATATAAGGCATACATATACATGCACTGGTACATGTTAGAATGTCATTAATTGCCCCTTTTATGATTCAAGCATCTCTTTTAAATTTATAACAATTTAACTGTAGTAGGATGGTTTGAAAGTGCCTTGTGTTTGTTATTTGATGTCTTTTTTGGTTGTTCCACTGTCTTAAGTGGTCTGTAGAAAACTAGTACACTGCTTTAAGTGAAACTATACTGACACGTAAGTATCTCATATTCAAATAATTGATGTTTTTAGTGTGTGCTTCAGTTTGTATTAGTGGTTTATTGAATTTATACAATTTGCAATTTCTCAAGTATATGGTAACTAAAAAATTGCAAATGTTTGTCGAATGCAGGCATATGGTAACTACAAGTTTGTTTCTTTAATTGATAAACTTATTTATAAACTTGGGTTGCATAAAGTCATTGCTTGTGGTGACCTGGACACTTTACCATTATCAACCAAGGATTCAGCAAATACCAAGGTTACTTCTCGAGCTTGGGTTGCTGCTGAAGTACTGTGCACATGGAAGTGGCCAGAAGGAAGTGCCACAACCTCTTTCTTACCTCAACTAGTCTTGTTTGCCAAGAGCAGAAATTATTCTTCCTATGGAAGCATCTTGGATTCCATTTTCAGCATTTTATTTGATGGTGCTCTCATTCATGGTGAAAACTGTTCACAGAGTTTGCTTCATGGATGGCCTACTTTAGGTGAAGATATGGAGGATATTGAAGAGCCCTTTTTGAGAGCTCTTGTATCTTTCCTTTTCACATTGTTAAAAGAAAATATTTGGGGTCCAGAAAAGGCTATGGCTCTGTTTCAGCTTCTAGTAGATAAACTCTTTATAGGTGAAGCAGTAAACTCAAATTGTTTGAGGATACTTCCTTCAATTTTATGTGTTCTTGTACCAACTTTATGTCAAAGAAGTATCAGGTCCAGTGAATGTACTGTTAAGGATGGTAAACCTGATCCGCTCGATGAAAATCAGATGCAGGATGCTGTCAAAAGCTGGATCCAGAGGATTCTACTATTTCCACCTTTGGTCACATGGCAAACTGGACACGGTACGCATCCCTTTTTATAATTTATATCAAGTTAATTTTACGGCATAAGACCAATTGCTCTTAGGTCATAATGATACCTGATTCAGTATCTTGTGTCACTTTTGATGCTTGTTCATTGCACCTTACATAAAGACAGGCTTCTTGTAAGAATTTGTTTCCATTAAATAGGTCTGGATCATTTTTATTTGGTTGCTTATGCTTGTTGGTGGACCTTTTTCCCTTCACTTTTATATCTGCATGATTTGGTCGAAATAGGTTATTTCTACTTTAAGTTGTGTCCTCTCTCACTTTTTCTTGTCTTTTCTCTCTCTTCGATTTTTTTATTTATTGATTTTCTTTTTGGGTGTTGCAATAGATATGGAAGAATGGTTCCAATTGGTCTTTTCATGTTACCCTTTAAAGGCTACGGGAGGTAATGAAATAATGAAACTGGATAGAGACATTGATCACGAGGAGAGAGCTCTCTTACTGAATTTATTTCGGAAGCAGAGGAATGAAAGTGGTAGATCAATTGCTGCTAATCAGTTGCCAATGGTACAAATCTTGCTGTCAAAGCAAATGGTTATTTCTCTGGGCTATTGCTGGAGAGAATTTGATGAAGAAGATTGGGAGTTTCTATTTTTCCACCTAAGATGCTGGATTGAATCAGCAGTGTTAGTGATGGAGGAAGTTGCTGAAAATGTGAACGAAATAGTCACCGAACACTCTTCTTCTGATAACGCTGATCTTATTCATAAAAAACTTGAAAGGAGTGTGTTGATTTCTGATAATTCTCTTATAAATATCAGTAAAAATTCCGTCTTCTCATTTTCTTTCCTTTATGGGCTTTTGGAACTCCAACCAACAGAAGACACGGATAATTTAAATCCCTTAAGAACAGAAAGATGGGATCCAATTAAAAACCAGATTTTAGAAAGCATTCTCCGCTTGTTCTTTTCTACTGGCATTGCTGAGGCAATAGCTGGTTCTTATTCTTTTGAGGTTGCATCTATTATATCAGCTTCTCGATTTTATCATAGGTCTTTCTGGGAATCGGTTGCTTCAAGTGTCCTCAAATCTCCTCCACATACTAGAGATGAAGCAGCCAAATCAATTAAACTCTGGGGACTAAGCAAAGGGCCTATTTCCGCTTTGTATGCCATCCTGTTTTCTTCGAGGCCAATGCCATCTTTGCAGCTTGCTGCCTTTGCCGTTTTGTCAACAGAACCTGTTTCTAATTTTGCTGTCTTTGGTGAAGGAATTGCACCTTGCTCGGAAGTTGATTCAAATACCTACCAGGAGTCTTTTAATCTAGATCTTTCACCAGAGGAGAATATCCATTTGACAAAAGAATTATCTTACATAATCGAGAAATTACCTTATGATGTTCTTGATATGGATTTAGTGGCAGAGCAGCGGGTATGTTTGCTTTGTGTACAAAAAATTGATGAAACTATTTTCCTTTTTCCTTTTGGTATAATGATATATATATTTATATATTTTTTGCAGGTACATCTATTCCTTGCTTGGTCTTTATTATTATCCCATTTGTCATCATTACCTTCATTATCAAATCCAAGGGAGAGACTGGTACAATATATTCAAAATTCTGCTAATCCACTGATACTAGATTGCCTGTTCCAGCATCTGCTTTCCGACTTATCATTAGTGCATGTTCTAAAGAAGAAAGATGGGGAGCTTCCAAATGTTATATCAGAAGCTGCAACTGCAGCCAAATGCGCCATAACGTCAGGGTCAGTATTGTTTTCTGTGGAATCACTTTGGCCTATTGATCCTGTGAAAATGGCTGCATTTGCTGGAGCGATATATGGCCTTATGCTTCGTTTGCTTCCTGCTTATGTGTGGGGATGGTTTAGTGATTTACGTGATCGTTCTACTTCATCAATGATCGAATCTTTTACTAGAACATGGTGCAGTCCTCCTCTGGTTGCGAATGAGCTCTCCCTGGTGTGTATCTTTATCTCAAATGTCTCTATTTCTAATGAGCAAAGTAATTGTTAAAAATTTAGCAACCCTCTTACACCACTCATTGAATTTTAAATATTTTTGGTTATTGTTTGGAAAATGAGTGATGTTGGAATTACTAGATCAATTTCCCTCAAATGACAAATGCATGCTTTAGCATCCTTCTACTTTAAACTAGATGGAAACTGATTTGTAGGCAACCACTTATCCGTAACAAATGAACTTTATTGTTTCATGACCAACTTGCCCTCTGAAGCACTTTTGTTTGAATTTTTTCAAATACTTGACTTGAACCTGAAGAGGAAGAGCGAGAAAAGAAAATTGATCAGGTTCAGAATTACGTAGTTTTGACTAGTTTCTTCTGCTATGCAGATAAAAACAGCAAATTTTGCTGATGAGAACTTTTCAGTAAGTGTGAGCAAATCAGCAAATGAGGTTGTTGCTACCTATACAAAAGATGAGACAGGAATGGATCTCATTATTCGTCTTCCTGCATCTTACCCATTACGACCTGTAGATGTTGATTGTATGAGGAGCCTAGGGATAAGTGAAGTGAAGCAGAGGAAGTGGTTAATGTCTATGATGATGTTTGTTCGTAATCAGGTAACTTAGCTACTAGCTAATATTTTAATTGCATTCTGTTTTTTCTTTTTTGTCCCTGAGATGCACTTCATTTGTGATGCAGAATGGAGCTTTAGCTGAAGCCATACGAGTATGGAAGCGTAATTTTGACAAGGAATTTGAAGGTGTTGAGGAGTGCCCTATATGTTACAGTGTTATCCACACTGTGAACCACAGCCTTCCTCGTCTTGCTTGCAAGACTTGCAAGCACAAATTTCATGCAGCATGCCTCTACAAGTGGTTCTCGACTTCTCACAAATCTTCATGCCCCTTATGCCAGTCTCCGTTCTAACCTTGAAGTCAATTTTGAGTTAATGGTTTTTTGTGGCATTTTTGTTCCCTTGATGTAATGTGCACTTCATTTGCAAAAAGAAGTGAATTATGCTCACGGCATAGGGCCTTAGATCATGTGATCTGGTGTGCAAAGATGAACATGGTCGATGTTAGTTCAGACTCGAGCTCAGAGGGGTGTACATGGAATGACAGGCAAGCTCTCTCACGCTCCCCCTCTCTCAGATAACATGGCACACACGTGCTCACACAGATGATCTCCTCCACAAGATGAGCACAATTGGAGTGATGATCCTTTTTCTTTTTACTTTGTATGTTTTCATTTGTACATTACTTGGTTGCATTTCACTTGCAGGTTTCATAGGTTTGCCGAATCAAGCTGGCTTCTGTTGTCGAGTATTTTGGTGCTTTTCACCTGATATATAACATTTACATGTTACATATATGAGAGGATTTAGTCTACGTATATCAACTGCTATTAAATCATAAATAGGAAAGTAGGAAATCACAAGATTTTGATATTGGATATGATCATTTATTTTCTTGTCAAGGGAAAAGAAAATCAGGTGATGTCGTGTAGTACATCAGGTGATGATAATGTAACTCTATAGGTCCATGATGTAGCCGAGAGGAAGCAAAAATATGAAGGGATCCGACAAGTTTGAATGGATGATACTATTACTAGGAAACCTTAGCCGGAGGCAGTAGTGGGCTGGCAAACACAACTGTTGCCGCCTGTCTCATCTAAACTTTATATGTAGCCAAGGAGGGCAAATTAAAATGGGAATGAATGTACAGGGACATTTTGCACTTGGCAGTCTTGAAGAAGCTGTTTTTCCTACAGCGGTTGAGCCAGAGCTTGTCATCATGCATCATGGACCTCAATCCCCTCACCTGCAAAACAATTATATTTATATATATATATTTGAGAATAATACTATTTAGGAACCATAATAAATAGTAATACATAAACATGGCACGATAATTGAAAGAAATTCAATAGAGGAAAAAGATAAATTGACAAATAAATCTTAATTTTGTCATATTATCAACTCAACTCAATAATGAACTTTAGTCAATCGGTAAATTACGGGACCCATTATCACTGTCAAGAACTCGAAATTCCTTACAACAATGATGCATGAAAAGTCAAGGTCGAATGGTTTATCTTCCTCATTATTTTAGAATTCAATTTTGATCATTTCATTACGAGTTGAAATTGATTATTTTAGAATTCAATTTTGATCGAGAGTTTATTTTAGGGCGTAAAAATGGTGCGCGATACACGATTAAAGGAGTAGACATCCGTCAAGTTTTTAAAGCTTTGATGACCTGACATATCTTTCCATACAATGTAGTAAAGACAATTGATTTTCAACTAAGTCGTTTAGTTTTTTTAGGTTAATTAGTTGTAGGAGTCACTTTAAATGTATCTTTTAATATTTATCTGGCATTAGAAAACTCTTGGTCTACCTCAAAATAATTACTTGAGCAAATTATTGCGTCTCCACCTTGCTAGAAGATTAAGTGAGATGTGAGAAATAAATTCTAACCATTTTGTTTATATTTAACCACCATTAAACTTATCTGATATCTTATCTAATAGTTATTGCTAAATTGGCTTCCAATCCTCAATGTGCGACACATCCATAGCAATTGCTCCATCAACCAATAGATCAAGTTGTCATGCCACATAATCAAATGTAATAGTACACTCGTTGCATGGATGATGAAATTAATGGGTTTTTGGTCTCCATCTCTCTAGAATAACATTGATAAGTGCAGACACCAATTTAATCCTACGGAGCATACAAGATACATGTAAGAGTTCCACCTCATTCAAGTACCCCTCTATAATGCATGGTGCTCTCGCACTTAAATTGTATATACATGTTTCAATAATGCGATCTATGTCTTAATTATATAAATAAAAAATTCTAGATAAATTTGAACAAATTAATAATGATATTAACGAAATAAAAATATAATAATATTTTGTTACCATATATTATTAGATGTGGAAAATGTGTTTATGATTCAGACGAATCAATGGCGTTGATATTTTTAAAAACAGTAATATTTATTTAATAATTTATTCAATATATAAATAACTTATTTAACAAAGAAATAAATTTATATTTTATAATATTATTAAAATACGACTTTAGTTGACATAAATTACCAATTTATTTCATATAAAATATCGTTAAATATAATATAGTAACTCAACCATAATAATTTAGGTTAACCATAAAACCTATTATAAAAAAGTTAAACAAATTAAAAATTAAATTATCTTATGTTACTTCAGAAATTTGAGATGATGAAAATCGAACAAAGACACAAAATTAATTACTAATATTTGGTAATTAAAAGGAAACTTTTTAAAATTTTATTTAAAGATTGAGATTGAGATTGAGATTGAGATTGAGATTGAGATTTGAGATTGAATTGAATTTATAAATTTGGATGGATGCAATTGAGAGGGTTTATATAGGGGAAGGTCAAATGCTAACATTATTGTTTCTTTATTTTTAAATTTAAATATAATTTATCGTTGGTTTAATGGTTAGAAAATTTAACGGTCCAGATTTTTAACCATTTTGATCCTATGGTTTCCCTTTTTTTTTATCGTTGGATTCAACGGTTACAAAATTGAACAACTTAGATTTTGTATTCGTTGTGATCCTACGGTTGCAAGACGGAGGTTGGTTTTGTTGGGGTGTCATGCATTCAAAAATGACTTATTTCCATAAATTTACTTAAAATCATATTAACATCCTAATTTTAATTCAAAAACGATATTTTTGCATAAATTTTTTTGTTATAATAAATTATTTTACTTTCTTTAAATCGAGAAGGGAAAACTACGGACAACATAACTAGGTTATGCTGACTAAATCTACAACACATTCTAGGGTTAATACAGCACATTTCTAGCTTATCGCTTACTATTAGCATAAACCCTAAAAGCTACAAAAATTTAATCTTTTGTTTGAATGTAAGATTATTTTTATTACAGACGATTGAGTTTTAATTCGATTGATATGTATATTATTATCAATATAGAAGGATGTAAATTTGAGTGCACTAAATCGTATTATATTCCTATTTAGACATTGTGTAAAAAAAAATATTTTTATTACAATAATTTCTCATAAAAAAAGATAAGTGAATTAAACAGCAAAAAAATTATGTAATGGGCTTAAGCAGCCCAATCAATGGCTTAGCACTCCTAGTCTCTGAACTCAAACTCCTTTTCTTCTTCTTCGCCCCAACCAAATTGAAAACTTCAGTTTGAGATTTGGCAAATCTAGCGAAAATGCTAACAGCGGATATACCTCCCAACCAAACTATTTACATCAAGAACCTCAACGAGAAGATAAAAAAAGAAGGTAATCCACCCTCTGCCTCACTTATTTCTCTGAACTTCTTTGTTTGGTTGCTGAGAATTTAATGAAAAAAAGAGGGAAAATCACACCAACTGCCACCCATTTTAACTCTCAACTTTATCTTGCTTCAAGTAGCTGTAGTTTTTAGATGGAAAGCATAAGTTTTGTTTTTTTAGGGTATAACAACATCCCCCTTTTGTAGGGTTTAAGTTTAACCCTAACAGTGCCCTTTTTACTAGAACATTGAACAAGGATTGATTTTCCCATTTCTTCCTTTTTTTTCAGAATTAAAGAGATCCCTTTATGCTTTGTTTTCTCAATATGGAAGGATTTTGGATGTCGTTGCCTTGAAGACGCCTAAGCTTCGTGGACAAGCATGGGTTGTGTTTGATGAATTGACTTCCGCTAGTAACGCCTTCCGTCAGATGCAAAATTTCCCATTTTATGATAAACCTATGGTGAGTACCTTAATATGTTGTGACTTTGATTGCTTTAAATATCAAAATCAAAGCCAACATCGTCTCTTTTATTTCGATTTTTAATGATGTTTGTGTTGCATTTGTTCTGTGATTTCACTGTTATTGTATACCCACTAATTGAAATCTGTTTACTACTAGTGTTGTTGGAGTTATTCTAT
Source organism: Kokia cookei (assembly GCA_039519145.1). Lineage (NCBI taxonomy): Eukaryota > Viridiplantae > Streptophyta > Magnoliopsida > Malvales > Malvaceae > Kokia > Kokia cookei. The sequence goes on along the minus strand of CM076900.1, from coordinate 35,052,509 downwards.
TATTTACTGAGAACCCATTTCGCTGAAATTTTAGGAGCCATTTTTTTTTTCCGATATAAATTAGGGCTATTGTTCCTTCTGCAACCATGGAAGACTTTTGCTACTTATCAATAACACCATTTGCAGCTTGAACCAAACTTGCTTTATTCTGCGGGTGGCTGCTTGAACCAAACTTGCTTTATTCTAGGCATCACTTTTGATTGCAATCAATTTCTTTTTCCGGGCTTAATTTATATGCAGTTTTAGTTGTAATGATTCTTAGGTTTGATTGACTGTATGATATTTGGTGCAGCGGATACAATATGCAAAGACAAAGTCAGATTGTATCGCCAAAAATGATGGAAGCTTTGTTCCCAGAGAAAAGAAGAAGAAGCAAGAAGAAAAAGGTGACAACCTTGCGTTTTAGTTCTTTGAATTGCTTTATGCATAATGCATAGTCCATATTGACTTAAAGAAAAAGGTTTCTCCTGTATTTCATTTGTTATCGTGTGAATGTAATTATTGCAATTAATTTGTTTATATTTTTCATCATTAGTCTGCTGCCCTTTTGACCATAACAAAAACAGGTGGTGTAACAGAAGATAGTTTTTAAATGCATGGTGCCTTGTTAGCAGTTAGAGCTTGGATGTTTTAGTTTTCTTTTTTTTTTTTAATTACACATTTCTGTATGACTACATATTTGTTAATTTCTGTGGGGGATAAATGCCTTCACTGAAACATTGGGTTCTTGTTTAATGGTGCTATCCTGGGGCCAGATATTTTAACTTTTGGATTTACTGTTTGTAAAGAAAATTGCTAAAACTTTAAAGGAAGACAAAGGACAAACAGTCTATATAGAGTTAACTTTTTTTTTTTTTTTTGGGGGGGGGGGACAGGGAACTTAAATTTTGCATCTTCGTCTGGTTTTTTAACTAATGTTCATCCAATATGTAAACTACTTATCTTTTGGTTTAGTTTAACTGCTTTAATATTTGGTGACATACTCTGATACGCTATTAAATTTTCAGCTGAAAGGAAGCGACGTGCAGAGGAAGCACAGCAATCTGCAATGCCGAATGGCACAGGTTCTCAACATAATGGTGGTCCAAAGGTACTTCGGGGAACTATTTCCAACTTGATTGTTGCCTATGTGATGTGCAGCTCTTGTGTTTCAATTCTGTGCTTAGATAGTATATTATTCATGCCTTTACTTCTTCTTGGGTGCTCTTTTACACCAAGAGGGATTGAGTTTGCTGACATGCTATTTGTCTATGCCTCATCGGAAAAACTTTTATCCTATTATTTGTAGGCTCCACTCCATTATGGAAACCTGAATGCTGAGCAGGCCGCACCAAACAATATTCTGTTCATACAGAATTTGCCTCACGAGACAACAAGCATGATGCTGCAGCTGCTTTTTGAACAGTATCCTGGGTTCAGGGAAGTTCGAATGGTTGAAGCAAAGCCAGGTATTGCATTTGTAGAGTACGAAGATGAGGAGCAGTCTTCTACAGCAATGCAGAACCTTCAGGGTTTCAAAATTGCCCCTCAATATCCCATGGCCATCACTTTTGCTAAGAAGTAACCTACCATTGTGTCAGTGATGCTTTATTTTTCGCCTTGGTATAACTTTGTTTGAGTACTTTTTATCATATGTAGTGAGTGCAAAGATTAATGCAAACCATATTACCGTGGTCATGTAGGTCTGAAAGAAACTAATACCGGCAGCCTTCTATCTTGTGATGTTTCAAAATAGTTAACCAAGTTAGATGATTATATGATCAGAGACTGTATTTTCTGATAACTTTTAGAATTCTTGCAAGTATGTCAGTGTAAGAGTTAATATAATCTGCAGTTTCATTATGGTTCATACATACATAATCGTGACTTCATTCATGGTTAATAACTCAACGGTGGGATGAAAGCTGGGTTTGTTGTGCTAGTTCCCACTTACATACATGCATGCTTGCATGCATAATCATGACTTCATTCACAGTTGGATGGAAGGTGGATTAGTGGTTTAAATTCTTAGTCATACATGCATAGATACATGCATACAGTCATGTGCATTCAAGCATACGTGGATTTGTGGTGCTAGGTCCCACTTACATACATGCATGCGTAATCATGACTTCATTCACACTTGGATAGAACCTGGATTAGTGGTTTAAATTCTTAGTCATACATACATAGATACATGCATACAGTCATGTGCATTCAAGTATACCTAGGGACATACAAACAGACCAGTGGGATGAAAAGTGGATTTGTGGGGGGTGAGTTTCTTGTCCCACCACCACCCAGGGAAGGCATCAACTTGGAACTTAGAGCTGATTGTGGGTCGGGTCGGGCTTCAACAAACTTTTAAGCTCAATTGTTGGGTGCAAGATCGGCCTGGTCCAAAAAATGGGTCTAAAATTTTGTTCAAACCCGACCCGAATTATAGAAGTCAAGCTCGAGCCTGATTCAATGTGGCCCATATTAATTTTTTTAGATTATTTTTTTATGTACAATAAATTTAAAAAATATATAATATATAAAACACGCATAAAAACTTTAAAACAAACATTAAAAAATAAACAAATTAAAAATACATTAAAATTTTTTTATATTAAGATAGTTGCAAATAAAGTAGTAGAAAAATTAATAATAAAATATAAGTTTTATAATATTCAAATAATGTAAAAAAAGTCGGCGAAACAATAATAAAAAAGCATAAAAATAACATCCAAACAATCCAAATAACAACAAAAACAACAAAAAAAAATAGAAAAAATAACAATAAAAATAACAACAAAACAACATCAAAATAGTAAAAAAAATAGCATCAAAACAACAAAAAACACCAAAATAGTAAAAACATAACATCAAAACAGCAAACATAGCAACCAAATCAGCACCAAAACAATATAATTTTTTATTAAAAGTAGTTAATTTATTCGGGTTGGGTCGGGCTAGGCTCGGGTCAAAAAACTCATACTTGAGGCCCGACCCATTTAGAAAATGGGTCTCATTTTTTATCCAAGCCCATTTTTCGGACCTATATTTTTGTCCAAACCTTCCCATTTTTTGGGTAGACTTTTGGGTCGGGTCAGGTCGGGTGGCTCGGCCCATGATCAGGTCTACTTGGAACTAATTGTTTTCCCCATTAGAAATGTGGTGTCGCTACACGAAGGTTGATGGGCAGCATTTGATTGGATCAGGGAGGGTCTTGATAAAGATATTCTATAATTATACAATATATTTATATTCAAAAAAATGGGGTAATTTATCAAAATAACTTAAAAATTTTGATTATTTACGACAATGACCCAAGTTAAAAAATATACACCAAAATGACATGAAATGAACAGAAAAAATTGATATTGGTCATCTAATTGCCGACACCACCTGGCCAATTATTAGTGTCAGACATAAAAATTTGTGCTTTTTGGTGTTGGTCATGCAATGGTCGAAACCTATGTATTTTTTTAAAATACGGTATTTTATTGATATACGAAAATACGATAATTTGGAAAAAAAAAATTTGGGTGTTGGTCATGTCAAAAAAAAAAATTTCAAAATTTTTTTGTGTTGGCCATGCAATGGTCGACACCCTCTTTTTGAGAAAAAAAATTTTCAAAATTTTTTTATGTTGACCATGCAATGGTCGACACCCCCTTTTTGAGAAAAAAAAATAATTTTGGGTGTTGGCCATACCCTTTTCTCGAATAAAAAAATTGCATTTTTGGGTATTGGCCATGCAATGGCCGACACCCCCTGTTCTCAGATAAAAAATTTTCAAATTTTTTTGGTATTGACCATGCAATGATCGACACCCCCTTTTTATTTGGTAAAAAATTAAATTTTTTGATGTTGGCCATGTAATGGCTGACACCAACTTCTTCTCATTCTCTATAAATAGGGTTTAGTTTTTTTATTTTGAAGTTGTAAGAAATATTTCTCTCAAAATAACAAGAAAATGAGAGTGTTTTATTATTTATCATTAGATAAGTATTTTGTTTTGGAGGATAGTTGTGAAGTGTACAATCGAATTTCGGGATTGAACTATATACTGTCATGTATTGCCGGAGTTGAATTATATACTGTCATGTGAAGCGGCAAAGATATGTCTTCAGTGGTAAGACGATTTTCTGCGCCATTGAAGACTATCTGAGATATCCAACGCAGATGGACATTATCTACGTTGGAATAATTTGTTATCACAGAAAATACTGTCGAATAGCTATTCCAACGTAGATATATTGTTGCTCTATGTAGGCGTTGTGGTAAGACCGTAAAGGTTATGCTGTCAAAGGTCGGATGACTTTGTCCGTCATTTAACAGGTAACCGAGACCGACTGCATTGTGTCTTACGAATTGAAAAAGGTTATGTTTAACCGCAACCCGAGCAAGTTTCTCAGTACTAATGTTTGCAGTTCGGTTTTCAAGCAGATGGACATTATCTATGTTTGTATTTTGTTATATCTGTAAATTTATTTTTTTAAATTTCGTGTATTAATATTAACAAATAATTGTAATTTATTGTATCTGTAAATTTAATTTGTTGCTTATTAATATTCAAACACAATATTTGTATTTTCTTGTATTAAAATAATTTCGAATTATATATAAAAATATTAAATATGTTGTCAAAATGTGGGGAAATAAATATTATTGACAAAGATGATATAAATTTTTAAAAAATAATAATTAGAATATACAGGAAATTAGAAATTAAATTTAAAATAAAAATGAAATTACAAATTAAATTTAAAAAGTAAACGAAAAAAAATCAAAATTGAGTAGATCCCGAGGACGTCCCCGGCGCTGGTGTGTAACAGTTCGGCTTCCTCCGAGCTCGGCGAGGCCGAGGTCGTAGTACAGTTTGTTCAGGAGGCATTACATTGGTGTTCGTCGGCTCATCCTCGGTGGTGTCAACGTTGGGTGTCCCTATTGGTGTATGTAGAAAGGTGGTAAAATCGTACGTATCATCAACGTAATCGGGAGTAGGTTGAGTGACCTGAGGTGCCGAGCCAAAAATATCCTCCATTGTTGGAGTACGTTCTTCCGGATGGATCTCCGGTTGATATGAGGAAGAACCGGAGTAACATGTACGTTGAAGGTCGGGGTCGACGCCAAAAATCTCCCCAATGGAACGATGATAATAATTGTGTAGCAAAAAAGACGAAGAGCCGGATGTTTGATATTGGGGATTGGGTTGGTGCTCCGGCTGGTACTCGGGTTGGTCCTGAGGCTTGTAATCGGCTTCATCCGCGGACTCGTCAGTAGGCTCGTCCGCGGGCTCGTCATGGGGCTCATCCTTGGGCTCAGAATATGAACCGAGGATCTGACCACGACGTCCATATGCGTTATTCGTTGGACCCCATCGGTTGCCTTTCGGAATAAGTCTCCTTGGCATATACTCTAAGGGATCAAACACCGGCATCCTGTATGCCGTATACCATTGCTTGTAATATGGGGTACCGAAATAATCCCCGTTACACTAATACAAGGATGAACACCTATTTGCCCGATCATTCCAAAGCACGATATATGCTTGAAGATCGTGAGCCCAATTTATTCGATTTTTACCATGTCCCTTTTTGTCGAGCTGGTGGACCTCACAGAGTTGGAAGGGAGGGTTCGAGATATGTTGTATACCACTAAACTATCGTAAAACCCGATCCCCAGCATGCCATTCCACCATATGAAAATTGAATACCGACACATTACACGAGAACAGTTGGTAATTGTTCTGGTAAACAAATGGTGGGATGAAAGGCGTAATTTCGTTTAAAAGATAAGGCTGCCACACGAATTGCACAGTATAAAAACACGAATTTAGTTAACAAAAATATCGAAAATCTAAAAAATATCAGATTTTTTTTGTAAGACAATATTTCGAAAATGTATTTTTTATATTTCGAAAATGTAAAAAAATATTTGTAAAAAATATCAGATATTTTTTTTTTTAAAATTCGAAAATATAAAACACATTTCGAAAATAGAAAAAAATATTATAAAAAATTCGAAAATATATCTTACATTATCTCCTCTATGTTTGTCTAACCAACGACGTATATGGGGACATTTTTCGTGTCGCCCAAGTCCCGGAAATGAATGCAATTTGAAAAATTGAAAAATAATTAGAAAATAATAATAATTAATAATATTAAAAAAATATAAAATCGAGACATCGAGTCACCTATTAACTAGTGGCATCGAATATGGCATGTGTTCGAGGTTGGCGATGGAAGGCAATTGGTATAATATCCATGATTGGAGCAGATATGTACAACCGCCCATGGCATTAACTGTGGGATTTGTCACTCGACAAAGCTCCCGGTACAATGTCGCCAACACTACCGAGCCCCAACTTAATTTCCCGGCTGCCTTGAAATCATCCAACAATAGGAGGTAGATGATGCTTATTCTATTTTGGCTAGTATCTGGAATTAGGATACCTCCTAGTAATTGCAAAAGAAAAGCGCGAGCATGGTAGATAATGTCCAGCTGCGTTGGATTTTGCGGAAGATGTCTAAAGTTTTCGTATAGCCACGTAAACTTTAAAAACGGTAATTTTCCGTTTTCAGTATCCGAGGGCACCTTGCCAAGTAACCGGTAGCAAGTGCCACAAGGATCGACTAGTATACCCGGACCCATTCCCGCATCACCTTCAACGGGTAGCCCGAGCTCGATTGCAACGTCTTCTAATATTATTGTTGCCTCTCCACACGGGAGGTGAAACGTGTGAGTCTCGGGACACCATCTTTCGACTAATGCCGTTATTAAATCGGCCCGAATATTCATGTTTTTAATGCGGGCAGCAATCCCGAACCCCGTATCTTCGATATATTGTTCAGCCAATCTATGGGGATTATAACCTGGATAATGATGTCGGGATCTAACCATCCTATAGAATTTCGGATTTGCTCGAATCGCGCCCACATGGTGTTTGTCATGACTACGAAGAATGACATTGGGATCCATAATATGATAGACGAAACTCGGTCAACGACGGACAAAGTCGGTCAACGGTGGTCAATGACAGTCAAAGGCGGTTTCGAGGTGTTAGTGAGCTGAAATTTCGGTTTTGCTGAGCTGGAATATTGGTTTAAGTGAGGTGGAAATTGGGTGGTCCAATGCTATTTATAGTAGGGGACCATTGATGACATTTTTGTAATTTTTGGTTGTCCAAGGTTATTTTGGTTAATAAATTTAAAATATAATAAAAATTATAATATAATAATAATAATTTTTATTTAAATATTTAAAATTAATAAATAATGTATTGTCAAATCAACACATTATTTCATAAAAATTGTAATATAATAATAATAATTTTTATTTAAATATTTAAAATTAATAAATAATGTATTGTCAAATCAACACTTTATTTGATAAAAATTGTAATATAATAATAATAATTTTTATTTAAATATTTAAACTTAATAAATAATGTATTGTCAAATCAACACATTATTTGATAAAAATTATAATATAATATAATATTAATAATTTTTATTTAAATATTTAAAAATAATATATAATGTATTATCAAATCAATAAATTATTTTATAAAAATTGTAATATAATAATAATAATTTTTATTTAAATATTTAAAATTAATAAATAATGTATTGTCAAATCAACACATTATTTGATAACAATTGTAATATAATAATAATAATTTTTATTTAAATATTTAAAATTAATAAATAATGTATTGTCAAATCAACACATTATTTGATAAAAATTGTAATATAATAATAATTTGTACTTTAAATATGAAAATTTGATAAATAATATATTGTCAAATTAACACAATATTTGATATAAATTGTAATATAATAATAATCTTTTTTATTTAAATAATGTTAAATTAATTTTAAATGTAATTTAAATTTCAACTTCAAATTTAAAGTAGAATTTTAAATTCGAACTTATATAATTATGAAGTTTAAATTATTTAAATTTAAAAATGTTCATTAATTTCTAAATTAATTTTAACTTAAATTAATTTTTACACAAATATTCTTCGTGTATACTAGTGGACATGCGCTCATTCTTCGTCGGACAATCCGGCATTACGAGAGGATTGACCAGAAATATAGACACGATGTGGGCAAGTGGATCGGTTATGGCCAGGCCTTCGGCAAACACTGCACAATTTCGGTTCCCTTGTCTCCCTAATGTCCATATCAGAGCGAATCCTCGTCGAAGGTGTCGACCTCTAGGCTTTCTACGGAGACTATGATCCGGTAACATCTCAAAAGCAACCGGTGGAACTTCTCAGTTCGATACATCGAGCATTACGGGAAATTCATTCTCCCATATACGCAATGTACGTTGCAGTGTGTACACCTCGTCTATGAATTGGTCGACATTTAAATTTGCAATCGCACAAGCTGCATGAACATGCGCACAAGGATATCGGAGAGCTTGAAATCTAAAGCACTTGCATCGCCTGTTTGTCAGATCAACTGCGTACGACCTCAGTGGAACACCCGAGCGACGACCGGTGTATTCTGAAACCCGAAAAATCTCCAACTCTCGCAAATAAATTTTTGCATTCATCGTTCGAGCGCTCTGACTGTTTGCCGCCATGGCCCTTCGAATCTCCTCAACGTACACGTGTCTGGCCTCCATCTGCACCACTTGTCGCTACCCCATCGTAGGCATCAATGTGGCCAACCTATAGAAGGTTGCCGAGAAAACAACAGCAATTGGTAGATGTCGTGTTCGCCTCGAGACAGAGTTAACTGACTCGACTAGGTTGGTCGTCATCTGGCCATACCGAGCCCCCTCATCGTAACTTTGTGTCCATTGATACGTCTGGACGCTACCCAACCACCCACGAAGATTTTTGTCATTTGGTAAATGTTTCATCTTAGCTTCAAGCTTTGCGAACTTTTGTCTGAATCTCCGCAGTTCAAATTGATGAGCTGCATATGCATATGGAATTTCGAATAAGTATTTTTTATATTTCACAAACTGATAAAATTTAAAATTAAATTAAATAAAAAAATACAAACAATAATTATTACCCATTTCCACGAATTTTGTTTTCCATTCTTTATTTTTATAATCACTATGAAAGTTTGTCGACATGTGTCGGATGCAATAAACGGACCTCCTCGGAACCTCCGATCGCCTTATTGCAGCGAGTAGTCCCTTCGATCTGTTCGATATAAGGCAAATGTTGTCTTGCCTAACAACGTGCCTCCTCAGATTTTTTAAGAAAAATTCTCACGAGTCGAAGTACTCTTTCTCGACTATGGCGAATGCGATTGGAAGTACATTTCGGTTGCCGTCTTGTGCAACAACAATCAGTAGTATTTGCGTGTATTTATCGTACAGTCAGGTTCCATCAACTTGCACCATCGGTTTGCAGTGAGGGAAGGCCTTAACACATGGGTCAAACGTCCAAAATAATCGGTGAAAACGTCGTTTTCCCGAATTAATCACCCCGTCCGAACCTTCATATGACAGTGTTTGTAAATCAGTTACAATCCTCGGCACATACTCTCGCATCGTGACTATCCATCCTTGGAGCTTGTTGTATGACGCATCCCAGTCACCATACAACTCCCGCATCGCCATTTGCTTCACCCACCATGCCTTCTGGTACGAAACCTTATAATTGAAGCGAGCTTGCATGGTCGAAATATAGACCGATACCTTATTCAATGGAGACTCTTTCACCATAGGCATGATGCAATTGCATATGGTCTTTGCATCTAACTTCCGATGGTCTTACGTCACACGAGCCATGGTGCATGTTTGCGGACCTTCCATTTTCCTTATTGTCCACAGCTGAGCCCGCTGCATTAACGTGGCTCGGATACGCCACTTACACCCACTCTCGGCTTTCAAACATTCTCCGATGTACAAAGACTGCGACGACTTCGTTACTTTATAATCCACAACTAACTTTAAGCTATATTGTTTTATTGCATTTAAGCAGTCCCTCTTGTTCTCAAATTGTTGTCCTACGAACAACTCTTCTTCGTCGGTTTGTTTGTCGAGTAGGTGAGCTGGAACTATGTTTCTATATTTTGGAAACTCACGAGCTCGACCTGCATCTGGGTCTACGTCACTCATGAAGGCCTCCGGATTATTCCTAAAAACTATACTAGGGCTCGTATTTCCTCTTGAATGGGTGTTAACATCATCACCCTCCACCGACCCCTCCTCATCTAAGTCTTCGGGGATGTCATCCAAATCGGGGTCTTTCAAAGCTTCATTTTCTTCATCATCTTTTATTGGGGCCAACACTTCCAAATGAAATTGTAGACGATGACACGTGTTTTGGATGTTATACGAACATCCACCGGTGTTTGGATTTTTTGGAGTGGACCTTCCATAACCCAATTGATCTTCCCAGCATACATTAAGATCAATATTTATTCCAGAATGCTGGCTTACTGGATTTAAGCCTTGAATTGGTTCGGGGTGTGATATCTCCGCGAACAACTCAATGGGGCATGGATTTTCGATCTCAGATGGACAATAAATTTCAATCATTGTCCCTAGATCATAATTATCAACAAGCTCCATTTCGAAGAACTTTATCGGATCTGATGAAACCAAAAATTTGTAAAACAGACTCAACATTTGCTTCCCGCAACGAGTAGCTATCTTTGTACTGATCTTCCGTTTCAATTCATCCAACGAAACACGCTTGTTCAGTCTCATTCCGATTTTTTCTCTGCTTTCAAATACACAACCTTCATCGTCTGTATTGATAATTTTTCCATCAAAATGAACATAAACAAAGAAATTGTTGTACTGTTAATGAGAACAAAAAACTCAAATTTTTAGTACTAATAGTTATATATATATATTTGGTGCTGGAGTTAAAAGTCGATCTCGACCATTAACTATACTAGTGTTCTTTTCTTTTGATAATTTTCGTTTATTTTGTAAATTTAATTTTAATTAATATTTTTTAATATATTTTTATTTTGTCGATAATATTTATTCATTAACATTTTCACAACAAAATATTTAGTAATTTTTAATAAATCAAAATTATATTAATACGATAAAATAATAATCTTGTTGAATATTACAACAATACTAATTAAATTTACAGATAAAATGCAATTATAAATAATTGTTAATATTAATACACAGAATTTTAAATTTTGAACAATAATACAAAATAACCTACAATGCGCAACTCGTCTCGTTTAGATAATGTCCATCTGCTTGAAAACCTGGCTAATTTCAATAAATTCTTCTAACCCTCAAGTAATACGGGTCCATATTGACTGAATACTCGGCCAAGTCATCTCGGTCGGCTGTTTGATGGCAGAGTTCAGTCAACCGACCTTTGATATCATAACCTTTACGGTTATATCAAATAGTTAAATTTAACGGCAATTATATCATATACATATAAGATTTTCCTCAATGGCGCAGAAAACTGTCTAACCACTGAAGACATATCTTTGCCGCTTCACATGACAGTATATAATTCAACTCCGATAATACATGCCAGTATATAGTTCAATCCCGAAATTCGATTGTACACTTCACAACTATCCTCTAAAACAAAACACTCATCTAATGATAAATAATAAAACACTCTCATTTTCTTGTTATTTTGAGAGAAATATTTATTACTTACAACTTCAAAATAAAAAAAACTAAACCTTATTTATAGAGAATGAAGGGAAGTTGATGTCGACCATTACATGGTTAACACCAAAAAATTTAATTTTTTACCAAATAAAAAGGGGGTGTCGACTATTGCATAGCCAACACAAAAAAAATTTGAAATTTTTTTATCCGAGAAAAGGGGATGTTGGTCATTGCATGGCCAACATTAAAAAAATTTGAAATTTTTTTTCTGACAAAAACACCCAAATTTTTTTTTTTTCAAATTCTCATATTTTCGTATATCAATAAAATATCGTATTTAAAAAAAAATACATAGGTGTCAGCCATTGCATGACCAACACCAAAAAACACAATTTTTTATGTTTGACACCAATCATTGGCCAGGTGGTGTCGGCCATTAGATGGACAATATCAATTTTTATTGTTTATTTCAGGTCATTTTGATGTATATTTTTTAACTTGAGTCATTTTCGTAAATAATCAAAATTTTTGGGTTATTTTGGTAAATTACCCAAAAAAAGAAAAGAAAAAAAAGGGGTTTGAAAAAGAAAGGTGAAGGTGATGGTGATGTGGGTTGCACTAGGAAAGGCATGGCCTGGGTTGGGGCTAGAGTACAATTTTTGTACACAGATTGAAACGTGGCATAATCATCAACTGTCGGCCAAAAATGGAAACGTACAGGGCTGTGGTACGTTTATTTTTTTTTTTAGGGTTTGGTTGGGGGAGGCGGAATTTTCAAACAAAGCCGTACTGCACCATGTGAACGCACCAGCCCTTTGAATTCAATCTGTCCTTCCTCATATGTTTACTTCCCTGGATGATGACTCCTCTCTATCTTCTATCATTGTTATCAGCAGCAGCGTCACCCCCTTTCTTTTTTCCCAAAATGCCCCTCCACCGTCATTTTCTTTTTTACTAATAATTTAATATTTTAAACTGAAATAGAACCAAATTCTGATATTGGTCCTATTATATTCAATTTGTGATTTAGTTTTTTATATTTTAATTTCCTTTTATTTAGATATTCTTATTAAAATGTTGACATGGTTTTTTTCAAAAAAAAATTCATTCCAAACATTAGTTTTTAAGAAAAAATGAATTTAGTATTTTACCGAAATAATTAATGGTGATAGTTGTTTAGATTAATGAGCGATATTATAAAAGTATAAGATGGGTTATTTTAAATTAAAATAAAATTAATGAATTGCAAATATTCTTTAGAAAAAGAAAAGAATTGAAAGATTCTTCAGCAAGGTTGGCTTGCTGTTGAAAACAAATTTCAAATTATAATTTATTCTTTTGTATTTTTAAAATATAAATTAATACATCTACCATAACATTAAATAAAAAAATTGATAATATTATTTTAAATCACGTTAATCGTATTTATTATTTCGAATTTTACTTTATTCTTATAATTAAAAAAAATCTTAAAATTCATTGAATAAAAAAGAGGAAGGGTGATTTGGTCACTCAATATATATTTGACAAAGTATGGAAGCCTAATATAGTAAATTGAGCATTTAGATGCCAACCCGAGTTCCCTCCGCCCCCAGCTGACACTACTGTTCTCTGTTAACAGTTACCTCAGAATCTCAGGAAACCCATAAAATCATCACATTTATACCAATTTCTCCACACCCTCTCTTCCCATGGTCTTCTCCTTTCCTTTACCAAGCCTTTGACGAGCTGTTCTTTTACTCCCATGAAAACCCAGAGCAAAAGACGACTCCAACCACTTTCACCCAATCCCTTTGATATATTAACAGAAGAGATTGTATGCAAAATCCTTGACCACCTCCACAACGACCCTTTTGCCACAAAAGCCTTCTCCCTCACATGCAAGGCCTTTTACTTCATAGAGTCTCGCCACAGGAGGACTCTCAAGCCTCTACGCCCCGAGCTCCTGCCCAGGATTTTTCATCGATACCCTTTTGTTTCCCACCTCGATCTCTCCATGTGTCCGCGGGTCGACGACAACACGCTCAACGTCATATCCTCTACCTGTAAAGCTACTCTGCAATCTATTAATCTGTCAAGATCAAGGTTTTTCACGAATGCAGGGTTATCGAGCTTGTTTGTTAATTGTTCGGGTCTGGTTGAGGTTGATTTGTGCAACGCCACGCAGTTGACTGACTTGGCCGCATCAGCAATTGCAGAGGCCAAGAATTTGGAGAGGTTGAGCTTGGCGAGGTGCAAGTCGATAACTGATATGGGGATCGGCTGTATAGCTGTTGGGTGTAGAAAGTTGAGGTCCCTTTGCTTGAAATGGTGCTTGCGTGTTGGTGATTTGGGTGTGGAATTGATTGCTCTCAAGTGTAAACAAATTAGGAGCTTGGATCTCTCATATTTACCAGTAAGCTCAACGAAACCATCATAACCAAAACCGTTAATATGTGTGTATTTTATGACTATAGAAATAGCCTGTTTTGACCTGCTGGGCCTGCTATGTGCTTTATTCAATTTAATGGGGCATGTTTTGCTTCACTTTCTAGGGTATATGTCTTGTCACAATTATACCTTTTTCTTTCTTCCACTAAGAGGTGAATGCTTGGTTGAATAGTGATTAATGTGTTAATTTGCAGTTTTTGTTGTTACTATTTTGTTGATTGGTTCCTTTATGCTACCCAATTTTGGTCAATTTTTCAGCTTCTGTTAATTTCTATGGACCAGTTATGGCATCTGTTTTTTGATGTGTAGTTATGCATCAGTGTTAAGTTGCTTAAATTAGTTCATCGTTTCTATAATGATCATTCATTGGTTGAGCAAATGATGTTTGAGATTGTTGACCAATTACCTGTCATAAATATTAGACCTTTTTGGATAAGCCAACACCTTTACTGGGATGACAATGGTCCTACAAGTTTTCTTAGTTCTCTGTTTCAATATAAATTGTATCTATCATTTAAAGGAGAAAAAAGAAAGAGAAGACATTGATTTTTGACACTGATAGTGACAGAAGTTTCTGTAGCAAGCCTAGATGTAATTTTGCTTGTTCGTGGTACCGAAGTAATTTCTTTAGCACGTCATTCATCATTTCTCGTGTATGTTATGGCTATTAGAGTCTACTCTTCTGTTTGATTTTAACGCATGATTGCTGTTTTCTTTCTTTCCTTGATTCTTGGTTAGAGAATGCACAACTAGATGAGAAGTTTTCATGAAAACTTGTATGTTTTTGTACCACAGATCACAGAGAAGAGCCTCAACTCTGTTCTTCAACTCCAACATCTTGAAGATCTGGTTTTAGAGGGATGCCATGGCATTGATGATGATGGCCTTTCAACACTTGATCAAAGTTGCAAGTCACTAAAGGTATGTTTTCCTTTTTGTTACTTTAGAAATGGTAGGCTGTTGAAGCTTCCTAGGATTATTACCTGCAGATATAACTATCGTAAGAACATCTAGTCTTGCCAGCATTTGAAATAAATCTTCTTTTACTAGAGTATAGTTTCTTTTATCGTGTTGTATTCTTATTCCAAGATTGAATTTCCGTTAAGCAATATCATATGCATACCTACCATGTTGAAATGTAGGAATCCAATTAATACTAGGATTTTTGAAGTTATATTCAATTTATCTGACCATTGAATCAGTTCCACAAAGAATAAATTAAGTGATGGTTTCTCCAAATTGGATATTTTACAGATGCTTAATTTGTCAAACTGTCAAAATGTTACTCACACGGGCTTGTCATCTCTGATAAATGGTACTGAACAACTACAGCAGATCATATTGGCATATGGCTCTTCAGTAAGTCCAAAACTCCCTAAGGTAATTCCCTTTTAAATCTATACTAATCCTTTGGCTCATTGCTTATGTATGTCTGATGATGTTTCAGGTTACTTCTGATCTAGTCAAATGCCTGAATGCTTATTCGAACCTTCAATCAATTAAATTAGATGGTTGTACTGTTACTTGGTCTGGAATCAAAGCCATAGCAAGTTTGCATGCCCCAGTCAAGGAACTGAGCCTCAGTAAATGCTTAGGACTGACAGATGATGGACTCTCTTTCCTTGTCCAGTCACACAAAGATCTGAAGAAATTAGACATCACCTGCTGTCGTAAAATAACTTATACCTCTATAGACAGCATAACAAATTCATGCACCTCCCTTACTTCTCTCAGGATGGAATCTTGTAGCTTGGTTCCAAAGGAAGCCTTTGTTTTGATCGGAGCACGTTGCTCGTTTTTGGAAGAGCTGGATGCCACGGATAATGAAATCGACGACGAAGGTTTTACCTTGACCATAATCTGTTTTATGCATGAATGAGAATTCCCACGAGTGATTTATGCTCTCTCATGCAGGTTTGAAGTCCATCTCGAGATGTTCAAAACTATCTATTTTGAAGTTAGGGATATGCTCTAACATATCAGACGAAGGCCTTGCAAAAGTTGGAAGTTCTTGCTCAATGCTTAAGGAGCTTGATTTGTACAGGTTTGCAACTTTCCTATAACTTTACTTTTCATACTAGCCAGAAATGACTACCGTATGAATGTGCGTCTAATTGAGCACCTTAATCTCTATGGCCATTCAGCATTCCCTTAGCATCAACTTTAATAATGACAAAGATCCTGTTAGTTCAAACCACAAAATGTTTCTATTGTCAAGCTGAGGGTTCTGAGGATCTA
Organism: Kokia cookei; assembly: GCA_039519145.1. Classification (NCBI taxonomy): domain Eukaryota; kingdom Viridiplantae; phylum Streptophyta; class Magnoliopsida; order Malvales; family Malvaceae; genus Kokia; species Kokia cookei. The sequence continues at coordinate 35,036,291 of CM076900.1, read as the reverse complement.
AAATACATTAGGTGTGCCCTTATGCAAAGAACATGGTCTCTCTTTTTCTGTGTTGATCTTGTTGTCTTTCTACTGTTCAGGTCCACGGCAATAAGTGATGCGAGCATTGCTGCCATTGGTGATGGTTGTCCTGCACTTGAGATGATCAATATAGCTTATAATGATAAAATTACAGATAATTCATTAATATCATTGTCAAAATGTCGGATGTTAAAAGCACTTGAGATTCGTGGATGCCTTGGTGTCTCATCTATTGGTCTATCAGCCATTGCTGTGGGATGTAAGCAACTTACTGTGCTTGACATAAAGAAGTGCTTCAATATTAATGATAATGGAATGCTCCCACTTGCTCAATTTTCCCAAAATCTGAAGCAGGTATTCTACATTCATAAATTACTGTTCTTGTAGATTTTTACATTACAGTGTAATATCAGAACTAATAGTGTTGTTCACTTCCTTCATTGCAGATAAACTTGTCATATTGTTCGGTGACAGATGTTGGGCTTGTAGCACTAGCTAGCATCAGTCGCCTACAGAACATGACAATCTTGCACTTGGCTGGTTTGACTCCAAATGGCCTGGCAGCGGCTCTGTTGGCATGTCGAGCATTAGCAAAAGTGAAACTCCATGCATCCTTCAGACCAGTACTTCCTCAATCCATCCTTGGATACATGGTAGCCCATGGGTGTGTCTTTCACTGGAGGGACAAAGCATTTCAGGTATGTTTTTATTCACATCTAAAAGGAAACCATGATTTTTCTGGGACTTGAACTTCTTTAAGAGGAAATGTAGTTTGCTTTGTGAATTTGTATATTGATAACCATGCTTCCCATGTTCTTTCATTAGATTCTTGGCAAATATTCAGCATGATAGGGGGAGTCATGCTGTGCTTTCCAAGTTTTCTGATTTTGACACATGCAGTTCTGCTATATAACTATGTTTCCATTTTCCATAATGCCTATTTTCAAAACTTGGGATTAGCAAAATTTGACCTGTAAAACTATTAGTTGACCTGCATATTTTGGACAAATGCCAGGGAAGAACCCCCTAAAGTTACACCTTGAAATTTGTAGTCTATCATTACTGCAAACATGAGAATTGATGGAAGTAAAATTTATGTTGTATGATTGACAGAAGGAAATGGATCCCAAGGGATGGAAGCTGCACTTTGGAAGGAGCAGCAGTGAAGTCCCATAGTTGCAGAGTTTGTTTCTTGTGTTGATCAACATCTTGTGTTTGTCTATGAAATCTTCCCTTCCTGAAGGAAAATAGGGTGATTTTGATGTAATTATTTCAACTGAATGTAGTTGGAATCTTTGTTTGCATTAACTTTGGAGTGCCAGAAATTGGTTGAACTTGAAGAGGTTTCTGTGAATTATTTGACTGTCAGGGGTCACTCACACTATCCTGGAAAAAATAAAAATAAACATATCTTATCAATGTATTTATTACAATTGTTTTTTATTGGTATTGGATCAGAACGTGACCCTCAGCCTGGGATGCGTCAGCCTGCTAAAAAGTAAGTTGGTTGTTGTTGGCTCAGTCAAATCGCCTCTCCCCGGTCTTCATTTAATTAAAGAAAGCTTTTCTATAATACCTAAAAGGAATCATGTCCCTGAAGTTGATTTTTTTTTCCGGTTTGGTTTTTGAATTTTTTTGTCCCTGGAAACTTGACAGTTTTTTTTTTTTTTAATTTAGTTTCTAATTTTGGATTCTACCATGTTGTATTTTAAAATTGTGTTTTTTTATAAATTTTAATCTTTTAGATTTTATATAATTTTTAGAAAAAAATTAAGTGATCAAATGACACAATCTAAAATTATTACGTTATCATAAGGATCAAATCGGAAGAAGCTATAGAGTTAGAAACTTGAAATGTTGATTTATTTCTACCCAAAGAACTTAATTAAACTGAATTGAGTTGGTGTTAGTAGAGAAATGAAGAGACATATAAATGACAATTATCCAATGCAACGGGAGGGTTAGGAAAACATCAGCACCTGTGCCTTAACATTGAGTTTTGTAAATAAAAAAGAAAGCATCGAAAAGTATTATAAATTAAGGTTTTAATTGAAGTTCAATATAATTATTTGGCACTGGAAAGTCATTAAAAAAAAGAAAAGAAAATGCAAGTCGGTTGAGTTTTAATTCACTTGACATGAACGTTATTGTTAAAGAAGGAGGACATGAGTTTGAGTGTGCAGAAACGTATTACCCTCCTATTTATAAGTTGAAAAGGAACTATGAATAACTTTATATATTATGTAAAAAAACAGATATATTTAAAACTCATAATAAAATATTTAAAAAAAGGGGAAATGCAGGAAACGTAACATAATTGGGTTTCAAAAGATTAAAGTATATTGTTACTATCGTAGTTATATACAATTTAATTCCGATCCGTAAAAAATGGAGTTATTCTAGAACAGAAACTTCCCAAGTAGGGACAAAACCAGCCTCACCTAATCAAATTGATTCCAACAGCTGTTTGGATAGGAATGTGGACTTTCTTAACCTTTTCCTTCCCTTTTTTCATTTTTCATTTTTCATTCCTTTTGGGGTTCAAGAGGCACATCTACGCGTTAATGATGCTTCTTCTAGAATCTATATTATATGTTTTAAAAATAGAAAGGTCAATTTCTGTTTTAGTCCCTTTGGTATGCTTAAACTTAGGGTTTAGGTCCTATACTTTAATATGATATAATTTGATTTTTTTTTTATAATATCTTAATTAGTTCAAATAATTATCACTTTTAACTATTCTTGTCAAATGATGGTGGGAATTTGTTTTCAAAAAGAAAAAAAAAAGCTCTTTAATGCTTTTGATGCTGACATGGAATTTTTGCGTGTGTTAAAAATGATGCTTTTAAGAAAATCAATTATTTTAACGAAGATAGTTGACAAATGCTAACTATTTGGAATAGTTAGTGACAGTATAAAAGTATAAAGATCAAATTATGTTAAATTAAAATATATTAATTAAATTCTAAAATAATGTTTTAATAGAAGGATCAAAACTGTAATTTAACGTAAAAGAAAAGAAGCCAAGGTAAGATAACAAGCATTACATAAGGATAAGGAAGATAACAATGGAATTGGTTGACCTTAATTAGGTTGATTTAAAATTTATTATTAATTTATATACAAATCTAAATAACTAATTTCTTATCCAGTGCCATGCACGGATTTAGTTGTATGTCTCAATTAAAATATTTATATTTATTTTAAAAAAAAAATTGTAACGTTTTAAAAATATTAATATCGAATTTGTAAAAACAAAATAATATAAATAGTAAATTTTTAAAACAACATTTATCTTATTTTGTTTTTAGATAGATGTTAAAATTTTTATTATGTATCTATATTTATTATTATTCTTTAAATATTTAATTATATTGGTGTCAACCATTAATTAAGTATCAATTCATTTTCTATAAAGTAAATTACTATAGAGTAAATTATATATATTTTTATTATATTTTTATATAAAATCAATAAGAGACACATGTATAATAAAATTTAAACTTAAGATACGATAGTTTATAATCCTTAATTCTACCATTTTAATCAAAATTTTATTTTATTTTTACATAAACTTTTAATAAATATATTTTTTACATAAAATTTTTTCATTCACATTGTGAGTGTACCTTGATTGCTTGATTCCGTGTCAAGCAACTGAAATGATAGATTAAGCAAAGGCGCTAACCATGACGGAATCAATAACGAAAGTGTCGAAAGATCGAGTGGAAGAGAATATCATGTCAAACACTTTAAATAAAAAAAATAAAATACACTATTTCTAAATTAAAAAAGAAAAAAATCATTATAAACGAGTGCACTACATATCTTTATCAGACATATTTCTTTTGAAAATGTTGTAACTAGCACCACCTTTTTTTGTGTGTTACATAGGAGAGAACATGAATTATATGGCAAGACAAAAGTTGGTGTTGCACGTCAGCCCTATCTCCCATGCTTTAGATTATTTGTAAGGAAGAAACACGTTTATTTATTGTGGTAATAAAATGTCATAAATTATTTTTTTTAATAATTTTATTATAGGTTCTAATATCTGCTCTTTTTTTACATAATGACTCAAACCCACATCCTTTCACATTGACAACAATATTTATACTAAACAAGCTAAAATTCAACCGACAGACATTATAAATTAATTAATATGCGGAGCTAATGATTTTTTTTTATTTAAGAAACTATCTCCTCCACACAAGTTTAACATATCTAAATCTTACTAATTGAAAATGATATATATATATATATATATATATAAAAGAAGAAGAAGAAACAACCAAAATAATAAGAATAATAATAATGTGGTTGTAGTAATATGTCACATTCACACTATTATTCCAGGAAAAGAAAACTCTATCATTTCTTCAATGAGCCTCCCTCCCTCCCATTATACAATCTAAGCTCTTTTCACTTCATTAACTACTTTAAATTTTGTTTTGTTTATTAGAGTTTTCTATTAGTGAATTTGGTATATTTGGCATCAAAGGGGTCAAATTGAAAAGCATGAACAAAATGGTTATTGTGAATAGGTTCAAAGTACCAAAATGAATATTGAATGTTTATAGGACTTTTATGATATATGTAAATTGATATAGGGTTTGTAATGATACAAATACGACAATGATACCCGTGTGAACTTAGTAAAATATTAGGATACATATGGTATGCCATTAGGGTTAAATATGTAATTGATCAGTGATTTACATAATGTTACGAGTTGTAGCATTTGTTGCAAATTCTCCGGTTATATGTATTGTTGGTTTAGCCTGGACGGGTAACCTCGATACGATGTAAGCTTGTGTGAGCAATTTCGTTAAAATGTTAGCTTGTGTGAGCAACCTTGATCTGTGTTAGCTTGTGTAAGCAAAACATTTCTTGTGTATTCGAGTTCGTTTTACTATAGTTACCTCGGGTGAAACTTAAATCTAATAGGAATGGAAATATTGAAATGGTTTGGATTTAGATTGGATTGTATATGCTTTCAAATTGAGTTGTGGTATATGATTCCTTACTTAATGATCTTGGTATGCAAATTGACTAACCTATTTGGTTGTATATGTTTATATGTATTAGTTGCAACAAAGTATGCCAAGGATTGTTAGTATTCGATTCAATTAAAAAAACTCGATAAAATTTTAAATTTTGAATTAAACAGTTCAAGTTATTTGAGTTAATCGAGTTATTCGGATCAACTTGAATAAAAAAATCAAGTTTTTTAGTTTAACTCGAATATGAATTACACAATTCAAGTTATCCGAAAATCTGAATGAAAAAGGTAAAACTATGTCGTTTTGATAAATGGTTACCTATTAAGTTAAAAGGCAAAACTATTATATTGTTTATATCGTTAAATAATCTTGTATTTCGTCTACTAGTTAAGTAATCGTCCATGTAAATGCAACATTGAGTATAAATAATAGAATTCGTTACCTTGACTCAACTTGGCTCGAAATTTTTTGACTCGATTCAATTTGATTCGAAAAAATTTTAAATTGAGTTTGGTTGCTAAAATAAGATTCATCAACTCGACTAACTCAAAATTTTTTTACTCGATTCGACTCCACTCGATCGAACACTCACCCCTAATTGCTATATTGAATGCTAATATGTTTAGTAATTTAGCTTGTTGAATTGTTTAAGGTAAGTAGTGAAAATTTCATATGAACTTACTAATCATTTTATATTCTTACCCTGTTGTTTTCCCATTCCTTATAGATTGTTACCTTGTGAAACACATCATGTAACACCCCCTAACACTAAACCGTCATCGAAACAGGCTTACAGGGTATTACCAGACATATCGGATAACTTACAAATAATAAATAAATAATTAATGAGTGTAGAAACCATCTTTTTTTTTGGAAAAACGACGAGTTTCGAAAATTATTTTAATGTCGAAAAATGAGAGTCACCACCAATCCTTTATTCGGTGTGATTGGATCACCTCAAAACGTTTAAAATCTGTTTTGAAAAATATTTTGGTCTTCGCAGTCCAAAAAACGAGTTCAGGAGTCGGTTACGCATGAGGAAGGGTTAGCACCCTCATATGCCCAAAATTGGTACCACATTGATTGTCTTAGGGTCTTGTTTGTAAATTTTAAAAGCTTGAATAAAGTTTAAAATACGATCATTGAGTGCATGAGTTATGTTTAAAAGAAACTGATTTTGATTGGAAGTCTCGTCATTTCAAAATGATCGAGGAAGAAATTTACGTCCAGTGAGTTAGGACACAACATTTTGAGATCCAGAAATAACGAGCTTTCCTTTGTAAAACTTTTTAACACTTTTGAAAAGGATGTTCGATTATCTCGATTTAAAGAAAAAATCGCACCTAGTAAGTTTAGGTACAAATTTTCAGAATTCGAAATAAAAGAATATTGCCTCGATTTTAAAGTTTTTATGAAAACAATTTTGAAAATAAATATTTGAATTTGATATGAATGAGCAGTTAATACCAGATATTAAATAACATGAAGCGAGATAATTAAGCAGATAAATGGTGAGCAAAAATTAAAAATACAAAATACGAATGCATAATAATGCAAATATTGATGAGAAAGAAAAAAAATGATGTAATCGGAGTTAAAAATGAGACTTTTTGGATACCTGAGGGCAAAATGGTAATTTTAGACTTATAGGGGCAAAATGGGAATTTTGGAAAAGTTCAGGGTTAAAATTAGAATTTTTAGACACCCAGGGTAAAACGGTAATTTTTAGGAAAAAAATCGGGATCAAAAAAGGAATTTTTGGACATTCGAGGGTAAAAGGGTAATTTTTGAAAGTTTTTGGGTTAAAAATGGAATTTTGGAAGTTTGGGGGTAAAATAGTAAATTTTGAAAGTTTTGGGGTTAAAAATGGAATTTTAGAGGTTCGGGGGTAAAATGGTAATTTTTGGAAGTTTCGAGGTCAAAAGTGGAATTTTAGAGAAGTTTAGAGATCAAAATATAATTTTTTGACAGTTTAGGGACCTTCAAGGCAATAAAACCAAAAATAAGTGACACGTGGCAGCCCCTCAGGCATCCTGAAGTCAAAGGACTAATTTGAAAACCATGAAAAATTTCTAAGGCAATTTTGTAATTAAATAGAACTTGATTTAAGGATTAAATTGAAACAAATTAAAAGTAAAAGGGACTATTTACAGAAATAAGCCAAAATCATGACACGTGTCAGCTCTTGGTGCTTTCTAAAGGTCAAAGGATTAAATTGAAAAGTATTGAAAATTATTGGGCCAAATTAAAATTAATTAAAATACAAAATGGGCTAAATTGAAACAATAAAAAAATACGGAAGGACCAAATGCATAAATAACCCATTTCTTAAACACACAGATCCTAGGTCGAGTTGAGTCGAATTCGGGTCGGTCATAGGTTAAAAGCATGAAACAGTGCTGTTTTGGGGCTTAAGAGCCTAGACCAAAACGACGCCGTTTTGATCTATTATAAAAGCCGCTTAAGCCTCTCTCTTTTTTTCATTCTTTCCTTTTCCTTTAAAAAAAAAAAATTAATCCTCTCAAAATCTCTCTCACCCCGTCCATGCTTGCCAAGCTTCGGCCTAACATCCCGACGCCGTCCGTCGCGCGTTGCAGCAAAAAAACTTTTCCTCTTTATTTTGCTTTATCTTTTAAACTCAAATCTAGATCTACTAGATCTGAAAATTCCAAACCCTTTTTTCTCTTTCTTTTTTAAAAAATATTTGTTTAAAACCCAATGGATATTGGTTCTTTAAACCTTAAAATCATTTTTATGGCTTCCCGCTCTTGTTCCTTTTATTTGTCTTTTATATTTTAAAAACATTGGATTTCCATTTTTGCTTCAAATGTTAATCTCTATTTCGTGTTTCTTTACAAATCCGAGGATGACGAAGCACGGGCGACGTTCAGGGTTTACGACGGCGATGGCTTAGAGAGGTTCGATGGCGGTTTCGACGGTGACCCAACAGATCCCTGGGTAAAACTTTTCAACTTTTTATTCATTTAATTTAATATTATTAATTATATTGATATTCATTAATGCTATTTAATATTACTATTTATTATTAATATTATTATTAATATCAATAAGTAATGTTATTATAATTAATACACATTAAAGGCTGGTTTTGAAAAAGAAAATAAATGATAAATGATATAATAAATAATAGGTATTAATAAATATGTACAGATAGATATTGCCAACAGTTTGAAATTTAAAGGGTCAGTATTAATGGATGCTTACTGATGATGTATACCTGGATCGATGTGGACTGTTTGATAATATGCTTTCTCACGATATAGATTGCTTGTTTACTTGACCTTGAATGCTATCAATTTATGCTACTTTTGGATACCTATTTTCGTATTGATTTTGAATGATCAATAAAGGTCCTCCCTTACAAAGTTTCAATTCGGCTTTTGTAGCCATTTTCACAATCATTCTGTTTTGTTTTTCTCAAATAAATGTCCATCTTGTCTTTTTTTGCAGGTTGCAACAGTGGTGGCCATGGCAGATGCAAGTTGAAGATGGAGGTGCAACTTGGTGATGACGTGGTTCACTCTGGTTGGGCATGGAAGGAGGCAATGGCAGCAACATTTAGCAGATTAGGGATTTGGGTTAATTGGGCTGACTTGAGTGTTTAGGTTTGGGCCTGATTGGGTCAATTGGGCTTAGGCTTTTTAAGTTTGTAATTGGACTTTAAATTGGGCTTGTAATTTGGACATTAATTTATTTTAATTTTAAATACATTTAAATTTAAAGTAAACTCAAAGTCAAAGTGAATTTGAATTTAAAATAAATTCAAACTTATTTAAAATTTAAAATTGAAATTTGGATTCATTTATGGTTCAAGTGTTGGGCCCGGTCAAAATTGGGCTCCAACAGCTACCCCTCTTTGCTCGTTACTGTGTAACAGGAATGTAGCAAAGACCAAAAGGAGGCCCAATTTTGTCAAGTTTCATTTCTTCGCTACTCTTTCTTCAATTCGTCCACTTTTCGCTTTGTTAACCGTTTGATTTTGCCGCATCTATTGCTCTATCCTGCTTTAAGGTAATCTTTAAAAGGACAAAATTTGCTACTGTAGCTTCACTCCATTCTCTTGAAATTTCAAGGAGATTGAAATTCGTCACCGTAGTCATTGAGTTTGGTTTCATTGACTTGGCCTTCTTCTCAATATCTCATCAAGAAGGTGACCGCATCACTTGTTTTGATCCACTTCTCTGTGTTTCATCAGGAAGACGGATTTGGTTCACTTCTCCGTATCTCATTAGGGAGCTAACCACTTTATTGCTTCGACCTGCTTCTCAATATCTCATCAGGAAGCTAGGGTTCAAAGATTTACTCACATCGAGCGTGTGTTTGATTTAGTCTTCTTCTCAATATCTCATCAGGAAAATGACCGCGTCGTTTGTTTCAATCCTCTTCTCTGTATCACATCAGGAAGACGAATTTGGTCTACTTCTTAGTATCTTATCAGGAAGCTAACCATTTTATTGCTTCGACCTGCTTCTCAGTATCTTATCAGGAAGTTGGGATTCGAAGATTTGCTCACATCGAGCGTGGGTTTGATTTGCTCTTCTTCTCAGTATCTCATTAGGAAGATGACCGCGTCGTTTGTTTCAATCCACTTCTATGTATCTCATCAGGAAGATGAATTTGGTCCACTTCTCGTTATCTCATCAGGAAGCTAATCATTTTAATGCTTCGACCAGCTTCTCAGTATCTCATCAGAAAATTGGGATTCGAAGATTTGCTCACATCGAGCGTGGGTTTGATTTGGTCTTCTTCTTAGTGTCTCATCAGGAAGATGACCGCATCGTTTATTTCAATCTGCTTCTTTGTATCTCATCAGGAAGACGAATTTGGTCCACTTCTCAGTATCTCATCAGGAAGCTAACCATTTTATTGCTTCGACCCGCTTCTCAGTATCTCATCAAGAAGCTGGGATTCGAAGATTTGCTCACATCGAGCATGGATTTGATTTGGTCTTCTTCTCAGTATCTCATCAGGAAGATGACCGAGTCGTTTGTTTCAATCTGCTTCTCTGTATCTCGTCAGGAAGACGAATTTGGTCCGCTTCTCAATATCTCATCAGGAAGCTAACCATTTTATTGCTTCGACCTGCTTCTCAGTATCACATTAGGAAGCTGTGATTCGAAGATTTGCTCACATCGAGCGTGGGTTTGATTTGGTCTTCTTCTCAGTATCTCATCGGGAAGATGACCACCACACTGTTTATGAATAATCACAATCTGCCCCGTGATCGGGGTAGGAGTTTGGTTGACGATGATTTGCCTCATGCTCGGGGTAAGAGATCGAATGGCTATAATCTGCCTCTGGCTCGGGGTAAGAGATTGGTTGATAATGATTTGCCCCAGGCTCGGGATAAAAGATCAAATGGCTTCAATTTGCCCCAAGCTCGGGGTAAGAGATTGATTGATGATGATCTGCCCCAAGCTCGGGGTAAGAGATTGGTTAACAATGTACCTTCACTCCGTTCTACTGCAACTTCAGAGAGATTGGGATCCATCGCTGTAGTTTTATTTCAACTTCACTGTAACTTCAGAAAGATAGGATTTGATGTTGATGCTTCATCTTGCTTTTACTATAACTTCAGAGAGATAAAGACTTGCTATTGTTTTTAATCCGACTTTACTGTAACTTCAAGAGGATAGGAATTGATGTTAACGATTCATCTTGCTCTTGCTGCAACTTCAGAGAGATAAAGACTTGCCATTGTAGTTTTGATCAGATCCATTATGACTTCAAGGTAGAAGTTTCACCGTCGTGGATTCGACTTTTCTCATCATGTTTCCAAGGTATCGAGTTTGCCATTGCGACTTAAACATTTCCTTTTCAAATCTTCGTGGTACTGGATTCGCCGTTGCGGCTTAAATATTTATCTTCTTGTCTTTTGAGCTTTAGAGTCTGTCGTTGCGACTTAAACTTTTCCCTTTTGTATCTTTGTGGTACTGGATCCGCCGTTGCGGTCTTGATCTTTCCCTTTATGTCTCTAAGGTACTAGGTCCGCTATTACGACTTAAACCTTTCCCTTGTGTCTTCGTGGTACTGGATCCGCCGTTGTGATTTAGATCTTTCCTTTTAAATCTCATGGTACTGAGACCTGTGGAACATGCTCAAATGGGCCTCTAGGTAAGCCAGATTGTTTAAGATGCGATGATCAAGATGAGTCAAATACTCCTAAATAGATGGGTATGAATGATAAATGCAAAATGTCATCTTTGAGAAATGATTTTATTTTAGTCCTTAGGTCAACATTGTTCGTCGTTTGTCTAAGTCCTATCACTGATGTGTTATCATGTTTATGCATGTGTATCATTGTCGTGGAACCTAGGTAGTCGTAATTTAGACTATTTGTTTTGAGACCTTTCTAACCCTCGAGTTATCTCCAACTAGTGGTCCTCTTTCAGGTCTCTGTAGTATTTAGAAATTTCCAGAACAATATGCAGATATCCTTCTATTCCTTATATTTGTTGACCACTATCTGTTATTTCAAATGTAAAGATGCTTGAATCAAGGCTATAAGATGGATGAAATTGAATTTGATTGCAAACAAAGGTCGTATGAATGAAAAGATTGTTTGGTTAATTAATCATTATTTCAATGCGGAATTTGCTTGAGCATGGTCGCAAAGCGAATGAAATTTTATTGGAGGTAAAGCTCACATAAATGGAAAGATTAAAAATGACCCATATTGGTCAAAGGATGCCAAATATAAAGTGAGGTGGATGAACTTTATTGAAGGCAAAGCTCGCATGAATGAAAAGATTAAAATAATTAGTCCACTGGCTATCACGCAAACGTGCTTAAGCATGGTTACGAAATGGATGAAATTAAATTTGATTGAAGGTCAAAACTTAAATGAATGAAAAGGTCATTGTTTCATTAATCGTTATTTTGATGCAGAAATGCTTGGACATGATCGCAAGGCGAATGAATTTCGTGGAGGCAAAGCTCACAAAAGGATTAAAAATGACATGTATTGGTCAAAAGTTGCAAAATCTAAGGTGAACAAAGAATGAAGTTAGGTGTCCCAGATATCAAAATATGAGCTTCAATGAACAAACTTGGCGAAGGTCATTCTGAGTTTGACATGTGTTAATGAAACTTAGAGTACTTTGTCAATGCCTCAAGGTGTAAAGCTTCTCTACCTTGCTACTTTTGAGAGAGAGGACCACTTCATGCCCTTTTTCTCTTATTCGAATTTGAGCCGCCTTTTCAGGTTTTCAACTCAAATCTCCTTAGGTTTCGAGATGCTCTTTACGAGTTTTCACCTCGACCTCTCCTTTTTTCTATTTTTTTTATTTTTCTTCTTGTTTTTGCTTTTCTTTTTTTCTTTCTCTTCTTCTTCTTCTTCTTCTTTTTTGTTTTTTTTTTGTATCTGAGTTCACGAAGTTGGGCATGTCTTTTGCCGTCTATTTTGACCAAAATTAAAGCTTTTCCAAAAAGACTTTCTTCATCTGACATCGATTTTCCTTGGAAGACTTTTCCAAGTCAAATCCTTTTTGAAATTCTTTAGAGCAGATCTTTCTTTCATCTGATCATGACTTTTAGTATCTTCTTCGATCAAGTTTAGTTGACTGCAACTGGGTTAGATTCATTCTGCTTCATTAGTCTTAACAAAATTTGGAGGGAAGGAAACTTGATTCCAATAGGTAGAACGACTTTTATTCTGGTGCGAAAGGTGTTGCCCCGATGTTTGTTCTACCTGAAACTCGATAAACCTCGAAGGTAAATGGTGATTTCTCATGTGGAGCCTTTGTAGTTCTCTGTTGTTTTCCAATCAATACTTTGGTGTCTTTAATGATCCCCACCAATACCCCATTTTTGGCTAAGTGGTACTGAGTTGAATTGACTGCAGATTTTGCTATTGCTGTTGCTTAAGTTCAAGTTATCATTTGTATATGACTCCTTCTTGGCATTCTATACCGGCATATAATCCTTCATTTTCAATAATATGCTTAACCGTCGATTGACATAAGAAGTAGTAATCAATGATAATGAGGATGAATTGATGCATATTAGAAATTTTTTTGCGAAGTTGGCTCGCTGGTGTCCATACTTCACATAGAAAGAGGCCACGACGTGGGAAGATAATGGAGAATAAATTTTCAAGATGCCCTTTGTGGGTTTTCATTTTGACTTTTTCTTCTTTTTTTTTGACCCCTCTTTTTTTTTTTTTGATAACACATCGAGCCTCAATTTTTCAAGTTTCTGTTGAATTTGATTACATTCTTCCTTTTATGGGTACCTGGGTGTCACAACATTGGTTCCTTAAACCTGGCATGCTTTAATAGGATCATGCAAAAGACCTTTGGATTCTCGAGGCAACTTGCCTTGTTTTTACAAAGACTCATGTCTCGATTCTCACTTAAAATCACGACTCTTCAAGATAATGTTTGCTTCGTGTCTTACTCAAACATCCATAGCAGATTGGAAGACAAGTTACATTCTTGATCATTTTCAAAGCCTCAGAGTTTTTTTGGACACATGTCTTACTCAAAAGAGTTTAAGTCAACAGCAGTGTTGCTCGTATCCTTGATATCAAGAGACCTAGCACAAAGTCAAAAAGAGGTCCAAAGAATAATTGAACGAAAGAATGATTAATTGTGGTATGAACGAATGGAAAAAATGGTAAGGTATTTGCCAAATGGGACAAAAACAATACATCATTTTTATTGAAATAAAATATAGTGGTCATTTGCCCTTTATAAAAGGATCCTTATTACTCTCGAGCTTAGAATGATAAGTGTATTCTGAATATTTTCCTGGAAAAGTCCTAAAACTACAAGAAACTCCTTCACAGTCTAGTTGTCAAAACACTTCCAAGGGTGTGGGGATGAACTCTCAATGGGTACCATTCTCCACATGGCTTTTTCTACAATTTTTATCATTCCTCATCTTGATTTATCACGTTTTCTCTCAGCCTACTTTTTAGGGTAAATGACTCTCCCTCTCACGAGTGTTTCAAGTATGTGGAATATTAAAAATTTAATGCAGGAAATGCTAATACACATGAAATGATAAAATGTATGCAACATGGCATTGATTCTTGGTTCCATTCCATTAGACAACTTTACTAGAAAGCAAATTCTTTTACATAGGGCAGATGCATGTATGGTCGTGCCTTAATGTTCAAAGTCTTAATCCTCCTGGTTAATTCGCTCTGGTTTGATCCTGATTTCCAATCCAAGGTGTTAGTCTTGAATGGCTAAAGTCCGCAAATGGTTAGCCTTTTCCTGCACTCGGTGGAGTTATTACTCGCGACATGATCCCTATCTTAGACTTGCCCCTAAAAGCATTGGAGTCCCTTCCTTGTTTACTTTCAATTTCCTTTGGCGATGCCATTTTGTTTTTTGGACAATTATAAATTCCATCAATAGAGAATACCATTCAGAGAATACTCGATAAGACTTTTTCAACTTTTCCAACGACCATGGGGCCAGAAGTCGTGAACCAATACAACTTCTTTTACCCCTTTTTCAACGAGCGCTTAGTGACTAAGATTGCCAGAACATGGAAAATTCTTTTGTCAAGTCAGTCAAACAAATTTACAACTGCGTCCCTTACGTGTCTCAATACTTTGGGGAAGATGACTAAATCATTCGAAGATGTCGACATTCTTTCATGCGTCTGAGTGTACTATATCTCGCGGGATGTTCAAAGCAATGCACTTGTTATCCTCTTTCTCCCTGACCAAAGCTGCAATCTTATGCTCGCTCTTTTAGAGTCGGCCTTATCAACTTGAGTTATTGAGTAATGGGGCAATGTAGTATATTCTTCTACAGTATGTCCATGTTTCTGCAAGTGGAGCAACTAAGTTGAATCCCCACATCGTGTTAAAACTTGTAAAAGGTGCATCCCTACTTTAACCTTAAGTAGGTAAAGATGATCGCCATATTCAAAGTAGACTTTATTGTTTTGAATCATTGGGCAAAAAGGTAAGCGATTTACTCCTCTATCGTGGTCCTCACGTCCTCCTCTCTAAACGCGAAACCATTAGAAGTTAGACTCCAATACTAAGTGAGAGCTTGGGCCCTATCAAGTAAGTCAACATATTCATGATTGGATATCCGCCTCATTTTGTCTTCCATGCTTCTTTCAGCTCTAGCAAACTGCTATGGCTTTTATGTACTTGGGTGTAACCTTGAATCCCTAATATGCACTCCTTTGACAGGTCATCACCTTTATTTTTGACTATATATGCATGACCATGTTAACTTCTACCTCATCAAAGAATCCGTTTTCTTATGATCAGTTCTCTTTTTGATAATAGAACATGAATCAACACCTTTTTTTATGAGAATGCAATGCAAACAGATTCAAAATATATTGCAATTAAAAGCAAAAATATAATCATGTCTCTTACCTTGCTTGAGTAACCACTGAAGGTTTGGCACAATCTCACTCAAGATAGGCTTGTATAAAATTACACAAGTTAATGAAATGTGCTGCTTATGAATGCATGAATGCATAAGAAAGGTATTGACTTATAGCTCAATTCTATTAGAAAAACCTTACAAGAAACCAAATTCCTTTACATAAAACAGATGTGTATATGGTCATGTCGCGGTGTTCAAAAGACTTAATCTTCACTCAAATAGTCTTGGCTCATCGCTAACTTTCGGTCCACGATATCGTTTTGAAAAGGTTGAGTGGTCAGTCACCTCTCGTACTTAGGCCAAAACTCAGATGATTTCACGATCTTTGTTTTCATCTTGCTCATCTGGCAGATCATCGATTTAAGCCCGACCATATCATCTTCTATTTCATCAAGGTATCTGTTTTCTTATGACCAGCTTTTCTATTTAGCAATTGAGCTTAAAACTATACCTTTCTTTTTATGAGGATGTAATGCTAATAGACTCGAAATGAACAAGTTAGTGTAATTACTACAGGAATAAAACATGGAATAAATTACAATTTAAAGCAAAGAAGCAAGAATGTAACTGTGGCCCTTACCCTCTTCGTGCAACCACGGAATGCTTGACACTATTCTACTTGAGGTAGACTCTCAAGGAATTAAATGTGCAACTTATGAATGCATGCATGCATGAGAAAACATTGACTTATAGCTCAATTCTATTAGAAATTTTTACTAGAAAACAAATTCCTTTACATAAGACAGATACGCATATGATCTCGCCTTACTTTTCAAAAGCCTTTAATCTTCGTAGGACATCTTCCAATTTCGCCCTCGTTCGTCCTTTGATTTTTGGTCCCAAAATGTAAACTTAAGTGATCGGTCACTTTTCGTAGTTGGGACAAAGTTTGGTTCATTGTACGATCTTTGTTTCTATCTTTGTCGACTGGCTAATCATTAGCTTTTCGCCTTTTCTTTTCTTTTTTTAATCATATGCGTGCGACCGTATTATTTTCCACCTTATCAAGGAGCTCGTTTTCTTATGACCAATTTTCTATTTAGTAATTGAGCTTAAGTCCATGCTAGTCTTATATGAAGATGTAATGCAAGCAATAATTTGAAAGAGCTAAAGAACA
This sequence comes from Kokia cookei, assembly GCA_039519145.1. Lineage (NCBI taxonomy): Eukaryota > Viridiplantae > Streptophyta > Magnoliopsida > Malvales > Malvaceae > Kokia > Kokia cookei. Next base: position 35,019,765 of record CM076900.1, on the reverse strand, counting down.
CAAGTATGATAGCAAAGTATGGGTATAAAACAGATAACCTAGACTTGGGAGACTACTAACAGCTCGGTGTAGTTCTATCCTAAGGTAAGCAACTAGGATTCACTACAGGTGGTTTTAGGTTCTAGAGTAAAGGGTACCTAAACCAGCAGATTCCTCAATCCTCACCCGTTATGGGCTCATACGGACGAGTTCTGTTTAGGGGGACGTATTTCCTACATGTTTGCACGAAAGTGAAAACTTCACGAATTCACGAAAACAAGGGTGCTTTGTAATCCCGAAAGCGATCCACTATCCTGCACGAAGGTGAAGACCTCACGAAGGAGTAGTTTTCGGCTTCCACTTAAAAAGGTAATATCATATGCAGATGTATGCAAATTTATACTAGCAATATCACATAATATGGTGTCACACAAAAGATGCCGAGGATAAAGTTTTAAATAAAATCGAAAGTTTTAAAGTTTTCAAAAAAGGCCCGAAAATAATCAATTTTGGCTCGACTCTCGTTTATTTTTTTTAAAACTCCCCAACAGAGTCGCCAGCTGTCGAAACCATCTTTTTTTTTTGAAAAACGACGAGTTTCGAAAATTATTTTAATGTCGAAAAATGGGAGTCGCCACCAATCCTTTATTCGATGTGATTGGATCACCTCAAAACGTTTAAAATCTGTTTTGAAAAATATTTTGGTCTTCGCAGTCCAAAAAACGTGTTCGGGAGTCGGTTACACATGAGGAAGAGTTAGCACCCTCATACGCCCAAAATTGGTACCACATTGATTATCTTAGGGTCTTGTTTGTAAAATTTAAAAGCTCGAATAAAGTTTAAAATACGATCATTGAGTGCATGAGTTATGTTTAAAAGAAACCGATTTTGATTGGAAGTCTCTTCATTTCAAAATGATCGAGGAAGAAAGTTACGTCCAGTGAGTTAGGACACAACATTTCGAGATCCAGAAATAATGAGCTTTCCTTTGTAAAACTTTTTAACACTTTTGAAAAGGATGTTCGATTATCTCGATTTAAAGAAAAAGTCGCACCTAGTAAGTTTGGGTACAAATTTTCAGAATTCGAAATAAAAGAATATTGCCTCGATTTTAAAGTTTTTATGAAAAAAATTTTGAAAATAAATATTTGAATTTGATATGAATGAGCCGTTAATACCGGATATTAAATAACATGAAGCGAGATAATTAAGCAGATAAATGGTAAGCAAAAATTAAAAATACAAAATACGAATGCATAATAATACAAATATTGATGAGAAAGAAAAAAATGATGTAATCGGAGTTAAAAATGAGACTTTTTGGATACCTGGGGGTAAAATTGTAATTTTGGACTTATAGGGGTAAAATGGGAATTTTGGGAAGTTCGGGGTTAAAATCAAAATTTTTAGACACTCTGGGGTAAAACAATAATTTTTAGAAAAAATCGGGATTAAAAACGGAATTTTTGGACATTCGGGGGTAAAATGGTAATTTTTAAAAGTTTTTGGGTCAAAAATGGAATTTTTGGAAGTTTGGGGGTAAAATAGTAATTTTTGAGAGGTTCGAGGTAAAAAAATGGAATTTTTAGAGGTTTGGGGGTAAAATGGTAATTTTTGGAAGTGTCGGTGTCAAAATTGGGATTTTTTGGAAGTTCGAGGGTAAAAATCTAATTTTTAGAAGTTTAGGGGTCAAAAGTGGAATTTTGGAGAAGTTTGGGGGTCAAAATATAATTTTTGGATAGTTTAAGGACCTTCAGGTAATAAAACCAAAAATAAGTGACACGTGGTAGCCTCTCAGGCATCCTGAAGTCAAAGTACTAATTTGAAAACCATAAAAATTTTCTATGGCAATTTTGTAATTAAACAGAACTTGATTTAAAGATTAAATTGAAACAAATTAAAAGTAAAAGGGACTATTTACAGAAATAAGCCAAAATATGACACGTGGCAGCTCCTGCTGCTTTCAAAAGGTCAATGGATTAAATTGAAAAGTATTGGAAATTATTGGGCCAAATTAAAATTAATTGAAAATACAAAATGGGCTAAATTGAAACAATAAAAAAATGCGGAAGGACCAAATGCATAAATAACCCATTTCTTAAAAAAAGCGGATCTTAGGTCGAGTCGGGTCGGTCATGGGTTAAAAACTTGAAACGGCGTCGTTTTGAGGCTTCAGAGGCTAGACCAAAACGACGCCGTTTTGATCTATTTTAAAAGCCAGTTAAGTCTCTCTCTTTTTTTCATTCTTTCCTTTTCCTTTTAAAAAAAAAAATCAAATCCTCTCAAAATCTCAAATTCATTTTCCGGCCAAGCTTCGGCCTAACACCCTGTCCCCGTTCGCCGTGCGTTACGGCCACGCGCCACCGCGTGCTGTCACCCAACGTCCTTCGACCGTCGCGCGTGGTCACCGCGTGCCCGACTATCGCCTTCCGGTCGCCGACCATCAACCCAGTGGTTCCAATGAGGTAAAAAAAAAACTTTTCCTCTTCATTTTGCTTTATCTTTTAAACTCAAATTTGGATCTACCAAATCTAAAAATTCCAAACCCTTTTTTCTCTTTCTTTTTAAAAAATCTTTGTTTAAAACCCAATGGATTTTGGTTCTTTAAGCCTTAAAACCGTTTTTATGGCTTCCCGTTCTTGTTCCTTTTATTTGTTTTTATATTTTAAAAACATTGGATTTCCATTTTTGCTTCAAATGTTAATCTCCATTTCGTGTTTCTTTGCAGATCCGAGGATGACGAAGCACGGGCGACGTTCGGGGTTTGCAACGACGATGGCTTGGAGAGGTCCGATGGCGGCTTCAGCGATGATATTTATTCATTTAATTTAATATTATTAATTATATTGATATTCATTAATGCTATTTAATATTATTATTTATTATTAATATGATTATTAAAATTATTATTAATATTATTATTAATATCAATAAGTAAGGTTATTATAATTAATACACATTAAAGGCTGGTTTTGAAAAAGAAAATAAATGATAAATGATATAATAAATAATAGGTATTAATAAATATGTACAGACAGATATTGCCAACAGTTTGAAATTTAAAGGGTCAGTATTAATGGGTGCTTACTGATGATGTATACCTGGATCGATGTGGACTATTTGATAATCTGCTTTCTCGCGATATAGATTGCTTGTTTACTTGACCTTGAATGCTATCAATTTATGCTAGTTTTGAATACCTATTTTCATATTGATTTTGAATGATCAATAAAGGTCCTCCCTTACAAAGTTTCAATTCAGCTTTTATATCCATTTTCACAATCATTCTGTTTTATTTTTCTCAAATAAATGTTCATCTTGTCTTCTTTTGCAAGTTGCAGCAGTGGTGGCCATGGCAGATGCAAGTTGAAGATGGAGGTGCAACTTGGTGATGACGTGGCACACTCTTGTTGGGCATGGAAGGAGGCAATAGCAGCAACACTTAGCAGATTAGGGATTTGGGTTAATTGGGCTAACTTGAGTGTTTAGGTTTGGGCCTGTTTGGGTCAATTGGACTTAGGCTTTTTAAGTTTGTAATTGGACTTTAAATTGGGCTTGTAATTTGGACATTAATTTATTTTAATTTTAAATACATTTAAATTTAAAGTAAACTCAAAGTCAAAGTGAATTTGAATTTAAAATAAATTCAAACTTATTTAAAAATTAAAATTGAAATTTGGATTCAATTATCGTTCAAGTGTTGGGCTTGGTCAAAATTGGGCTTGGTCAAAATTGGGCTCCAACAATGAACGTACTATAAAATAATCATAAAATTCCTTAATTGAACTCTCGAGGCTCAAAACACGTATTAGAAGGGAATTGGGACTTGTTTTGTTGCTCCGTAGATTTTTTCGTAATTTTTTTTCCAAACGCGATATAACCCCCTTTATAAACATCTAACCTTCCCTGCAATTTCAACCCTCAACCAAAACAATTTATACTCAAATTCACCTAAATCATAATCATTCCATTAACATATTAATTCAATAATTATACATTCTTAATATTATTCAAAATTTACTAATAAATTTATTCATTTTTTTTCCGTTTAAACATAATGTCAAATTTTATAATATACTTTTTACCATTTTATTAAACTAATATCAAAATATAGTATGTATATATATTTTTACAACCAACACTACAAGCATATACATGTAACCTATATAACACCTTGTACACGCCACTTTTACCAAAAGAGGAGAATTACATCACCGAGTTTATACTGAGGTCGGGATCGATCTGGATGCTGAACCAAGACCTTAATTTCTACTAACCTGCGCACAGAAACAACCGTACGCTGAGTATTTCATACTCAGTGGTATTATTATAATTCAAATTATATATAACCAAATAAATTTCACATAATCAATCATATAATACATGAACACATATTATCTTAATTTATACACCACTTTCATTCCATATCAATATCAAATCAATTTAACCATTTCATTCTCATTTCTCAATTTCATTACATATCACTTGATATGCCTCAATTTTTCATTTCCATTCAATTTTTATTTTTCACATTGTTTACCCCTATTAACAAGACTCGGACCTTAGCGGATACACGGATCCAACCAAACACACCAAAATGACACCCAGTGCCTCATCGGATAGTTCAAAGCAATAAAGTGACAACCAGTGTCTCATTGACCTAGCCGAAGTAAAGTGGTACCCAGTACCTCATCGAATCTATTCGAAGTAAAATAATGACACCCAGTGTCTCATCGACTTAAGGTCGAAGTATCCCTGAACTCTTCCAATCCTATGGCATGCCAACTATATCCGACTCAGCCCGACTAGTTAATAGGGACTTTCAATTTCAATTCATATCACTTTCAATTTTAATTTCACTTATTAAATATAAATATCGAAATAAACATTAAATAATGAATAATTTAAATTATAGTAATACAAACTCAGATTTCGCGATTACTCCTCGATAACTTTCTTCTTTCTTTTTTGTGCCGATGCTTCGGGTTCTTTGCTAGCTAAAATAATAATAATAATAATAATAATTTACACTATTAATTACAACACTAATTTATAATAATAATTGAATTTCTATCCAATTTATACCCAAATTCCAATTTAATCCTAATTAACTTATTTATTTTTTTCTAACTCAATTCATACTTTATTTTTATTCAATTTCCTTCCATATTCTACTTAATTATCTAATGTTCATAATAAAACCCTAATTTAAAATTTCTTTCAATTTAATCCCTCTATCACAAAACTTATAGCTTCTTTTACAATTTAATCCCTTTATCAATTCTAACTTGAAATTCATTCAATTAAATCCCTAATTCACTATTTTGTTCAACATGAACTACGTTCAAAAACCTTAAAACTTCCAAGAACTCAACTTAATTTCATCAAAACTTTGTTCTAAAGCTTCTAAAACATCTAATTTAAGAGGAAAGGACTTAATTGACTTACCAATTAAAGATTAAAGCTTCAAAATCCGAATTTTCCCTTTTTCTTTTTCCTTCACTTTTCTTTCTCTCCATTTGAGCCTCTGTTCTTCCTTCTTTTGTTTTTTTTTTCTTTATTCTTTTATTATATATATATATATTAGTTAATAATAATAAAATAATACCAATTAAATAATAATTTATATTATTATATTTTAATATTAATTAATAGTAAATTAAAATCAAGAAAAAATCTTTAGATTTTTTTCTCTGTTTTCCACCTCAATTTATGCAATAGGCATAATTCCCATTTTAGTCCCTCTTTCTTTCTTTTAATCTATAATTAGACTTTCACCCTTTATTCAATTTAGTCCTTTTTATTAATTACTCTAAATTAAATTAAATTCACCTAATCAAAGCTTAATTAAACACACTACTAAACTTATAATTACTCCTAATAATTATTTACAAACTTGGTTTACTAAGACGGAGGCCCTATAACTCACTTTTTCCGGTGCCCGTGAATTTAGGTCATTACACATCAAGTCGAATCGTTCGAAGCTCACACTATCCTATCACCGAATTAGTAGCTTTTTGATTATTTTGAGTCTAGGAATTGTGGCATGTATATAAGCATTTTGTTGTACACCTTAATGTATATAGGTCTCGGTGAGTTTGGTAACTTATGATGGCTTAATGTTTTGATTCATATGTGGTAATGATATATATATATATATTTGCATTTCATGCCTATTGAGGTGGTGATTTATACTTATGTGAATGGCATATGAAATGGTATTGAATAGGATAGAAATGGTAGTTTGGTAATGGTTGATATTTGAATGGTTAAGTGATAAAATCAAATGGTATTTGAATTGTTGAGTTTAGTTGGAATTAATGTATTGAATGCTTGTTGAAATTGGATTAAATACTTGTTTAAAGGTTTGATTGGTATACTGTTATGACATGAAATGTATAAATCAAATTGATGAATAGGTGTGGAATGGATGATTTGAAGTTGAAATTGTATAAACAAACTTAATTGTTATATTTTGACATGAAATGTTATGTATCTTGGTATGTTTTAAGTATGTTTTTAATCAGATGAAGTAAGTTTTTGTGCACAAATTGATTAGGTTTGGTGGAAGGCTTGACATAGGTACCAAATGGTTTATTTTTGTCAAAAACATAGTCCACGTCTCAACAAGCAACCTTTCTTGTCGCAACGTCTAACGATAATGAGTCACGTCATGATGTCGAGTGGCCTGAGGTCACAATGTGACAAACTCTTTCGCGATGTCACGACGTGGAGGAGGTGATGTCACGACATTGGCTCTGAACTTTTAAAACATTGCAAATTGGTAATATTTCGTGCTCAGGTGAACAAAAGAACTTTCGTAAACTCGATTTTCATTGTTTAACTACATGTGAATGTGTTTAGCATTAGATTACATATGTATGTGAATATTGTACTGTGATTTGACTGTAGTTACTCTGGCAACGAATGTGGCATCCTATAGTTTGAACCCGGTGATCGGATCAAGCGAAAGGTGTTACACTTTTTCACAACAATACTTAACACCTAAACCAAACTTTTCAAAAATATTTTTTTACGATATATTTTAAATGCAAGAAAAATTTAACCCTAAAATTTTGTTTATCATTGTCTTTAAAAAACACTTTTGGAGCCATAAAGATTGGTCACCCAAATGCAAAAGCCATAAATTGTAGTTTTTTTCTTATTTGAAAAAGCACTTTTGGGTGCAAAATGACATTTTTAACTGTCATTTATCATTTAAAGTATTTTTTTTTATATTTATATTGTGTATACAAACATTTCTGTAATACTATAAATTTTATTTTGGTAGAATAAAACAGCAATAAACGATTACAAATTTAAAACACTAATTAACATAAAGATGTTTGTCAATCTTCATCCAAAAATTATTGTATTGTATAGGATACTTGTCAACTCCCTATCCTACTTGAGGAGTCTAAAAACTACCTTGACAGTGTACCAAATAATTTATCATAATCTAAATATATATATTATTTTATTTTATAACATCATGTCTAAAATAATCATTTTAACTTCTAAAAAGCATTTTTAACAATGATAATAAAACACATAAATCTTAAATGAAACGTTTCAAAAACAATACTAAACTAGCCTTAAAAATACTATCTCCAACCAATAACATGCAAAGAATGGCTTAGCCTTATGCACTTGCACTTTCATGCAACTAGCAATCTCATGATAACTATAAGCATGTAATATTTTAATGATTTAATGATTTTTTTTTTTATCCTTCAATTTTACAAAAAAAAAAAAAAAAAGTCCCATTCAATTTTTCACCTCTTTTAATTTTTTAACTTGCATTGTTGTCAAATCATTCAAAAATGAATAGAAAAGTCAATGTTTGCATACATGTGGATTGTCACACGTATGCCGTTTTAGCAATTAATTAATTATTTTTTAAAAAATAAAAAACATTAAAAAGTATTTTTATAATTTTAATTTTTTAAAATAGTTTTTTTTATATTTTTTAAAATTTTTAAATTTTAAAAAATTAGTTAATCATTGACGTAACATCTACATGTATGTCACATCAACAAAGTTAATAAACGTTAATTTTTCATTAATTTTGGAGTGATTTGACAAACAACGCAAGTTTAAGGGCTAAAAGAGTAAAAATTAAATAGAGGTCTAAAATGAGTTTTTTTATATAAAATTGGAGGGTCAAATAAAATATTATGCCCATTTTAATTAACATGGGCTCGAACGTGGTAATTTAATGGGTAAACTACACATATAGTCATCCAACTATTAAAGAATTTCATTTTAGGCACCCAAAATAAAAAGTTTGCAATTTAAATATTCACGTTACATAAATCAGTTATTTTGGTCACTTCCGTTAAAATTAGAAACGACAAGTTGATGTGGTAGTTAAAAAATTAGTATAATAACAAATTTAGTCCTCAAATTTTACAATTATATCGATTTAGTCATAATTTTAAAATTTAACTCTCAAAATTTACAAATATTCTCTAAGTGATCCTAATTCTAAAAAAAATCAAAAAAAATATAAAAATACTTAAATATTTTTAAAAAATATAATAATAAATTTAAATTTAAATTTTATATTAATATTAATATTGATAAAAGACCATCTCCATCCCCCACCTCCACCACAAATCCAACATCCCTCCCCCTCCCACCTCCCCCCACACCCGTCCCTCTCCCTCTCTGCTGCTGCATTCTAGGCCTGTCAATCCATCTGATCTAATATAATCCTAGTTTTGGGTTAAAATTGGAGCTGATCCAACTATTGAAAAATTCTCAATTAAGCTTCATCCTGTTTCTATTATGCCCCCAAATCTGATTAGATGTCAAATTGGGTTATCTAATAACATATAGTTCATTTTATGTTGCTTAATTTGCTGCAGTATTAGTTAATATTAGTTAGTCAGTTGTTAGTTACTAACTAATGTTAGTTGAAGTTGTTGTTAGCTGCTAAAGACTTCTATAAATAGTTATGTAATCTGTGCAAGTGTAAGTGTGAAAATATAATCAAGACAATTTATGTATTCTGTTGTACTTTCTGATATGGTATCAGAGTGAGTTGAGTGTGGTGTCTATGGCGTCAGAAGCTGCTGAAAGAGGGTTTAATCCCCTTGCACTTACCTCCTAGAAGGTTGTTGTGCTTGTTGATGAAGGCAATTTTCTTGTCTGGAAGCAACATGTTTTGCTAATATTGAAGACTCAGAGGCTGTAATCATATATTGATGGTACAGTGTCGATTCCTACTCGAGTTCTTGTTGGAGAAGATGGTACATCTGTTTAAAATCCAGCGTATATGTTGTATGAGCAGCAAGATTAAGCCTTGGCTGCTTGGTTGCTTTCTATTGTTAGTCCAGGATTGCATAATCAGTTGATTGGTTCTTTGTCTTCTACTTTTACTTTGTGGGAGGCCTTGACAAGAATTTTTGGTGCTCAATCTACAACGAAGGCAATGAGGTATAGATCTCTTCTTCATAACTTCAAGAAGAATGATCTTTCTTTGACGGATTTGGCAAGTATCAAGCATCTTTGTGATTCTTTGTCTGGTTGTGGGCAAGTTGTTTCTGAAGAGGAGCATAAATCCGCTACTATTAATGGTTTACCCTCTGAGTTTGATAATGTGGTCTCTATTATAACCACCTATAGAGTACCCTTTGATCTGCAGGGAATAATCACAGCCTTGTTGGATACTGAGGCTAGGCAACAATCGCATGGGGTGACAATTTCTATGAATCTTGCAGAAAAGACTGTGGTAAATGAGAATGTTGCTTCTTATACGGGTCAGTCACTTCCTTAAATGTTTTACACAGAAAGAATGGGGAGTTTTAATCGTGGTCGAGGTAGAGGAAGGTTTTCTAGCAATTCTAGATCACAAAGTCAGATTTGTGACAAGATAGGACATGTGGCCAAAAGATGCTATTATAGATATGAAGGTGTTGATAATGGTGTTGATAGTAATAATTTCAAGTGTCCAATTGTTAATTCATTAGGACAGCATTCACATAGTGCATATATGTGTTGTAATTAAGAGGTTGCTGGTTGTTTGAGGCACAAGCCACAGTTCTTGGAAATGTGTTGTCGTTCAGGTTTTTGTGGATAGACAGTTCCTCAAGCAAATGTAGCTTTTGGTTCAGCATCTTCACGAGTGGTTGATTTTGCCTGGTATCCTGATAGTGAGGCAACAGCACACATAACAAATGATATAGCAAAGATGGTTGAATGTAACACCTATGTTGGTTTAGGTAAAGTGACAGTAGGTAATGGTAATCTTGTGGATATTTCTCATACAGGTTCAGCTTCTTTGTAACACCCTTATATCTGGTTCATATGCATAAACCCGATATAAAAGAATTACATTAAAATAAACCGAGTCATGCAACTTTTTTTTTTTTTTTGCATGTAACATTTAACTTACCATAATTTCACTATAACACACATTCATCCTCATATTCCAACTTACCTCAATGGTAGATTTTACATTTTCATCCCTTTTTCACAACTTAGTCATTTCACTTAATTATCAACATATAATTACACATACACATATAGTACTTCTCTTTCATGTATTTATCATTTCACTTACCTCAATGTAATAATTTGCACATTCTTTCACTTTTCACAATCTAGCCATCATAGCTTTCTTAACCATAGCTCACTTAGCTTATTTATCCACTTGGCCCATAGTAGACTTTCATAGAACCGTTAGGATATACGGAACAAACAGAGAGTACCAAAGTACTAACAGAGAGCACATAAATGTTGGGCAACAGAGAGCACACACAGTGCTAAACAAAGAGTACACAAAGTACTAATCAGAGAGCACACAAAGTACTAATCAGAGAGCACACAAAGTGCTAATCAGAGAGAACACACAGTGCTAATAACAGAGAGCACGAGACGTGCTAAACAGAGAGCGCGCTACTGTTCCTTAATGGCATGCCACTAATATCACAATGGTTCTAATTTGTCTACTTGGGCACAATCTCAATTAGCATCATTTCTCATAAATGATATATATCTCACATAAATACATCATAAAATACTTCACGTTTATATTTTCAAAGTCGTTCACTTGCGTCACAGTCAGTAAATTATTTATATCTTGAGCTACAGAATTTGAAATCATAATATGTTTGATGTTTCTGAAACTAGACTCAATCATATTTTTACCATAAAATTTCCAGAATTTTTACTTCAGTCAATTTGTACAGTAAATTCTTTCAATTTACCCCTTCGCTGCTGCCTGACAGTTTCGACCTTTCTTCACTAAACATTATCTATATTTTAGTACAGAGTCAAATAATGTTCCCGTTTGTTTCTATTGAAAATAGACTCATTAAGGATTCATCCATATAAATTTCAGTCTCTAATAATTTTTCTATATTTTTCTATGATTTTTCAAAGTCAGAACAGGGGAACTCGAATATACTCTGACCTTATTACACTAAAACTAGTATATCTCGAAATATACAGTTCTTTTTCTTTCACTGTTTCATCCATATGAAACTAAACTCAATAAGATTTAATTACATATATAATTTGACCCTTAACTCATTATATACAATTTTTGATGAATTTTCAAAGTTAATCCTCTGTTCTGTCCAAACTGTTTTACTAAATCACACGTTAATCCCTTCATTTTATCATTGTAAACATTCAAATTATGTACCTATCTAACAATTTCTATGCTAATAATTCATATACCATTAGAGAAATTAAGCTATAATTCAAAACTCTTGTAGTACTTACAACAAAAAGGCTAATTTCCTTCTCTTTTACCCCTTGTTCTATTCTTTTCCTTTGTCTTCAATTTGATCCTTGCCTCTCTTCTCTTTCTCTTCAATTTCACATAAACACATGTAAGCTAAATGCTATAATTCAATGATTTCCATGCTAAATAACAGTAAAATACATGTATATCATGAGAATTTAACCATTTCTTACCTTAACCCTTGAGTTCAAATTTTCTCGATTTAGTCCTTTATCTCTCTAACACCTCAAAATTAATTCTATAAGAAGTTTGAGGTGTCTACTAACTCTCTTTTATGACTTTCTTTCAAAAATTCCAAAGAAAATGGAAGGTTTTGGGTTTGGAAAGCTTAAAAATGATGGAAGGACCTATTTGGAATAAAAGCAAAAGTTGGAAATGGAAGAAAATGATATGGACGGCAATTTAATGAAAAATATGATATTTTCATCTTTTTAACCATCTTTTTCTTTTCTCAAATTCTCTAGAATTTTCACTTAAAATATCTCACTTAAGAAAAATGGTAAAATTGCACTCTTAATCCTTAAGCCTTCCAACTTTACACTTTGGCCCAAAACTTTGCCTCCAAAAATATCTTCCACCAAATTACTCTTTTGCCCCTCCTTAATCAATCTAATTCCCATGATGACTCAAAATTCATTTCGGATAATTCGCTATTTAATCCCCCATATTTTCTCTCCTTTACTATTTAATCCTTAAATTTTTCTAACCTTCTTTACTTCAACTAAACATTTCTAATTCTCTATTCTATTTTATCACTATTCCAAATCCGGTTCAAACACACGGATGTTACATTCTTTGTCTACTTGTTCTGGTGATTTATTGCTAAATGATCTTTTGTTTGTACCTGACATACATAAGAACTTGTTATTTGTTTCTAAGTTTGCTCAAGATAATAAAGTTTATTTTGAATTTTATCCACATTGTTCTTATGTTAAGGATCTAGTCACACACAAGGTTCTCCTTCGAGGAACTGAGTCTGGAAGTTTGTATAAGTTTCTTCAAGCAATAAATGTTCAGGCTTATAGTGCTGCATGTGAAGGTGATGCTTTTGTTGACTCTGTGACACATGATGATTTTCAACTTTGGCATCAGCGGTTGGGATATCCTGCATTTGGTATAGTTGATCAAGTTTTGAAATCTTGTAATCTTAGGATTTCTAAATCCAAGAGTTCTTCTTTGTGCCATGCTTGTGAAATGGGAAAGAGTCATAAGTTGCCATTTGTACCTTCTGCTACAGTGTATTCTGCTCTTTTGGAGCTTGTGTTTGTTGATTTGTGGGGTCCTGCTGCTTGTTTTTCATCAGGGTGTCAATATTATTTGTCATTTGTTGATTCTTATACACGATATACATGGATTTATTTGCTCAAGCATAAATCAGATGCTTTTCGAATATTTTTGTCCTTTAAAAGTCAGGTTGAATTACAGTTGAATACTAAGCTCAGACAGCTTCAAACTGATAATGGGGGTGAGTTTAGATGTTTTGAGTCTTATCTCAAGCAAAATGGGATAGTTCATAGGTTCTTCTGCCCTCATACTTCAGAACAAAATGATTTGGTGGAGAGGAGACATAGGCATATTGTTGAAACAGGGTTGACTTTGCTTGCTCATTCATCTTTACCATTATTATATTGGACTGATGCTTTTCAATCTGCTGTACATTTAATGAATTTGCTGCCAACAAAGGTTCTAGAAGGAATTTCACCAGCTAAGAAACTTCTTGGTACTACACTAGATTACAAGTTTTTGAGGGTGTTTGGGTGTTTGTGCTATCCTTTGTTGAGGCCATATAACAGACACAAGCTCCAATATAGGTCTTCTTCATGTATTTTTCTTGGATATGCTGCAAATCACAAAGGGTATAAATGTGTTGATAACACAGGTAGAATTTATGTTTCAAGACATGTTAGATTTGATGAAGGACAGTTTCTTTTTGCCACTGGAAAATTTTTCAAAAATCTTGCCTCTAGTTCTTTTACTTCAGCTCAGTCAGTAACAACATTACCTATTCTTCATTCATTTGCTTCAGCTGTTCCTGATGTGTGTCTGTAAGATCAGCATATGGTGTCATCAACTGCTGCTCCTGATTCTGGCTCACATAATTCACCTGAAGTGTCTGTGACTGTTAATTCTGATATTTCTGGTGCAACTGATGTTCAAGTTCCTGTTAAGTTAGATCATGTGTCTGTTGGAGATAGATCTGTTGAAATTCAATCTTCTGCTATTGTTGGTATATCTAATATACATTCCATGATAACCAGGAGTAAAGCTGGAATTTTTAAGCCAAGACTATTTAGTGCTGCTATTTCTAAAGTTGATCTATCTAATATACATCAGGCTATGAGTGAGTTAGCTTGGCAAGCTACAGTGCATGATGAGCTTAGAGCTTTGTACAAGAATAACACCTGGACACTTGTGGTTCCACTTGTTAATAGGATTCTTATTGGTTGTAAGTGGATTTTTAAGTTGAAGAGGAATTCTGATGGAACTGTAGCCAGACACAAGGCTGAACTTATAGCTCAGGGATATTCTCAAGCTGCTGGGGTAGATTATTATGAAACCTTTAGCCCGGTGGTTAAAGCTAATACAGTCAGAACTATTAAAGCTTAGGCAAGTTGATGTCAACAATACTTTTTTGAATGAGGATCTGGTTGAGGAGGTATACATGAGGCAACCTCCTGTTTTGAGGTGTGCAACAAGGATGGGGTCGTCTTAGCATGCAAGTTGAATAAGGCTCTATATGGCCTTAAACAAGCTCCAAGGGCTTGGTTCATCAAGCTAAAAGAATTTCTAGTGCAAGATCAGTTGTTTCGAGCTTCACAAGCTGGTCCTTCTTTATTTTTTAAAACAACTCCTGATGGGTGTGTGTTTATTCTGGTGTATGTTGATGATATAATAGTTACTAGTAGTTCAGATGTGGCTATTGATCATCTGATTAAATGTTTGCATGATCGGTTTTCATTGAAGGATTTAGGTGTGCTTAATTTTTTCCTAGGACTGGAGGTTACTCGAAAGGGGGATTGTGTGCATATGTCACAGACCAAGTATGCTAGAGAATTATTGGAAAAGGTAAAAATGACAGATGCTAATTCTGTTCCAACACCCATGGTGAGCTCACCCACATTAACTTCTTTAGTTGGTACTGTTCTTGATGATGTTAAGTTGTATAGACAGGTGGTTGGAAGTTTGCAATATTTGTGTCTAACCAGGCTGATATTACCTTTGTTGTAAACAAGGTAAGTCAGTATATGCATCAACCACATGACTGTCATTGGAGTGCAGTTAAGCGTATTCTTCGATATGTTAAAGGGACCTTGGATTATGGAGTAGTGTTTCAGCCTTCTAACGTCACATTAACTGGTTTTTCTTATGCTGATTGGGCTAGCTATCTTGAAGATCGCAAGTCTACTTCATGATTTTGTGTTTATCTTAGGGATAATTTGGTTAGTTGAACATCCAAGAAGCAAAGTGTTGTTTCTCTTTCTACTACAGAAGCTGAGTATCGAAGCCTTACTAATGTGGTGTCTAAGGTGACTTGGTTCACATCTTTGTTAAGTGAAGTAGGTATTCAGTCTTTAGGGATACCTGTTGTTTGGTGTGATAACTTGAGTACTGTCTCCTTAGCTGCAAATCCGATGTTACATGGTTGTGTAAAACATGTGGAGTTGGATTTACATTTTGTTTGTGATAAGGTGTTAAGTGGTCTTCTACAGGTTAATTATGTTCCTAGACGAGAGCAAGTTGCTGCCATCTTTACCAAGCCATTGACTGTTGGTAGTTTTACTCATTGTCGTGACAAGCTTAATGTAATAGCTTTAGTTCAGTTTTTGGGATAAGTAGGGGGAATATCAGTTAATATTAGTTAATCAATTGTTAATTACTAACTAATGTTAGTTAAAGTTGTTGTTAGCTGCTAAAGACTTCTATAAATAGTTATGTAGTTTGTGCAGGTGTAAGTGTGAAAATATAATCAAGACTATTTTTGTATTCTGTTGTACTTTCTGATAAGCAGCAGCAGAGAGTGTGAGGGTGAAGGTGAGGGAAGGAATGATGGTGGGGGAGAAGGGAGAGGGACGAGTAAGGGTTTATTTGATTTAATATTAATATAATTATATTAATTTATATTAATATTAATATAAAATTTAAATTTATTATTATTTTTATATTTTTTTTTGAATTTTTTAGAATTAGTATTAAATTGAGATCGTTTATAAATTTTGAGGGATAATTTTTTAAATTTATGACTAAATTGATATAATATATAAAAATTGAGAGCTAAATTGTTATTACAATGATTTTTAATTGCCACAATAGCTTGTTGTATGTTATTTTAACGAAAGTGATCAAAATGAATGAGTAATATATTGTTGATTAAATAAAAAAGTTTTATTTTTCACAAAAAAATAAAATAAAAAGCTTTATTTTGTTGAAATAAAAATGATAAGAGAATCTCAAGTGATGGTCTAATGATCAGGGTATTAACCGTTTTAGGTATAGTTTAGATTCGAATTACGTTAATACTTTTATTGTTCGGATTTTATCCTGTAATTAAAAAAATGATAAGTAAGGTTTATGGGTAATTAAAGGAGTAATTAGTTAGGAAGTGAAAGGAAAAACAGAGTTTTTAGATATAATGTTAGAACAGATTAGGTACTGATTATTTATCACATTTGTGTTAGAGTCAGCCGCCATCCACGAGCTTTGACCAAAAATAAAATAAAATAAAAACAAGTAATTACTATTACAAAAGGCCTCCGTTGGCGAATGCCACTATGTTTTTTGTTCAACGGTCAAACTTCCCCTTCACTTTCCCAGAAACTCCCTAAGCCTTGTCTGATACGTGAGCCGTGACCGTCTTCCCTTCTTCCTCGCCATATATTAGTCTTCGCCTCCCTTTTATCATAAAATTTTCCTCTCTCTTTTAATGGCTTCTTCTTACGATACATCCGCCAATTCCCTCCCACAAAACGCTTTTGCTTTCTCCACCCACCCCTTCATGACTACATCTTTCTCCGATCTTCTCGCTTCCGGCACCACCGATGACGATAACCCTTCTTCTGCCGTTAACCATGCTAAACGCGGTGGTGGGTTGTCGTTGTCCGATCGGATTGCGGAGAGGACTGGTTCTGGTGTCCCTAAGTTTAAGTCGCTTCCTCCGCCTTCACTGCCTTTATCTCCTCCTCCGGTCTCTCCTTCTTCGTACTTTGCTATCCCCCCCGGTCTCAGCCCCGCCGAGCTCTTGGACTCTCCTGTTCTGTTGAACGCTTCTAACGTAAGTATCGGTTTTTATGGCGGATTTTTTAATTCATTTTGAAGCTTTTTTTGATTGATGGGTGTTTTTTTTTACTTACAGATTCTGCCATCTCCTACAACTGGATCATTTCCAGCTCAAGCTTTCAATTGGAAACCCAGTTCTGGTAATAACCTGCCAATCGTCAAACGAGAAGACAAAAGCTACACTGATTTCTCTTTCCAAACCTTTCAATCATCAACCAACACAAATCGAACTGTGTGTAATTCAACTCAAAGTATTATCCTTGATCTTTGAAAATATGAAGGAAAGGATTTTCATTGAGTTTTTTTTCCAATTTGCAGGCGCAACAACAAGCATGGAGCTTCAAAGAATCTGTAAAGGAAGACGATTTTTCCTCAGGGAAGAGCATGGTGAAATCGGAATACAACCAGATGCAGAGCTTTTCCCCTGAGATAGCCAACATCCAAAGCTGCCAATCGGATTACACCAATTACCAGCATCAACAATCTCAGTCTTTAAGAGGGAACCGAAAATCCGACGATGGATACAATTGGAGGAAATATGGACAAAAGCAAGTGAAAGGCAGTGAAAACCCCCGAAGTTACTACAAGTGCACGTACCCGAACTGCCCAACAAAGAAGAAAGTTGAGAGATCCTTAGACGGGCAGATAACTGAGATAGTTTACAAGGGCAGCCATAACCATCCTAAGCCTCAATCCACTAGGAGATCATCAACTTCTTCTTCATCTTCCATTGCTATTCAGGCTTCCAGTGCTGCCACCACTGAGATCCCCGACCATTTGTTTATAAGCCATGGCAGTGGCCACATGGACTCAGCTGCAACACCAGAAAACTCCTCTATATCAGTTGGGGATGATGATTTCGATCGTGGTTCCCAAAAGAGTAAATCAGGGGGAGATGAGCTTGATGAAGACGAGCCCGACGCCAAAAGATGGTATGTTCTATTTAACTAAATTCTTGTCTAATACCTACCTACTTACCATTAATAGTGTTTTTCTGTTCCTGGTGAACTAACATCAGTATTGCCTGTTTCCAGGAGGGGAGAAGGTGAAAATGAAGGAATTTCAGCACCTGGGAGTCGAACCGTGAGGGAACCAAGAGTTGTTGTTCAAACAACCAGTGACATAGATATTTTGGATGATGGGTATAGATGGAGAAAATATGGGCAAAAAGTGGTCAAAGGGAACCCAAACCCAAGGTAAAATTTACACCTTCATTAACCTGTTTATGTTGGATGTGTTGATGTTTTTATGCCCCTTAAAAAGTGGGTTCTGTTTCTCTGTCTGCCTTTTAATGGAGGAATGCTTCAAATGCTGAGGTGTTAGCTTTAAGGTGTCTTTAATGGTGAATGCTTTTTGGAGTCCCTTTGTTTCTTTCTTTATTGCTTTTTGTGTTTAAGTTGTGTAATTTGGCAATGCTTTCAGGAGCTACTACAAGTGTACATATCCGGGATGTCCGGTCAGAAAGCACGTCGAAAGAGCATCGCACGATCTTAAGGCGGTGATCACAACCTATGAAGGGAAGCACAACCATGACGTCCCGGCAGCTCGCGGCAGTGGCAGCCATTCCGTCAACAGACCTTTACCCGACAACAACAATAACAATGGGGCATTGGCAATAAGGCCATCTCCACTTAACAATCGCATGAGCAACAACCAGGCTCTTCTGGCTTTGAGGCAATCGACAACCGAAGGCGAATCTCCCTTCATGCTAGAAATGTTTCAAGGCAACGGAAACTTGGGATTCTCGGGTTTTGGGAACTCGGGAGGGTCTATGATGAACCAACAACATGATGTAAACAACATGTTTTCAAGAACCAAGGAAGAACCGAGAGATGAAACCTTCATTGAGTCCTTGCTATATTGAAAGGGAAGCAATAGAACAGAAGAGAGTCAGAAACCATAACCATCAGAAGAATAAGGAGTTTGAGGTTAATTTAATTAATTGCATTCAGTTTGTTTGTTTGTTTGTTGTATATTCCACTCCAAAACATTACTTGGTTTTGTATATGTAATTTAGAATGGGGGTTATGTTATAGGAGCCTGATAAAGTATACTATTTTTTTATTGTTTTGAGGCCACTTTCTCCTTGCCTTGGGGTAGTAGACATCAACCACAATGCCTCAAAATCATCCTTTTTTTTTTTGTATCACACATGCTAGTGATCCATTCTCCTTTTTATTGAAAAAAAATTTGTTGAATTTTTGAGTTCCTCTCCTTCTTTAGTAAGCTATTCAACAAATATTTCTTTACTATTATCGACCCACAATTCGAATGAACCCAAATGAATCCGGGTCGAATCCTACATAAATCGCTTGATGCCAAGTGTTCGTAAAAATGGCACTTATATTCTCTTTAGATGTTATACATGAGATCGCAAATATGATCGCATAAACACGTGTTTAATTATAAGATAGGGTAAGTGTTGATATGTACGAAATTTATCTAGGATATCACATCAATGAACATTAATTATATCACATAAATACACAATCTTTATCATCTAAAAGGATTGAGAAAAACTCTCAACAAAAACTAAAAACAAAACCACAAGTCCATTTTGATGCGTTCCCCTTTTTACTTGTGTGAAAGTGGTCATGGCCATGATATCCAGGGTTTTGATGTAATAAAATAAATAAATGGGGGTACGTCAGGATATGATAGTTAAGTAGAGATGCAATCGTCATTGGTTACATGATCAAAATCTGAATAGAGAGGTATGAATGTCAAAAATGTGTAGCTGGAGGAGGAGTTAGTCAAACGTCAACTCTCATCTAAAATTCAATATTTTCATTCATACGTACAGACAGGCAGCCATACCATGGATGGTTCCATCCAACACGTGAGAAAAGGGCAAACTAGGACATTCACAAATTCCATTTTTTTTTAAAACAAAAAAGATTGCCTCTTTTTGTATGCAGTGTATGAACAGCCCAAAGGGGGTGGTGGGACATTTCCGTGGCTCACACGCTGCATTTAAAGAAAAAGTTAAGTGATTTTGGCCCCTCCCTCACTCGGACCACGGCGCCACCCTAATATCTTCCTCAATCTCTTCCTTAAGATATTTTCTCTCGTAAATTACTCACGTCATCTCGAATATTCGATTAGGTAGATCTCATGCAAGGTAAACACTATTTCTTGAATAGAAATTTGATTGCATGATGACGAATTGTATTGCAACGCATCGAACATATTGATCAGATTGTGAATCGATATAAAAATTGAATCGATTCAAAAATCGAGTAAAAATAAATATCATGACCCCACTTAATAGTGATCGGTTTTTTAAATAAAATATTGGTCATAGTTTTCATGAAAGTATATGTAATAATTATTGAGAACTGGGTAAATGCAGGGTGAGATCCTAACAATTCCCAAACTTTTTAGGTCAAGTCTTTGCCTAGCTTTAAGAAAGCAGGAGAAGACTATGAAAAAGCAATGCCCGATGCCCATTTGCTCACTCCCCATTGGCCTACATGCTTTTGGAATGTTCATGTTTGATGAGGAAACAAGTGTGTCCCAAATAAATTATTAAATTTTTTTAATTAAATAGCATCCTAAGATCTTTCTCAAATTTAATATATAATAATATTTTTATTAAATTATACGTTGAAAATAACATACAATAAATAATAAAATGTATTACTTGAAATTAATAAATAATAACATATGAAATTTGTATGATATTAAAAATTTTAAAAAAGAAGATTAAATTATTTATCATTGTGTTGTTGTCATCTATCTTGAGTCGGTATCGAGTTAGGGACACCAACTCAATCAAATACATTATTAATACATTTTGACATATATAATTTATGGAAGTAATAAAATGTGCATAATAAAATTAAAATGTATAAAAATATTAAAATAAAACTTTAGTTTAGTGGTAAATTAGAGGATTTACTAATGCAATTTGTTTGGGTTCAAATCACATCATATGTATATTTTTATTATTTTTAAATAAAAAGACTAAAATATTCTCTAATAATATAATTTATTTTAAATACAAAAAGACTCTTTCGTAATTTCTTTAATCAAGTTGATGACTTTTTTGAGGACGACATCAACTTAATTAAGAACTTAAATAAAAATAGCATAAAATTCAAAAACTTAAAACATAAAACTAGTATAAAAAACCAAAAATTGAACTAGACCAAACCAAATTATAATTATCTATTCAATAAATTCAAAAAATATGGTTGAATCGAACTGAACTTGACCCTAAATGTATGTTTGTTCTCCTTCTTAATTTTCATTTGTAAATAAAATAAAATAAAATTAGTCTTCGTTTCAATTAGATCAATCGATTTAACTGTCGAACTAATAATAATTAAATAAATTTTTAAAATTTCATAAAAACAATAAAAATTTTAAAATACATATTAAAAATTCATAAAACCGGCTAAATCAATTTAATCATTGAATTTTTTTTTGTTTTGGTTTCTTTTTTTTTTTTTTATTGGTTTCAAGTGATTTGCTCTAAGGTCGATTCTACCTTTTATGTTCGGATTAATATATTGATCAATTCTCAGTCCGATCAATTTGACTGGTTGGATTCAAATAACATAGTTATCTTGACATGGGTCGGGCCAGAGGCCCGTTTTCTTGGCCCGAGTCCAGCTCGATTCAAAAATAGGCTTGAAATTCAATTCAAGTTTGAATCCGACCCGTCCGCATTCAATTTTTTTATATTTCTTTTATATAAAATAAATTTTAAAAATATAATACATCAAATACACTAAAAACATTAAAATAAATGTTTCTTGACAAATTGAAAATACATTAAAAAGTTTATACTTAAATAATACTAAGATAGTTACAACTTAGCAAGAAAAAACCTTTAAAATAGTCATAAAATTAACAATAAATAAGAGTTATACAATATATAAACAATAACAATAAAATAGTAACAATATAATGACGAAATGATAAAAAAATTTATATTGATTCGACCGAGTCAAATAAAAAAACTTACCAGATACTCGATCTATTTAAAAAATAAATCTTATTTTTTATCCAAACTTATTTCTTGATTCTATAATTGTACTTAAACTCTTTCATTTTTCAAATAAACTTTCAAACCTGAATAAATAACTCGGGATTGTAATCCAAAAATATATACACAAACCACTCTCCCATACGAGCATAATAAAGAGATGAAATTTGCGGGGGGGGGGAAGAGTGACAAATCATAATGATCCACGCATAGGCAACGTGGACAACCTAGTGCCTGAAAGCCTTCCCACAGAAAAGTACACGTCAGATTCTCACTTTACCCCCCTAATATCCTTTGTTTTCAACATCTAACCGTCGATGGAAAACTTGACTTCCATGGTGGACATTAGTTTAAACCAATGAATTTTAATGAAACACTTGTATCATTAATCAATAGGGTAGGATTTCGGGGGTTTTTTACATTAATAATACCCAAAAAAACTAATTATAAAAATGGATAAAAAATCAATTATTCGCGTGAATAGTTCGATTTAAATAATAAAAAAATGATGTCATTAATGTGTTAGATAACATCATTTATAAAAAATAATATTTTAATAATAAATAAAAATTTTAATTTCAAATGGGGTGTTGTCAAATAAAGAGTCAACACCCCTTTTTCACATACACTTTTATTTTTTTTATAGTTTTTATAGTTTATTTTATTTAATAAAAAAATAAGTTGCTTTAATTTCATAACTATAATTTTTTGAATATTTAAAATAATGATCAAATTGATAACAATTTTAGTAAATTTTTAGTAAAATTGAAAGAAAAACATTAGGGTAAATTATCTAAATAGTCATTCAAGTTTTTTAGCAAGTTTCTATTTTGATCATCGATTTTTTTTTTGTTAATTTCGTCTCTCTTTTTAGGTGAATTTTCAATTCAAGTCATTCCACCATTAAAATGTATTTGATCATCAAATAGAATGTCGATGTGGCCTTCTTTTGATTGGTATAATAAAAATTTAGTCTATAATATTTTACACATTCTACCAAATTGATTCTATTTTTAAAAAATTCAATATATTTTACCCTCAATATTTACACATTTTCAACTCAATTATTATTCTAAATATTCAAAATTTTATAATTATAAAATATTAAAAATTAATAATATAATATTAAAAATAAAACAACTCAACCATTTTTTTTTATAAATATTAAAAATTTCGATGACCAAAACAAAAATTTGCTAAAAAGTTTAAGTGATTATTTAGATAGTTTATCCTAATATTTTTATGTCAATTTAACCAAAAATTATCAATTTAGACATTATTTTAAGTATTAAAAAATTTATAATTATTAAATATTAAAAATTATGGAATTAAAATAACCTAGCCTTTTTTATTAAATAAAATACAATTATAAAACTAAAAAAAAAAAGTAAAAATGCATGTGAAAAAGGGATGCCCATTACTTGGCAACACCGCTTTTGAATTTAAAATGTTATTTTATTTATTTATTTATTAAAATATTATTTTTATAAATGATATCGTCTAACACATTATTAATATAATTTATTATCACTTTATTTTAATTTTTTCGTATTATTAATGTAAAAATCCTGATGGATTCCAGTTTTCAATGAGAGCTCATTTTCACATTGAAAGTGCAAATGTCGAGATTGATGTATGCATACTGCCTACTCTGTCCGGTAACCTAATCATGCAATCCGACAAAAAACCCCAATAAGCTGCCTTTTTTACTAAAATACCTAAAAATTTCAACTTTTAAAAAAAGTGTTTTTAATTAATTTTTTATTTAAAAGAAATATTATTTTCAAATGTTTTTATTTTAAAAATATTTTTTATCTTAAAAATACTTTTTAGAAGTGATACTAAATAAATCCGAAATACAAAACTAAAACATATGATGATTTGCCAGCTTATATTCTTACTATTATTATATTATATAAAATGTAGCGTATAGAAATTCAGATGCTCTTATTTATTTATTCATTCATCTTTTGGATTTTTCCATAACTACAAACTAATTTGTTTTTCCATACAAAACCAAAATGATTTGTAAACTAAGGTTTACAAGTTGATGAGGTTTTAAAGTGTAAAATAATATATTTTTTGAATTTAAATTTAATTCTTTATTAGATACTTTTTTATTTCAAATTTATTTAATCACGGATCGTATTTGTAAAGTTTATTAAAGAATATTTTATATAATTGATGAGTATTTCTTTTGGTATTTTAAAATTTATATGTGATGAGATTTGAATTTTAGCACAAATAATTTTTTTAAAATTTTTCTTTATCATTTTAACCAAAACTTTATTTTTTAAGAGTATTTTATATTTTATATTTATTTAATCTTATTATTTTATATTTGTTTTTAAAATTAATGATAAATCTAAAACTGTACAATAAAATAAATTGATATCGATACATATTAATACCATTAAAAATATACATCTACCAACGGTGGTTGGGTTGAGCGCAATGCCAAGCTATAGGTATGCATCTTAAAATGGTAAATTTGCTTTTACACATTTTAAAATTTATATCATAAGTTAATATCTTTTAAAAGATGATAATATTTTTATTTAATCCTCTTAAAAATATTAAAACATTAGTGAAATTACATTTTTATGTGAAATTACATTTTTATCCTCATATAAATATATAATTTAATTTCAACCTTAGAAAAAAAATTATATTTTTACTCGTGATTTAGCTTCAACTTCAAGTGTTGAGAAAAAAATAACTCTAAAAATGTTTTGCCTCTTATTTTAAAATTCGATTCAACTCAATTCAAGAATTTTTTTTTCGATGTAGTACAAATTCAAGTAAAACAAAAGGATTACAAAGAAGTTCCCATATTCAATATGCCTCTAGCTCTATCCTCTTTTAAAATTATTTAATCTCCACAGCAGGATCATCAAGCATACACAAGTCTTCATCATTCAGTAAAATTGATTTTGCTAAGCCATCCGTTATCTGATTATTCTCTTTAGGTGTATACCTCACAAACCACTTGTTTTTACATACTAAAATATGTTGAATTCTCTTAATCAATGATGATCTTGATCCAGCTGATTGATTATCACAAAAAACTCCAACAATCTCGAGACTATTAGATTGAATGATAACATTATCAGTACCGAATATCAAATACCGAATAGAAAAGAATTTAGAGAAAAACATGTATGTATGTAAACTCCTAACCATTAACCTTAAACTTGAATTAATATATTGATTTTTGCTAACAGAACGCGTTTTGATTAAGCATTTTTGACAAATATCCAATGGATTTTAAATATAATTTTCTTAATATGCTTTTCTTTTAAATACTTAATATTCTATAATTAGCATATTCAACCATTCAACATTAATCACAGCTAATTATCATTATTATTATTTATTAGTGGTTTGTCACTTTGAGATAATAACATAATCATAAGATACTCTTAAAATTTTGATCTATCAATAAATGAGTCAACTAATTAATTTAAGTTAGATATAAAATTTTCGACTGAGTTTTAATTCAATTAGTATGGATATTATTGTCAATGTAGGAGGACGTGAGTTCGAGTGCGTTGAAGCGCATTATCATCCTATTTATGGGTTGGGAAAAGGCTATATCAGTTCTAAACATTATCTTAAAAAAACAGATATAATCAAAACCTATAATGAAATTATTAAAACAAATTAGATATAAAATTAAATCCATAATTATAAGCTATGCCAAAAAATAGAAAATTAATAATATTTTCCTAACTAATTAAGCTCATCATCATGATTGTTGCAATAAAGAAAAGGGAGACAAATAGAAAACTAAGCTTCCTCTCTAATATACATTATTAATGCAAAGTCAACCGAATATTTATTAAACTTTTCGCGAATCAAATTCAAACCAATGTTGTTTAAATCATATCGAATTGGTGGATCGAATTCATTAAGTTCATTAAGAGGTAGATGTTAATCATGAAATCTAAAAGCAATTCATTGAAAAGTCTTTATATGAAACTTTATACTTAACTAATGTGGGCTAAATTAGTCGTATATGGCATTTTTTGTCTTTAATTGGTCAAATAGAACGTTTTGTTTTGAAGATTTAAGGAAACAGACCGATTTTGAAGAGAGAGTATGAAAAACGTGTCTAGTTGATGTGCTTTCTACATAATTATTAGGAAAATTCGTCCAATTGAACATATTTTCACACACCCTTTATCTAAAATCAACCTATTTTCCTAAATATTAAAAAATATCTATTTAACTAATTAAAAAAAGACATGCACAAATTAAGTGCGAATGTGGTATAAGCTTAAAATTATATCCACAAAATTAATACCCCACCGAAGTATATAATAAAGAAAAAGATTCTCCCATTATACGACTTAACAACTGTGATCATGTCTACCTTATAAAAGAAAAAAACAACTGTAATTATGTCCATGTAGATACCATGAGCTCCCGGCGCCGGACAATTTGTTAGTCCTCGGAGATGCTTGTGAGATGAGGCCGCCATACTCCTCGACCACCTTTCCGACGATCTCTACGGCGGCAACGTTTCATTTCTAAAACATTGTCAATTGCTAAGCATCGACGACCGGAATCTAAAGCATCATCATCATTGTTGTTGCCTTTATTGCTCATCTTGAAAGACCTTCTACGGCGGACACTGTTGTTTTTACTCTCGGCCGGTAAGTAACATTCGGGGATCAAAAAGTAAATGCCGCCTCTTTGGAGCTGGGAGTGAGGGGAGAAAATCAAAATATAACCTCGAGAGGTGGGTTTGGTTAAGACGTGATTAGGGTTGGCCTGGAGGATCTCACCGGCGGTGACCGTACGCGTGATTTCTTCAACGTGGCCGTTTAAATGGACTATACGGATGAGGTCTAGAGCTCCGCAAGGAAGAACACACGCCAAGCAACACCGTATACTATTCCCCATCTCTTACGATACAATATCGGCTCTTCTAGGGTCATCCCTTTCCATCAAGTCTCTTCTATATATACACACACACCACCTACCCGTACTCAACCATAAAATACTACTTTCTAATTTATCATGAATAACCGGTATATAATATTAAATAGATTAATTAATATTTACTTCTAGAAGTCTACGTAAGATGTACTTCGATATGCAGTGACTCCAGCTGCTAAACAATTAATTCAGAATCAATGGATAGTGAAGATACAAACATGCATGTTAACAGGGAAGATAATAGGGTTGCGGATGCTTTGACTAAATATGCCTTTAGGTGGGAGCTAAATCTTTACAAATTCTTGCAGCCAACTGATCATATTTTGAAGCTGATTCATGATGATTTAAAGGGATTGATTAGGATTGAATGAGTTGTTTATAATAGTTTCGACTCCCTTTATTTATCAAAAAAAAAAAAAAAAAATCAATGGGGCAATATTTTTATTGTTTTAAAAAATGTTATTTTTTATTTAACAAGAGTATATTTTAAAGTTTTTATGATTTTATAATGAAATGTTTTATACGAAGTTGAATGAAAAAAATTAATTTTCATGTTTTCTTCGTATTATCTCTAGTGAAATTGGGTCATAATTGATTCTTTTGAATAGTACAAGTATTAAATTGATTCATCTAATAATAGAGAGATAAATTTTGGTCTTCACAATAAAGGGATTTGACATGTACTTTTACCTATATGATAGGGTTAATTCAGATTTTTAGTATCGTATCATCCGGGACCTTTCGTTATCCTAGCCATCAATTTAAATGTTAAATGGTGGTTCAAATTTGACGTCGAACATATTTAAGATGAATGGATCAAATTATAAGTACGTGTGCACATGCTACAAAGATGGTTTGAATATGATGCGTCGTTAAAAAAAAAACAGTGTCAATGAAATTTAAAAAGATTATTTCTTATTTTTAATAGTCGAATCTAAGTTATCCATACAGTACGTATGTACGTGCTTACAATTTGATCCTCGTGTTCTAAACATGCTTAACGTCATATCTGAATTGACATTTTAATGCCTAAATTGATGGCTAGGTTAATAGAAGGACCTATAGTTTAAGAGATGACTCTTTTTTTAAACACATTAGATCCAAGCTATCCCTATAGTATGTATATATTTTTACAATTTGATCCATGTGTTCTAAATATGCTCAATGTTAGATCCAAACTAGCATTTAACTCCCAAGCTAATAACTAGATTAAAAGGACTTTGCTTATTATAATATTGGTATTTTGAGGGTTCAATTAGAATGTTTTGAAATTCACAAAATAATTTAAAGGTCAATTTTAATGTACTTTTCGAATTTTGAAATTTTAGTCCTAACCTGAATAATAGCAATTATAAATCTGTTTGGTTAAATTTAATTACTAGTTCTATATTATGCGTACAGTTGTATGTTTGGTCTATATTCTCCAAATGGATCATTCTAAGTCTCTATACTTTTTCAAAATTTTAAATTTAAATCTTGACACAAATGATCGTTGTTAATCTATTAACTGAAATTTTAATGAGCAATATGTGAGAATAACAAACTGACATAACAGTTACACATATGATAACATGTTTGCTGCATAAATTTTGGAAATAATGGAAGTTAACAATTATTGTTTGTGAGGACTGGAATATTTAAAATTTGAAAAGTACAAAGATTAAAAATAACTAAATTAAAATACAAAAATTAAATCCATAATATCTGTAAGGTACGATTACTAATACTAGAATTTAACCCAATTTAAAAATTAGAAAAAAAAATTGAGAAATTATATAAAAGAGAAATGAAGGGTTTTAAGAAATAATAAAATTGGGGGTCCATATGCATGTTAAATGCCTTGTACATGTAATTAACTTAAGCCGCTTTTGGGGTGTAATAGTGATTAGAACCAGAAAAGTGGGCTTTTGTGTTTCCACAGCCAAACCATTTATTTATTTTATCAAATATGTTGCTTTGCTTTTGGATGTAGGGCCGTCGCCAACATTCTAGATAATACATCGCCTCATGCTGACATTAATATATACGAATTCATCCGTTCTTGATTTGATCGGTCTAATTTATTTTTATGGTTAAGAATGAGAATTGAATTCTATGAAATCTATTCTCTCGTTGTTCCTTAGTAGCTTAACAGTAGAGCGATAGGCTATTAATTATCTGATCCTAAATTTGAATCTTAATTGAAGAGATTTGATTCAATTCAAATTAAAAAATTCAGACTGTCAGAATGAAGGGTTCGCTTTGTCCATTAAGAGCAAGTAACTCGTTCCCTGTATCTTAGTTTCCATTGCATTCTATCTCATCGTATCACATTTTGATTTGCGATATTTGAAAAACATCGTCAATACCTTAACTTATTCCGAATTATTCACGAACCAATCAATCTATTTCTCTCTCTAAATTAATACTTTAATTGATTTTCGAATCAATTTAAATAAATAAATAAATAATATTTAATTATCATCCACAACACATGAGGAAAAAAATGTGTAAAATATTTAGAACCAAGAAAAACAAAATGCTTAAAGTTTGACCAAAGAGGATTCCTTGGGAATGCAGAGAAGATTTCTTATTGTATACTAAGTATCAAAATTTAAAGAAGCTACTTTCAATCATTCGTTTCATTTTCATCGGCGGAAAAAAAGTTATGTACAAAACACAAACTTCAAGAAAAGCCGATAATTAAAAATCTTTTTCTTTTCAAGCTGTCTTATCAGCTATTGTGTCGATTTTCGAGTTAATTATTGTCTATTTTTTTCTTCCTCTCATCAACCCCCTCTCTCTTTTTTCATTTAATTTATATGTCTCTTTTTTTAAAATTTGCAAATATATTTTATAAGTATTTTTATTATCTTTCACAAATTATGATGAATAAATAATGGTATCTGTCGTACTCCACTGACCATCAACAGTTTCTTTTAAAAAGTAAGTGATTTTTTATCCACTTCTTAATCTATTCCTGTTTTGAAAGTATTTCAAAATAATAAATGATTTCACGAATCGATTTAAACTTATATTATCTTATGCTTTATATTTTTTATTTATTTTTTATTATTTAATAAATCTAGATTTTTTTTAAAAAAAAATTTCAAGAGTTTATGAGAGTGCCGATATTTTCATTTTATTTTCTATTTTCCCGACACAAAACAAAATGACCCAAATTTTAATCGCACTTTTGTTTTATAAAAGTTTCATCCCACAATGATCCATAATAAACAGCCCAACCCAAATTAATCAAATCCCTCTACATTCTCTCTTTGATTTCAATACTACATAAATGTTTTATACGAAAAAAAGCGTAAAATTCTTTCTCTTTGGTTGAGAGGTTGACCTTTTTTTTTTTCGGATCGGGGATGTTCATATTTCGGATAAAATCGAATTAATTGAAAGAATCGCTTTAATTCGGTGAATGATTTATTAGAAGTTTGGTTTTCGGTTAATTCGATTTGAAATCGGATAATTAATTGAATTAACCGAACTTAATAATTAATAGTACAAGTTATATGCAGTTTTAATTGGTAAAATGAATATTATCAATTTATTTTTTTATATATTTTATATTTATTTTAACCAAAAAATAAAAACATGTAAATTTCGGTTAACCGGTTGCATTAACCAAATATTTCGGTTCGATTAATTTTTTTAAAAAATTGATTTAATTAACGATTAATCAATTAACACTAATTGAATGATTAACTGATTGAACGCCCCTATTCAAGATCATGAAAAATGGTAAAAATATAAAATTAAAAACTTTAATATTCAATATTTTTCTCGAGATGATTTAATCTATTAATACCTTTGAAATTTTTTATAATTCTCAAAGCAAGTAAACATTACGAATGAGCTCTAAAATAAAATTGATTTGCATATATATGTGTTTGTGCATCATCAAGTATCGTTTGAAATATAAATTGATCATCTATGCACTTTGATTTCATTAATCTCAATAAACCATAGATTGTTTTATTCCTTTTCTATTTGCATGTATGTGCTTGTGTCACGGGATTAGATTTTTTGTCTAGTAATTCTTATAGTTTTAGGCAATTTTTTTGCTTTAAATGTGTCTAAATTAACTTAATTCTCGCAAAATGAGGATTCTCGTAAGATTCCTTTAAAGCTCCAAAATATAGTGGAAGCAATCTCAAGATAAAAGAAGCTTGAAAGAATGATAAATGCCATAAGAAAGCAATATATACCAAGTGTTTAAGTAAATGTTCTCAATATATTCTTTAACTCAAGAATAACTGAATATGATGGGATGATATAAATGAAGGTGAATGCCTGTATTTATAGTTGAGCTTCCCAAAATCAATGATACAGATTGAATTATACCGACGGTTAGGACCTATCTACAATTGAGAGTCCTAAGAAATTTAAACTCTATACAATCTTATCTTTTTAGGATTTACCCTATTTGTCCTGATAACTCTAGTTTGACTGGAGTGTTTCACTAGACCACCAGAACTTTAAGTAGATGAGTTTCTCTATGAATTTCACGAATCGAGTTAATTCATGTGGGTCAAGTGAACCCATTTAATATGTTGACCTTTATGAAACGTTCTATTCACAATGGTCATGAGTTTTGATTCACGGTCCGCGACACTTGTCACTAAAAAAAAAAGAAATAGAAAACTTGATCTCAAGTAAATATGTGTTATTGATTGTCTATATTGAGCCTATGTATTTGACTAGATTGAGGATCTACTTTTTTGCTCACCAATGTAATATCTTATAGGCTGGGATTTGAAAGATCTGGGTTCATGATTTCTAATATAATCATGTTTACGTATCCAACAGTCTATTCAATAGCTAAATCTGTTTTGATAATCCAATGACTTGGGTTGGTTCTGTTGCAGATCTTTAGGACAGGAAGCAGCAGACAGGACATGTCTGTGTCTACTCGAGCAAGGGCTGCCGCGTATCCCATATTTGAAAGAATTCATCATTGTGCTTCTCTTCCCCAAGGATCATAAGGTTAAAATTTTGGAACGATCATGCAAAGGAGGTTTCCATATGTGCCAAGCATCAACATCCATTCCAAGGGGTAAAATATGGATCATTTCGATTCATACTGAGACAACAAGATGCTGAAGTGTTGGGAACAATTTGTGCCAGAAAATGTTTGCATTTTACTGGTACTTCTGGTCAGCTCGTCCAGAATTTTTTACCGTCACTCGCTTAGCTGACGGTCAAAGAACTGTCGGCAAAGTAATCACCTGTATTTTGTTTCTTCACTTTTACCGGTGATTGAAGGTTGATTTTTGGGAAATCAAACACCGAAAGAATGCCGAGTTACTTACCTAATCTATTGAACCGACATAGACAAATCCTCTAATAGTCTAGAATTTAAGAATAAAACATGAAAATTAAAAATTCAATCAATAAATTAAATGCTTAGAAAGTATAGTTTTCCACGACAATCCCGAGACATTTTGGTTGTCGCATTTCTTCTAATTAACTATGATGCAATTGCACAATTTAATTATTTTTACTTTAAAAACAAGTCAATTAAATTTAATAAAATACATACCTATTATAAGAAAACTCAATAAATTAATAAAAATAAACCCAGTATGGTTTTTCAACCAAATTATTTGTATTCAGACCAAAAATATTTTAAAAATAATTAAAACTAAAAATTTCAATATTCTAAAATTATAAATTTCATGATCGTAAATTGTAAATTGTAAATTGTAAATTGTAAATTTCAATATTTTAAAAATAAATAAAAATAAAAATAAAAATAATTAAAAACAAAACCGTTCAAACTCAAATTTTACTTGATATTTTGGTAGTGTAAAAACGTAAATTTAAAAAATGGCTGTAATACTAAATCTCAGAAACTCGTTTCATCAAATTGGTTTCAAAAGTCGAATCATAAGAATTTATTACAAACTGCCAAGATTTTTCTGGGTTAACAATTTCAAATAGTTTACTTCAGGGTATAATGTCTTTCAACATACAACTCATGATATAACCAAGATGTCAATACCAAATAAAAGTATGAACAACATACTACAAAAAAAAAAAAAAAATCTAAATTTCCAAACAAATGAACATTTGTAGATAGATTTTGAATGCGTCGAAATTGACTACTCGAAACTGTCAAAACTTTAACGAAAAATATGTTCTCCTGAATTACTTTATCGAAATGGACTCCTTACATACTATTTGAAAGGTCTTGCAAAGAACTTTCATTTGGTACCAAAAATGTCACCGAAAAGTCACCAAAATTTGGTAAATATTAAACTAACCCAAATGGATAACTTCTGTTATAGGTAATCTCTGCTCGATGCAGATAATGACCCCAATACCCTCCAAAATCCATAACACAAGCTCTCAACATGCATGTCTTCTGAGATTTGGATGGTCCTTTTAGACTGATCATCCGCTTGGGGTTTGGGGATGGAAAGAGTACTGAAACTTAATCGAGTGCCTAAAGCATTATGCAAACTCTCCTAAACTTTTGCCAATTTCACCTCCATTGTCGTCTTCGGCGATTCGACTGTCGATGCCAGAAATAATAACTTCATTAATACGGTTTTCAAAGCAAACCATGTTCCGTATGGCCGAGATTTCTCCGACCACGTTCCTATAGGAAGGTTTTCGAATGGGAAACTCATCCCGGACTTGGTTGTCAGCCTTCTAGGTATAAAATAGACGATCCCTCCTTCTCTACACCCGAATCTCTCGAACGATGACCTTCGAACTGGTGTTAGTTTTGCATCGGCTGCATCCGGATACGATGATCTTACGACCGTTTTAAACTCTGTGATCCCGGTGTCGAAGCAAATAGAGCAATTCAAGAGTTATAAAGCAAACCTTACTCGGATTTCCGGTAACAATGAAGCTCGAAACATCATTGACAAATCTTTGGTGATTATCAGTGCCGGAACTAACGATTTTGGCTTCAACTATTACCTCTTGCCGATACGTAAACTGCAGTTCGACGTTAGCCGGTATCAAGATTTTCTGCTACATGCATTATAAGGCTTCGTCAAGGTAAATATCCAAAGCCTTCCAATAACCAATTGTTGGTTTTAACTATACAGGCAGGGCTGCCTCCGATGGGGATGCATTCCGGTTCTAATGAAGGTAAGACTTAAGCCGCCCTTCGATGGAAAATGTTCGGAGGAGGAGAACGCTGATGCTCGATCTTACAATGAAAAGACTGAATTTTTGTTACCTTGGCTGCAAAGGTCGCTCCCGGGGACCAAAATCGCATATGCTGACGTATATACACCATTAATGGACATGATCACTAGTCCCAAAAAATACGGTAAAACCCTATACGTACTTATATACGTATACATATGTATGTGCCTAATTTGAGGAACTTGAACTACATCGATTTTACAGGAAAAGAAAAGTGAGGGAAGATTTAGGTGCAGGTTTCAGCAACACCATTAGAGGATGCTGTGGTAGTGGATTACTTGAAGCTTCATTTTTGTGGAACACCTTCACAACAGTTGTTTTGGGACAGTATTCATCCAACTGAGCAGGGGCGAAACTAGGGTTTGCAGGGGAGTCAGCTACCCTAAAATGAATTTTTTTATTAAAATTTTAAATTAATGAAAATAAAATTACACTTTATTCCCTCGATAAAATTTTAATTATATATCATTAAAATAATAAAATTATATTTTTATTATCATAAAAATTATAATTTATTTTTGATTTCCTAAACAAATTTTTTGACATCACCCTTACCGAGGTTGCTCATAAATCTCAATTTAATTTTTTTTAATGAATTATAAATAACAACTAATATAATTCGAATTTAAATCACAAGCATTTAAAATAATAAAAACTTTTCTAACTATGAGGCGAATATACAGATTCTCAATCTGAATTTTTTATCCTTCAAACTTTCGCTTTGAAGTGATTAATCAATTTGGAAAATTTTAGTAGTGCATTTAACCGTAGGTTTGGGGCCCACACGTTAGTTAGATTGGACTAGGTCAGGTCGTCAGACTATGCGTTTCTTTTCCTATACTCTTTTTCAATTGGATTGGACCCACCATACAACATTTTATTACCAAAACAAAATGAGAAGAAAATAGCACTACATTTTGACTCAGAGGAAACCATCCCATTCCTTCCTTGAAGCTTCTTTCAGCTTTTTCTTTTTGCCACATGGACCTGGACCAAATTTTCCGCAACTCAAAATTATATAAATAATTAAAGTCACCCCCTTTCCACCTATTTTGATTGGAGAAGAGACCGATGTAAGATCAAATGATATTTTCTTTTACATGATCCCTAAAACAATACACAAATTTTTTAGATTTGTTGTGTGTATTCTTTGTGAGGGAATTAAGATATTTATATAATATGACTATTGTTCATTAAAGTGACGTTTTAGGTGGACTCAATGCATATCAATACGTAAATTATCTTAGACTTAACACGTGTTTATCGATTCACTCGTTTAACTTCGCATCCTCTATTTACGAACACTCAAAGACTCACGAGCCCTTGACCTATCCCCCTGATGGGGTCCAAACTCGAATCGCAGGTCGATAGTCCGAGTTATATTCGAGTTTCGGATTAATAATCGGAAATACCATAACAAGATCTCAGCCTTAAAACTCCTTTTTTATGACGAGTGATCCTTAAACCATCAATTTTGTCTCAGAAAACGATATCAACCAATACAAATGTGACACATGACCCCTTATTATTCAATGCAGTATACTTTTTGGGTAAGATGAAACAAAAGATTAAAATTAAGGAGCAGAATTGAGATTGAGGTATAGTTTAGTGTTGAATGCAAAAGAAGGTGTCTAATGCCATATAGAATGGCATCTTCAATTTATGGAATAGCTTGAAGACTATTATCCATCCAATTAACCAAGAAGTGAAACCAGGAGTTGATTAATGCACACTACCATAAGAGAAAATGGCTAAACAAGGATTCTTTATACAACAAATGATATTCATGTATATGATTAGAGTTTGCTATATATACAAAATAATAATAATAATAATAATGGCATTATATGATTAGAAAACATGCAAACTATCCATGACTTCTTTTCTTTTAATTCACAAATAGAAAGCAGGAAACAGATTGTGCTACATGCATATAACATTAACACCTACTGCTGTACCATACTGCAAATCATTTTACATTACCCACTCATATTCCAACACCAAAATGAATACCTGAAATTTGCATCTACTTCCTGCCACCAGATGATCCATTGTTCCCTTCAAACAACTCGTTAATCCTTGCCTCGATATCCTCCGGGTTGTACCGTATAAGCCTATCCGTGTTCCTCCCATTTTCAGGCATACATTGGAGCCTCCCTATGAAGTTTCTATAAGCTGGTAACAAAAGCCTAGACACTGATATCCTCATCTCTTCTCTAAGCTGCTCATCAAATACAATCCATGATGTCTGAGTTTTACATACGTCCTCGAATTGGGTATTGAATGATTTGATTTTCTCTTTCATGGACTTGGCGATCACATTCGATGTTAGCGAAGAATTGTCGAGCTTTAATGTTCCGATAATCTTGTTCCATGAACTTCTTTGATAGTTGGTGCAGTATTGCCGGACTTTGGCACAGTGTTTGCGGATCCAGTCGTCACCAAGAAGCGATTCCAACTCGCTATCCTTCACTTTTTGTACAATATATCTTCCATTGTTCATCATGAAAACAGAGCATAATGCAGAGTCTCTGTAAATCTTGGATTTCATCTCCAAATTACTCTCCAAAAGCTCCATAATCCATGCCATCTGAACCGACATCGAAGACGAAGAGGCCCGTCGATCATCTAGCTTATTAGATGGAACGACCGCATTACTTTCGTCAAAAACTTGTTCCAATGTCTGTCGTGAACGACATGCCGCGCGGAGATAGTTCATTACGTAACGTGTGATCGGATGAAGTCCGCCGCCTGGAACAGCTGCTTTAGCCGGGTCACGCCGAATTAGATTCTCTAACTCCATGAATATCCCTCTAATCGCTTCTCCTAATCTCTTCCAAATGGTAACCGCTTCATTTCGAAGAACCAAGCAGTATTGATCGGAGAAAACAGAATCGAATTCGGGCATCAAGTCTCGCAAAGTCTCGAACACATCGAGAACTTTGAAAAGCCTCTCCGGCGATCGGCTACCGATAGCAACGGCATCAGCGAAATTAAGTAACTGAATGGTGGAGCCACGGCAGACTTCCATGAAGGAGAGATCAGCGGCGGAAGAGAATCCAAAAAAGACGCGATCGCATAACCGGCGTTCGCTCGGGAAGAGGATACGAAGAGCGACGTTAGCGGCTTTGATCCAGCGTTCAATCTCGTCTTCGAGCTCTTGCCACGGCATTTTCTGGACTTCATCGATGCTCAGCTTCTGCAATCCAAGCCTCGAGACGCTCTCTTCAAGAAACTCTCTTCGACAGGTGCTGTAAACGTGAGAGCACTCTTTAACGAACCCTGCAGCCACCATACGCTTGGCGATCTCGTGAAGGTCGCTTACAGTTCCGGAGGGAAGCGCGTCGATGACGATGTCGTAGTCCGTTACCGGTTGAGCTACCGGGATCTGATGATCGAGATCCACAGCGTTGTGAAGAAGTCCATCTTCGTTTTCTTCATTGTCATCGTCAGAATCAAAGGATAAGTTCCCGGTTGACTCGTGGATGCTTCGATTCAGTTCGAAGGACTCAGCACCTCGGTCCATAAGAGACCTGAACTCATCCCCGACTCGGAACATGGCCTGGTGCATCAGGTCATCAGCGCGTACAAGACAAGCGCTGACGGATTTCTCAGCCGCCATGGGTTCCCAATCCCTCATGGTACGAATCAAGTCGTCAATAGCGTCAAGGAAAGCAGAAGAATCAGCGGTGTGAGCCCAGATGGGATGATCAAGCGCCACGTACTGGGAGATCTGACGGTCCAAGGAATTAACGGCTCGCTCGAGGGCCGCACAGGCACGAGGGTTGTTGTCGTCAACCATTTTCTCGGACAACTTCTCGCGAGAAAACCTCCCGTCGAAGTTGGAAAAGATCTGCAAAATATCGTCGGCCATGGTGTCGTTTTGACCCAGCGTCTTGGCTATATGCCTGGCCACCGCAAGCAGCTTCTCTTCACCGTTCTCAGCCATAGCTAGAAAAACAGCAAGTAAAATAGAAATATCACTCGATTCTCTTCTTATCTCAAACTCAGCTTCTACTGCCTTAGAACCCACCAAAAGAAGAAGAAGAAGAAGTGAGTGGTGGGTATTGGTTTTAGGGTTACAAGAGAGGGAATAAAGGGAGGAAGAGTGAAAGTGATATATGAAGGAAACGGCCAGACCTGGGGAAACGCGGTTTGAGAGAAAAGCAAAGCAAAGCAGATAGTGGAAGAGCTAAGGTTGAATGGGAAATAAATAAATAGTGAAAAAAGGAGATTGGTAGTTATGGGATTCCTGCAAGTTTCGTTTGATTTGGTTTAACCTTAAGTAAACCTACAATGTATGTGTGACAAGTTTTGGAGTTTAGTTGAGATTTGGGCATTCAACACCCCTCCCCTTCTTCTTCTACTCTTCACGCTGTAACTCTTGTTTTACTCTCCTTTCGGCTTTCCTTTAATGACACTACACATTTCCCTAACCTTATCACACTTACATTTTAATCACCCATGTGTGAAATATTTCTTTTTAATTATTTACATAACATTTTAGTCATTCAGCTGTTAATTATCGTTAATAACATAACGGTAAGCTGACATAACATATTAAAATATCATTTCAATAAAAAAATTTAATCGCTCGAAGCGGAAAAAAATTTAACCTAAAATTTTCGTTTGAAGTAATGACAGCTTACTGAAATTAACGCTTGGTGACTAAAATGTTACAACACGATAACTTAAGTGAACATTTCAAACTTAAATGACTAAAATGTAACCTGAGATAAATAAAAATGACTACTTTGATATCTTCCGTAATTAAATTTATTTTACTACTTATATTTTTT
Source organism: Kokia cookei (assembly GCA_039519145.1). NCBI lineage: Eukaryota > Viridiplantae > Streptophyta > Magnoliopsida > Malvales > Malvaceae > Kokia > Kokia cookei. The sequence continues at coordinate 34,980,863 of CM076900.1, read as the reverse complement.
CATATTTGAATACCTAAACTTAATAATTACGGTAAATAAACATAACAAATAAATATTTTTGTTTCTAAACTTGGTTTTCGATAAAATTTGACGATATGAACAAATACTACCATATAATCGCACCAGTATATTCAAAAAAAAATTATGCAATCGTCATGTTTAGTGATCAAAATAAATCTGTTACCAAATTTAATAGAATTAGACCCAAAAAAAAAAAAAATACAAAAACCAAAGTTAACATAGTTGTCCAATTTTAGAATCAACCAAAAATTACATTACTCCTTTTAAAAAATATGAACCATATTTATGTCACCTTTTAGATCCAATAATTTAACATTTCAATTCAAAAATTTAAAAGAACCTTGGCTGATAGACATAATTTAATTAACCCTTCAATATTCTATATGGTTTACAAATTTGTCATTATGTATGTAAAGCTACCTGTTCTTTTCCAGATGGACCCATGTTTATAGTTGTGTAATAACACAGGTAATTAGAAGATATTGTCTCGGATTTTATATTGGTAGCTTGCATCATATCTTACATCAAAACCCAAATTAAGGAAGGAAGACTATTATAATATATACACATACAGAAACAAACTCGGTGATCCTCTTTCCATCCGTATTTATATGTACGTATCAAACACTTTATAACATCAAATCAAGTGCACGTTTGGTAGCACTCCTCCTCTCACACATACACTAAAAAAAGGGTGGTATACTCCAATCTAAAACAGTCAAAAATAACAATATAATAATAATAATAATAGTAATAAACAACAACTAACCAAAGTTCTTCATTTTTATTATTATTCTTATTAAAACTGTCACCTAACAAGGACAATAACAATTAAAAGTATAAAGGACCAAAAAAACCAAGGAAAAATGGAAGTGAATATGAATATACATCCAAACATTTAACAGCTATCTTTTGCATATCCACTCGTCTCCTCTGCCACCTTTGCCCACACATCTGAAATTTTCTCAGCATATCCCACCTGTTTACATTTTCACTAATACATGTGAGCTGCCATATTCACTTATACATTTTCACTAATGCATATCCACTCCAACTTGAATGAGTGATGAAGCTTTCAACATGGATGACACAAGTTTTACCAAATAAATTTTAGGTATTTCAATTAAATATGTCCAAGAATGGATGAACTCTGACATGGTGTCCTCAGAACAAAGTTAATTAGAGTCCCTTTCAAACAATAAGATCATCAATATGGACTGGAAACCAAAATTACCTGATTTACAGCAAACCCCTTCAACATGTTCAAGAAGTCAACACGTCTTTCCTTGTCAAGCCTTTCAAGTTCACACTTGTTATTTTCCTGCAATTACATCAGCATGAAACAAACTTAGGAAACGAAGGTAACCATGGAAATTCAGACCATGTACTAGCAAACGCAAACATAAACCATACAAGTACCAAAGAAATCCACAACAGAAGGACCCGATATTGTATATTTGAGTGATATAACAGAGATCAACATGAGAATCTTCATAAAGCACAGGAATGGGGCTCATTGGTGCACCCCACTTTTCTTTCAATTTACCACATGAAGCAGGGAAGAGAAAGAGAACTGGAAGTGAGGGATGACGCATAGCTAGATATACCACTATCCCCTTATGTTATCCTATCACCTGCACTATCAAGGCGTGCAGCTAGGCATGCATGCACCTTGCACCTTAGTGCTAGACAACAAGGCCTCAAACCCTTTGGGGCAAGGTACATATGACCAGGTGCAAAGACTAGAAATCCGACCTCATTGACCAACAAAAAAAAACTGCATGGTTTGTGGATAAATCAGATCACTCTTTAGATTAATTATACATATCAAGCTTATTTTATATATAGAAAATCACAAACATATACATGCTGCACTTTACTACACTCGGATGAGCGCTTTTCTACTGCCTAGAGTATGCTTTGCACCCTTGACAACATTGTCTATCACATCTTCAGCTGCTCTTTCACATCCTGCTTTCGTAGCTTCACTTAAGATATAATAAAGGCAGCAACCTAAGAGCTGTAATATTACTAATATTAACATTATAATTATAGAAATATTTATATATATCACTTATTTATCTAGATATTAAATATCATCCCCCATTTGGCTCCTAAAGAGTGCAAAGATGATAACTTTGCTAAGTTCATTTAAAAAGTACACCTGCTTATTACCATAGCATCGTACTAGTACAACCAGAAGGAAATATCAATGAGTCAACTTACTAAAATAGTTCAAACAGTGGAAAAACCCCCATATGATATGAACAAACAAGAGTACGGTCTAATAATAACTAAAGGATAGAATAGATATTCCTCATTCTATCTGGTTATAAGACTGTTCATATAGGCAAAACTCAACAAATTAGGAATGAACCATCTTTACCACAGGCAACTTCATGGATATCTAGCATTGAGGCAATCATTTATGTAATTCAAACATGCAATATGTTACGGATATATCATAGCATGACCCCAGAAAAAAATTAACACATCAACAACAAAGGGGAAAAAGTTATCCTCACATCAAGATTAAAAGAATATTATGAAAAATTTTACCTTGATCCTCTCATATTCTCTTACGGCAACATTTTTGGCATCTTCAGTAACTCTTATAGTCTCTTTCAGTTCCTCTATCTTGTGAATCCTAGATTTGTCGCCACCAAATATTTTCGATGATGCAGCTTCAAGTTTTTCAGCTCTTGCATGAAGTGTAGATAGTTCTGATAGGAGAGTTTGAACTGTCAATAAAGCACTTGATCGATCCGAAAATGCACCATGCACAGCTAACATAAGCCCAAGATATTCGTGAAGTGTATCCTGAAATGTAAAAAAAAAAAAAGAAAGTATATATAAATGACTGAAACTCAGTTCAATTTCAACGGATATTGAAATTAAAAGTAACAACAGTAATTATCTTCTCAGGCAACCAACAAGCCTTCCATTCAATATAGCTTTTTAAAGTTGTCAAATGCCAAACTTACTGATTACTAGAGATTTAGCATAATACAAACTCAATTTCTTGTGCAAAATAAATTATTCCAGAAAATGAATAGTTGTAGATATCTCAATCCCATGTTTTAAGTTCAAAGCATAAAATGAGGAATAGTTTTTAGCACATCACCAAATGCTTGACAGTCTGTGCATTCAATTCTCGATAAAATCTGCTAGCTTTGACAGCGGCAGTTGCCAAACATTTCATGTCAGCAGCCCGTACTCTCTGAGAATTGTACATAGCCTCCTCATTCTCAAACTTAGTCAGCTTAATAAACGCCAATCCTAGTTCTCCCATTGTCTCTCCCATATCTTGCTGTGCTTTAACAAGAGACTCAGCCTAAAAGAAAATTAACAAGATCCACATAAAAACCATCATCAAAAAATCATCCCACAGGATTCAAACGTACATTTCAAACTCCCAAAAGAACAATAACATTACCTGCTGAGAAGCATTGCTTATTTGCTGCTCAAGATCATGAATCCACTCTTTCTTCTCCAAAAAACCCTTATCCTCCTCCACTACAGGTGGTTTAGAACCACCCCAATCATTTGCAACAGACTGTCTCAATTCCTTAAACAAACGCAACAAATCCCTCCCACCTTTTGCGGGCTGCACCACCTCGTGTGGCGCCACCACTGCAGTACTTTCCCCAAACAACTGCTTGGGCAATTTCACGGCTCCATCGAGCATCCGCGAAGCCACATCAGTGCTCGTCAACAAAGGAAGTCTCCCCTCCACCTGCAAAAACACCTTCAATTCATCACTTTGTCTAATGACAGGATGCTCCGCCAGCCTCCTCAAATATTTCTCCAATGCAACCCTTCTTTGCTCCACAAATTCTTGCTTCTGCATCACCTGAGATTCAACCACATTTTTGTCCGGCCTTGGCGGAATAAAATACCCACGGTAAGATTCCGCTAACCGATCCGACAAGGTGACTACATCCCTAAACCTTCTCCTGACACTACATTCGGATGACCCAAAATCCGCAATATTGGTTCTCGTGGTAATTAGGTAAGTGTAGTAACTGTTACCTCCGGGCACAAGTGAATTGGTGGTCTCTTGCTCCTTCTTAGGGTTGGAAACCGTGATCTTGATGTAATCAGAGGTGGACGACGAGGACCTGGAGAGCGTCAAAGACGAATCCGGATCGTGAGACGTGGAATCAACGCGGTTGATCTCGTTGGCGGAGTTGTCATCGAAAGGGCTGAAGATGACATCAGCGTAAGAAGGGGGCTCGATGTAGGAGTTGTTATCAGATGCGTTAGGGTTTCGATATACGGGAGGGGCGAGCAATGGATCGGATTCGGCCGGAGTGGAGAGTACCGGCGGGGAAAGCGGGTGGCGCGTGGCGGCGTCGGAGATCGATGAGTTGGCGCTCCGGAAACTAGAGTAGGAGTTATTGTTGGTGGTGGTGGTGGTGAGTGGATCGTCCAGAACGAGGTTTTCCATTTCGTCACGGGAAGCGAAGAGGTGAGTTTCTTCGAAGCCAGGGTTCTCAGAGCCCATCATCGTGTAATATACTTAGAAGAAGGATTATCAAAAAACGGAGATTGAGTGAGCTAGGGCAATCGTTAATTCCGACGGGTTCATGCGGGTGAGTCAACTCGAACAGGGGTGCGCAGTACGCATAGGGGGGGAGCTATGCGGGATACGAAGAAGAAGAAGACGAAGACGGTAGGGATATGGAGTAGCGCGTGGGGCGCGTCCAACGGAGCATGGAAAGTTGTGAACAACAAACTGTGGATTAACTTTAAACTGAAACTGAAACCGAAACCGATCTTTTGTTATTTGTAATTTTGGAATCAAGATGATGTGTTCTTGCTGGGCCTCTCTTGGGTTTAGGGTTTGCTTTAATTAATGCTTTGTTGGATTTGGGTTAACTGAGCTGTACTTACACCTACTTCTATTACCTTACCTTGAATTCAAAGCCAAGTTAAATAGCAAACCACCTCCATCTATTTCGAAATTTAGATTCCATTATTATTTTTCTATTAATTTTATTAGTCTGATATTTTAAAATTTTAAAATAAATACTCAGATATAATTAAAGATATATATTGTAATGAATTTAAATTTAATAAAATATTTTTAATCATATTTATAATTAAATTTAAATTTTAAAATCTAAAAATAAAATAATTAAATTTCTAAAAGTAAAATTCTAGAAACTAAATTCTAAATTTATGAAAAATATAGAAATGGAGATATTAAAAACTTTAAGATTTAAAATTCCAATTCCATTATATTATAATTGTCGAAACCATCCCTTTTTGAAAGCGACTAGTCTCGGAAAAATCATTAAAATCGAAAAATAATTGGAGTCGCCACCAATCCTTTATTCAGTGTGATTGGATCACCACAAAACATTTTTCTTCTTAAAAACGTTTTGAAGACATGTAGGTCTTCGAAATCCAGAAAAACAGGTTTGGGAATCGATTACGCATGAGGAAGGATTAGCACCCTCATACACCCAAGATTGGTACCGTATTGATTATTTCCGGATCTTGATTTGTAACATTTAAGAGCTCGAATAAAGTTTAAAATACGATCCCTGAATGCATGAGTTAAGTTTAAACGAAATTGGGTTTGTTTGGAAATCTCGCTATTTCAAAGTGATCGAGGAAGAAAAGTTACGTCCAGTGAGTTAGGACATAACATTTCAGGATCTAAACATAACGAGCTTTCCTTTGTAAAACCTTTTGAAATCTTTGCGAAAAGGATATTTGATTATCTCGATTTGAAGAAAGGTTGCACCTAGTAAGTTAAGGCACAATCTTTCGGAATCGAAGATAAGGAAACATTGCCTCGATTAAGGGTATTTGATTATTTCGATTTGAAGAAAAATTGCACCTAGTGAGTTAAGGCGCAAATTTTCGAAACCCGAAATGAAAGAATATTGCCTCGATTTTAAAGTTTTTATGAAAAAAGACAATTTCGAAAACAAGCATGCGAGTTAAATGTGAATACACAGTTAATAGTATATATTAAACGCAAAGTAAGATAAATAAAAAGATAAATTAATTACGAAAAAGAATCAAAAATACAAAATACGAGTGCGTTAATAATTTAAAAATAAATGCAAATATTGATGAGAAAGAAGAATGATGCAATCGGAGTTCAAAATGAGACTTTCCGGACACCCGAGGGCAAAATGGTAATTTTGGATTCTCGAGGGTGAAATGGTAACTTTGGGAAAATTCGGGGTTAAAAAATGAAATTTTTGGAAGTTCGGGTCTAAAAATGGAATTCTTGGAACTTTTGGGGTCAAAAATGGGATTTTATGAAGTTCAGGGGAAAAAATGGAATTTTTGGAAGTTTTGGGGTCAAAAATGGGATTTATGGAAGTTCGAGGGTAAGAACTAAATTTTGGAAGTTTCGGGGTCGAAAATGGGATTTTTGGAAGTTCGGGGGTAAAAAAGGAATTTTTGGAAGTTTCGGGGTCGAAAATGGGATTTTTGGAAGTTCGGGGGTAAAAATGGAATTTTTGAAAGTTTTAGGGTCGCAAATGAGATTTTTGGAAGTTCTGGGGTAAAAACGAAATTTTTGGACAGTTTAGGGATCTCCGGGGTAATAAAACCAAAGACGAGTAACACGTGGCAGCCCCTCAAGCATCCTGAAGTCAGAGGACTATTTTAAAAACCATGAAAATTTTTTGGGGCAATTTTGTAATTAAAGCGAACCTGATTTAAGGATTAAATTAAAACAAATTAGAAATAAAGGGGACCATTTGCACAAATAAGCCAAAATCAAGACACTTGGCGGCTCCTGGTGCTTTTAAAAGGTCGAGGGGATAAATTGAAAAACCGTAAAAATCATTAGGCCAATTTAGATATAATTAAAAGTATGAGAAGGACCAGATTGAAAATTTTGGAAAAAGCGAAAGGATCGAATGCATAAATAACCCTTCCTTCAAAAACACGCGGATCCTAGGTCGAGTCGGATCGGATTTCGGGTCGGATTCGGGTAATAACTCAAAACGGTATCGTTTTAAGGCTGAAACTCAACCCTCAAAACGATGCCGTTTTGAGGGCCTATAAGTAACCCCTCTAAAAAAAAACCATTTCCTTACCCCTTTTTTAAAAAAACGAGAAAACCCTCAAAAAAAATCTTCTCACCCTTTCCCGACCGACCACACATCGGCCAGTCAGGCTGGTCAGGGTCCGTCACGCGTAGGGTCGCACGTGCATCGCCGACCCCCGCACGTGGTCATCGCGTGTCATCGCCGGGGGTCTTCTGGTACACGCACCATCACTTTCCACGCACCACATGCCACGCGCACCCGTTGAAGGTGAACCGTCTCTTCATCTCCGTCCGCCGCCGTTTCCGACCGTCACTAGGGTAAAACGTTCTTTTTGTACCCTTATACCATTTTCAAAAACGTGAATCTGGTTTTAAAAGTGGGATCTGAGTCTCCGGGTTTGTTTTGAAACCCAGATCTAGGTTTTAATATATGAAACGGAGATCAAAGGTAAAAGAAAATTCTCGATTCTTATTATTAAACGATTGTTTTTATTTTTTTGATCCATTTTCATAATAATCTTTTTTTTTTGCAGGTCTGTACGTAACGGGGCACGGTCAGCGTTCGGTGGCAACTTCAGTGTAACTCCGGCGACGGCGTGACCGACAAGGGGAGTAACCTTGACCGACTCTTCATTTTTTATTTTATTAATCATTAATAATATTTTTAATAATATTCTTTAATAATAATAAAATATCATTTAATGCATTTTGAAACAACCGAATATAATAATGGATGATAACGATTACAGTCAATGCATTTGATTATAAAGGGGATATAAATGGTTTTAGAAACTTAAATACTAAACAATAATAAATGAGTGCATTAATACTATACCTGAAATGATTCAATGCTTGAATATTCTGAGACTGTTTGTGGTTGCCTCGTACCTGTATCTTTTCCTATTCTATTGTCGAATGTTTTAGTATAGTGAATTCAAAAGTAAGCTCGTCTGCAAATGTTTCAAAGTATCTTTTTTGTATTTCTTTTTTCCAGCCCCCTACAAAATTGTTTGAATCTGATTTTATAACCAGATTTACAATGATGATTCTTTGTTTTTTTGCAATTAAATGTACATCTAATCCCCTTTTGTCTTTGCAGGTTCGGCATTGGCAGTGGCGGTTGAAGCAGCTGATGGAGTGCAAGTTGCTGGTGGTGTAACTTGGCGATGACGTGGCGGCCTCTGATCGGCTGAGGGGGAGGTGGTAGCAGCACCCATTGTAGCTGATTAGGCTTAGGGTATTTGGGCTGACTTGGGCCATTTAGTATGTATTTGGGCCGATTTGGGCCATTTTGATTTGTAAATGGACTTTGGACAAAAATAAATTTTAAAATTAAATTTATGATAAATTTTAATTAAATTTATAATAAATTTAATTTTAAAATAAAATTTAAGTTTATTGGACCCAGATAAATTGGGGTTCAACAATAATTATCAATTTATTTAAAAAATATATTTTTTTTAATTTCAATGTTAGTGCAACTTATAATAATCTTTTATCCTATTAAAGTTTGAGATATCCTATAGATTTTATGTCAAATATCCTTGCTACAAATGGAAAAAGAGGATAATAATTATTATTGGATATTATTTATATTATTATTGTATAATTATTAATTTATTTTAAAAATATATATTTTTTATTCTTCGTATCCGTTTTACAATTTATGTTCAGGATTCGAGATTGTTCTTCTCAACAATATTATATCTAAAGCATGAATTTGAACCTCCGATAAAAAATATTTTTTTAAAATTTCATTGTTAGTGCAATATATTATATCAAATATCCTTACTACGTATGGAAAAAAGAGAATAATAATTATTATCGTATATTATTTTCGTATAACTATCGATTTATTTAAATAAAATTATCTTCTTATGTAATTTCTCGTCAAAGAGGTTAATAGAGAGTAGTAAGTTAGATTTTTTTTTTTATTTTAGATAATAGAGATTTTTTGTTATTATTTTCTTGAAAAATGAAAAATTAGTTTGATTGAATTTTTAAAATTATTTTAAAAAATAATAATGAAAATATGTGAACATTATAAAACAATATAAATTTATTTTCATTGTTTTCACTAAAAATATATTGTAAAATAAAAAAGTTGAAAACAAGAGTTTTTAATATTAATTTAATTAATGAATCGGCTCTCTAGCTATTTATCATGTTTCTATTAAAAGCAAATAGTGTATCAAACGTGTTTTCGTATTTTCATTATTTCAAATAAATTCTGTTTATTATTCAATGTGTTTTTCGACTTTAAAAAAATAGAAAATAGAACTTATTTTCTTAAAATGAAAATAAAAAATATTTTCGAAAATCAAACGAAGGGTAATATTCATTTTCCTTTCTAATGATTCTAAGGTTATCAACTTCCTTTCACGAGTTCTATTGAAATAGATAGTTGATAATTGCTAAAAAATAAAACGCTTGAATGCAAGTGATGGATGTAGTGTTCATTAAAGGTAGCATTGCGATAAGAACGGAAAAAATAAGAATACAACGAATTGTTTACACAATTTGGTTTTTTTTTATGTTTACGAAGTTTAATTTAATGAATAAATTCACTATCTTTAATCACGGTATAAGTGATTTAAATCTGATCACACATCGGTATAACAATATTACTTTTGTATCTAAAGATTTAAATGACTCTACTCTAAGTCCTCCTCTTGAGAACTTAGTCAGTAAATACAACTTGTTTGTGCTCTAAAACACACGCTCAAAATACATTTCACTACATAAAGTTTGGGCTAAGAAACATAAAAATTTAAAATAAATAAATAATAAAAATATAAAACCCGATAGATGCGATATTGGACTTATATATAATAATAATAAAGCCTAAAAATCGAATCAAATATGACTTAAACTCGAATTAAAGCCCGAAACTCATAATTTCCCATAATAAACATGTCTAGAAATTTTACTTGCCTAGTCTTCACTAAAATGGTTATAATTTGAGCTCTCAAACTCAAAATCGAATGATTTAAAGTGCGTTTCAAAGCTAAAAAATAGCTCGTCGAACTCTATGAAAGACATCTAAACCTAGAAATGCTTAGATCCCATCCAAAAAGTCGTTGCAAGTCTATTGATTTTCCAAACTTAAAAATTGGCAGCTTCGATGAATTGAATTTAATAAATTTCACCCCATCTGTGCATGAATCAATCCTCTTTCCTCGAAAAGATTCGTCCTCGAATCTTGTCTTTGGCCGACCAAGAAAGAATTTGTATCATAGGTGGAATGGTTTAATTGAGCTCCTCTCAGAGGATCAACAAATTCCTAAAAAAAAAAAAAGAAACAAATCCACTAGACAAACTCAAATTAGGATCATTGAAAATATAATCATTCCTCTCCTTTGTATAGGTTTTTTGTATCTTCTCTTTTTCAATTCGAATCAAACTCTTAAATTTTACCGTATATGAATTTTCACTCACCAAAATTGAACTATCAAATTAACTTTTATCGCTCAAGATCTTTTTTCTCTCAATCCTTTTACATACACCATTCTCACTTCTCTTTGACCCCTCGAAAAAAAAAATTGAACATTGTTCATCATCACAACTTTCTTTATCACTAAAGGAAATATCAAGAATAGGCATAGGATCACATAGAATTTCTTCACAAACCGCATCAAACAAACTTTCTTCTTGACACATATAATCATCTTCAATGGTAGCAATAGAAGAAGATGCCTCAATAGGCTCTATGTCATACTTATGTTCCTCAGCTTGCAAGGATCGTATGACTACTAGCATCGAATCAAATTGAAAGAGCATGGATGAGAATTTCAAAGATATTTTCTTAAATGAATATGTTCGACATTCAGAATGTTTGATATGGTACCCTAAATATAGTATATTCGTTTTGAATATCTGTATTTTTTGAATAAATTAATTTAATAATAATATTTATTAATTACATTAATATATTTTATATATGAACTTAAACATGTCATTATTTTATTTTTTATCTACGTATCAAAATATGAAGTTATCACGTGTCACCATGCTATGGATCATCAACATTACGTGAATATGTTTTAACCGTATTAATCCAACACCTAAAAAAAGATCAAATTAACTTACAAGTGCTAAATCGGTTAAGTTCTAAAAAAAACTCTCTGAGTATTAAGTAAGTATAAATTGGGAATAAACGACTTCTTCCGTCAATGCCATGACGTCATCCCGTTACATACAAATACAAAGGTTTTTGTACGGCACACGTTAGACTATGGCAGGTTTTGCATATTTCATAATCATAACTTTATTATTATAAAATTTAAATCCCAACTTTAACTCATTTCTTTACGTTCTCAAAATCCTTTTTAAGGAATTTGAAATAAAATTTTGGTTTAGAATTTTATTATTAAGAAAATAATATATAGGAGTTTTGTCCTTTGTTAAAACGTTTCATTTTATTCAATTATCCATTACGACTCAAATTTATAAGGCAATGGCTAAACACATTCTTAGCATCTAATATCTTTTTTTTTAACGTAACCATCGTACTCAACTAGGAGTCTTTGAAAATTTTAAGAAGTTTACGTCTGAATCACAACTATCCTTCTCAACGATATCTCCTTTTAAAATATTTTAAATTCAAACGGTTCAATACTTAAAGTAAAATCAACTCATTTTAAAAAATTCAAAGATTGACTATTCGCATGTTCAGGAACTCAGGCTCAATCAACTCCATACAGTTGTACCTCCCTTTAACACGTGGTAAAACGTATACAGCGATTTTAAATAAAAGATGCATATAATAAGTTTCGTTTTAAAAATTCCCTCACTTCACTTAGCTAAATTTTCAGAAGAATCACTTTATAACTCTTCTTCGAACTAAATAGGGGACAAATTGTTATGGCGTTCGTCATTACCGACCCGCTACCCAGTTAATCAACTGGGACCAACCCGATCCTTTTTAGCGATAGTCTGCATAGTTCGTTTACATAAGTTCGCACGTAGTGGGTTTGCATCCTCATGAGAGCGAGAACCCACACTTAGGGAACATGTGTTGACCTTAGAATAGGGTATGTATTGACATGCATAAAAACCTATTTAGAATATCACATTCATAAACCGTATCATATAAATAAAAAAAATTATCCTCCTTGAATGATAGACTCGCAAAAACACTCAATATCTTAATATGAAGTCAGTTGGCAGGCTACCTAATTCATGAAGCTCCAAGCTTTAGGTAACTAGATTTGATGTTGTACTACTACTTCAAAACCTGCTTCATTTCAATATTTAACCACCTAATAATTGATTATTTAACAAAACTAAACCTACTGTTGGTTGCATCAGCTCCTTGACAGATGTTTACATTTCCCTGAATTTTATGCTAAAACATTAAGCCAATTAAATGTCTTCACCTCTCATTATTTAGATTTGCATCTTATCTGATTCGAAGTGACTGCCGCTAATAATGGGTAGATTTTTCCATTAAAACACTCCCAAAAATAAATTTATTATTTTTGAAATAATTAAATCAATTTTTTCATTTTTTATGATTAACTTACAATTTCATCGTTTATGAAAGTATTGAATTGCAATTTTTTCATTATGGGCTTAGTCAGTCATGCTGAATCTTTATTAAACACGAGATCAAATTGAGTCATACCCTTAATCTTGTTTCCTCCGTTTGCAAAACTTGAACTTCTAACTTGCTTAAAATATCAATCTATGTGCTTGGTTTAGTGTAGGCATATCGAGTGTTTTTGTGAGTTTGTCTCTCAAGAAAACTAATTTTTTTATTTATATGATATGATTTTTGGATGTGATGTCCTAGGCAGATCTCTATGCATGCCAACACATATATTATTTTAATATTAACACGTGTTCTCTAAGTGTGTATTCGTTTGCATGGTAATGCGAACCCATAATGCGTGAACTCATATAAGCGAACTATGCAAGTGATCACTATTGAAATAAAGAAGATCAGATTGATCCCAATCGGATAAGTAGGTAGTGAATCGATAATGACAAACACCATAACAAAACAAAAAAAAAAGTCAAAGATGAATGGGAAAGTAAGAAATGATTATAAATAAATGTTGCTTCACTCGAAGCAAATTTGTCAATTTTTTCAGGTTATCCTTTGATAATAATAAAGATTTTCACATCGGGAACTTTGCTTGTTATTAATTTATTAGGGGATTTTATCAGTTGGACCTTTTTGAGCATGTAGTAACTTAATTCATGACTTTGTACAAAGAAGCTCTCAGGCATTCTTAGATGAAAGTCAACACCACCACGATATTATAGTAGGTTGAGTTTTAGCTTTATTGACATTAGTATTATTGTCAATATAAAATAGTGTGGATTCGAGTGTCGTGAAAAGCATTATTTTTCTATTTATGGGTTGGGAAAGAGCTGTAGGTAATTCTAAGCATTGTGTAAAAAGAAAAAAGCAAATATGGTCAAAACCTATCATGAGATTATTAAAAAAAAACCCAAGATTATAGCTTTTCAATTTTTCCATTATGGTCAAATTTTGAATTTTAGTCTTTATACTATGCTCAAATTCAAGATTTTGTTCATATACTTTAATTTTATATAATTTGGTTTATGTAATTTTGTATTATTATTAATTAGTCCAAATAGTTAATATGTTATGACTTAATATAACATTTGATACTTGAACTTAATACTTTTTTATAATTTGGTACCTAAACTTTTTTGACTCAATTTGATATCTGAACTTGGCATTTTTTCCTAATTTGGTACCTAACTTTTTTTTAGATTCAATTTGGTACCTAAATTTATTAAATATTATAATAATTACGCAAAACAAGAACGATGTTGAATTTTTTTTTTGTTATGCTACAAAAAACAGTCATCTTTAGAGAAAATACATGTTAAAAATATGTATTGAGTTATGTTTAACGAAACAATATTAAAAAAAATTAGGTACCAAATTAGGAAAAATAGTCAAGTTCAGGTACCAAATTGGACCTCAAAAAGTTTAAGCATCAACTTTAAAAAAAAGTGTCAAATTTAGGTACCAAATTAGGAAAAAGTGTCAAGTTCAAGTACCAAATATTATATTAAGCCATATGTTATCCCTTTTAACTTTATTCAAGAGTCGAATTACCAGGAAAACATGAAAAAGTTCAGAGGGTTTGAACAAAAATATTAAACTTGAAAAATAAGTTTGGACAAAAAAATTAAATTCTATTAAAATATGGGACAAACTCAAGATCCAATATTCAAAGCCCGAACCTATGTTATTTTATTTTATATAAAGCTATATCATATAAAAATTAAACATACAATTCTATAATGTGGGAGGACCTAAGCCATTTATAAATATTGATAAATTAGATAAAATTAGAGTCTCTTATTTCAAGTTGAATTTCACTTAGGTTATTATGTATGGTATCAATATAATACATGCTTCCGACTTAACCCATGAACAACTCTAAACATAATGCTAACATGATTTGTTTCCGTGCCTTGGAAGAAGTGCTATTTAAAAAAAAAAATATCTATGTTAGTAGTTCAATCAAAAAGTTACGATATTAACTATTAAAACTAATTAATAATATTTAAAAATATAGATCAAACTAAAAATATGGATTAAATTCTAAATTTGACCAAAGTAGAGGACTAAAAACCATAATTTGAGCAGCCTCTACCAAATGCAAACAAAAATTCAACCTCATTCTAGCCGTCCAATGCTACTCTAGTAATTAAACCAATGACCAATACCTATATTTAAAAAGGAGGAATAAAGGAAAATAAAAATACAAAGAGATCCATAGTTGATGAAAGTAAGTAAATTAGATAGTGATTGGAGAGTTGGAAATTTTTGCTAGGTCCACACCACATGCCAAAACCACGAATTGTTGAGCTAACAACCAATCTTTTTATTTCATTACCTAACCAACTCAATATTAAAATATGAAATGCAGATCCCATTTGCAACCCAAAACTTACTCCCATCAACTACTCAAGCTGAGCTCTCGGGTATTTTAGATAGTTTGACTCTTTTTTAGAATAGAGACGGTACAATAAAGTATTGATTTGGATGAACAATTCGGAGGTTATTCAAAAAGCATTTTCAAAAACATCCATTTAGCATTGATCGAACATATTCAACAATTTCGATTAGAAACATGTCTTTGAGAATTTTAACATATTCTTAGAAGAAAAATGCAGAAACATATGGTATCACTAAACTGACCTTTAACAAGAAAGAAAGGTTACGGCTATTTACGCAAAGCCCGTTGAATATTAGTAGTTAATAGTGTTTAATTTATCTATTTGTTTTACATAAAAAAAAATTACTCCCATCCTTTAAATTTTTGTTAATCATTGAATTTGCATCTATAATTGAAAAGGGTTAATTTCATCAAAACTCCTTGTATTGCAACTTAAATTTTAAATTGGTCACAAACTTTAAAATATTTTAATTAAGTTATCAAATTATCAATATTACAAGAATCGTGTTCTTTCATTATCTTTATTATTAATTTTTGTGTTAAATGTCAACTCAAATCTATAAATTTTTCTTTCTTAAATATGTCTTTAATTAAATGACATCAATAATGGTGCTTCAATGTTGGTTAGCAATCGATCAACAGAAGTTAACCATAGCAAAGTTAATGTTATGTTTTTTAAATATTTGTTTTTTTAAATTGTATTTAAATTTTTTTTTTAATTTTATATATTTTTGAAATATATATAATTTCAAAAATCTTGAACACTTTGTGTCATGTTTTAAAAGGTTGGAAGTGCCATATAGCACATTATTAAAAATTAGATTGAATTGGGTAACAAAATGACAGTTCAAATACTATAGTGAGACAAAAAAAATAAAGTAAAAATAGGAAAAACATATATTGTTTAGAGGCCAAAATGAGCATTAAGCCTAATTGTAAATATTAAAAATCTTATCATATGTGCATACGTGTGGAAACCACAGATATAGAACACAAATATGCGTTTAAAAATAATATACAATAGTCGATTGAGTCTTAGCTCGATTGGCATCGATATTGTTACAAGTGCAAAAGGACGTGAGTTCGAGTGAGCTGAAGCTCATTATCCTCCTATTTAAGTGTTGGGGAGAAACTATCGATAGTTCTACTATACAATAAATAATGAAACGTATGAATGAAAACTTAATAAAAAATTATTTAAAAGTTAAGTTCAGAACCAACTTGGATATATTCATACATTAAAAGAATTTACACCTACAATTAATGAAATTAAAATTATTTTTATTTATTTTATATTTTATATTTTTCATACATTCTAAAAGGTACCGATAGAATTAAAACATTCATAAACATATCAATTTTTTAAAGAAAATCAATTTTTAGTATTTTTTAAATTTTATCTAATTTAGAAAAATCGTGTTGAAAATTATATGTCCAGATTCATTATGAACTTAACCTTTAAATGGATTTTATTAATTTTTATTTTTTAAAAATTTTTAACTTTATTTAATATTTTTATAAATTTTAATAATGTTTTACAAATTTTTAAATTTTTAAAATTTAAAAAAGATAAGCTTCGAAACAAATGAACCAAAGTGCAAGAAACTGATATGGTTCAGGGGTCAAATCGTTAGTTTATTTATAATGTTTGTTTCTAACAAAATCAAGATGTTGAGGTAAGTTTTGGAAGTAACTGATAGAAGTGTCCATTCAACTTTGACGGTTCAAGAAATTAACAACTTCAGGTGGTAACACAAAAGTAAAGCATATTTGTATTTATCGTATGAATTGTTTAGATATAACTATCCTAAATTTTAATGATACTTTATGTTTTTTAACATATCAGATCTAAACTATTCATATTTCATACAATAAGTGCATACATCTACATGTTTTAAAAAGTTTCACGTTAGCTCTGAACAAGCATTTAACGTCTAAATAGTTAAAAGTTTAGAGACAATTGAAAGGATTTATGGACACAATATTAATACTTTGAAGACTAAATAAGAACATTTGAAAGTTTAGAGACTAGGGGTACTCGGATTCATGTGTTTCGACTCGAATTTTTGTCGAGTCTAATTCTTCAATAAATTGGGTCAAGACGGGATTGAATTTAAGAAGGCCCGCTTTGTCCCAGGATAATTACCAAAACGTCTTTTTATATGTAATATTAATTTAAAACATATGACAATAAATTTTATAATAATATTTACTCTAGCATAATTATACCTAGAAAACAATTAATAGTCATTAAAAAATAAGAAAAATGAACATTATTATGCTATTTTTTTAGTCGAGTTCTGAGTAGATAAATTGATATTTAATTTTAGGATAAATGGGATTAGACCAATTTAAAATTTGCGCAATGATTTAGGGACGTTAGATAAATAAAATCACAAATCCCCTTGTTCTCCATGCAAGATTGAAAGATTTAAGTCAATGAACCCCATGTGATGTCTTATGATTAGGGTGTTCATAGTCCCATATGTAATTTGGGTTTAAATCGCGTTAATCATATTTATTGTTTGGACTTTGCGCTCTCTTATAATCCTCCACAAAAAAATTTAAGTCACTAATGAGGAAAAGATTACAAGTATTAGATTTGAGTCTTGAGAGTGCTTCTGTTCATTGAGTTTTTGTCCAACGGTGGGTGCACCAAATCCTGTTGATGGTTTAGACTAAATTTTATACTAAAACTTTTTCAAGTTCTCTAGTTGACTTGAAACCTAATTTTGCCAAAACATTTTTTTCCTTAAAAATAAAAAAAGAAACAGTTAAAGTATTGATACTTTTTCCCAAATTTTCCACACCATAAATAGCTGCTCCCTATGAACACCAAGCTCACATATCAGTCCCTGAAATGGAGTATCACAAACTGGGTGACAAGCCATGCAGCTCTCACTTATTCTTTGCCATTCTTTTAGTCTTTGTTGTCATAGCATCATTTGCAGATGCTGCAATTCATTACCATCAATTTGTTGTATGCCTTCATCTTAACATAAATTTCAATCAAGTACTGTAACACTATTACACTGCTTCTTTGTTGAAATTTTTCCTTTTTTTTTTTTTTGTTGAAACAGGTTGAAGCAAAACCAGTGAAGAGGCTGTGCAGAACTCATAGTACAATTACGGTGAATGGCCAATTCCCGGGGCCGACATTGGAAGTTCGAGACGGTGATACTCTGGTGATCACTGCTATAAATAGAGCCAGATACAATGTCACTCTCCATTGGTAATCTTTATGCCAACTCTATATGATACATACTATATTTACTTTGGTATCATTTTATTGACTTCCATTGATCAGGCACGGAGTGCGACAGTTGCGAAATCCGTGGGCCGATGGACCCGAGTACGTGACGCAGTGTCCTATCCAACCGGGGAGGTCTTACACATACCGGTTCACCATCCAAAACCAGGAGGGGACTTTGTGGTGGCATGCTCATAGCAGATGGCTTAGAGCCACAGTTTATGGAGCTCTCGTCATACATCCTAGGATGGGTCGTCCGTACCCTTTCCTTATGCCTAAGAAAGAAATTCCTATTCTTCTTGGTAACCCCAAATCATCAATCTTTGTATGTATGTATGTATGTAGCATAACTGATATGGACTATGATGATGATAAACAGGAGAATGGTGGGATAGGAATCCAATGGATGTGCTAAGGCTAGCACTTTTCACTGGAGCTGCTCCAAATATATCAGATGCATTTACAATTAATGGTCAACCAGGGGATCTATATAGATGCTCTAGCAAAGGTATGCTCTCACCATTTAACTCGACAGTCAAGATGATACAGTAACTGATCGAATTGCAAATGCAGAAACTGCTGTATTTCCAGTGGAAGCGGGCGAGACGATTCTTCTGAGGATCATCAATTCTGCATTGAATCAAGAACTGTTCTATGGTGTGGCCAACCACAAACTAACTGTTGTTGCTGTTGACGCTTCCTACACTAAGCCTTTCACAACAAATGTCATAATGATAGCTCCTGGGCAAACAACCGATGTCCTGATTACCGCTGATCAGCAACCGGCTCGTTACTACATGGCCGCGCATGCCTACAACACCGCGAATGCGCCCTTTGACAATACCACCACGACAGCAATCCTCGAATATAAATCTGCTCCTTGCAGCGCCAAGAAAGGGCAGCCTTTGAAACCAATCTTCCCTCAGCTACCAGGGTTCAACGACACTGCCACTGCAACCGCATTCACTGCCCAGCTAAGGAGTCCTTTCAAGGTCGAAGTTCCTCTGAAGATCGATGAGAGCTTGCTTTTCACTGTGGGATTAGGACTAATCAACTGCACAAACCCAAACAGCCCTCGATGCCAAGGCCCCAATGGAACTCGCTTTGCAGCCAGCATTAATAATGTCTCCTTTGTATTTCCAAGAAGAAACTCCTTAATGCAGGCATACTACCAAGGTCAACCCGGTATCTTCACCACGGACTTTCCGCCTGTTCCTCCCATTCAATTCGATTATACAGGTAACGTGAGCCGAGGTCTCTGGCAACCGGTAAAAGCAACAAAGCTCTTTAAACTAAGGTATCGTTCCAAGGTACAATTAGTGTTCCAGGGTACAAGTATTGTCACAGTTGAAGATCACCCTATGCATCTTCACGGCTACGAGTTCTACGTTGTTGGAAGTGGTTTTGGTAACTTCAATCCCAGAACTGATCCGGCCAATTTCAACCTTATCGATCCGCCCAGGAGAAACACCATCGGAACACCTCCTGGTGGATGGGTAGCCATCCGTTTCGAGGCCGACAATCCAGGTAACATGTCATACTTAAACATTCCTCTCATTCAAAATTAAACAGCTTCAATTTGTTGACGCTTGTCATTTAGACATTTACTCAAACTGGTCCAAAAACAGGAATCTGGCTGCTCCATTGTCACATAGACACTCATCTCCCTTGGGGCTTGGCCATGGCCTTCCTAGTTGAGAATGGGGTTGGGAAATTGCAGACAGTGCAGCCTCCACCACTCGATCTGCCTCAGTGCTAAACAACGGATATTACACCCTCCGTCATAGCAGTTTACTGAGTCCGTAGAACTGTATTACCCGGATTTGGATTCAAGGACTTAATAGCTTTGTTTGCATAAATGTTGTATGTCTTGAGTTGGAAGTATTAAGCAACTTATTTGGCATTATCAATGTAGTGGTTGTAAGAACAAAGACGAGGATTTCGGGTTATATCTGTAATAGCCCCAACTTCATCTTTTTCTACATGTTATTGTTACAGAATTTACTATTTATTAAAATTATAGATGACTCGGATCCCAAAATTATCCAAACTAGAGGTATACATGAGACGTTGTTACTTGCAAACTACTCATTCGAAAAACACTCGAACTCGATTTGGTAATTATCAAACTTGCTTGAGCTTTCAATCGAGCTGAATTTGAGCTTAATAATATTGACTCGATAAAGCTCGTAGCTCAAACGACTTGCAAGCCTTATCGAGTTTTCCATTTTTATTATAAATTTTCAACATTTTTTTATTATTAAATTACATTATTTCCCTTAATATATTATCAACCTTAAACTTAATTATCAAGTCGAGATCAAGTTTGAGTTTCAATTCCTAGGAATTTAATTAAGCAATACAAAATTGATAATCGAAGTTAATCAAGTTCGAGCTGAAACTGAATATCGAGCTCCAAATTTTAAGTTGAGCTTAAGCTTTTTAGTACTTAGACTCGACTCGGTTACACTCTTAACCCAAATGACTAAAATGACCAAAGCCTAAAACGAGTAAAACTCAAAAAATGATCGGAACTCGTAAATCATAATGACCCAACCCAAATGGCCAAAACCAAAATGACTTGAAAAAATTGAAACCTGGTTTAATCTAATCTAAAACCAGCCCAACCTGCCGAGGCATCTACATGAAAGTGTTGTGACCATACAATCATCTATTTGTTTTGGCCATAAATCAGAATGATGCACTGAGCTAGCTAAGCCTATAAAGAAAGCTTCTTTACAGTTTCTACCAAGAAACATTATCACAGATGTCTTAATTTTATTAACACCACATTTGAAAGTTCTGCTTACAACAATATCCACAGAATATTTTTGGCCTTTGATGAATGTCTGCTATTGTTAACAAAATCCTGTTGGGTTCCTAATATTACCACTCATGCAACAAATTTCATGCATCGAGTATCGTTATGTATATTTTGGCATCGGCACGAACAAAAGCGCATTCCACATGTCACACATGTATACTTTGCACTAAAGCTGCAAACGCTGCAAAAATGCCGGCGGGAGGTAGAACTTGGAGGTCCCACTGCTGCCCTCAAATAGGATGGAACATGAGGAGGCAAGGACTCTAAGTTTGCCTTCAAAAAATAGGAATTAGTCGGTTCAGGAAATCGAGATAAAATCAAGATGATTAGAAACAACACTTATCATCTTACCTCATGTAAGAGCTCAAGAAATGATCTGGGAGCCTTCCTAGCATTTTCAAGTGCTTTTGCCTGTCGGGTTTTACGTTTTGTGCCCTTCGATCTCTTTTGCATGTACGCTGAAAATAAAGTTAAAAAAAAAAAGGAAAAGTTCAAAACAAGAAAAGCAAGATAACCCTGATGATTTGGAAATAATAAAACAGCTTCCTGAAACTAACAGTAGAAGAGAAATTTCAAAGATAGTTACATTTCCTTATCAACTTAAAATAATCGATTAGTTGAATAAAGCAGGTCTTGAAGGTAGGAAACATATTAATACCCAACTACTTTGAAGCAACAAATGTTTAGTAGTAAGATTTTTAATAGTCCAAACTCACTGTAAAGAATCATCAAATGAGTAGAAAAAGGCATACGTATACAGAAAAAATTCATCAACAAAACCAAGACAGGAAAAAATCGAAGACAGGATGATACTGATGTTACCAAGCCGGTTTGGCAACAAGTATTAAGAGGCCGAGTGCAGATTGGATTGCAGAACTCAACCAGTTCAACAAGAATGCTCCGCTTGCAATGATTCTTCCATTAACATAGAGTGCCTAAAATTTGTATAAATAAATCTGATTTATCATAAAAAGAAGATTGAAGTCAAGAAGATTAGTCCGGTGAAACACCCTTTAAGATAAAGACTAGTCATGGTATAATTTCTAGTGAAACACCCACTTAACCAGAGATAGTATATCTAAGAGTATGAGCTTCAATATCTATAAGGCTCTGAAGAAAACTAATCTCTGAAATGGCTACGAATGTTAACACCAACAACATTAATCATACTCTTAAGCAGTACTAAGACAAGAAGAGTTTATATTTTCATTTTCATCATTTCTAGTAGGTATTCTGATGGTTGAAACAAAGTTCTTCCTAATTATTACACTTACTCTCACCAATCAAAGTTTCAACTACCAAAAGACAGGTTTTATGTTACCTATTTCACTGGGTGAGACAATATCAAAGTAGAAATAACATCTTAATTCAAATGATTAGTACCCTTTTGTCCTGCTAAAGAAACATCTCAGTTCTTTACTTGCTATTTCACAGTGCAAGAAAGTATCAAAATAGAATCAACATCTTAATCCAAATGGTCAATACCCTTCTATGAGGAGTTCTAGGGTTAACTTTCTAAAGTAAGCTTTCATCAGCTCCAAGTAACAAACATTATCCAATAACATAAATTATCACAACTTTTTGTAATATAAATTATTACTCAATTATATAAATTATTTACATTTTTGTAAAGTTGTGTAATTACACAAACTAGTACCCAATAACGAAAAATTATTACAATATCTGTAATGTTTACAAAACATTACCCAATTATACAAATTATTACAACTCTCATAATGTTGTGTAACACGAATTACACAAAACATTATTCAATTACAACTTCTGTGATATTTTATGTATCATTGTAGCTTATGAGAAGATCATATTAAGGAGATCTTTTTAGAATTGTTCCCTTTTTGTCCTACTAAAGAAACATCTTCCCATTAATATCTGCTGAACTCAATAGGTTCATCAAGAAGGCTCTACTTGCAGTAATTCTTCCACTAGCATAGAGTGCCTATCTTTACATTATCTAGATTGAGAGATATAGTGGACTTCATGGCAACAGATATTAATATGATCAAAGAACAGGGTAGATGTAAGACTTTTTGGAGTTGGAAAGATAGCGGGGAACACAGAATAAATGGGAAGATTGCATAGAATTGGGGATTAGAAGATGACATGTCCATTTAGCAAGTCGGTTTATTTTTGCTGACACTGTCATTATGGGTTATTAAACTTGTAAAACTGCTATGCAGTTCACTTTGTACTAGGCTAGCCTACTTTTTATAAATACAGATATTATTCATCATTAAAAAAAACGGGTGCAACATCCTTTTAAGATGAAGAGTAGTCATGGTAGAACTTCTGGTAAAAACACCCTCTTAACCAGTACTAGTATATGTATGAGTATGAGCTTCAATATCCATAAGGCTCTGAATAAAACCAATCTCTGAAACAGATGCACACGGTAGGAATGTTAACAGTAACAACACAAACATACTCTAAAACAGTACTAAGATGAAAAAAGTTCATATTTTCACTTTCTCGGGCAGGTACTTTGATGGACGAAACAAATTTCTTCCAAATTATTATTGCTTGCTCTTACCAATCAAAATTTCAACTAATAAAAGAGTAAAGACAGGTTTTTAGTTTGCTACACTCGGTGAGACATACCCAAACAGAAATAGCATCTTAATTCAAATGATTAATACCCTTCTTTTTCCCCTACTAAAGAAATAACCCATTTCAAAGGATGAATACCCTTTTGTCCTAATACAGAAAATTCAGTCTAATTAGGAAGCTCATCACTCTACTTTATGAAAACCAAGAAGTTAATCTCTCTAAGTTAGTCATGTTGGTTTTTGTTAATGTTGTTGCATATAAATTGTTGAACTGTTGAATTTTCATGCATTGTTACCTTCATGTCAGCAATTTAACAGCAAAGTATAACAATGATACCAAATTGGTCTAACTTCTTCTGAGGGGCCAACTTCTCAGTGTTAGCAAAGTAGAGACACAAAATTTATGATTAGAACAGAAAATTTCCATGAAATTCTGCATAAAAAAAAGAAGAAAACCTTGATCATCTTCATCGAGAGAAGCTTCATCATCATCATTTATTTCAACTGCTTCAATCCCAGCGTTATCATTCTCCAATGCTTCAAGACGGGCCAAAGCTGCCTTTTTCCCCCACAACATTAAAAACCCACCGATTAATTTCCAAATTTCACACAAATGTAAACACTAGTAGATATCAAAATTAAGTAGGCAAAAAAAGAAAGGAAACCTGGGATCGATTATCAGAACTGCCAAGTGCTGCAGCCATTTTAGGAGCAACTTTACGAGTACGGGTCGACATTCTGCGCAACGCGTTCGAATTGTCGTCATCCATAGCTGCAAAAAGAAGTAATCAAAAAGGCAAGCAATTTAATTTAAGAATTAAAATTTGTAGGGTAAGGAGAGTGACAAACATACCGGAGGGAAGTGGTGGCCGACGAGGAACGAAAGGAGTAGGACAGAAGAAATCGGCGGCTGTGAAAGGGAGATTGGCGGGTGGTGGCAAATTCTGTAAAATAATAGTTCTAGCTCTAGCGTAACCAAAGCGTAGTGAAGAATAATGGGCTCAACTCCATTAGCTTTTTCCTATTTTAATGGGCTCAACTAAAGCCCATATGTTTCCTCTATTTTTCTTCTTTTTATTTAAAAGTTGAAAATTAAGTTGGTTGAGTTTAACTCGATTGGTATAGGCATTATTGTTAATACATGTAGGGATATTCAAACAGTAACCAGTCTTTTTAATTTTTTATTTGTTAACCGAACCAATTTTTTTTCTAAAAAAATTAACCGAATAGAAATATTTTAGTTAATTCGGTCGGTTAATCGAATTAATAGAAATTTATATATATTGCTAAAACAAGAATAAAATATATCAAAAAAATAAATTGATAATGTTCATTTGGATCAACTGAATTAGTGATAGCCTAATACATATAATATATAATATTATTTATTAAGTTCGGTTAATTACCCGATTTCGAATCGAATTAACCGTTAACCGAAATTTCAAAAAACTTTTAATCGACCTCCAATCAAACTAGATCGGTTAATCGACCGATTAATCGAATTAGATCGGTTCAGCCAGTTAATTCGGTTTTAAACGAAGTTTGAACACCCCTAAGTACAAGAGGACGTGGGTTTGAGTGTGCTAAAGTGCATTATTCTCCTATTTATGAATTGAGAATAGATAATAGATAGTTTTAAACATTACATCAAAAAGAGCAGTTATGATCAAAATCAAATTGTATCCATTCTTTATTCCCAAGTCTCTAAGTAGGATTTAAAATTGAGGGTTTACGGTCCATAATTAGCAACCTATTTAAGAAAGTCAACCATGTTATTATGGAGGCTTGTGTATGTAAAATGGAAACCAAATGATTATGGACCATTCCACTTTCCTTGCTACCCAAATACTTCCATCTTGGCAAAGGCCAACCCCCAATACCAAAAATTTGCTCTACAATGTCTCTCAACTTCATTATTTTCTTTTAGCTCCAGCTATGTGGGTAGGATGTTGGCAGCTCCTTGAAAGACCTCCCTTTTCAAGTGCATAGTCATTTAGCCAAGCAATAACCTACTGGCATCATTAATTGGCTACAGTACATAACCCTGATTCTAACTATTCAAGCCTTTCAAGCCAACTCCACCATGGGTTTACAAATTATATCCTAGTTGATACATGCATGGATTCAGGGGGCGAAGTCGAAATTTTTTTTTAAATGGGGCGAAATTAAATTATAATTTTTATGATAGTCAAAATATAATTTTTAAAAGATTAAATCAAAATTTTATCATTTTTAGGAGGGTCAAAGTGTAATTTTACCTTTATTGATTTAAAATTTTAAAAAAATTCAAGAGACTGAATGAAAATTTTTCCATTTTAAGGAAGAGCAAGGCTCCTGACAGCTCCTCTGGATTCACCCCTGCATGGATGGGATGAAACTCGTTCAATTAAGTTCACCAAAACTATCAACTTTTAAATTTAGAGTGTCAATCGACTTAAAATGTGTTTTTGAATGAAATTCAAATATTTTTGGATTGAAATCTTTTTATATTGTCCGAAGAATTGTCTCTTAACTTTGAAACTCAATTTGAATTATATTATTTCGCGTTTGGAATAAAAGAGAAACTTAATGTAATTTACATTATTTCGTGTTTGGAATAAAAGTTATACTTGTTTTAACGAAAACCACGTGAATAGAATTTTAAAATTTGCCTACCAATCCACCATATTACAGTGATGAATTGGTGACGAAACCTTCCCATCTAGGAGATAAAAAAATCTTAGGTAAGCCCGCTGCTTAAACAACTACTCAATGCAAATCAATTTCCAATGCAGGAGATAGTGGCTGTACCTTTATTACTTTGGTGGTATCTGGTGAATTAAAAATTTTAAGCATTTAATTTAACTTGTAAAACTTGTTTGGTATTTTTTTTTAAAAATTAAATGTAAAATATGATTAAATTATTTGATAAATTTAAATTTAAAAGTAAAATAATGAAAGGATAAAATTAAAAGAAATAAAATTGAAAATTGAAAAAAAAAAATTTACGACTTTTTATCTATTCATCGTTTTTTCACACCTTTTCATCTGAAAAGATGTACGATTTTATTTTTAAAAATTAAATTACTGAAGATATTAATTTCTAGTTCATTTAAATTTTTTAATGGATTATCAAATAAAGCCTTAATTTGAATTTGACACGATTTTTTACTTGAACAACTTGAATTTTATATGTCAATAGATGGCATCTTTAAAAGTTAAAAAGCATCAGTTCTTTCTAAAACGTGAAAACCAAAGTAATTTACAATTTTACTTGATTATACTAATATTTTAAAATTTTTCAATGGTAATTTAATATTGTTGGCAATGTAATTAAGTTCAAGATTTATCATATACCGTTTAATCATACACAGTTGTCTTGAGTAATTTTTTTATTTATATTCTTATTATATGTTGATATACTGTATCAACGGAAGTGAAGAATAAGAAGAATAATAAAGAAGTGGAGAAGAATAAGATAATCCAGTGACTTATCTGGAATCCTCTAAGTGGAGTGTTTTGGTTTACTTGAATTACGAGATTACTTTAAATCTTATATTTTAATCTGATTCGAAAATTCATGATTCAAGTAATCCCAAACACTCTACTTAAAAAGACTTCCAGACAAATCATAGAATTACTTTTTTTTCCTCTACTTCTTCACTATCTTTCTCCTCCGCTTCCGTTGGTCATAAAGTCCCAAAAAGAAATCAAATCAATTTAAAAATATCAACAAGCATTTGAAGCCATGTGCAGTAAAACCTTCAAAATATCCCAGCCAAATCGAATTTTTTAGATTTTCAAAGAAAATAGTGGAGGAGGAGAATAGAGTTATAAGTATTGTAATGATGATTGTATATAATACATACACACTAAATGATGAAATGAAACGAGTGATTAAACCCCATAAACTGTAGAAGAGGTGGGGGTTTCTGTTGAAGCACATTCTCCACGAAGATGATCACTATTTATATATAATAAGATAGGTAACTAAAATATACATGGTTGAGGATCATAACATATGATTTGGCCCCTTTGGTTTCTCATATCTTGTACCCTAAAGTTGGATCAATTTTCTTTTAACACACCCACTCAACCCCAAATTTAATCCATCCCAACCCTACACTTGGTCATTAATGGCCAACCACATGATCTTTATTGCTTCTCAACAGGGAACCCAAAGAGATAGCTACATTTACATTTTTTTTAGTCAACCCCAGCATCATCATCTACCTGTGTTACGTGTTTATGATCATTGACAAGAAACTCATGTATAGTTCAAATTGTTTGTCCACGATCTAGGTGGACTTTACCAGTCAAATGCGTGCAGATCTCATAGTAAGGATTAGTCAGTAGAACTCGCAAGGGTAGTTCATGGTCCTAGATCGCATATAATAATGAGAGAAGTAGGTTGATCATGTGGGGACTATGAAATATAACAAGTAGACCACACATGTCCAGCATGCATGAAACCTATCAAAAACATCAATTCCTCATCAACTTCGTGAACAATAATCATGTCTATAAATATCCAATAATCCCCTTCAATAAGACATAACGAAAAAATACTCATCAACCTGAATTGAAAAAAAAGATGATTCACTACTTAATTAATTATTAATGTTTCATTTGCATGGAAAACAATTAGAATTTGGTTTAATTAATTGAATCACATTTTTTGCTTTTGTTAGACAATAATGATTATGATGAAGAAATAATTGGAAAGGAGGTAACGATGTGACTTGAAACGACGTCGTAAAGGAGTCAAAAAAGCCTGCAAACCAAAGCAAAATATAAAAACCCTAGCTTACCTCATGGTACTGGTTTAAGCTTTGAAGGAGGATAAAGATGAATCGCAGCAGCAGTAATTGTAGAACCATATGGATCACAGGTGAAATTGTAAAACCTGGGTTGGTTTGCTTTCTTTTCAAGAACCTTTAAACATTATCAAGTACTTGGATCATATAATGCATTGATTACAATAAAATATTGACGAAAAGGCAACTGGACCATTGGGAAAGACTCCATAGCCATGGCTGTAACCTAGAAAGATAACACATATAGCTATATGATACAAGATTCTGCAGAAAAAGATGCTAAATTAAACCCCATCTGAGAATTTTTTTCAAGTGAGATGAGAAAATATATATTACAATAAGAAAATCCAAGATCAACCATTTTTTGTTCTCTTTCTTTTGGTGTATGATCATCATCATTAGCTTTTAACTTCTGCAGAAGATTCCAAGCAAATACCTGCAGCTTCCATTAAAAAGGAAAAGCTTAATTAAAGAAACTCACCAAAATTAGCAGAAGGGGTGTACCAAAGCTGCCTCATTCTTGAAGTATATAGCAGGAAGAACCCATGAAACTCAGGATAGATAGCGCCATATATAGGTTTTTATTTGAAAAGAAAATACCTTGGAGATGGCGCTATCCCTCCTGAGCTTTACAGGTTATCCCATACTTGAAAGGAAAAGAAATCCCCTGCAACCTCCATGACTCACAGCTCGCATGGTGTGAAGAAGAAAAGAAGTGGGTTTGGCAGTATTTATAGGAGGGTCAGGGACGTGGGGCATGACTCACATTCTATTGGAGCATGAAATTTAATAATCTTTATTAAGACCAAGTAAAAATGAAGGGGGTGGTGTGTGTGGTGGAGGGACGGTTTTCAAAAAAAAAATTCGAAATGTTATCTCTTCCCTAAGTTAATATTAAATCAACAATTTATCTTGAATTTTAAAATTTTTATTTAAATTTAATCTTTTTCGAAATAAAAATATTAAAATTTAAAATAAAATTATTTATATCACGTTAAATTATTATTTATATAATATTTTTTATTTTCTTTAAACACTTTTGAGTTAGGTGCCATTTGATAAGTGCATGAATTTAGTTTAATTATTAATTTTACTTAGCTGATACGCTTGCCGACTACGTTATGCGTATGCATTACAGCATTATCCAGTAGGTTGTCGACTACATCAACCAATGACTAATTAAATTAAATTTAATACGATTTTCTACCACCTTCACTAGGGGGCAAACCCTAATTTTTTATGGAGGAATGTTACCATAGGGAAACCCTCACGCCTTTCCCCCTACGGACTCTTCAACTTTTTATTGGAATTTGGATTTTTCAAAATATCAAAACCATATTATATATTTGACGAGGCGTTGAAACTTTGGAAATTTAGAATTTTTATGTTCATTTTTTTTAATTTAAGTTTATGTACAGGTAAAATTGTTTAAAATACGATTTATTTTCTTATTAAATCAATTGAAATTTAATTTTTTATATATAAAAAGTGTGAAAATGATAATAAAAAAAAGAGTTATTTATTACTTAATAGAGAATAATTTCAATTAATTCAATTTTATTTTATTTTATTTATTTTAACATTATATTTCTTATAAAGCCTTTATGTCTAAAATGTGATCTTATTTAGAATAAGCTGAAATGCTTAAAAATTAAATATAAAATATAAAAAATTATAATTTAAATTTTATATTGATCAAACAATTTAATTAGATTTTGAACTTAAATAATATATATCAAATAGTTTTTATAATTTAAATTCAACACTTTAATTTTTAAGGTAAACTACACTGTTAGTCATTAAACTATGAATAAGTTTTTGTTTTGGTCATTTAACTAAAAAAATTATAATTTGGTCATTGAACTATTCAAAAGTTTTTATTTAAGTTATTTGGTTATTAAAATTGATATTATATGGCTTTCTCTGTTCGCACTGTATGCACCAATTGAAAGATCTTTTTTCCGTCTCTTTTATAGTTCAATTTTTTATCAAACAACTTTAAATGTCACGAATTGTGAGCCAAATTCAAACAAATTTTTTTATTTGATCTTTGACACTATCTGTCAAATTGACTTGGATCTAAGGAATGTTCTTCTACTCGTCGATGGGTACTGATTCACCATACCGATAGTCGAATCGTCGCTTTGAGTTTTGGTGAAACTTTTCTATAAAAAAAAAAAAACCTTAATAACCAAGTGACTTAAATAAAATTTTTTGAATAGATCAGTGATAAATAAAAAATTTCAAATAGTTCAATAATCAAATTGTAACTTATTAATTAAGTGACCAAAACAAAAATCTACTATAGTGACCACCAATATAACTAATTTAACTGAAAATCGATGGTTTGACCAGTTTAATTACTTGTCCGGTATTTAAAATTCTTGACTAAATGAGGCAATTTCAATTTGACCCTTTTAAATAATAAATATTTAATACAAACCTTTTTAACCAGTTGATTAATTACAAATTTTCTGTTCTTTTTTGTCCTTCCAACAAAAATAATCCCAATAGCAGTCGGCAATTTTGAACCACCGTCCCATCCTTCATTTTCAAAATAGATTTTTTCTTTTTCTAGTTTAGCGTAAAGAGAAAGAAAATTCAAATTTCATGTTGAAATTCTTTTAATTATATGCCGACGATGTGATTAATTTATATTTTAATCTAATCCAATAATATTTTATTATAATTGTTTATATTATTATTTAAGTCCTGATTGAAATGATGTCACGAATTAATTGACTATCAACTCGATCAAAAAAATTATTTCAATGTCCTTTCGTATTTAAAATAAATTATGTTGTTAGATGACACTTTAATTTTTTTCTTTAGAAAAATCAAAAAAGTATTGCACATGATGTCATAAAGAGATCTAAAACCGTGCTAATTACATTGATAAAATCATAAATTTATCACTTAATCAAAATTTTTTTAAAATATTTTTATATATTTTAATGTTCATATTTTATTACCTTCATCATTCGTATCTATACTATTATTTAAGTCTATGATTAAATTGGTATCATGAGTTAACCGAACACCAACTCGACTGAAAATTTTACTTTGATCTATTTTTATATTAATGTCCTTTCGTATTTAAAATAAGTTACATTATATATTTTATTTTATGTTATGTTATTTTTAAACATATCAGTATTTTTTTGGTGAGTTATAAAAGGATGGTAAAACTCTAACAACAACGCGACTCGAACTCAGATCAGACTTGGGACGGTAAACATCCTGATCAACAAACCAACACACGAGGTTCACACATTTGTTTTTAAATATATGATTTTCACAGACATACACGTATGATAAAATTTTTAATTTATTGAAAAAACACATGTTTTATAATTAACATTTAAACCAGTTGTCAAGAATGTCCCCAAATATGAAACATTTCTTTTATGGTCCATGATAAAGTGCATTTGAATTTAAGCTAATCAATCCAGAAATTGCACAAAGTAAGGATCTGGTATGAAACCACATGATGCACTAAAAAAAGCAACAAACAGCTTTGATAATTTTATTAATTCCATATTCATTTTCCTTACCTTTAAGTTGTATATTTTAATCCCAAACAAGTTTTTACTTTAATAATTGTTGACTTCAAGAGCAAAATCAAATTTCCATGTTTCTCCTTTGTTTACAGTATTACAAGCATACTGAAGTGTAAATAACGTATCGGTTTAATGGTAAAGTTACGAGGAGGTTTTAAAATTTTTTATTCAATGAAGGTGTAATTTTTTTTTAAAAGTCGAAATTAAATTATAATTTTTATTATAGTGAAAATACAATTTCATCGTAATATTCTATATATTTATAATTTTTAAAAGATTAAATTAAATTTTTTATATTTATAGGGAGAACCAAAATGTAATTTTACTTTTATTAATTTAAAATTTTAAAAAATTTAAAAGACCTAAATTGAAAATTTTCTATTTTAGGGAGATCAAATCCTGCTAGCCCTCTTTAGTTTTTGCCCGTGAGTACAAGTCTCACCGTATGTAAATTCATGGATTCTTCTTTAGATTTATTCTAATTATAATTAGTTAAATTGAGTTGAATTAGTTATTCAATTATGTACTTATAAATACGGGTTCAAATTAAAATGATTATTTAATTGATTGCTTGTAACGGTTGATTCTAACTGTTTTTTGTTTATAAAAAAAATGCTAAATTTTATCAAACCTGTTAAAAATTATTCATATAAGAGTCAAAAATTTTGAAATAATCAAATAAAAGCTAAACTCTAAGTCAATTAAATTAAAGAATTTATAAACCAATTTAACCATCGATTTCCAATCTCGACTTTTAATATTTTATTAGTTTCAAGCAATTTGTTGAAAAATCGATTCAATCTTTTTATCTGAACCATATACCGACTCTAATTCAATTCTAACAACATTGGTGAAAAGCTCTTATTGAAAACTTTCAAATAGATTTAACCTTCATTAGATTATTTTAAAAATATTAAAATATGCTATAAGGCTTTGCACTTTTCAAAATTTTTAAATTTAATCTTTGTATTTTTATTTAGGAATTTAATTCTTTTACTTTTTCATATTTCAAAATTTAGGTTTAACTGCTAACATTATTATTATTATTTTGTTAAATTCATGTTTATTACATTGTTTTTTAATTAAAAGGCTACCAAATGAATATTTTTCATTCCAAAATGTCAAACAAACAACTTTAGCCAAAAAAAATTAACAGTTGAACCTGAATTTTGAAATTTAAAAAATAAAAAAATTAAATTTCAAAAATAAAAATACAATCACTAAATTTTGAAAAATACAAAAACTTTCAACATATTTTACATTTTTAAAAATTTAACCCAATCCAATCATAAAAAAATTGTCTTTTTTAATCTTTATAGAAATTAATAAGGATAAATTACACTACCCGTAATTTTAAATAAGATCATTCCTATTTTGATTACGCCAACTTTATTTTTTATTAATTTAGTCACCCAAAAAAGAAATTGATTAAACTGATCATTTCACCATTAAATGGTAACGAGAAATTAACAGTACTTTTGTACAAAAAAAAATTAAGTGGTGGTTTACCCTGATTTTAGAGAGTAACGTAGAAATACGCTGATAATATTCTGTTACTGATTAACCGCGAAGTCATCAATTTGATAATTTCTATTTTGAGGTGACCAAAATAACAAAAAGTTTGAGGTGACTAAAATAAAAATGATCTATATTGGAAAGGACTAATAAGAACAATTATCCAAAAAAGAAAGTGGTAAAGGAACGGAAATTGAGGCCATGGGGCCATGGGGGGGGTCTGACCCAGAGTCAGAGGAAGGGGATACCTCGGCACTTGCACCCTGTTGACAGAATCAGTCCTCCTACTCTCTTCTTTCTCTCTTTTAACACTAGATTTGCATAGAGCTCAGACTTTCAGTCTGTGTAGACCCCCTACTCATTTAATGCCCCCTCTGTTAATTTTCTCTTTTTCTTTTCTGTGCAGATGAAGTGACAGAGTCTCCGGTCCCTCAGGTTCAGCTCCCACCGCTCTGCAATTTCGAGGTAAAGCCATTGGACTTTGCCCCCCCCCCCCCCCCCCCCCCCCGCCATTGCCTTTGTGGACTACTCCATTAATACCTCATTAATTCCACTTCTCTCCCTCACTTATCTACTGTTTATTATTCTATTTTTTAAAAAAAGGGGAAAATTCTTTTATTAAAATCAGGGTTATTTTTCAAATGGTGTAATGACGAATTTAGTCACTAATGTTTATATAGCTTATCAAAATGATCCTAATTGTATCTTTGAGCTTTTTTTTTGGCCATCAACCTTTGTTCTTTTTCATTTTACTTTTTCTAATAGATTTAATAAAATAATTAAATAATATATTAAATTAAAAAATGACTCTTAATTTAAATAAAATAAGCGTAATTATCTAAAAAAATTAACTCAATAGACAAACTTTTTAGTAAAAATAGTATGAAAGAAAAGAAAGATTGAAACATTCAATTTATTCATTAAATATGTTAGAAAAAATGAAAAAAAAATCAAAGGTTGATGGTTAAAAAAACCGAAAGATATAATTAGGACTATTTTGATAAAATATACAAATATTAGTGATCAAATTTATGATTAAGCATTTTCAAATTTCAGGCCATTTTCTGGTCAAAGCTTCTTCTCCTTTTAATTTATTCCTTTGCTTAGACTTGTGTTCTCCTCCTTCCTTCCTTCCTCCCTCAGTCTGAATCTGACGAAAAGGAGAAATCTATCTTTCATCTGGGTCCCTTTTATTTAAAAAAAAAAAAAAAAACTCTCCAGTTAAATTCAAAATCAAATTAGTCAAATTTTTTTAGATCAATCTAAAATTTTAAATTAAATTTATTTTTAATTTTACAAAATTTTAAGGTTATTATCTTATACAAGTGAGGTAAAAAAAAACCTTTACAAAAGGGTTTTAAAGTTCAGAGTTTAATAAAATAAAAATAATTATTTGATACACCGATAATCAAATTTTTGAACTTCACAAATAAGTTAAAATTTTGGTATGTACTTTTATTAAAAAATTTAGGATAAACCATATCATTAGTCACTAAATTATGAATAAGTTTTTGTTTTTGTCATTTAACAAAAAAATTTACAAATTAGTCATTGAAATATTCAAAACTTTTCATTTAAGTCATTAAATTATTCAAAAGTTTTTATTTAAGTCATTGGATTGTTAAGTTCTTTTGTTTTTAAATTCCGTTAGTGAGTTCCAAGCGGTGATTTAACAAAAGGTACAATGGATTAATACCTATCGACGAGTAGAATAATATACCTTAATCCAAATCGATCTAACGATTAGTGTTGGAAATTGAGAAAAAATTATTTGAATTTTGGTTTATAGGTTCACGACATCCAAAATTGTTTCATGAAAAAAAAATGAACTATAGAAAAGAATAAAAAAAAACTTTTGATTGGTGCAGAAAGTGCGAACAAAGAAAGTTATATAACATCAATTCTAATAGTTTAATGACTTAAATGAAAATTTTTGAATAATTTAATAATCAATTGTAACTTTTTTTTTAATTAAATGACTCAAAATGAAAATTTATCTATAATTTAATGATTAACGATATAGTTTACAAGATTTTAAAATAATAAAATAATACATGTGGTAAATTTTTATCTCCCTTATGAAAAATTTATTTCAATATCAAATAATTACCCATAAATTAATTAAAAATACTTAACATTATTTCATCTTAAATCTATATTTTTTACGGTGCTAACAATTTTTAAAAATTCACATAATCATTTTAGCTAGAATAAAGTATTTAAATTAACTAACGACGTTATAAAAGTCGAGATACCAAATTATGTCAACAATTAAAACATATAAATTAAATCTTTAATTTGGGCGAAATATATAGAGATCAAATTGAAATTTAACTGTTCTTATAATCTAAAAAGTAGATGAATTTTTAAGATTTAATCCATATGATTTGTTTGACCCTTTAACTTTACAAAAAAAATCATTTTAGTCTCCATTTAACGCCTGTTAATTTTGCTAACGTAGCATACATGTGGACTTCAACATGGATAACACATCAGCAACGTTAACATATGTTAACTTTTTCATGTATTTTGGAGCGATTTAACAATTAATACAAGTTCAATGGTTAAAATAAATGAAAAATTAAATAGAAAGCTAAAATGATTTTTTTTGTAAAGTTAAATGACTAAAAAAATCATTATACCAAAAAGAATTGACTTTAACATATTTTTAAATTTATTTAAATATATATTTTGGATTAATATTTGGTACACTAATTGTGTATTCTTTTTTATTTCATAAACAGTCGCAAAAAATCATTTATTTTTTTATATATTTATTTTTATAATATTTTAATGTACTCTTATAAAATGTTTGTTAACCCCTAATTTTACTTGCGAAATAAAAAAATAGATTGATAGTGTATAAAATATTATTTCATATATTATTGGTATAATATTTAAATATATTATAATTTAATAATTATTTTATATTTTATAATGGAGTAGCTAGGTACGGGTGCAGGGTATGAGAAGAGCAAAGCCCAATGGGCAAGTTAAAAGTGGGCCCAGTCATAAGCCGTCAAATTATCCAGGTTTAATTTAAAATAAACCTGAATTTGATTCCATAATAATTTAATTGAATTTTGAATTTTATGGAACCCAATTCAAATATTATAATACTCAAATCTATAATTTTAATTAAAATTTTTGCTTAAATATCATATAAATTTAATAAACAAATTTAATCAAATTCAAACACGAACTTAAAAATCGATATTTGATAAGCTCAAATTTAAAAATATCAAATCTCAGGAAATGAGACGATACTCACCGCCACTAAATCCAACCGTTGAGTTTTCCGGCAACGGAGTGGAATGAAGGTTATTGGAGGAGCCATTTAATTGTGTCACGTAACATCAGGTCAAATTCATGGTCAACACATGTACACGTAGAGGCCAGGTTTCACTCCCTCCTCAATGAAAGCCCTGCCCGCTCCTTACATTGCCATTTAATTTTATTTTATTTATTTTATATCCGAAATACTATATTATATTATTGTGAATCCACCATCCATAACTATAATAAAAATGTCGTGCATGTGCAATGATAAAAAGATGACGTCACATTCAAATTTAAATATTAAAAATTCGAATTTCGAGTATTAATACAACGATTAAGATGTTTATCGTTTCAAATATGATTTGAATTTGAATCGTATTAATCATATTACTGTTAATTTTTTTTATAATCCACCAAAAAATATATATTGAAAAATTCCTTTTACCCAAAAACAAGAATCTCTAATGTTAAATTTTTCAATACAACAAACGCTTTAATTTCTAATAACTAGTTGAAGTATTTTTTTTCTCGAAATATTTTAGTCATCGATTAATTATAAACTAAAATGATCACAATTTGTAAGTTTTAGTCACACGATTTGTTTGTAGCAAAAAAAAAAAGAAAATTTATCTTCAAATTATATCAATTTATTCTCATTTAATGATTTCAACTTTTCAAACTCGTCAATTTTTTGTTTTTTAATAATGAAAAAAACAACCAACTTTCTTTAAATCAAATAAATATTACATGCGATGCACCAATTTTATCTTCTAACAATAATTTTCTAACAGAAAAACTAGGGAATTAAAAAATAGTAAGTTCAACATTATCAATTGAGCCTGATTTAGCAAACCAATTTGTTACCGTATTACCCTCCCTTGGAACAAATTGGAACTTAACTTCTCATAATTATCTTTTGACCTCAATAATTCGTTGTATAAGTGTCATCGAAAGAGTTTTCACATAATTTTTCAATATTATCTCAATAACATCTAAACAGTCACTTTCAACAATAATCTTACTATAGTTCTTTAATTTAGTCACATCGAACCCTATTAAAATAGCCCATAACTCAAACTTAAGAGCGGAGTCCCTTCCGGTATATTTCTTGGAGCCTTCGAATCAATTCCCCACGGAGTCCCGCACCAGTCCACCAACCATCAAACAATGTCCATTCACATTAAAGAAGACTTTTTTTATAAAATTAACCCTAAAAAAAAATTAATTATATAAATAACTCATTTTTTATTAAATACGTAAATTATATAAAATCTATAATGAAAGTTGGTGGAGCCAAATAGTATGACGCCACCAACATGTCACGTCAGCAATTTAAATAAAAAATTAATTTTTTGATGGAGCGATGTAAATTGGCGTCACCTGTATAAATATTATGAAAATATTGAAATTTTTAAAAAATAAAAGGACTTTTAAAAAAAAAATTCTTTTTTAGGTGGAGCTATTCTAAATGGGGCCACCAATTCCCAATGTTGTATTTTTTTACTTTTTGTTTATTATTTTTTTAAAAAAATTTAAATTTTTTTTTGGTAGAGCCATTTTTTTACATTATTTATTATATAATATTTAAATATATAATTTAATTTAAATGTATATTTTTATTTTAACTAATATATTCTATTGTTATTTAATTTTAAAACTTATTTTTATTTAAATTTTTTTCTGTAAAATAAGTTTTAAAAAATTAAAATATACTTTACAATTTTAAAATTAAAATATGTAAAATACATTTTAAAATTAATAAAAAAATTTATAATAGGTTATCCACACGTTTCTATTTGAAAATATTTGAAAAAAATGAAAATTAATATTTTTATTAATGCTTCATACATTAATTTTATTTTTAAAAATTAAAATAGAATATATTAATTAAAATGAAAATATAAATATAAATATTATATAATAAATAATATTAAAATCAATGGGATGATACCATTTAGAATAGCTTCACAAAAAAAATTTAAATTTTTAAAAAATAAATAATAAACAAAAAAAAGTACAACATTGGGAATTAGTGGACTCATTTAGAATATATCCATCTAAAAAAAGGAAATTTTTTAAAAGTCCTTTCATTTTTTTTAGAAATTTTAATATTTTCATGATATTTATACATGTGACGTCATTTTACATAGCTCCACCAAAAAATTGATTTTTTTTATCTGAGTTGCTGACGTGGCATATTGATGGTACCATATTATTTGGTTTTACCAATTTTCACTGTAGATTTTAGATTATTTACGTATTTAATAAAAAAATAAGTTATTTATGTAATTAATTAATTTTTTTAAGTTAGTTTTATAAAAAAACTGATTAAAGACCCATCAATATTAACCTTATCCCGTCCAATACTGCGACAGATGCTCACCTTGATTAACTCACCAACTTTTATACCAATCACATATGCTATACTCTTCAAATTTACTAATCATGAGACTTTGGGTAATTTATCCAAGTAATTTAAATATTTTCATTATTTACGAAAATGATTCAAGTTCAAAAATATACATCAAAATGACCTAAAATGATCAGTAAAAAATTAATATTGGCCATCTAATAGCCGACACCACTTACCTAAAGATTGGTGTCAGACATAAAAATTTATGTTTTTTGATGTTGAGCATGCAATGGCCGACACCTATGTATTTTTTTTAATACGGTGTTTTATTGATATACGAAAATAGAATAATTTGAAAAAAAAAAAATTTGGGTGTTGGCCATGCAATGGCCGACACCCCTTTTTAATTTGATAAAAAAAATCAAATTTTTAGATGTTGGCCATGTAATGGCCGACACCCCTTTTTTATCAGATAAAAAATACAATTTTTTTGTGTTGGCCATACAATGGTCTACACTCTTATTTATCTAATAAAAAAAAAAATCAAATTTTTGGGTGTTGGCCATGAAATGGCTGACATCCCTATTTATCTGATAAAAAAAATCAAATTTTTGGGTGTTGGTCATACAATGGCCGACACCCTCTTTTCCCAGATAAAAAAATTTCAAATTCTTTTAGTGTTGATCATGCAATGGCTGACACCATTTTTTTTCAGATAAAAAAATTTCAAATTTTTTTTGGTATTGATCATGCAATGGTCGACGCTCCCTTTTATCAGATAAAAAAATTTCAAATTTTTTTATTGTTAGCCATGCAATGGTCTCTTTTTTCAGCTAAAAAAATTCAATTTTTTTTTGGTGTTGGCCATGCAATGGTCCACATCCCCTTTTCTCAGATAAAAAAATTTCAAAATTTTTTTGTGTTGAAATTTTTTTATCAGATAATAGGGGTGTCGGCCATTTTTTTTTCAAATTCTCGTATTTTCGTATATCAATAAAATATCGTATTAAAAAAAATACATAGGTGTCGGCCATTTGCATGGCCTACACCAAAAAATATAAATTTTTATGTTTGACACCAATCATTGGGCAGATGGTGTCGGCCATTAGATGGACAATATCAATTTTTACTGTTTATTTAAGGTCATTTTAATGTATATTTTTAAACTTAGGTCATTTTCGTAAATAATCAAATTTTTTAGGTCATTTAGGTAAAGTACCCTGAGGCTTCTTTATGTCAAACCTATGATTACACTTAAAAGAAAACCATTAAGAGAAGAGGGTTCACTTCAAGCTATTTATTTTTGTGTTTTGGGGTAGGATGAACAAATGTAAGAAAGATACGGCAAAAGCTGGTAGGGGACTCAGATTGAATGTCAAGCTCTTGCCTTTCAAACGTACGGCAAACATTTCGAAAGCTAATGACATATATAAATAATGTGTTGCAGTACATCTCTTTTTGGGCCTTGACATGACAGCTTTACAGCCTCATTCAATTGCTTTCAGTACAATTACTCTTAACCTTTTTTTCAACTTTATGTCATTGTTAATTGAGCCTGTACCTGTGGCTTTCTTCTCTTCTTTAAGAAAAAAATTATTGTACATAAGATAGAAGATAGAAGATAGATTCTTGTGGTGGTTAGTGTCAGCCTCACTTTTTATGGAATATTGAGGAACTTGACATCCATATGTGACATTCTTCTCTAGGCTTCTAACTCTTTGGTAACTTTCAAGAAAAAGAAAACACACACACACACTAGCTTTCCAACTCTTGTTTTTAGTAACGAATTTGGATTTGGTTAAGTTAAAATTTTTAAATATAATTTTATTTGAGCAGGATTGAGTCGATGATTATTGGCATTACAAGTTGAATGTATCTCTGTTGAGATGAGGAAGGCACTGTTGGGATGGAACAAATGACTTTCTAAGGAGATACGAGGTTTAGAATTCTATTTTTTATGGACATCAGAGTCTTAAAAGTATATCAAATTTCTTGTTTTAATGGACATTTAATTTATAATAAATATTCATAACATTCTTCCTTTCTTTAGATGTCTATTGATAGATAATGTTCCTTGTTATACTCGTACACTTTGAGAAGACTGCTTAAGCTTCCACTTCCCGTGACCAAACCCAAGAACCACTTTTCAATGTAAACCTCTTAGCATAATTCCTGAAGGAAACTCCTCCCAAGAGAAATCCTCGGATCTCAAATTGTACAAGGATCCCATGTAACTGCCATTTATGACATCAATTGTTGCATCCTATTCGAAATTATTAACAGTTTATCCATTGCCACCTTGATCAACCTATTTATCCACCCCTGGTCACTTATAGCATAGTGACACATGATATCTCGGAATCTTTAACTCGGGATATATAAATCATTACCCTCGCATGGCTAAGAGATTCTCTCTCTCTTTCTCTTTTTGGGCTCTCTTCTTTGTCCCTTACCATCTCACATACTATATTTTCTGAGCTCACCACCGAAAACGACTCTCTTCATTCTCACATTTTTTAAATTAATTTTACATTTTTAACTTTTTACAGAACTATAATTAATTATTATTGTGATTTTATAATTGTTTAGATAATTCACAATTTCAGAGTAATTCGACTACTATTATACAAATTAATATGAATATATTAGAAGTGGATAAGTAAAAAAAATTATATTTATAATATAATATAAATCATATGTTGTCTTGTTTGCAAATTCAATTCATTTAAAAGGAAAAGAACGAGTTTTTTAATCATCAACAAAGTTTGCAAAAGCTCCACAAGTAACGTAATACATGTTGAGATAACAATTAACCAACATGTTGAAAATCAAGTCCTTTTACTAAGAATTTCACTCTCACCTATAAAAAATAAAGAATATCCTTTTTCCGTTCAAGCAAAAATAATTTTCAATACGTCTTTGTTTTGCTATGCCTATTAACAAAGCACAAGGCCAAACAATACCGACAGTAGAAGTGTATTCGCCACAACATGTTTTTTTTTCATGAACAACTATATGTTACATATTTCAAATATTATTATTATTATTACTACTACTTTGTGCATCTATAATATAACTAATTCATTGATATCCATTCTGCGGTGATCAAAACAATGATGATTGAAAAGTGAAATTACGATTCTACAATAAATTGTTTTAAGCATTGTTCACAAATAACATCTTATAATGTTGTAGTGTTACTTACAAAATATTATTCATTTTAAATATTATTTATATTAAATATATTATATACAATTTTTTCTTATTTTAATAAATAATTGTGGATGCAACACAAGTGACAAGAAAAATTAAGGGTGGGTTTGGATGGACGGTATGTTTAAAATTAAGTTCTAGATTTTTTTTTTGTTGGATACAGGTTGATTACAATATTTTTTAATTACAATGTTACTCAATAAGTAGTTTTTTTTTTTGTTTCAAAATGTCATAATAATAAATTTAATAAAAAATAATAATATTAATAATGTGACTTAATTTTTGAAATCTGAAAAATTGAGAAATTAAATTCTTAAAACTTCAAGTAAAAAAATTACCGATCCAATTATGAAATTGATTTGGGTGGGAGGCAGTGGCATGTGGTTTCTATCTACAAGGAGAAAAACCTAAATGATTTTTTTCTCTGTCTCTTCAACTTTCACGGTGGAAAATGGAATTTTGATGAATGGTGATGAAGTGATGGGCAAGTTGAACAGGCATGGGCGCAATCATGGAAGGGCTTGTCAAAAAGCTTTCCCGATGGGTGCAAATTAGGTTGGCTGAATTTTCAACACATCCACATGGGTGTCTACATTACAGCCCAATAATGGCATAAATGGGCAAGTATT
Source organism: Kokia cookei (assembly GCA_039519145.1). Lineage (NCBI taxonomy): Eukaryota > Viridiplantae > Streptophyta > Magnoliopsida > Malvales > Malvaceae > Kokia > Kokia cookei. The sequence goes on along the minus strand of CM076900.1, from coordinate 34,937,889 downwards.
TGTATTCAATGTTTAGAATGTTCAAAGGGCTGCTTGGTACATGACCATTGATTACCTATTCGATTATGCTAATTTATTGCTTTAATTAATTTGGATGAACGATTCGTTTATTTGTAATTACTATATAAACAACGATAACAGTATAATTAAATACTGTAACGTAAAATAAAAAATAAATTAAGCATATCGTATCATATCGCTCATCCAAACCCATCTTAATCGTCGTTGATTTCCCAATTTCCTTCCTAATAATTCCCTTGCTAACAATCAAGCAAACTCGACATCTAAAACATGAGTCCATTTTGAAGTTATTTGTTAAAATTTATTAATAGATATGTCTACTCTGGTAGTAATTTTGTTGGAATGTAGGCAGTGGCAGATGGGCGGTTTCTTCGGTTTTCAAGCCAATCTCCAACGTCTACCTTCGTTTTCTCCGCCAACATTAACTCACAGCGTATTTATTTAACTTTGAAAAATTATCAAAACATTTGGCATGCACAGTCTCCGCCTTGCTTCTTCCGCTAATTCCCACTCTCTCTTCACAATGTCCGCCGCCTCCGCTTCCCTCGCTCTCCCTTCTCCCCTTTCTTCGTTTCGCTCCAATGGACGTCTTCCTTCTAGATGCTTCCTCCGCCTCAACAACCCCTCAAGATCTAGGGTTTTCATGAGTGTCTCCGTTGGATCCCAAACTGTCGTCGATGATACCTTGTTCGCTGATTACAAGCCCACCTCCGTCTTCCTCTTTCCCGGTCAGGTTAGTTCCTTATTCCATCAATTTTGGACTGTTCAAGCTCTGCTAAGCTAAATTTAGTCATTCCCATGTTAAAGGCTTTTACTTTTCATTTTTTTTTGGATTTTACCTGGATGAATCTGTTTCGTTGCCTTCTTATTAGTTCCAATGTACACCATGAAAATTTCAGGGCGCTCAAACAGTTGGAATGGGAAAAGAAGCTCAGGCTGTGCCTGCTGCTGCAGAATTGTATAAGAAGGCAAATAATATATTAGGGTACACAGAAATTTAGTGGTCAATTTATGGTTTTCGTCCTTGTACTATACTCAAATTTGGAGATTTAGTCCCTATATTTTAACTTGGAATAATTTGGTTCTCTTACTATTACTAATGTCATGCTCCAGTCCAAATCACTAAAATCTATTGATTGTTGTGAAATTGAAAAAATGAATCAAATTATGAGGTTGAGATTGATTTTTCTTTTTTAAATGATAAATTTGTAGAAAATAACTATTCTGATAACTATAATTTTACAAATTTCGATTTTCAAGTTTCAATTCTTTTTTAAATCTCAAATAGTCCGACTAATGTTATATTTAAGGGAATTAGTGATTTGGGCTAAAGCAAAATTTAATCTTTAATTTGCTATCCCCTTATTTTAAAATCGTCTTTATAGTTTAACCATGTTCCATCTGCATGCAGTTTTGATCTGCTAGATATTTGCATCAATGGTCCCAAGGAAAAGTTAGATTCAACGGTCATAAGCCAGGTACCTTGCATTCTCATTTGGTTGCCATCCGCCCTTATAAATGTTCTGTTGCCAATGTTGTATTACTATGATTTATTCTGTCAAGAGAGAGCAATAAATTAGTGTTATCTTCATATTTTCAGCCTGCTATTTATGTCACAAGTCTAGCTGCTGTGGAGCTGCTTCGTGCCCGCGATGGAGGCCCGCAGATTATTGATTCTGTTGATGTCACGTGTGGTCTCAGCTTGGGTGAATATACTGCACTAGCTTTTGCTGGGGCTTTTAGGTGAGTGTTTCGTGTACCAGTTATTGAACTTGATTTTACTTTACAGTCCTTGTTTATGTATACCGTAATGACTAAGTCAATCGTCCAAAGTTATATTTTCATGTTTAAAGCATATAGAAATTACCATCACCTGTCTGCTAATTTTTGAGTTAGTATGTAAAACTAGAAGAAACATATGATTGATGCTCTCTCCCCTGTGAATTTGATTTCATGTATAAAGCTTTGAGGATGGACTCAAGCTTGTCAAACTAAGAGGAGAAGCGATGCAGGTAATGATCTGTTTCTGTTTAATAGTACTTTGTCGTGTGGATGATTTTATGATTCCTGCTGGTAATCATCGTTCTTTCTACTTTTAGGAAGCCGCAGATGCTGCTAAAAGTGCTATGGTCACTATCATAGGACTCGATTCGGAGAAGGTTCAGCAATTGTGTGATGCTGCCAACCAAGAAGTTGATGTAGCTGATAAAGTGCAGATTGCGAATTACTTGTGTCCTGTAAGGATATAAGATTCATTTATGTCTCATTGATCAAATGAACTGTGTCATGCTTGGTATAATGCTAATTAGGAAACCAAATATGCGTTGACTTTGGTACTGAAAATGTGTTTTCTTTGGCAGGGAAATTATGCCGTATCTGGGGGTCTCAAAGGAGTGGAAGCAGTGGAAGCTAAAGCAAAGTCATTCAAGGCTCGGATGACGGTAGTTCTCTTTGTCATTTTCTATCTGAAAATGTGATCCTTCTGCATTTACCTTCATCGATTGTAAATTGATATATTTCCTTTTCGTGCTAATGTGGACATCTAAGCTACAATCTGACTGCTAGTGATAACATAGTTCATCCCTTTTGTAGGTACGTTTAGCTGTTGCTGGTGCTTTTCACACTAGTTTCATGGACCCAGCAGTCTCAAGATTGGAGGCTGCATTGGCAGCAACCGAGATTGGAACTCCAAGAATACCTGTAATATCAAATGTCGATGCTCAGCCTCATGCAGATCCTGAGAATATAAAGAAGATACTAGCACATCAAGTAAGCTTGCTTCATACCCATTTTTTTCTACTCCTCCTTGGTGGTGTGTTTAGGGAGAAAAAAAGGCATAAAACAACAGAATTAAAGCTGAAAATAAGTAGAAAGAAGTTGGAACTCTAGAAATCCGCAGGGTTGTGAAAAACCTATAGTTTCTTTCTATTAAAAACCCAGGCTTTCTTGCAAGAAAAAAAAAACCTGATAAATCTAGCCCTAAATTTAGATCGTAAATATATCTTATAATTTTAGCCGTCCATAACATGGTCCTGCATCACATGGGCTAAGAATAGCTATTTAAGCTTATGGTTGGAATTGCAGGTGACTTCTCCTGTTCAGTGGGAAACCACGGTGAAAACTTTGCTGACCAAAGGGCTGAAAAAGAGTTATGAATTGGGGCCTGGAAAGGTAAAAAATGAAAAAAAAATCTTATAGACTGCTTTAGTACAAGCTTCTTCTTCTCTTTCCCGAGGCATTCATTCTCATTGGTTTGAGTTTTGTTTGGGGGTCATGTATCAGGTCATAGCTGGCATTGTGAAGAGAATGGATAAAAGTGCTGAGATTGAGAACATTGGTGCTTGAGGAGGGTTTTCTATTAGGTGTGGCTACTCCACCATTCATATTGAATGATGTGTTCGTGCAACTTGGAAATTTTGAGGTTTTATGACCGGACATATTGCAAATCTAGCTTGTAATGATGGTGTCGCTTGTCACTTCTGTCAGCATTTTTTCATTAGGAAGAAACAGGCCAAGTAACAGCACTCCCGTGTCAGTCATCGTTTCAATTTTTTTTACATAAAACTACAGTTCCTACACTCTGCCATTCAATTTCCCTTAAAGCCATGGCTTATTCACAGTACAAATATCATTTTTGGATATTATGTTTTTCGAGCAAATCTATCTGACCAACTTAACTTATAGTTGTCTGTTAAGTTGGTTAGAATTTTTAATTATGACTGTTAAGGGTGAATTTGGATGAGCGATGAGTTTATTTGTGGTTAATAGAAAAACAATTGTGGTGATGAAATTATATATCATAACGATATTGTAGCATGAGATAAAAAATAAATTAAAGGTACCGTATTTTCCATCTAAATTCACACAAAAATAGATTAGACGGTATGATTGTTAAAATAGATTGTGTTAAACACTAAATCAAATATTCAAAACCGAATAGATCGACATTTTTGCTTCTTTAAATATCACAAATGAGCTTAGAAATGTCATGAGGTCATTTATTTATTAATTTTTACTTTCTAATGTAATTTACGAGCATAATTGAACAAGACCAAATTTTAGTAGTGAAAAATTTGAGTTCGATCGAAATCAATTTCAGAATTTATGTTTTACTCAAGACTCGATCAAACTACTGAAGGTTAAGCTCAGTTAAATTTATTTATTAGTATTTCTACTTAAATTTGAACTCAAGTTTAAATTAAATATATTTGTATTCAAGCTCAAATTTATTTATACTTGAACTCTTTTTATATAAGAAAGAAGAAATATAATTTTATAATACAAAAATATATTAAAATGAAACATTTGATTAAACATGTAAATTGTGTGAATTGAATATGACTTAATCGATGGCATGAGTTGCTTAGCTCAACTCAATAATTATAAAAAAAGATTTTCTTATTTTTTTTTTTTGTGAAAAGGCAATATAATAATTATATTAAACTATCAAAAATTATCAGATTTTCAGCAAACAACTGCAGACTATCATCCCTGTTAAAAACTAGTAACAACGTGATCAACTTTTATATTCTGTTTTCGAGGGGCATGCATTATTTTTCATTGTACCATTATTGATAATATCTACTAAATACGTTTGAATTAAATGATCTTGAAAAAACTATCTGAATAATCAAAATAACCTCGGAGCTATCCGTTTCAATAATCTTGATTAAAATTGCTTGCAAGCAGCATCTCATTCATTTACACCCTTATTTAAAGATACTTGATGGTAAAATTTTGTAACAATAGATATAGTAATCGTTCTAATTTTTTTTTGTTCAATTACAAGATGAGCCAAAATTCTAAATAACAGTTGGAGTAATTAACACCCTTACGTAATGGACGGAAACAAGGGAAAGAAATGGGGAAATAAATCAATTCAACAGATTTAATAGACGGTTTAATTAGATTTATTCAGACCTAACTTAAGGGTTTAGTAGGTTGAAGTTTGAGACTGATCACGCAATCGATTTTTCAAATTTCTTTTAGAACAGAATCGATCCAACTGAGCAATTGTTCTTTAATGCTGATGTTTTGCCAAAATGACAGATAAAGATCTATAATTTGCCAGAAAATTGTCCAGAATTCGAAAAGAAAAAAAAAAAGCATTGAAATTGACCCAAAATCTAGGAAAGATGGTTTTAAACCGTACTGGAAGGGCGTTGCGGTTGCCTCAACCGCCGAAGCTGATCGATCCACCGGTCCTCGGGAATTTGATTGGCCCAATCAGGAGTCAATCCAGCGAACGCAACCCCACGCATCGCTTCCCTCACTCTCATAGCATTCTCCGCCGTTAACGGCGCGTTTCTCCGGTTCTCCTCTTCCCTAAACGCCCTCCTTATCGCCGTATCAGACGCCTCTCTCCTCTCTTCCTCTTCCTCTTCCTCTTCCTCTTCTTCTTGCTCCATAGCGACGCTGTCTACGTGAAGAGACGAGATCCCGTTCTGCACTCGATTGACGTAACCACTCGTTAGGTTACGATGGTGATGTTCTTCATCTGAATTGACTTGATCATCGAAACTTTCTCGATCCTCAACGTCGTCATCATCATCCACGGCTGAGATAGGCTGGTAGTATTCAGGCGCGTCATCGTGACCGGTATCGGAGTCGCTGCCACCGCCATTATTACTCTCTGCATAAAATTTTTTGCGTCCATGGGCAAGAAACAGTTTTGAAATTGGGGAAATTTACACATTTTTTAAAAATGTAAAAAAAACCCTTAAAATAAAGAATACCTTGAATGAAATCGATAGGAGAGGTGGAGATGGCGTTCATTGTAGGCTGTGAAGCAAATACAGAGAGATCCGAGAATCAGAAAAATAGGTCCTCTGATTAAAAAGGATTTGTCGAATAGATGCAGTAAATATTGGATTTACCAAAAGGAAAGAAAAAAATAAACTGCACCAGCCGGGAATCGAACCCGGGTCTGTACCGTGGCAGGGTACTATTCTACCACTAGACCACTGGTGCTGCTTGTTTAAAATTTGTTTCTAAATATATAAAACATCGTAAAGATGCTGGTCGATTCACCCCATTTAAGATAGGACGAAGAACCGATCGTTTGGCGGTGGATAATGGAGGAAGTCAACTCTCATGGAGATGAAAATGAAGAAGATGCTTGGGGAGCTGCCCCTACTGTTTCCTTGTTCCTTTTTTATCAATAGACCTTGTTCATGATAGCTTAATACCTTTACGCTGTCATAAGGTTCTGGTTTATTTGATCAATGCCCTCCTTGATCAAACTTTACATATGTATGATAGTTGTCTCAAGTGGCACTAGATATGCTAAGCACAAGCATTTAAGCCTTGGTTGATGATTCGATCTTTCACGGTCCTATTTTGCATAATTAATATTTTTAATAGTACTGATATCTTTTTTGTGAACTTACACGACGTATCTATATCAATCAAAATGCTCTTTACGAGAGACAAAATCCATTCGCGTGTGAGGTAATACTTTTCATTAAAGATTCGAAATACAACTCTCCTCAAAAACTTCCAAACCCAAAAATTGAGATTTAAGTTCTTTTAACTTTTAGCGTACGAGGTTGTGAAGTAAAATTATCAAAATAATTTTATTTATTTATAATATATATAAAAGTACGAATTTAAAAAAACTTGTGAGAATACCTTTATTTTTCATCATAGTACTTAAAAAAGTTTATTTAAAATAATTATAATTAAAGTGAAAGTTGACGTAAAAAGGTTTTTACAATTATAATCATTTAAAAAAAAGTCTTTTTTACTTGATATTATTTTTTCAACATATTAATTATTTATTATATACAAATTATTATAGTTAATTTATTGAATATTAAGAAAATAAAAATAATAATTGAATAGTAAATAGGGAAGAGAATGTTAAAAATTGTATTAATGTTTTAAAAATGATTTAAATTTTTTTAATAATATTAAAAAGTTTATTGATGTACAAAATTTTAACCTTTTAATATCGTAATTGAATTGTGAAACAAGTTTTACAATTCAAATAATAAATTAAAAAATAATTAAAATGCTATAAATATTTTATATTAATTTAAATTTTCACCTATCATTATATTAAATTATTTAAATTAATTTATATTTTTAAAAATGCTAAAATAACAAATCACATATGCAAAACCAAAACCAAAACCATCATAATATTTTGATCTTTTGGGTATAAAAATCAAAGCCTTGCATTTCATGAAACCAAAAACAAAAGATAAAAAAAAAATCTCAGATGATAGTTTAACAAAAATAAGTGGCTAGGAAATGACTCCAAACCTTTCTTATCATTCAATTGATTACAATAAATTGCAAAGGATACACCCTTTGGGTGCCACCATTGACAATGCCTGTGAGCAAGTCCTCCTTACCTCTCCACCACTACTCTGTGAACCCGACACCTTTCCGCCATAACTTCCGATGTCGGTCATGCAACTGCGTAATACATTGCCCGTAAATTCATAAGGTATTTCAGGTGACACTGCCACTCTCGGTGCTAGCATTGAGTTCTTGGAAGAACGTTTTAGCGGCCTCGTATGTAGACCAGCAGATAGCAGCGGCAGGTGCGTGGAAAAACATTCGAGGAATCCATCCTCTCATGAGGCCCTTGTATCCGTCTTTTTTCACCATCGTTTTAATCACGTCGCGGAGTTATTCGGGTTCCCACCCGAGAAATACTTCTTGCAAACTTCGTACACGGAGAAATAAACGGCATGGGCCGGACCCGCCCCCGAGACCCATTGCCCCTATTCCCCGGTATAACCCGGGTACGCCTTCCGATTTGAGGATGGAACGGAGCGCGTGACGTACACCCACTGATTTTATGGGGCAAGACCCGAGAGCTTGCATATGGGTCTTAACGGTGTCAACCGGGAACATAGCCATATGCTCAACGCAGCCGGCTATAGAGCCAGCAATCATGAACTGCCAAAAGTGGAGCCCGTCATGGGGACTGGCAGTCACCTCCGGCCGGAAATCTGAACTTTGGAAATTTGTTGTGGCAGCTTCTGTTGACATCAAAAACAAAGATTTGGGTTTTTTTATTGGAATGAATAAATCATTCAAAGATTTATTCTTCTAAATAGAAAGATTAAGACTGAATGGAATAATTCGAAGAGATGGCGGAATAGCAAAAAAAGAGGCTTTGTTTTGAAAGCTTCTTATTATTACTGGGGGATAAATTGAAGCTCAAAAAGTCAGAGATGAAGTTGGACAAGTCGCCTTAGGGTTCCATTTCAATTTTAACGTTTTTGTCGAAGCAGAGCGATTTGAATAAAAGATTTGATTTTGTTTTGGCTTAAATCCAAAATTAGTCCTCTAATTACATTTTTTAACTTAAGAGCCTTTTGAATTTAAGTTTACCTCTATGTTTAGTTTTTTTTTATCTCACTATATTATCGTCATAATATTTAATTTCACCGTCACCATTATTTTTACACTAATCGTAAATAAACATATTGACATCTAAAAGAATACTTAGGGCCCATTTAAATGGGCGTTTACTTTCAAGATGACGCGTTTAATTTTTTTTTTGGTCTCACGTTATAATATTTAATTTTACTGTTACCATTAATTTTACATTAATTATAAATAAACGTATTGTTCATCCAAATAAACCCTTAACATCTAATTTTTTTTTTTTTTTCTAAAAGTCAAAATTAGTAACATTTTCGTTTTTTTCTCAAAACAAGATAGTTTCCAATGACAACATAATACATCACATTTTTTTTTATTGGCCCTCATATTTTTGTAAAGTAAAACAAGATAAAATTGAAATTTAGCAGTTAGTTTTGACCAAAACAGTTTAGGTCCTTAAATAATAAAAATTTGAAAGAAATATTTTTCTTTAAAAAAATTAGTTTGGACAACAATACATCGCGTAATAACTTTGACCAGATAGTTCATTGGGCTACAACCCATAATAGAAGACATGGCTCTTAAGATGGCAGTCCCTAAATTTCTTTTTGATGAATTATAATAATAAGGTAAAATCCGAATAATAAATGTAATTAATATGATTTAAATTCAAGTAATATTTGAAATTATTAATATTTTTAACCATCAAATCACAAAGTTGAATTTGGATCGTTCTGAGTTTGAATTTTTTGATTTTGAAGTTTGATTTATTTAATCAAATTATTATAGTTCCGAATTTTTTCCAATCAGAGTTATTTTAAGAGAATAAATTATATTAAGATCATTTTAAAAAATGTAATTTTTAGGTATCAATTTGGGGTTGTGTTTGAGGTTTAGGGTTTGAGTTCAAGTGTCTAGTGTTATAGGTTATGAGTTTGAAATTTAGGGTTTGAGTTCGGGTTTAAGATTTAAGGGTTTGAGACTATGAGTTTAAGGGTTTGAGTTTTTAACTTTGATTTTAGGGTTCAAGATTCTAGATTCAAGGTTTAGACTTAAAAGGTAAAAAAATTGTCAAAATTATATGTCAATGTCATAGATAAAATTATTGAAATATCATAAAATAATTGAAACGGAACCATGAATAATGTGGTAGGAAGGACCCCTAATATAATTTCTCTATGAATGAGTGTCTAATAATAATTTCATGTCTTTACAATTTGATAATGGCGTAAAATTTTATTGATGCTTAAAAAATTTAATTTTTAGTATCATTTTAATGTAAGTTATTAAAAGTTTAAATTTTAGTTTCCTTATCCAAAAAGAAATTATCCCAGTGTTAAATTTTTTTTTATAAATACAGATCATTTCAAAAGCAAATAATTATGGGACTTAACAATTATATTTTTTTTTGAATAATATGCCAGCTGAATTTTTAAAAAATTTAAATAGAGAAATATTTCAAATGAAATTAAAATGTAGTAGAAAAATAACAAAAAAAAAAAGAAATTAAAAAAAATTAGAAAACGAAACATCATACCAGCAAAACACGTCCAGTGGGTTGTAATGACAGGGTTGAAATGAAACACTAGAGAAAGGAAGTAGGAAACAAACTCATTGTCTCTATCCACCTATACGCTTAAGGATTAAAGTAATAGTGGTGAACAAAACCAACAATGTTATAGACTGCTTCGCAAAACAGATTTGGTTGCATCGGTAAACGAACCACAAAAAGAGATCAAACTACTGAAAGACCACCGATAACCGCAAATCAGAGCCGAGCTTTGTTAGAAAACTATTCACGAACATAAATCTATCACAAAGGTATATTTAATAATAATCAATATTGATATTAGCATGTGATTAGAAAGTTGAAGGCAGTTCATCAAAAAGGTCAAGAGTCGTATGTGGTTGAGGTAATAGAGAACATAGTGAGAGAAGTGCTTGGGAGAAAGCTTAGTCGCACGAGAGAGATGGTGGTACCACTACAGTAAAATAGGTTATTAGCGGCATTTTTAGCGGCGTTTGGATAGAAAACGTTGCAAAAGGTAAAGCAATAGCGGCGTTTATAGGAAAAGCATCGCTAAAGGTTAGGGCATTAGCGGCATTTATGAGAAAGTGTCGCTAAAGGTCAGAGCATTAGCGGCGTTTATGAGAAAGCATCGCTAAAGGTCAGGGCATTAGCGGCGTTTATGAGAAAGCGCCACTAAAGGTCAAAGCATTAGCGGCGTTTATTGAAAAGCGCCGCTAAAGGTCAGAGTATTAACGGCGTTTATGGGAAAGCGCCGCTAAAGGTCAGAGCATTAACGACGTTTATTGAAAAGCGCCGTTAAAGGTTAGAGCATTAGCGGTATTTATGAGAAAGCGCCTATAAAATCAGAGCATTAGCGGCGTTTATGATGAAGCGCCGCTAAAGCTTAGAGCATTAGCGGCGTTTATGATAAAAATGCCGTTAACAGTCTAATTTATTTATATTTTATATATCTTAAATTAAATTAAATTAACTAATAATATTATCAATTATTTTAAAACTTATATAAACTAAAAAAAAATAAATTATTTTGATTTTATGGTTTTCCCTCAAATCCTTTCTTTCCCCCCAAATCCTCAAATCAAAAACCCATTCCTATTAAGTCTTCCCCAAATCCTTTTGTTCCCTTGATAATTTTAGGGGCTGCACTCATCAACTCCAAAACGGCGATACCTTGTCCCTTGGCTCTCATCTCAACATGTTGGCTCTTCATACCCCTTGGTATTTTTTACTCTTCTCTTCTATTACAAACTTTCTATGTTTGTTATTATCTCCCTGCGTTTGCTTGTTTTTGCTCTATTAAATTATGACTCTTATTTCAAGTCAAATTTGAGAAATAATCTTTCAGTTAAACTCTGTTTAATTATTTCAATTAAACTCTATTTATTTATTTCAATTAAACTCTGTTTATTTGTTTGAGTCAAACTCTTATTAGTCTAAATTATTTTATTATTATTTGACCTAAAAATTTAGCCTATAAATAGACTCATTTACAACCTTAGAATATACACTTATTAGATACACCTATTAGAGAACACTTTTGGAGAATTTAGTGTTTACGTTTTGAGGGTTATTTGTTTTCTGGTTTTCGAGGTTTAGTTTTATCTCCATTTTTTATACTCTTCATTCTTTTGCCATTATAGTAAAATTATCTTAGTCGGTGGTTTTTTATCCTCTTCGGAGGGGTTTTTCCATGTTAAATTTGTGTGTTTAATTTCTCAATTTATTCCGCTATATTTTGCTTGTTCGTTACTTAATCGAGTCGATTCCCAACAAGTGGTATCAGAGCTAGTTCAATTTTCACAGATCAACCCGTTCAGAGATGGAAGCAATAAGGTTCAATATTGAGAAGTTTGATGGTGTCACAAATTTCAATCTGTGGCAAGTTCGGATGATGACAATTCTAGTTCAGACCGGCTTGAAAAAGGTCGTTACCAGGAAAAAGCCCGATAATCTAGATCAGTTAGAATGAGAAGAGCTTGATGAAAAAGGCCCTATCCGTAATCCAGTTGTGCTTCACGAATAGGTATTGCAGGAAGTATTGATGGGGAAGACCTCATCCGCCTTGTGGAACAGGCTAAAAACTCTTTATGTGACTAAGTTTCTGTCTAACTATTTAGTGCTAAAACAACATTTATTTACGTTTCACATGAACGAATGTGAGCTTCCTATAGATCACATCAGTCAATTCATTACTCTTTTGAATTATTTAAATAACGTTGAGGTTCAGGTTGACGATGAGGATCAAGCTATGCTATTATTGTGCTTTTTACCCCCTTCATACAAGTCTTTCAATGAGATCCTGATTTATGGTAGAGACAAATTCTTGTTCGAGAAATTGAAGGGTCATTTGTTGAGCAAAGACAAACTCGACAACGAGTTTGGTTCAGATTTGTTTTGGTAGCATCAAAGAAGCGAGACAAAATGTGTCGCTATTGTAAGAAATTAGGTCACATCAAAGCAGATTGTTATAAACTGCGAAATAAAAAGGCTGCTGAGAGTAATGAGGAAGATTTAGCTGGTGCTAATTTGGCCAATGAAAGTGGTGATGATTTCTTATTAGTGTCAACGAGTGAAAGCTCCAAGCTTACGTCCGAGTAGATATTAGATTCAGGATGTTCTTTCCACATGTGTCCCAACAAAGAATGGTTCTTCACATACAGTTCAGTTGAAGGTGGAGTTGTGCACATGGGAAACGATTCATCCAATAAGGTAATCGGTATTGGTACTGTTAAAGTTAAGATGCACGATGATACGATTAGGACACTATCAGATGTCAGGTATGTACCTGATTTACGAAAGAATCTCATCTTCTTAAGTATTTTAGACTCAAAAGGTTGTAGAATCAACATCGAGTCGAGCAACATTAAGGTGTCTCGTGGGGCTCTCGTTTTGTTAAAAGGTAAAAAGATCGAGAGTCTTTATATTCTGGTAGGTTTTATAGTAACCAGTGAAATCAAACATCCCTCGTCCGTTACAGAGTTGAAGTCAACTCATTTGGAGCGGAGGGAACTCGGTCATAAGACGGAAAAAGGTATGACTTTTTCGTTGAAGATAGGTTCTTTTTTGGATGCAGGTTTTGAAAAGTTAGGGCACTGTATTCGAGAAAATTAGACCCGGGTTAGTTTTGATTTGACAGTGCACAAGTCGAAGGCTAAAAGTCTTCTAGCTTCTAAACACAGATTCGACTCAGTTAGTTCGCTGCATAATTCAAGATAGGCCCGTGACGGGCTTTGACAAAATGACATTGTGGAAATACGAGTCAAGGAGGAGATTTGTTAAATTATGACTCCTATTTCAAGTCGAATTTGTGAAATAATTTTTGAGTTAAACTTTGTTTAATTGTTTCAATTAAACTCTATTTATTTGTTTCAATTAAACTCTATTTATTTGTTTCAATTAAACTCTATTTATTTGTTTGAGTCAAACTCTTATTAGTCTAGATTATTTTATTATTATTTGACCTAAAAATTTAACCTATAAATAGGCTCATTTATAACCTTAGAAAATACACTTATTACACCCATTAGAGTTTAGAACTCCTAACACCTTTGGAGAATTTAGTGTTTACGTTTTGAGGGTTTTTTGTTTTCGGGTTTTTGGGGTTTAGTTTTATCTCCATCTTTTGTACTTTTCATTCTTTTGCCATTAAAGTAAAATTATCTTTGCCAGTGGTTTTTTATCCTTTTCGAAGGGGTTTTTTCACGTTAAATTTGTGTGTTTAATTTCTCAATTTATTCTGTTATATTTTATTTGTTCGTTGCTTAATCGGGTTGATTCCCAACAAGCTCTACCTGCAACGCTTGTTTCTCTTTCTTTCTATATCTCAGTTTCTACTTTTATAGAATCCCTCTTTGCCCTGACCCTCTCTTTCTTTCATCAACCATACCAAGGGTCACATTAGTTACTACATCATAGGCAAAGACGGGGAGGACCCTGCTATTTTTACTGGAGATACCCTCGTAAGTTCAAACCTCGTAGCTTTCTTTTTTCCTTTATATGCATGCATTCATTCTTACATACATATAATATATATATTTTCTGTTACTTGTTACTTTCTCTTTTATACGATTGAAGCTCATTCAAGTCCAAAACGAATTTTCTATCTCTTTAGTTACTGGCTTAAGCTTTTAAGATATGATACAAAGATTTGGAGATGAGTGCTTTAGATTTGTGCCTGCTTTGGATATTTTACTAATGCTGCTTTAATATTATACTAATGCAGCATTTTAAGTTGTTACTACTATTCTAAAACCCATTTCAAATTACGCCGTCAACTGTTGGAACATTGCTTTTTGAGCTTGCCGTTACCGTCGCTATCGCCTCGGCACCTTGCAAGCCGCCCTAAAGTTCAAATTTCACTCCCTTAACAATCTTTTCATAAATCCAAAGAAATGCTGCCAAAAATAGACAAAAGTGGTCGCTTTTGTAGTCCTAGAGTCGCCCGAGAGCTTTCTTTGTACGCTTTCCTTCTCTCTATTTTTTCTAGCTTCTTTGTATTATTATTTTTTTTCAAATTTCATTGAAATTGAGCTTGGGTATTTGTTTGAGCAGATTAATAGTTTATACCTCGTGTTTGCAAGGTTCAATCTTTTAAGTAAACAACAAAAGCCTAATTAAACTACTGCAACATAAAACATAACTTAATACTTCCCTCATAGTAATCCTATATAGCAATTAGGGAAGACAGGCTATCACATGTACTAGTGAAATGATCTGATTAAAGAATTTGAGCTTAACCATGTTCAAACATTCAACAGAAATTAATTATTAGAGTACTACTAGTTATACAAATATTCATTTACTTATTGTTGGATCTGGCTCTTTTTTTTTTTTTTTCTATTTTCCATTTACTTCTAGTATCTTGTTTTATCACAATCGAGAAAAGATTAAGCCAGAAAATAAACTGCAAAGAGCCAAGAAACAAATCTTGAAGTGCAAACTTGGGATACACGAGGCAACTCGCCAGTTGGATTCACTTAGTTCAGTAGGGAGCATTGAAGGCTCTGTTATTGCTCCAAATGGATTTGTTTACCATGAACATGTAAATTTCCATTGTTGATTATATCAAACTATAAGTCATGATTTGCGTGATTTATATATATATATCATTTTTCTCATCTTCTGTTATCATTTCCTTTAGATATTTTTGTGCAAAATGCAAGTTACATAAGGCTTTTCAAGATAATGACTCAAGTGTCCAAGACTTCTTCGTTTGTATAGAGGTAGATGTCTTCAACACTCTTATATTTAATATTGGTTTGCAGTTATGTACTAAGGGTGCAAAAATTAACCTGTGTATTACCGGAACAGTATGCTTGTTAGTTAATATAAATAAAAAAAGCTTGTAAATTATACAGGTCTTTTTATAGTATGACAATTTGACATGTCATGCAGTGTAGCATTTCTTGTTATCTTTCTGGTATGAACAATTATTCTTGCATGTCGAGCCTCAAGATTTATCTGTTTAAGTTTTTCTTGTATGAAAACCATAAAGTTATTTGTTTCCTAAGCATCTCTTTTATGCTATGCAGGGAAACAATATTCGTGCACTGTGGGGTATGGCTTAACTATTCATGCATCCTCGTTACATGCATGGTGCAGCTACAAGGTAACCATCTACATTGTTCTGACCCTTAATCTGATGTTTTGCATATATCTATTGTATATCATGCATGTATGTACGTATGCATGCATGCATATAGAAGAAGGTGATTAGTTTGTCCATCGATGAACTTAACACTTGTCTGTTTGTTTTACAGCTCTGAATTGGGTGTATATGTATATGCTGTAGCTCAAGTCAAGAAAGCCATGGAGGTAGGTGTTTAACCATTTATAACAACAAAAGGGAACTGTGTATTTTTGTCCTTTAATTTTTTTTAAATTGCTTTTTAAAAAAATCTCTCCATGGTTGAACTCTGTATATAAAGGGTATCTCAAAGATTAAGGTCAAACCAATATAGATTTATATGCTTATTAAACTTCATGCTTATTACGGTGAAGTTTAGAGTTTAAGATTCAAGACTCAGGACTCATTTGCATGTCAGATTTGAGTATGATTTTGCATTATCTTATTTATTAGAACATAGTTCGATTAAATGCTTTCTCTCGAACTTTCTTCATTTACTAGCCATTAACATAAACTAGTTCATAATATTGTATGAATCAAATCGAACCAAATCAAATTTGAAAATGATTATATTGTTTATGTTGTTGCAGGAACTTGCGCAGATGATGTTTTATCAATAAATACAATTTATGTATTTTTATTTTTATTTTTTTATAGAAATTTTTGTCTAAATTTTATACTTTTTGTTTCAATTTTGTTAAAAATTTATGTTCTTTTTTGGTAATTCAAGTGTATTTGTATTATTAGATTTTTGGATATTTAATTGCTTGTGAAATGCAATTTTAGCCTGTCACAGGTTTCAAGTTATCTATATGTATTTACATATTCTAGCTTTGCAAGACTTCATCACTAACACTTAAAAAGCTCAATCTTTCAAGAAATTTATGAAGGTTTGAGTAAAAATCCAATTGAAAATAAATTTGAATTTACAAAAAAAATATTAAAAATTCGGGTTCTATATAAATTAAAATGAGTTGGTAAAATTTGTTAATATTAGTGGCATATGTGGAAAAATTGCCGCTAAAAACTATGCTCTTTAACGGTGTTTGTGGGAAAAGTGCTGCTAAAAACCATGTTCTTTAGCGCGGCATTTGCGGGAAAAGCGCCGCTAAAGACCATGATCTTTAGCGGTGTTTGCAAGAAAAGCGGGAAAAGTGCCGCTAAAGATCATGTTCTTTAGCGGCGTTGATTGGAAAAGTGCCGCTAAAGACTATGTTCTTTAGCGACGTTTGTGGGAGCGCCGCTAAAGATCATGTTCTTTAACGGCGTTTTTTGCGGCGCTTGTAAAAAAACGCCGCTAAAAACTTATTTTCCTATAGTGTACTTAGCTCTTCGTAAAATCTTGATTGAAAGAGGATGATATTTATCTTAAAAGATTCGAGTTCCAACACTTATGTATGAAATGTGTGTGCGCGTTGTTAAAAAGATTAAGAAATTGAACAAATACTATCATATAATCACATCAATGTATTAAAAAAATCATTTTTAAATTACATAGAATGATGAAAGTCAAAGTAGAAAAAATTGACTATATATTTAGAACAAACAAAAACACAAACCATTCATTATAAGTGAAGGCGTGTTTGTGAAGAAAGAGAAGCTTTCTAAAGTCTAATTAAAACCCTAATATTCTCGTTGCCTCACATGCAGGTTTGACCCCTTCCATCTTCATTAATCTTCCCTTTCCACATCGTTGGTGAAAATAATGTATATAATCATTTATAAAAAAACATTTAAAAATTAAATGTAGTTTTGGTGAAATGTTAAAGTTGAGACAATATAAATATTTTGATGTGATTTCGATTTTAAATTCCGATTTTTTTTTTAGATTTTATATAAAATAATATAGATAAAAATGTTTTTTAATAATGGGATTTTTTTAATTTCACAATTGAGTTGGATCTGGTTAATATTTCACATCATTTGAATCAAATTTTTTTGTTCGAGATTCATGATTATTTTTTTCAAGACTATTATCTTTAAGGTTTAAACTTGTGTTCTCTCTTTAGAGAAGCATAATATATCTTATTGTTACACCTAATTTTTGTTGGTGTAAAACATATAATTTATCAATAGATTTTAAATTTATTTTAAGTTCAAATTGATTTTTATATAATAAAAAATTGGTAAACTATAAAAATAGTTATTTTTGTTTGTTTCAGATTACATTTTAGTCACTTATGTTTGAAATGTTACGTTTTAGTCACTTACATTATCGTTTTGTTACGAAGTAGTCACTCTGTCATTAAGCTCTGCTACCTCCCTAATGGCAATCCCACCTGGCAGTTCAAATGAGTTTTAAATGTCAACTTGGATGTTCAATTGAGATGAAAATAGTTTTTCAATCAAAATAAAAAAAAATAAAAGAAAAAGGAGACGAATAATTTTTATTTTCCCGTTCAAGGTGTAATTAATTTAAAATTTTCAATTAATTATATTTTATTTAATTAAAAACCTATTATCGTCCCAATTGGACATCCAAGTTGGTATTTAAAACTCATTTAGACTTCCACGTAGGATTATCATTAGTGAGATAATGAAGCTTAAAAACAGAGTGACCCACTTCTTAACAAAACGATAACGTAAGTGATTAAAACGTAACATTTCAAATATAAGTGACTAAAATGTAACATGAGGCAAACAAAAATGATTATTTTTGTAGTATGATTATTTTTGTAGTTTACCCATAAAAACTCTAAAAATAAAAATAATATATAAAGAGTATTGAATTTTAATAATTTTCTATTTAAATTAGTATCTAAGTTAAGCATGGATTGAGGATGATTTTCTTCTGTGGGCAAGCCCCAAAACCCATACATATTCCCACCAAAAAAGGAAAATGGGAGAGAATTTTAGAAAAAAAAAAAAAGTGGATTAAGGTTTCATTTTAGAAAGGCAAAAGGAGCTGAGTTTATTTAAGTCCAAAGAGACTCTTTCTTGACAGTAGCAGCAGGGTCTTGATTTACATTGCTAGAAGAAGCGAAATTGATGAATTGGGAGATGTTATCTAAGTTATGAGTAGTGGGTAAAAGGAAAGGCTTGTAATCATCATCATCATCATGGTGTTGCATTTGAGTGGGCAAGTCCAAGCCCGACTCCTCCTGGTGCTGCTGCATTTGAATGCAAAGTATCTCGGTCTGAGCCACCGCCAGCTGCATCTGCAATTGCGACACTTGGTTTTGAAGGTAGGATATGGCCCCAACGCATCCGTATACAGGGTCCCTCACTCTTGCATTTGCTTCGTATACTAAACTACTTACCGCATCTGCTCGCTGCTGAACCGGCAGCTCCTATATCAGATTTACAATGAAGATACTCGTTAATTTAAAAACAACTTTTCCATCTGCTAATCAACTTCAGCTCAATTTCACTATGGGTTATTTCCAGATTAGGTTTTTCTTGTTCACCTCAATTGTATTTATCAATTATGTTTTTCTTAGGAAGGGTCTTTAGGAATAAATTTTTGAAGTTTTCTAAAATTATATTAACTTAAATTAATTTCCAAAAAAATGAAATTTTAAATTTTCTATTTTTCATGTATCTAAATTAAATTATAATTTTTGGAACTGTAGTACAAATTTACTATCATATTAAATTAAAATATTTAAAAAAATGGAATTATAATTTTTTTATTGTTTGAAGGTCGCAAAATTGAATTATAATTTTTTATTTAATCTTTTTCATTTTCTAAATGGACTTTTTTTAAAAAAAAATTTTGAGGTCAAGACCTCTCCTTGCCCTTATGATTGCCCTTAATTTCATTCTACTGTTTTAAGTTTAAATTATTTTGAGTTGACATCATTTCTAAAATTGAATTAAAAGAGATAAAATTATTTAATTTTTTGATTGATTCAAATTTAAATTAGATTAATCAAATTAAGTTTTTATGATTAAAGGTAAATTTGAATAGACGGTACGTTTGATAATAATTAGCATAAAAATAAAGATGATGATAAAATTTAGATACTATAACAATACCGTAACTTCGAATAAAAATTAAACTAAACGCAACACAACATCCAAATCTAAACTCACATTAAAACGACCTAAAACATTTGAAATAAACAATGAGCAAAAGTTCCAATAACATGCATGCATAAAAAAGAGAGAGAGGGAGAGAAGGTTGAAGAAACCTGCAGCATTTTGCTGACGTTGCTGGCACCGAAGACTTTGTGAACAATGGCGAACTTGTGAGGATCATCCGAAGGGAAGTAAGGCGCAAAGATGCAGTCCTTTGCGCATCGGCGCCTTAGCAGTTTGCAGGACGCACATGGTGATGAACCACTCCCCATCTTCCCTTCTTTTTTTTCTTATACTCCAAAACCCCAAAACCCCAAAACTTTGATGTAGAAGGAAGAAACTTGAAACTTCAAAAGCTTAGTTTTGAAGAGAGTGGAGAATAAAATGGGGGGTTATTTATAATGGTTGAATGGGGGTGCTCTCACCATCATTGCACACCTAATGTGGAATATGAATCCACATGTTTAATGGTTTTTTAAATCTTCTTTGAGTATTGGGATCGAATTTGATGGAAGGGAGGCTAATTTTAATACAAGTAAAGAAAAAAACACACACTAGATACCTGTGTTTTAATTTACACTTAATGTCCTTGTATAGCACAAATATTCATGATATTAATATGGGTAGTGAGGTCTTATGGGGGAAACAAACGGGTGTGAGTTGACCACCGCCTTGGCGCGTGATTGGTTGTCATCCATGCAGGTGCAGTTGTGTAGTTCCCACGTTCTTCATGTTTGACTCTTCTATAATTTTATACTCGAACCAGTAAGACAGCAAATTTTATAGAAATAAGTTGTACTCAACATTACATTTTAATCATTTATATTTGAATTGTTATATTTTAGTCACTTACGTTATTATTTTGTTACGGAATGGTTACTCTATCATTAAGTTCCGTTACATCTTTAACGACAGTCTTACGTGACAGTCCAAATGAGTTTTAAATATCAATTTAGATGTCCTATGTGGCAATCCAAATTAAATTTATTTAATTAAAAACTTATTTTTATCCCAACAACTAAACATCTTATTTGGCATTTAAAACTAATTTAGACTGCCACGTAAGACTGCCGTTAACGAGGTATTACGGTTTAACGGTAGAGTGACCACTTCATAACAAAATAATAACGTAAGTTAATAAAACGTAACAATTCAGACATAAATGACTAAAATATAATATGAGGCGAATAAAAGTGACTATTTTTATGGTTTACCCTAAATTATATGTATTTTTAAAGAATTATACCCAAGAAGAAATTAATTATAAATTACGTACATAACGTGAGAACAAATTAATTAATTATAATGATAGAGTTGAAGAGAATAATTCTTAAGAGTTCCTGGTTTAGGGCAATACTAGTATAGAGTGGAATTGAAAAATAAGTAACATTATTTAATTAGATAGTAAAAGTTCAGAGAAAATAATATAAATTTTTTTTAGAAAAATTAAAAAAAAAGAATTTAGAATTAACACTTCTAATTCTAAACTTAAAAACAATTTAGAAATAATAAATAAATCTGAAACCGGATCGAAACTATGAGAAATGGGCTACATATGAATGTTTGTTGGCGTACATTCACATGCATGGAAACATACATAACATTTCTCCGTCTCTCTCATACGCACACCCTCATCGTTTCATTAACCCTGCGAATCTCGATGTTGGCTGCCATTAATGAGCGTTTAGCACCTCACCCCTATACTTAATATTCAATTCCAACATATATATTTCTTATTCTGAGTTTATATATAATTCTCCTGTCTTAGAGTTTATGTGAGTTTACTACATAATTTGAATTTGTTGGGGTGAGATTAATTTTTTTTAGAGTTATTTATTAGAAGTAGGCAGAATTTTTTATAGGTTGGTGTTGTTTTTTTTATTTTGTGGAAAATTCCTTCACTTCGTCGGTAGTCTCTAGTACTCAAGCTTTGTATAGAGTTAGGAGACAAAACCTTATCCGATGAAAATATCAATCTATTGAGAGGATCATCGACTCTTAACAGACAACACTGCAAAGTCTTTGACCTCTCTTCAATATAACTATTGTTTATACAATGTTTTTTTTATGTTTAAAACAACTCTAAAAATTATATATAAATTATGTCGAACTTATAATAATAGATATTGTATTTGTAAAACAACTTCAAAGATTATACAATTAGTCCTTTCTATAATAGTTACTTTCTATAACAATAGTTCATTATAACAACTATTTTTCTTGTAAAACTATTTTTTTATATTTTATTTTTAACCTTTTATAACAACTTTATATTTATAATAACAATGACCAACTTTTTATTAAATAAAAATAATTTTTAATCAACGAAATTATATTCATAAATTTTATTAAAGATATAATTTAAGTCTCACTAATTAATAATATTATTAATATTAGAGTTAGTATTTGGTACACTAGCAGTGTATTTTATTAATTCCCCAAGCATCATTAAAAAATTGTCATGTGTGTCTTTTTTCTTTTTAAATATTTATTTTTAATTTTTTACTATACTTTTATAGGACACTTGTCAACCCCTTAAAAATACTTGTAGAGTCAAATATTTTCCCTTAATATTATAACTTTTTTAATTTGAAATTTTAAAAGATTTAAATATAATTTAAACCTCAAATGTTGTTATAAGCATATAATAACTACCTCTTTAGGACATCTACAATTAAGACAAAAATAAAATTATTATAAGAAAACTAACAAAAGAAGTATAATGTAGATCAATGTACTAGAAATCCGATTGCATTTTATTCTCTCTACTCAAAAAATAAACAAATCAATCCCTGTATGTTAGATTAAAGAACAGACTTTCCTTATTTTCATTCATTTCTACTATTAAAGATTAACATTTGTACGTCAATATGAAGTATATATAGCATGCCACGTTTCACTATTTTATTATTCTGTCAGTCAAACCAATTTTTAACAATACAAATGGATAAAAATTTTAACAGAAATAGTTTATTATTTAATCTAATGTACAATGATTAATTTACTACTTTTTGAATAATATAAACAAAATATAACCTAACTTCTAATATCAAAACTTTTATGATACTTTTACCAAAAATTAACGCAATACTGTGGAAATTTAAAATTTAGAAAGTATTAAGATTGATGACTAATAATAAGATTTTAAAACAAAACAATTGATGCTAATGAGACCATATAGTTATTAGTATGTAATATGGAATAGTACCTTATCTTTTAGTTTTTTTTTTTTTTGTTGTAGAAAATTATAACTTGTCTTGCTTTACACTACTTAACATGTTATATATATTCATATATGAATGTGTCTTTGTGATGATTGATGCATTATTTTCGTAATGAAAATTTAAGTTCCCTCGCCTAAGCTTTACAGAAAGGGAAAAAAAAAAGAATATATTATGAATAATTAACATAAATTAGCAGGCAATTAATGAGATCTGACATGAATCTAATATTGAAGAACAATTAAAACTGAAAGAGAGATTTGTAGGAGAAACCCTAAAACCTATCTAGGATTAATGTTGCATTAAATGCCTTCCACATGATACCAAGCTCCTGTCTAATGTTCTCCTACTTCCCTAGTTGTCATGCCATATGAACCTTTTCTTATAAACTAAGTCTATGTCTCTTGTTTTTTTAATTTATTTGTGATTCTTATCACAAGTTTAAACAAATTCCTTGTTATTTGCATTCGCTGCACTGGGCTCTTGGCTGGCTTCTTTCCAAGCTCCAAACCCCTAAGCATAATCTAATCCTACTACTTTTATAATGCTAACAGTAGCTGTTTTAGTTTTAAAATCCCAAAAATAAAAATCAGGTCAGCATAATGAATTAATTTTTAAAAATACCATATGTCACCATTGAGGTTGAAAAGCAATTTTCAACTTAAATTTTGATTTTAAACTAAACAATTTTTTAAACCAAATTTTGATTTAATATAGATTTTAACTCAAGTTAAAAAATCAAAATTTTTAACTTTTTAAAAATACTTTTCAATGAAGTTATATTTTTATTTCTTCATTACATCTTTTATTTTCCAACCTCATGATTAAAATTGACATTTTATCTTTTTATTCCTTCATTACATCTTTTATTTTCCAACATAATGATTAAAATTGATGTTTTATCTTTTCAAAAAAAAAAAAAAAATTTAAACAGCAATAATAAATATTATCAAACTTTTAAAAGAAGATGTCACAATACTTTTCAACCTCAATAATAAATTAATTTTAACAATTTAAATTAATTAATATTATAAAAACAAAAGATGAAATTAAAATAAATGGATTTTGAGATAAAAATAAAAAATTAACATTCCAAGTCAAGAGGGTCAATATAAAAAAAAAAAACTAGTAAAACATCTTTTACTGTAATATTTTATGAAGGAAAAAAGAAAAAGAAAAACAGACATCTTTTTTTTACAATTTTAGAGGCCTATAAAACATGCAAGCTTCGATGCAGGACATTAAATGAAGATGGTGATTCGGAAGAATCGGTTCTTGTATTATGCATGATTTTTCAATATTCTAGAAAACGGTGGGGATTAGAAGCAATCTTTTAAGAATGGGAACATGTCAAAGCGCAACTGACCTGAAAATTTTTCAATTGCTTGAACAGTGTGTGGTGTTGGATTCCCAACGCGAAAACAGATATGTACATCTGATCCAGTCAAAATGAAATGTATATATTAATTAATAAGAGTCTAATTATCAAACTCGATGCCATGGGTAAATAAAATAACAACGGAAGGAGAAAGCAGTAATTACGCACATGATCAACCCACATGAATAACACGCAATTTCGATTCTTTGCTGCAGTGCTAAGTCTTATCTTTACCTTTCCCTCCTCGACAAGAGTATTAGGACTACATGTACCGATGTAATCCTAAATAAGAAATGTCATTAATCTCAAATTAGTATAAATTAAAGGTTAGTAGCTTATTTAAGAATAAGTTAAAACATTAAGACTTATTATGATATTCATTATTATCGATCCGTTAGTTTATTGGATCTTGATCCGCACTCTGTATGGGTTTGCACATGCGTAGTGTAAGTAAACTCAAGATGACATCGTACAATATGGGTTCACCTACACATGTTGTGAACCTTGTATATGCGAACCCACTTCGAGTATACACGTGTTAATATTAAGGTAAGGTTATGTGTTAATAATTTTTTAATCCTTTGACAACGCACACACACCTTGCACACATAGATGCTCGAACTCGAGTCTCTTAAGATGAACAACATTCTCTTAATCACTAGAGCCACTCGTTGGATTCTATTTTTAACAATTTTAACTTTGTTTTCTAAGATGCTAATTAGCCCAGCCATCCCTTAATTTCTTTAGCAATAACGACTTTTAAAATATTACAGAATCAATTAGCGTTTTATTCCAAATTAAAGGTCAAAAGTCAAAACCAACAAAAATACCACCCATTTCTTTTAACCTACTTCATAAGAAATCTTAAAAAAAGGAAAACTAGTGTAAATAATTCCTCAAACATGATGAAACATATTCCGTTCTAACCTTGGTAGTAGCGTTGACTATCGAGTATTTATGCCTACAAAGTCCAACCAACGAATTAAAATAAGTATCCTTAAGCAACCCTATACAATTACACATTCTCATTTGCCAAATAACTATGTTTTTTTTAAGTAAGGAAACGATATGAAAATTTAGAATTTAGTTATTTTATTTTTATTTTAAAATTTTAGATTTTATATTTTAGATTTATTCGATTTAAATATTTAAATCTGAACATCATTAAAAATTTTCAATTAAATTTAATTATATAATATTTTAAAATAAAAAATAATCACTTAATAATCATGTAATTAATTTAAATTTATTATGAAAATTTGAATGATATTAATAATCAAATTTATTTTTTAATTCAGAAAAATAGATAAATTAAATTTTAAATGTACAAAAAAATATAATAACTAGGACTATAATTAGCAACCAATATGTAATGCAATGACAAATTGGATTAGCTAAAGTCCAACTTTTTTTTTTTTTTTTTTTTTTTTTTTAAAGTCCAACCATAGATAAGCAAACTTGGGGTACCTTTTGGTTGCCCAGGGCAAGGACCTATATGGATATTGTTTCTGAACCTTGCCAGCTTGAATGAATAAAATCTATAATTTCTAGCCCATACCAGAGCCAGCAGGGGTTGAAAATGAAAGGCAAGAGAGACTGGTTTTCAGCTGGAGAGAATGAGTGTGTGATCCAACAGCAAAAAATGACTTTCTCAAAACTGTGTTTTAGGAGATATGCTAGCTATCATATTATTTTTCATAAAACTCCTCTCATGTGAATGTAAAAGAGTAAAATAAAACAGCATAAAAAAGAAACGGATCTTCAATGCTTACTCATTGTGCCTGGTGCAGGGAAATCGGGTAGAAGCCTTTAATTCACAGTTGACTTGAACTTGATAAGTCCCTTCGACTTGCTTTCAGTTTCCGGTCATTGCGCTTTTTAATGCCATTTCTGTACAGAGTGCTGGCAGCACAAGGTGCTGGCTTACAAATTGGAGGCCGTGAGTTGCATTCCTCACTCGCTCTCTTTCTCAAGTATTCTGCTGCCTGTGCCTTAACTGTGAAATGTGCTTTAAATCACTTTTCAGGGCATGAAATCATGCACATGCAAGAATAAAGCGATTCCATCCTTTTCATTAGCATATAGATGGAAAACATCAATTCGATACTAGTGATCTGCATTACGAAATGGATTGAAAACATGTAATAGTAAATAAAAGTTAAAATAAGCTTCAAAGTTGAGATTTTAATTTTAATCATTCAGGACTTCAATCCCTCTATTTTTTTAATTTAAAAATACAATATTAGAATCAGCAAAAAAAATTGACAAATAGTAAAAAGAAGAAATATTCGATTAATCCAAAAATTCTCTTTTTATATATATATAAAATTTTTCATTGAAAATATATACATAAATATTCTTTTATATATCATTATATCTCAAGAACCAATACCAAATATTGAGAAATTTATTAATGAAGCAAATCAAGAAAGAATTAATAAAATAACTAAAAATACAATTCATTTTATTTCAACTATAAAAACCTCACTTTCTTCCTAAGGTTAGTATTAGAAATAAAAATGAAAAAATTGTAAACATAGTTAAAGTCCTTCAATTAAATTCAAGTTCATTACAACATCATTTATTTTTGTTAAATGGTTACGGAGTGAGTACTTTTTATTTAAAAAATATCGCATTGACAAATTTAACAAAAGAATTTTAACAATGTTAACAATTAAACCTGAATTTCAAAATTTGCAAGCTAAGACTAAATTTCTAAAAATAAAAGTAAAAAGACTAAATTTCAAAATTACAAATAGTATAGCAAGTTTGGATTTAAAATGCAAATTCAATTGTTAATATTATTAAAATTCTTCTGTTAAATTTAGATTTATTACAACATCAATTTTTTGGTTACATGACTACCAGTTGAGTTTTTTTTATTTATTTAAAGTGTCACACTAGTGAATTTAATAAAAGAATTTTAATGGTATTAACAATTAGACATTAATTTTGAAATATGAAAAGTGGAGAGACTACATAAAAATAAAAATAGGACTAAATAGATATACAAAAAGTACAAAGTCTTCGAGAATATTTTAACTAAAAATGTTCAAATAATCAATTTAATTAATATCTGAATTGAACTACCATTAATTAAATTAATTGAAAATTTGAAAATTTTGACTATTAATCAAATCAAATTTTTTTTAAACTTATTAACTAAACCAAATTAATTTAGATTAATTCGATTATTTAATCAAATTAACTAAAATTTGTACATTTTTTTGTTCAAACAAATTAAAAATATGATAAAAAAAAACAATTAATATAAAAAACAAATTAAAAATATGATAAAAAAAAACAATGTAAATATTTTTCCTTATTTTTATTAATTTATAAAAGTTAAAAAAATGCAATATTTATAATTCCTTAGTTTTTATATGGTGGGCTTTTATAATATATATCCAACTTATCTTAATATATTTGGCATATAGCTATAGTTTCAGAGATATACAACATATATTATTAAATTTTGATAATTGATTGATATTATTAATTTTAAATTGAATTAATCGGTAATCAAAGTTTTCAAAAGAAAATTAACTAATTTTTAATCAAATTATATTTGATAGCAGATCGATTAATCAAAGTATTCAATCCAACCGAAATTTGCACATCCTAATTTTAACCAATAAAATATGTACTGAGGAACATACCGGAGCGGGAAGCTGCCAGTGTTAGAGCACAGTTCTTGAGTTTGCTTATTTTTTCAGTAAGTTGCAAATTTTCACACGATTCATCTGTTTTGGACCGTACAACTTCGTTCCTGTGAAAGCATGATAATGCATAATCACAAGCCTGTAGAAGCCACAATCAAATTAATCGAGAAAGCCGCACTATTCATCTAACTTGAAGAATAAATCCCAAGGCTTGAATTATTTTTATAATTCAAATAGAAGGTGAAAACATTCATTTTTTAAAAATACCTTTGCAGTAATAGCATAGAAACAGTTATCTAGTGATTGCTCCGCAAAATTAAGCCATTCCACAGGTGAAACTTGCAACCATTGATGGATTTGAGACTTGTGTTCACGAAGAACCAGAGCCTCGTACCTCAAAGCCAAACAACTCTGAACCATAAGACAGAAAAAATCAAGGACAGGGAAAATAGTAAAATCCTGATATTGACAACATCAAGTACAACGCTATACATATGTGTGTGAGTTTTTACGTTTACATTTCCATATGATCTGTGTTATTTTAGATAGACTAAAAAAGAACTCTGTTATGCATGACTTTCTTCGTGTAATTTTTTTATTGATAAATGCATGATTCTCTTATGGTTCAAGTCGACCGTTGAATACTCAAATGTTAAGAAGTAGAGAGTTGGATTCATTTCTTGCTAGTAAAAGCATATATGATGATGATGAAAAATTCAATCAGATTTTTATGCCAATCACCGCGATAACACCGAGTAAATTAAACACCGGTAATAGCAACGATCAGAGGAAGTTAAGGATTTTTTGTAACCTCTATATCGCCGATGATAGCAAAGGCTCGGACGAAGAATTCGAGAGTTGAGAGCTGCTGATCCACAGTTTTGGCTGCAATATGGCGAATAGCGGAGAGAGATTCAGATCTGATGAACTCTTTCAAGGTGGATCGTAGCTGAAAAAGCGATTTAACGCCATTGGAGGCGAGAACTGATTCGAGAATGCGAAGAGAATCGTCGTTGAATCTGCGAACATCGAAAGGAAAAAAACATTAAACGTAATCAAAGCAAGATGATAGAAAAATGAAGATTTTGCTGAGAGATTGAATGAACCTTTTCTTGTTGATTTGGGAGCGGAAAAGAGCAATTCGCTGAGCTACCATAGAGTCCGAATTTGACATATTTGGCTTGGAGAATGGAATGGGAATTGGCGGGCAAAGGGATTGTTTGATTCTGTTTTTTTTTTTTTTTTGGGGGGGGAAGGGGGGGAACTCTGCTCCAAGTCCAACTGTCGGTACTCTTATAAATTTGAAAGTCTCCCTTTTTTTTTTTTTCTGAAAGAGAAGAATATTTTTCAACTAAAATGTTCAAATTACGCAATCCCTTTCATGGGAAATTCCAAGAAGATCGTTTTATAGCACCCATAGGAGCTTTTGGATCGACGGTACATTTATCTTTAAGGTGAGTTTGGATAGACGATGAGGTGCGATTCGGTGCGTTTAATTTATTTTTTGTCCTATACTACATTATCGTTATAATATATAATCTCACCATCACCGTTGTTTTTACACTAATCACAGATAAATACACTGCCCATCCAATATTGAAAACAATAGTAGCAATGAAATTAATTATTATAACTATGAGGTAAAAAATTCCACTATACCAAAATCACTGCCTATTCAAAGAGTACGAAGTCCAAGAGCCAAAGATGCAGCAAAGTTAGCAGCCTTTCTATAAACACAGCGAAAACTTGATAGCAGTCCACTGGCTATCCCTCATTTCAACAATGAACAACATTGGAGCTCACCTCTTTTATAGTTAGAAGTTGCACCACATGCATGTTATCACTTTCTACAAGTATCTTCTTGAAACCCCTTTTCCAGGCCAAATTAAGACCACCATTAATGGCCCATATTTCTGCTTGAAGAGCACAACATATACCAATGTTTCTGCAATATCCTTTATCCAATTGCCATGCCTACCAGCAATGGTCCGAGTTAATCTTAACCCAATCATCCTCTGGCGGCACCCATCGAATGGCCATCATGGCTCTTCTTGGTCTATTGCTATTATGAGACCTACTCCTTACTGTAGGATGATATTATCTGCATTACAATTCTGATTTGCAAAGACCAAGTTCTTACGTTGTTTCCAAATGAACCTCAAAGAATCTGTTTAAGATGTCATTAGGAATAAGTCTTGTCCAAATAACTCGAGCAAAGCGACAGTCTCTGATAATATGGATGATAGTCTGATTGTAGTGTCCGCAAAGTAAGCAAGTAGGATTGAAGTCCAAACCTCTTCGACACCAGAAGTCTTATCTTTCATAACCAGCCACAAGAGTGTTTGATTCTTTGCGGCCATTTAGGCTTCCAAATTTTCTACCATGAATCATCAGATGCACACCAACTATCTCTCATAATTGCTTTATAAGATTCAGCCACAAGAGAATTCTCCATTCTTCGCCCAAAGCCAAATACAATTGATCACGTTCCACTGAGTTATAAATGTTTTGGCCTAATCGTTCCATACCAATAACAAAGAGATATGGTGAGATGGGCCCCTTGCCGAATGCCACGCGACGGAGTAAATTTATCAGTTAGGCATCCATTCCACAAGATATGCATATTGACAGTAGAGACACAGTGCATGATAGTGCAAACCATATCAATTGGAATACCAGCATCAAAGAGAGAATTTTCCGGAAATCTCATCTAAGTTTATCATTGACTTTCTTCAAGTCAACTTTAATAGCCATCCAACACTTATTACCTTTATGGGTTTTCATCGATTGGATCACTTTTTGAGCAATAATGATATTATCAATGATGTTTTTCCCACCAATCAATCTTGACATAATCACCTTAAGTCTCTGTTCACCATGAGCTTAGTGACAATTTTATAGAGAACGACGGGCTTTGCAGCATTATTGTAGCAAAATGGTGCCACGATGGTAGTGGCGGTGAGGGAAGCAAAAGAGAAAAGTGATAATTTTGAGGATCAAAATTGAGATCATCTGTAAATTTTGAAGATTAATTTTGTTAAATTAAAAATAAATTGATATAATATGTAAAAATTGATAATTAAATTTATTATTATCCTATTACAAATTTTGAAGAGATTAAAAAATCAGTTAAAACCAACAATCATAAAAGATAAAATATATGAAGGATCTAAAGCTAACAAGACATATTGAAGAATATAAATCTACATGAAAGTTCATTTATTGTACAGCAATCATATACGTTTTCTATATTTTTATTTTATTTTATTTAACATTAATATTATCTAAAAATATGTTTATTTATAATTTATTTATTATTTAAGATGAATTCTTAAGTGAACATGTACAATTACATATTTCATAATACATTTATTAAGCATTAAAAAATAAATCAATTTAATTTAGGTTAAATTTTACCGTTAATTTGAAAAAATATAAATTTAATCTTTCTACTTTATAAACCAAATTTTAAATTTTTAATCTATCAAAATATTAACATCATTTAAATCTATTTGATTAAATTCAACCACTAATACTATATTACACACAAATTGTAATTTTACTTCAATTAAATTATTATAAGTCCCAATACTTTTTAAAATTTAAAATTTTAGCCTTTATGAGAATTTGGTGAATATGACATTACACATAACAATAATTTAAATGCAAAAAATTTTGAAAATAACTTAATAAATTTATCAATTATCATTTGATAAGAACAAAAACTTCAGAAATTGAAAAATACAACTAAAAAAATACTTAAGTACAAAATTAAATCCAAAACCTTCACATTTAAGTATTAATTTAAGCAAAGATACACCTAATCAGTCGAATTATTTAATTAGTGTATTTGAAATACACTTGTCTCCATTATTTAAAAAGCAGAAGAAATCTCATGGATAACATTGAAACATTGTGCCTCAACAAAATAAACAATGGAGCTAAATGCATAAAGATTTAAGACATTATTCTAGGCAGAAGACCACCATCGGTACTAAAACTATCAAACAACAACGCAGGTGTAACAATACCACGTTACTCGCTGAATAGAATAACAAGCAGCATCATACGTTACTGGCGTATCCTAAGCTCAAGGCTACAACATAAGCAGATTATGAAGGCATGGCACAACTCTCCAGCCATTGTTCTGCATTTCAAATACTTCACCAATACCACAGCTGCCACCACCAAGCGTGAATTCAATCATCCAATACTATTTCAACCACTCATCGTTCCCACCTTCTTATTTACCAAATCAACTATGTACAACCCATTAACTAGTTTTTAATTAGGGACAAAGATGCACTCTAGGTGCTACAACCATTGTATTGCCTTTGACACAAAGCACAACCCTCATGTGTGTGTATGAGTTCTTCTGTATAATAAAGTTTGGGATCTAGTCTCTAAAGTGCGGTCTAGTTGATCTATGGAACATGAAATTTCTTTATTAGTCAATATGCATTATTTCTTTATGGTCCATGATGTTGAATGCTCCAAAAATGAGTTTGAGATGATCCATTTCTTACTATTAGAAGTGTATAAAATGAAAAATGAGAAAATTATGCCTATAACCTTACAAGGCGGCATGTCTAGGCGCATCAGCCGTGCACCTGATCAAATGGACCTTGCCTTGAAGTGTGTAAGGCGTTTTTTGTTGGATAATGCTAAGGCACCATATGGTGCACGCCTTGACAACACTGGCAACATGACAAAAAATTGACGCCCAAACCAAGCTAATTTGCCAACATTAAGGCATAGAGACTTAATATATTGACATAGTCAAGGTCACATTATGTCCAATAGATTAATGAGCTTGAGATTGTCACTAATAACAAATAGATTCCAACATGGGATGCTAAGTCCCATCATCTTTTAAAGCAAGCACGTTTTCTATATAAAAGATACCCATGCATGAATATAAATAACAAGCTTGTACCACCATGATGAGCAGATAGGAAACAAAATCAAGTCCACCACTAAGGGTTAACTACCAAACAAAAAGGGTATATGTGTGATCTGAAAGAGCCGCACTCACCTGAAATTATCAACCTACCTTAGCAGCAAGCAATTTGGAGTTAATCCACTTGCCTCTATAAAACATTGAGGCAAATTCAATCAATGCGACAACTAGAAAGAAAGAACCCCTAGCTAACACTAGACAAAGGAGGAAAAGGAGAAAAAAGGGGTATTGCCCAGACAAGTGAACAACCTACCTCTTAGTCTCCTGTTCAAGAACAATCTCTTCAATACAACACAACTAGAACCCTTAGACCACATTCTTAGTGCATAAAATACTTGAAGCTGAGAGCGCTCAGTATGGGCGCGAACGATTTCCGCCATGGTTATGCCTATCTGGCCCAGAACCACCATCTCTGTAACTATCCCTGCGCCTGTCGCCACCACCTCCATAGCCACCTTTACCACCTCTGTCAAATTAAAAAAAAAAAACAAACAGAATTTATTTAGGAAAAGAACAAGTTTACTTTGTATAAACACGTGAGAAATTTTACGCAATCACTTTTGCTCTTATTTCCACAGTGAAAACCACAAGGGGCAACCAAATACTACCACAAGAAAACCATACACAGATTTTCAAGACAAGAGCAGTAAAACATAGGCTGTTAACGATAACCAACAGTGCTCATTTGAATATTTGGTTTCAAAAGGAAATGAAAGCAAATAAAACCTTAAATAACATGGTGAAACAAAGCATCTAATTGCAATATAGATGAACTCAATCCAAAGAAAACCCCAATGGGACATCTCAATCACTTTGAGACAGGAAAAGGCATCTAAATGAAAAAGTTATAGTTAGGTAGTCAAAGGTTAAAATGATACCCATGATCATATACTTTGGGTGCAGTCTTCTCTGCCATTGCCACGCCAATCGTATAGCCTCTCATGACATGATCTGAGAGAAGAATACACAAGGATGAGGTGAATATTTAAGGCAACAAACTAAACCAAGAAGTTTCTAGGTACTTACTGTGAAAGAAACCGCCAGCAGAGTGGGCAGCCTGAGGATCTTCGTACGACAAAACTGCATCACCTTTCTGGTTTCCTTTATCATCTGTGTATATTTTAATATTCCATGGCCATTGATCTTTATAGCCACGCTTCTGCTTAATTCTTCCAACCTAAACAAGACATGAATTGTTAGACACACTAGCGAGGATACAATATTTTCATGCAAAAAAAAAAAAAAAAAAGTAAAAGAAATTGTCAATAGAACCCCATACAAAAAATAACCCTCAAGTCCGTGAAAACATAGAACTAGAGAACAAAATAAGTTTCAAAGAACAATTATCATAAACCAAAAATACCATCTCCGTAAATAAAACAGAAACACCAGTATGAAGTAGACAAAATAATCCCCATTAGACAGCACATGGATTTTAAGTATAAGATTTGGCCATTACTTGTCCAATGCCGCCAAAAAGGTCTCTTAATTCTTCAATAGTAACATCAGGTGGCAAATTTGTTATGTATATTCTTGAGTTGTCGCAAGAGTCCCCACAGTTGCCATCACACTGCTTGATCTTAGCTGGTGCTTCAACAGGAGGACCACCATAACCTCCTCCCTGATTTCGAGGACCACCAGAACCATACCCACCGTCATATCCACCGGGAGGTCCACCACGACCACCAGTCCGCGCATCACTAAAACCCTCACCAGCATACCCACCTGCCGGGCCACCATAAGATGGAGGGTATGATGTAGGTCCACCAGTATAGCTTGTAGGTGCAGGTACTGAGTCCATTCCATAATTTGCATTCCCACCATATGCATTAGGAGCAGGTGGATAATTCCCACCATAAGAATTGGGCGCCGGAGGTGGAACTTGACCATACCCACTATCTTCTCCCCCTTGACTACTTCCATAAGAACCACCTCTACTACCACTGCTTCTATTATCATTGTTTCCACCTCTGCCTCCATCGTAGTTGTTATTCCTCCCACTATCATAACCACCTCTACCCCCATCTCTACCTCCACGATTACCGCCATATCCCCCACCACCACCTCCTCTGCTATAACCACCACTAGTACTACCACTACCACGATCACCACCAGCACCCGCAGGAGAGGGTGCACCACATTTGTTACATTCAACTCTCCTCGCAAAGTTCAAGTTCCCACAGCTACATAGACATATGCCAGTTTAAATAAACACAAATCTAACAACTAACAGTAGTATCAAAATACCAGCAAACTGAAATCCGAATATTTGACTAATTAACAATACAAAATCCATAACGGAGAGGAAAACCTCCCCCCATAAGTAAATCTAAAGCAGTGGAAGATCGCTTACCTGGGATTAGGGCAAAGCCAATCACCATCACGGCCGCTGCCACCACGACCACCACCTCTTCCGCCGCCACCTCTTCCAGCACGCTCTCCTCCTTGATAGCCTCCACCGCCTCCTGAAACATCAAGATCCCATTAATTAAACTAAGAACATAACAAGACCTTGCAAGCGGATTGATCTCCAAAAACCCAATATCAAAATTGCGAGAAAACGAACAGTCAACAACGCTACCCCACAAATCTAACAAAAAATATTAAGTACAAACAAATTTACCTCGATTTTGATAACCACCGCCATATCCTCTACCTCCTCCTCTGCCGCCTCCACCACCACCCCCTTGACCTCCACTTCCACCTCGTCCACCTCCACCACTACCGTAACCCCCGCCGCCGCCTCCATAGCCTCCAGAACCGCCATAGCCACCACCATATGAAGGCGGAGCAGCTTCGCCTCCGTCTTGACCGTACATCCTTTAATGACGTAGCTAGGGCTTTTTTGTTTTGTTTGTGTCTTTCGTTTTAGGGTACAGAGGAAAAAGAAAAATAAGAAATTTCTAGGGTTCAATAACATTAAAAAATGTGTGATGTTGGAATATATAAAGGCCGTCCGTCTAAGAGACGATAGATTTTCTTTAAACCAATTGAGATTATTTGCATTGCCCGCTTCTTTCTTTTTGTGCGCTGAGTCGCATCCGATACAATTCTCCAACACGTGTCACTCATAAGACCTATTTGGATCAAATCATGGCCGAATCAAATTCGAGTCGGGCTTATATAATTTTTAGGTCCGTTTAATAAGTTCGGATTTGAAAAATATATTTAAATTTTTACCTGAGTTGAGCTCAGGAAAAAATGTTAAACTTGAGCTCAGTTAACTCGCATTAAAATTTTTATATTATTTTTTATATAAAAATAAATTTGGAAAATATAATACATCAAGTATATTAAAAATATTAAAATAAATATTTCCTAATAAATTGAAAATATATTATAAAGAAATTTATATTTAAATAACACTAATATAGTTGTAACTTAACAAGCAAATGCCTTTAAAATAGTATCAAAATTAATAATAAAACAAGAGTTATACAATATACAAACAATAAGAATAAAATAATAGCAATATAATAACAAAATGACAGCAAAGCAACATCAAAATGGTAGCAAACAACAACAAAACATTAGTGAAACATCTGTAAACAACAGTGAAGGCCTAAACTGTAACACCCTTATATCCGGTTCATATGCATAAACCCGATATAAAAGTATTACATTAAAATAAATCGAGTCATGCAACTTTTTTTTTATCCAAAATACCTCATTTCATTTCGTCACACAAAACAACATTTTTGTTTATCTAATAAGTACACGTATAAGTTCCATAGTACATGTCATTTTACATCAAAAGTAATATACCAAAATTTGAGCTCCAAGTGATGTGATGTAATGAGAGGGCCCGATCTACCTTCTTGTATTCCTTGTACCTACGCGTTAAAATAAACGCGTTAAGCCAGTGAAGGCTTAGTAAGCACTACAAAAGTAATGAATGATCATTTAAGTACTCATGCATATAAACTTCTTGCTTTTCTTACATGTAACATGTAACTTACCACAATGGTACAACTTACACTTTATCCACTTTCTGTAGTTTAGCCCTTAGTAGACTTTCATAGAACCGTTAGGATATACGGAACAAACAGAGAGCACATAAGTGCTGGGCAACAGAGAGCACACACAGTGCTAAACAAAGAGTACACAAAGTACTAGTCAGAGAGCACACACAGTGCTAATAACAGAGAGCACGAGACGTGCTAAACAGAGAGCACACACAGTGCTAATCAGAAAGCGCGCTAGTGTTCCTTAATGACATGCCACTAATATCACAATGGGTCTAATTTGTCTACTTAGGCACAATTTCAATTAGCATAATTTCTCATAAATGATATATATCACATAAATACATCATCAAATACTTCATATTTATATTTTCAAAGCTGTACACTTGCGTCACAGTCACTAAATTATTTATATCTTGAGCTACAGAATTCAAAATCATAATCCGCTTGATGTTTCTGAAACTAGACTTAATCATCTTTTTGCCATAAAATTTCCAGAATTTTTACTTTAGCCAATTTGTACAGTAAATTCTTTCAATTTACCCCATCGCTGCTGCCTGACAGTTTCGACCTTTCTTCACTAAAAATTATCTATCTTTAAGTACAAAGATCAAATGATGTTCCCGTTTGTTTATATTGAAAATAGACTCATTAAGGATTCAGACATATAAATTTAAGTCTATAATTATTTTTCTACATTTTTCTATGATTTTTCAAAGTCAGAACAGGGGAACTCGTACCTACTCTGACCTTGTTACACAAAATCAGTTGTATCTCAGAATTTACAGATCCATTTCCATCACCGTTTCTTCCATATGAAACTACACTCAATAAGATTTAATTTAATATATAATAGGACCCTTAACTCTTTATATACAATTTTTAGTGAATTTTCGAAGTTAATCCTCTGTTCTGTCCAGACTGTTTTACTAAATCACACATTAATCCCTTCATTTTATCATTATAAACATTCAAATCAAGTACCTATCTAACAATTTCTATGCTAATAATTCATAAACCATTAGAGAAATTAAACCATAGTTCAAAACTCTTGTAGTACTTACAACAAAAAGGCTGATTTCCTTCTCTTTTACCCCTTGTTCTATTCTTTTCCTTTGTCTTCAATTTGATCCTTGCCTCTCTTCTCTTTCTCTTCAATTTCACACAAACACTTGTAAGCTAAATGCTATAATTCAATGATTTCCATGCTAAATAACAGTAAAATACATGTATATCATGAGGATTTAACCATTTCTTACCTTAACCCTTGAATTCAAATTTTCTCGATTTAGTCCTTTATCTCTCTAACACCTCAAAATTAATTCTATAAGAAGTTTAAGGTGTCTAATAACTCTCTTTTATGACTTTCTTTCAGAAATTCCAAAGAAAATGGAAGGTTTTGGAGTTTGGAAAGCTTAAAAATGATGGAAGGACCTATTTGGAATAAAAGCAAAAGTTGGAAATAGAAGAAATGGCCATGGACGGCTAACTTAATGAAAAAGATAATATTTTCATCTTTTTAACCAGCTTTTTCTTCTCTCAAATTCTCTAGAATTTTCACTTAAGAAAAATGGTAAAATTACACTCTTAGTCCTTGAGCCTTTCAACTTTACACTTTGGCCCAAAACTTTGCCTCCAAAAAAAATATCTTCCACCAAATTACTCTTTTGCCCCTCCTCAATCAATCTAATTCCCATGATGACTCAAAATTCATTTCGGATAATTCGCTATTTAATCCCCCATATTTTCTCTCCTTTACTATTTAATCCTTAAAAAAAAATTTCTAACCTTCCTTACTTCACTAAACATTTATAATTCTCTATTCTAATTTATCACTATTTCAAATCCGGTTCAAACACACGGATGTTACATAAACAAACCCGAGACCCAGCCCGTTTAAAAAATCTATCTTATTTTTTATCCAAACTTATTTTTCGAACTTATATTTTTGTTCAAACTTTTTTACTTTTTCGGCGGACCTTTGGGCCACATTTGGGCAGATGACCCGACCCATGATCAGGTCTAAGCCTACTTCCTCTAATTTTTTTGTAACATTAAAAATTCATTTTATTATTAATGATCAATCAAGCAACACGAACGGTCGGTTTAAGGCATTTGCTTGTTGTTTTGCTACTATTTCAAGATTATGTTACTACGATTTTGTTCTTATTGTTTCAATATTATATAACTCTTATTTTATTGTTAATTTTATTACTATTTTAAATACATTTGCTTGTTAAGTTACATCTATCTTAATTTTATTTAAGTATAAATATTTTTAAATTTATTTCAATTTGTTGAAAAATATTTATTTTAATGTTTTTAATATTTTTGATGTATTATATTTTTAATTTTTTATATAAAAATAATATAAAAATTAATTCGATCAAGCCAAACCCAAGTTTTAGCATTTTTATATGGGTTGGACTAGGAAAAAGTTTAGGCCCATTTTACGAGTTGGATTGAGCTCAGCACTAGCAAACAAAACTAAAATTTTTGACACGACTCGATCCATGGACAAATTTACCAAAAGCACTTCCGCAAAAGTTAGAAATAAGTGTATTTTTTTTTTAAGGTTTAAATGTACTTTTGACTTCAAAAACAGATTGCTTAATATTGCTTATAATTCTAAAAGTGCTTTTAATGTTTTTGATTTAAAAAGTACTTTTGAACAATAATGTTAAATACACTGTTGATGAATTCTATAATTCTGTCATTGACGGTATGATATTTGATAAAGCTTTAAGATTCGCCCCACTTCCTCAATTGTGACATCCCTTATTAGCCCAATCTTTTAGATGATTTTTTTATAAAAATAATATAAAATTTTAATTAATTACAAAAATATATTGGGAGACAAATTATTTACAAAAATGAGTTGTTTATTACAGTACCTGATAGTGTCGTCAGATATATTGACGGCACCGTTCTTCTTTTTTAATCATTCATCACGCAATCATTAGATATTTTTAAAAACAGTAATTTTTTGTACTGTCACCATAGGCGTATTTAGGGGGGCTTGTTAAAATGGTTATTTTATCATTTTGATCCTTTAAAATTTTAAATTAATAAAATAAAATTACACTTTAATCCTTCTTAAAATGATAAAAATATAATTAATTTAATTTTAACCTCACTAAATTTTTTTCCTCACTTCGACCCTAACTGTCATACATACGAGTATTTTTAAAAATATGCGTAAAAAAACTAGTATAATGGGGTGGTATTATTGACCAAAAGACGTTAGCATGAAAGTTAAATTTTTTTCTTCTTTTTCAGTAAAAAGGTAAAATAAATTGATGGGGTGGTATTAACGAGATGACTGTCCAAACGAAGTTCCACGCCTTTTATGACTTGTACTACTTGTACAATCTATCATCACTCAACTTCTAGTGGCCTTCCACTCTTTTTTCTCTACCTTCTTCATCGTCTCTGTTGCCTGTCCTGTGCTGTTCCAGATGGTCATGAAAGCCGAGCTTGTCTTCATCCCAATGCCTCGAATGGGCCATTTCGTATCTATGGTCCAACTGGCAAAGTTCTTGGTTGATCTCCATCCCAATCTATCCGTTACTGTTCTCATCATGCAACTAAACCCCGATGCAAAACTCGCTGCCTACGTCCACTCTCTCGCTGCCATTCGCATCAAATTCATCCACCTCCCTCCACTTGCAACCCACAAAGATGCATCTCCCGCTAATTTTATCACTACTTTATTGCAAACCCATGGACCGTTAGTGAAACAGGCTACCACCGACATAGCTCAGTACTCCACCTCTGTGCTCGACTCGCCTCGCCGGGTTTGTTCTCGACATATTTTTAACTCCTTCCATTGATTAGGGTGGTAACGAGTTCGGTGTTCCGAGTTATGTTTTTTACCACATCGGGTGCAGCTTTTCTTGGCTTTCAATTTTATGCGCTAGGCCTTCACGATGAGCAAAATGTTAACATCTTTGAGTTAAAAGACTCGGACACCGAGTTCACCATACCCTCCTATCTCTACCCAGTGTCATATAAACTCTTTCCCGCTCCCGCCCCCGCCCCCGCCCCCGCTCCTATGCTCAAACATGAATCTCTTCCTATGGTGAATACCTTGGTAAGAGGGCTAAGAAAGGCCAAGGGTATAATGATAAACACGTTTTGGGAGCTCGAATCCCATGCAATCAGTTCCCATTCTGATGCTAGTGCTCCACCTGTTTTTCCAGTGGGACCTATATTGAATCTTGAGAGTGAAAATGAGGTCCATCAGAGTTCTGATATCATGAAATGGCTGGATGAACAATCTCCGAGCGCGGGGAGCTTCAATGGGGATCAAGTGAAAGAGATTGCTTGCGCGCTAGAGCAGAGTGGGCACCGGTTCTTGTGGTCATTACGCCAACCCCCACACCCATCCAAGGGTCCGATGGCACGCCCAACTGACTACGACGATGCATCGGAGGTTCTGCCAGAAGGGTTTTTAGATCGGACGCATGGCATAGGTAAGATCATTGGTTGGGCACCGCAAGTGGCGATTTTGGGCCACCCAGCGATTGGAGGGTTCGTATCGCACTGTGGGTGGAACTCCACGCTGGAGAGCATATGGTTCGGAGTTCCAATAGCGGCGTGGCCACTTTACGCAGAACAACAACTGAATGCGTTTGAATTGGTGAGGGATTTGGGATTAGCAGTGGAAATTAAAATGGATTATAAGAAAGATGGTATGGATAGCGGTGAAATTGAAATCGTGAGTGCCAAAACGATAGAGAAAGGAATAAGGAGCGTGATGGAAGAGGGTAGTGATGTTAGGAAAAGCGTGAAAGAGATGAGTGAAAAGAGTAGGAAAGCCTTAATGAATGTTGGATCTTCACACTCTACCATACGTGGTTTGGTCGATGATGTGATGAACAATATGTTTACTAGGTTTGACATCCATCCATGAAATATGATTAACAAAAAGATGTGCTATGTCTCTCAGTTTCAACACTCATACTCTTCTTTTCCTTCTATCTTATATTTATAGAAATTGGTAAGTGTATTATGCATGGAGTACGAGTACAAGTAGGAGCATGCATGCATGAGATATTATAAACCCAACTTCATGTGTTATTTCCACAGCTACAACTACTTGTTGTGCAGAGGACAAAATGGAAAATACAAGTGCTGATGATAAATCCAATGTATGAACTAGCCATGCGACTCAGGCCGATGATATTTCCGCCAACAATTCTTTGGATCCTACCAGGTGTCCTGGAATGCATTGCTTGATCTCTTCAAAACCACACAGTGTCTCTGAATCAAGATCTCCAGCAAACTGCACACACAGCAGGAGCTATATAAGGAATGTTTTCATAAGCACAAGCAAGAACTAGAACAATTAATAAGTTCTCATATCTTCAAAACCCTCTAATCACTTTCCAAATTAGATTTCTATTGATTTAACATACTTGACACATTGAGGAGTAGGCAGGGATTTGTGTTTATAGGGAAGGGAACCAACTCAAGGATTACCTGGTGAGCCTTGTTTGCAAAATGGATGCCTTGAAGAAGCAGTGCCTCTCCACACCCCAAGGCCTTCCGAGACCTAATCCCGAACTCATATCTTGCAAGTTCTCTTCACCACCTGTAGTTTCTCCCACCTCTACTACACTGTCAAGGTCTATCTCCCTCAAATACTATGGAAATCATCAATCTTCCCACCAAGGAGTCAAAGGAGTTCAAGGGGTCTGAAGAGAGAGCGGACCCTCAAGGTCCTCTGTCAGCTCCACTAGCGCTCAGACATCACCTACACTAATCTGTGTCATTTTATCTTCAATTTACTTTGGAGTTTCTTCCCTGCAACGAGTCAAAGGAGTTTGAAGAATCCACAAAGCTACCTCTAGGGTCTCCTCATCATCCTCTTTGAGCTCCTAGGTAACTCTGATCCCTTTCCTTTCTTTGTTACTGACTCTATTTGCCACCTTCCTCCCCCATGATTCAAGCATTACCTCGTCCTGAGTAGTATCCCTATTGTAATCCTTGAACTTTTCCATTCGCAAAATTTGGTTCTTTCGTTAATAACCAAATTCAAGAAGGCTTGCACTAACAAAGGCCAAGTCTTCAAAACTCCCCAGCTTATGGAAGCAGGGAGTACTACTCCCACAGTTCAAAATCAACAAGACGACGAGATTATACAGCTAGTGGCAATTTGGAAGCATAAGATTTGCCCATGCTCCTAACCTTAGGGAATGACTTCGACTCAAGAAGGATTTGAGA
This sequence comes from Kokia cookei, assembly GCA_039519145.1. Classification (NCBI taxonomy): domain Eukaryota; kingdom Viridiplantae; phylum Streptophyta; class Magnoliopsida; order Malvales; family Malvaceae; genus Kokia; species Kokia cookei. The sequence goes on along the minus strand of CM076900.1, from coordinate 34,894,934 downwards.
GAACTCAATCGGGGACTCACCAACGAAAACGAACAAGGAAGAATTGACCTCAAAGAGAAACTCTAGCAATAACGAGGACTATTGGACTTATATGAGAAATGGGAATCCATACAAGACTTAACCTCAAGGTCTTGGAAAAATCCCCTTTACTATAGTGCCATAAAAAATATTCATACATTAAATCTACATATGCCATATAAATATAATGTTACTTGTCAAATATTTAAACCTCGAGGCTCCATGTTATTCACGAATTTAGTCATCCGATCGGCAATCGTGTTTTACGATCTCGAAATATATCTAATCTGAATTTTTTAATTTCGTCTAAGTGGCCACTAATTAAACGCAATTCAGCCAAGTGACTCCAATCAATTCCACCTGCTAGCAAGGTCTTCACTAATAGTGCATTATCACATTCAAGCTCTAGTTATCGAAATCCTTTCTCCCAAGCTATGTTTAACCATTCATTATAGCACGTGTCTCAACCTGAAAAACGGAATCCTTCATCACTACCATGAAAAATCCACATAGCCAAGTCGTGTTTGCATCCTTGAACTGAAGCCCAATTATTGACAACTGAAACCGCGCAATCTGTGTTGAGCTTTACCCAACCATTCGTTGGGGTTGACCACCACGCATCTAGTGTTGATGGACTCGGTTGGAGCTGAGTGTATATATTTACATATTAATTTCTTATCCCATGCAATACACGTGTTAGTTGTATGTATTAATTATAATATATTAAATTTATTTTTTTAATTTTGTTAAAATGTGTACATTTTCACAAATGATATAAAGTAATGTAGCCTAAATATTATATAAATTATTGTATATAGTTCAACCCATCAATTGATTGAATCAATGAAATCTTCTTGATAAATCTTAATAATGATGTTCTTGTTTATTTCAAGATTTTTAACATTTTTTCATTAATTTTATATTGATGGTTGTGTAGCGTCTTGTACGTCTTATCTTCGCATGGCTACTATTTTATCACTCTCTCATCGAAATCATTCTTCAAATCCAAATCCTTAGTCGATGATTCTCTTGAATGATATTAATGTAAAAAAAATAGAGAATAAATGAACCTAAAATAAATTATTCAAAATAGAATTAAAAGATATAAAGTATTAAGTAAAAAAATCTTAAAATAGAAAAAAAAAAAAAAAAAAAAAAAAAGGTTAAAAACCTTAAACTGCCATGATTTATAATGATTTGTTGTGTTTCATCATCTCTGTAGCCTGTAGGAATCCTATTTATAGGTTTTCTTACATGCATACAATGAAAAGAACTTTCGATATAAATTATTCCTTAATTGTTGTGGCTTATTTCTTATAATTTTTACAATCCAAATTAATTATTTTCTATTACCTTTTACATTGATATGTTTTCAAATGTTTTTTTTTTTTTATTTATGAAATTTACTTTAAAAAATGAATCATTGACGGCTTGTAAAGATAGAGTTAACAAATAAGTTGACACTATACATAGTAGATATATACAATTTTTTTTTTATGTAATTAATCGATTTAGTTATAAATTATGTTAGTAGTAAATTACAATTCAAAATAGATTATTAATGGGATAAACAATGCAAATATGAAAAAGCATATTTAGTATTGACACAAATATTAACACTGTTTAGTTAAATTTAATCACTAATATTATACACAAATTGTATATTTAATTCATTTAATACTTTTCAAATTTTATAATTTTATTCATTACACAAATTAATCCATTAACAAGAATTTAATAAATGACAAACTGACATTACATATAATAATAATTTTGCTGCATAAAATTTTGAACTTAATAAATAAATTTATTATTCGATAAGAACAAAAAATTTAGAATTTGAAAAATACAACTAAAAATACCGAACTAAAGTACAAAATTAAATCCAGAAGCTTCACATTTAAAGTTTAATTTAAACAAAGCTAAACCAAATCAGTCGAATTATTCAATTAGTGCATTTGAAATACCTGAGTCTCCATTATTTAAAAAGCAGCAGCAATCCCATTGATTAAAATTGAAACATTGTGCCTCAACAAAATAAACAGTGGAGCTAAATGCATAAAGATTTAAGACATTATTCTAGGCAGAATACCACCTTCGGTACTAAAACTATCAAAAAACAACGCAGGCGTAAAAAGCTCCATTCACCATATTACTCGCTGAATAGAATAACATGCAGCATCACAAGTTGCTGGCATATCCCAAGCTCAAAGCTAAGACAACTAGATCATGAAGGCATGGCACAACCCTCCAGCCAAGCAATTGTTCTGCATTTCAAATACTTCACCAATACCTCAGCTGCCACCACCAAGCGTGTATTCAATCATCCAATGCCATTTCAACCACTCATCATTCCCAACTTCTTATTTACCAAATCAACTATGTACAACCCATTAACTAGTTTTTAATTAGGGCCAAGGATGCACTCTAGGTGCTACAACCCTCGTATTGCCTTTGGCACAAAGCACAACCCTCATGTATGTGTACCGAGTTTTTTGAAAGTCATGTGTGTCTGCATAATAAAGCTTAGGATCTACAGTCTCTAAAGTGCAGTCCAGTTTATCTATGAAACATGCAATTTCTTTATTAGTCAATATGCATTATTACTTTATGGTCCATGATGTTGAATGCTCCAATATTGAGGAGTTTGAGATGATCCATTTCTAACTATTAGAGGTATATAAAATGAAAAATGAGAAAATGATGCCTATAGTCTAAAAGAAGGCATGTCTAGGCACATCAGGCGATCAAATGGACCTTGCCTAGAAGTGTCTGAGGCGTTTTTTGTTTGATAATGCTAAGGCACATGGCGCACACCTTGACAACACTGGCAACGTGACAAAAATTTCAAGCCCAAACCAAGCTAATTTGCCAACATTATAGAGACTTAATATGTTGACATAGTTTAGGTCACATTATGTCCAATAGATCAATGACCTTGAGATTGTCACTAATAACACCTAGTTTCCCGCATGGGATGCTATGTCCCATCATCTTTTAAAGCAAGCATGTTTTCGATATAAAAGATACCCATGCATGCAAATAAATAAAAAGCTTGTTCCACCATGATGAGCAGACAGGAAACAAAATCAAGTCCACCACCAAGGGTTAACTACCAAACAGAAAAGGTAAATGTGTGATTTGAAAGAGCCGCACTCACCTGAAATTATCAACCTACCTTAGCAGCAAGCAATTTGGAGTTAATCCACTTGCCTCTATAAAAGATTGACACCAATTCAATCAATGCGACAACTAGAAAGAAAGAACCCCCAGCTAACAGTAGACAAAGGAGGAAAAGGAGAAAAAAGGGGTATTGCCCAGACAAGTGAACAACCTACCTCTTAGTCTCCAGTTCAAGAACAATTCCGTCAACGCAAGACAACTAGAACCCTTAGACCACATTCTTAGTGCATAAAATACTTGATGCTGAGAGCCTCTCAGTATGGGCGCGAACGATTTCTGCCATGGTGATGCCTATCTGGCCCAGAACCACCATCTCTGTAACTATCCCTGCGCCTGTCGCCCCCACCTCCATAGCCACCTTTACCACCTCTGTCAAATGAAAAAAAAACAATTTATTTAGGAAAAGAACAAGTTTACTTGGTTTAAACACAAGTGAGAAACTTTAGGCAATCTTTTTTGCTGTTTACTTCCACAGTGACAAACAAAAGGGGTGACTAAATATTACCACGAGCAAACCATACACAGATTTTCAAAACAAGCAGTAAAACATAGGCTGTTAATGATTACAAAAGGTGCTCATTTAAATATTCGGTTTCAAAAGGAAATAAAAGCAAGTAAAACCTTAAAAGCAGGAATCCAACACGGCAATATAAAATATAGACAGAAAAAAAATGCCCTATAGGCATCATATGTTCACAAGTAACATGGTGAAACAAAGCATCTCATTGCAATATAGATGAACTCAATCCAAAGAAAACCCCAATACGACATCTCAATCACTTCGAGACAGGAAAATGCATCTAAATGAAAAGGTTATAGCTAGGTAGTCAAAGGTTAAAATGATACCCATGATCATATACTTTGAGCGCAGTCTTCTCTGCCATAGCCACACCGATCGTATGGCCTCTCATGAGATGATCTGAGAGAAGATTCCACAAGGATGAGGTAAAATATTTTAGGCAACAAACTAAACGAAGAAGTTTGTAGGTACTTACTGTTAAAGAAACCGCCAGCAGAGTGGGCAGCCTGAGGATCTTCGTAAGACAAAACTGCATCGCCTTTCTGGTTTCCTTTCTCATCTGTGTATATTTTAATATTCCATGGCCATTGATCTTTATAACCACGCTTCTGCTTAATTCTTCCAACCTAAACAAGATGTGAATTGTTAGAAACACTAGTGAGGATACAAAATTTTCATGCAAAATAGAAAAAGAAATTGTCAATAGAACCATGTACATTAAACACCCCTAAGTCCATGAAAACATGGAACTAGAGAACAAAATAAGTTTCAAAGAATAATTATCATAAACCAAAAATATCATCTCTGAAAATAAAACAGAAACACCAGTATGAAGTAGACGACATAATTCCCAATAGACAGCACATGGATTTAAAGTATAAGATTTGGCCATTACTTGTCCAATGCCGCCAAAAAGGACTCTTAATTCTTCAATAGTAACATCAGGTGGCAAATTTGTTATGTATATTCTTGAGTTGTCACAAGAATCACCACAGTTGCCGTCACACTGCTTGATCTTAGCTGGTGCTTCAACAGGAGGACCACCATAACCACCTCCCTGATTTCGAGGACCACCAGAACCATATCCACCAGGAGGTCCACCACGACCACCAGTCCTCGCATCACTCAAACCCTCACCAGCATAACCACCCACGGGGCCACCATAAGATGGAGGGTATGATGTAGGTCCACCAGTATAGCTTGTAGGTGGAGGGACTGAATCCATTCCATAATCTGCATTCCCACCGTATGCATTAGGAGCAGGTGGATAATTCCCACCATAAGAATTGGGCGCTGGAGGAGGTACTTGACCATACCCACTATCTTCTCCCCCTTGACCACTTCCATAAGAACCACCTCTACTACCACTGCTTCTATTATCATTATTTCCCCCTCTGCCTCCATCATAGTTGTTATTCCTCCCACTATCATAACCACCACTACCCCCATCTCTACCTCCGCGATTACCGCCATATCCCCCACCACCACCACCTCTGTTATAACCACCACCAGTACTACCTCGATCACCACCAGCACCCGCAGGAGATGGTGTACCGCATTTGTTACATTCAACTCTTCTTGCAAAGTTCAAGTTCCCACAGCTACATAGACATATGCCAGTTTAAATAAACACAAATCTAACAACTAACAGTAGTATCAAAATATCAGCAAACCGAAACCTGAATACTCAACTAATAAACAATGCAAAATCCACAGCGAAGAGGAAAACCTCCCCCCATAAGTAAATCAAAAGTAGTGGAAGATCGTTTACCTGGGGTTAGGGCAAAGCCAATCACCATCACGGCTGCTTCCACCACGACCACCACCTCTTCCGCCGCCACCTCTTCCAGCACGCTCTCCTTGATAGCCTCCACCGCCTCCTGAAACATCAAGATCCCATTAATTAAACTAAGAACATAACGAGACCTTAAAAGCGGATTGATCTCCAAAAACCAATCAAATTTGCGAGAAAACGAACAGTCAACAACGCTACCCCACAAATCTAACAAACAAATTTACCTCGATTTTGATAACCTCCGCCATATCCCCCACCTCCTCCTCTGCCGCCTCCACCACGACCCCCATGACCTCCACTTCCACCTCGTCCGCCTCCACCACTACCGTAACCCCCGCCGCCGCCATAGCCTCCAGAACCGCCATACCCACCACCATGTGAAGGCGGAACAGCTTCGCCTCCATCTTGACCGTACATCCTTTAATGATGTATCTAGGGCTTTTTTGGTTTGTTTGTGTCTTTCGTTTTAGGGGACAGAGGAAATAAGAGATTTTTAGGGTTCAGTAAAATTATAAAATGTGTGATGTTGGAATATATTAAGGCTGCCCGAATTTCTTTAACCCAATTGAGATTATTTGCCTTGCCCGCTTCTTTCTTTTTGTGCGCATCGCATACGATTCTCCAACACGTGTCACTCATAAGGCCTACTTAGATCTTAGATCTTAGATCTAATTATGGCTCCAACTTATGTAAAATTTTAAATCCCTTTAATAGATTCATGCTCGAATTTAAAAATTTTACTTATATTCAACTTAAAAAAAAAAAAAAAAAAAAAACTTTGACCAACATCGTAAACTTCAAATTTAGCTAACTATCATCAACTTCCACGAGAGCATGCCAATCCTCCAAATTCTTCGACCAAGCTCCTATTCTAACCAATGATTGAAGCTACCATCAATTCAGTTCTTAGTTACATTTGAGGAGTCACCCACCTTCCCAATGACTTCCTTCTTTGCATTGCTGCAGCTCATCCATAGCTTCATCATCATTACGTAGAATATGTGTCAATATTTCTATCTCTTTGTGATTTTCCCAACCGATTTATTATCTTCTAACCCAGACACTTTTTTTATATGTTTCAGGCTATATCCCTTTTTTTTTCTTTCTTTGTCTTGAATCGTCACATCCAGAGTGATTTTTCATCATTAACTTCAAAGGTTTTTAAAGCAGTAGGCTTACAAAACATTCTAATTGAGTACTTAAAAGCTTGAATATCATATCACTTAAAGTTATTTCCTCATTTGATTTACACGTTAAATATTAATTCTCATTTGACGTGGAATATATTTAAAATAAATTGATCAAAATTTTGACGTACCAAGATTTTTAAGATTATCTCAAAATATCCAAGGATTTACCAAATTTTTTAAGGTTACATCAAAATATCTGATGAATTACTAAAATTTCAGTTAATTGAGTCTTAAAACACGAAGGGAATCTTTAGAAATTTTTGTAAGTACTTAAATATTTTGGTATAAACATAGAAAAATTGGTAATTTCTTAGAAATTTTCGTAAAATCTTAAAAATTGTAATAAATCTTTAGATATTTTAATCTAACCTTAGAAAATTTTGGGTTGATAAGGCCTGAGATTGTAAAAAAAAAACATTTAAAAATACTAATAAACCTTTAAAAATTTTGGCATGTACCAGATTTTAAATATATACAAAAATTAGTTTCCAATCCTAAATAATATTTAATTACGAATTAAATATATCGTATTATGTTTATTATATATTAGTTTTCATATCATTTTAATGGTGTTCGGAAAATAAATCTAAATACATTTCAAAAATCTAATTCGATTATTAATTTAAATAAAAAACTTAAATATCAGATTAAAAATTGAACCAAAATTCAGATAATAAAAAAAATAAAAAATTTATTTCATATTTTCTTTTCCGTTAGATTTTAAGGAGAGTTAGGTGCCGAGCGTAGTAGAGATTCAAAGTCATCCTCTTAAAATGTTAAATTTTTAATTTAAGTCATTTATAATTTATAAAATTTTAAATTAATAATGATAAAATTATATTTTAATCCCTTTAAAATGAAAAAAATTGATTTAACCATTTAAAAATTATAAAGGTATAGATTATTAAAATGATGAAATTGCATTTTTTATTATCTTAAAAATATACAATTTAATTTCACCTCTAAAAAAATTCAAGCTTTGCCATTGACCGGAACGATTGAGTTTTAGCTTGATTATCATGAACATTATTACCAATACAAAAGGACGTGGATTAAGTGCACTAAAACACATTATCCCCTATTTATAGGAGAGAGACTATGAGTAAGTTTAGATATTATGTCAAAAAAACAGATATGATCAAAATTTATAATGAGATCATTAAAGAAAAGGTCAGATTGTAAAAGGTTTATATTGTCAAGGGACTTGTAATGGAATTTACCTAGAAAAACATAACCAAAAAATAACATGCAAATAGAGATAAGAGATGACGTGTCCTTACTTGTGGCGTAACAGTATGACACTTGTGTATTTTAGCGACCTTTTAACAGTACAGTAGTTGGGGTCTCTTCGCTACTATATTCATTAATTTTTTAGGAAAAAGAAGTCCAAATCTTTGTAAGCTCCCCCCCCCCCACCCCCTTATTGAATGGCAGCTTATCGACGATGGGTTTCAGTTCTCTGTTCCCTCTCCTTGCTGTCCTCATTTGCTTCAGCTTCCACCATTACCCTTCCATCTGATTCTCCTAAAGTCTCCTTGACTTTGTATTACGAATCCCTTTGCCCATACAGTGCCAATTTCATTGTCAATTACCTCCCCAAGCTCTTCAATGACGATCTCATCTCCATCGTCGATCTCCGCCTCGTTCCTTGGGGAAACGCTAACCTCAATGGAAACGACAGCTTTGATTGCCAGGTCTTTCTTATTGTGTTCCACTCTGTTTCAATTTAAACAAGCTCTTTTTTTAAAAAAAAGTCAATTCGGATTTTTTTCAATTATTGAAAAGGAAATGATTTATTTGTTTATTTTTGGTTGCAGCATGGCCCTATTGAATGCTTGTTGAACACTGTGGAAGCTTGTGCAATCGATGCCTGGCCTAAACTGGTAGTTTTCATATTTTCGCCATGTTTTAGTGGTTGATTTTGTCTCTAAGTTTAAAACTCCTTTCGGGTTGATTACAGATACATCCCAAACTATCATGTAAATTTTAAATTAGTCCCGAACTTCGAACTCCAAAATGTTGTAATTGAGTCCTTATATGAGTATGTACCGATAAGGTGTCAGCCTAGCCACATAGGTTAAATGTTAGCTCGGATTAACAAAAGAAATAGATATGTTTAAAATTTGATCCCTGTGTTTTAGAAATGCCTGTATTAGAATCGAGCTGATATTTAATGTCGAAGGATCTGTATTTAAACTGTTTTGAAGTTTAGGACCAATTTAAAACTTGAGCCATAGTTTAAGGACGTCTAGTGCAATTATTTTTTTATGACAGAACATAACATGACTGGTATCTATGTTCCAACCTTATAAATATACAACATGGGTTATGTTAACTTCAAGCTTTTGCGATGCAGAATGACCATTTCCCATTTATCTATTGCGTTGAGAATTTGGCATTGGAGGGCAAGCCCCTTGAATGGGAATCTTGCTTTAAGAAATTGGGATTGGAATCAAAGCCTGTTGATGATTGTTATAAGAGTGGACTGGGGCAAAAAGTTAGTACTCTCTGCACTACAATTTGACTATGTTCATTCATGGGATGCAATATGGATTATATTTGTTAGTCTTCTCCATAGAATGTTCTATCTAGAATATGTTTATTTTCACTTTTGTTTTTTCTAGACAATTGAATATCCTGGTGTATAAATTAGTACAGATTCGAAGAACCTGAGATGTTTGCACTTAGTATCCCTTAAAGAAGTTTAACATGTAACCTCAACTTTGACTTGTAATCTTATGATACACTTGATTTGAGATTTATGGTGCACGAGAAAAGTGCTTCATCATGATCTCTGTACCCTTAATAATAGACATCCTCTATTCTTTTGTTCTCCAAATGATTTTTGCAAAGGGTATATGACATGTTGTCGTGTTTAGTAGCCCTTAAAGAAGTTTAACTTGTAACCACAACATTGACTTGTAATTTTATGATACTCTTGATTTGAGATTTGTGGTGCACGAGGAAAGTACTTCATTATGATATCAGTAGCCAATAGTAATATACATCTCAGTTCTTTTGTTCTTCAAGACTTCAACTGGTTCTAGCGTAGGGGATATAACATGCTGTTGTAGTATTTCCTACTTTGATTTGGAGCACCTGAAAAGAAACTTTTATGTAAAGAAAAGTGTTTCTACTTTAGCGATTCCTATGTCAACTCTGCTAAAGTGCTGATTGTTATGTGATTTTGTGAAATCACTATTGGAATTGAAAAATCAGAAAGCCATAAATGGAGAACAAAAATCACTGATAGAACTGGACATTCAGTGTTGTGTTCTTAGAAGATCATTCTAAGTTTTGGAGATTTACATGCCTGTCAGCTTCTATGATTTTTGTTGTTTAGTTATCCTTCACTGGTATTTGAAATACTGTCCTTGCATAGGTTGTTTATAGGTCATTATGTCATTTTGATCCCTTCGCTCATGCTTAATTGAGTGGCTTAATAAGGAATTGCTATCTTTATGCAGCTTGATCTACAATATGCAGCCGAAACAAGTGCCCTTGAACCACCTCATACATATGTACCTTGGGTTGTTGTGGATGGGCAACCGCTTTACGAGGTTTGTTTCCTTGACTATCAAATTGATTGATTACCCTAATTACTTGTTCATTACTCAGATGTGTGATTTTGATCAACATCATTATTGATGGTTTTCATAATAAAAAGGATGTTATATCTGTGATCACATTACAGGACTATGAAAACTATATAAGCTATGTGTGCAAGGCTTATAAAGGTGCTGATATGCCCAAGGCTTGTAGTGGACTGACCTTCAATCAAATCTACAATAGAAAAACTATCCATCCAGTTTGCTATAAGGAGATACCACCATCAACATTATCATCAAGAACCATATCAACTGTTATGTCATGGATACAGAAGATGGTAACTTCTATGTAATTGTTTCAGTTTTAAGAAAGCATTTCGAACCTTGTTAATATAATTATATATCTATGTATTGACGGTTAACTGTTAAGCACTATGCTGAAGTTTATGTAAGTTGTGCTCCACTGCTTTTGCTAGTGTTTGAATCAGAATGTGGACTTCGATAAATTGCTTATATAATGAAAAATCTTAAGAAAATTATGTTTGTTCTGCTGATGGAAGATAAATTTCAAAGCTCAAGCTGCTTCTCATCACTGGTAGGCATTATTTGTATTTTCTTTTCAGTTTTTTATGGAGAGAAGTCCATGGTAAAATAATTTGCTTAGGTGAATTTCTGGGATCAGTTCTTTAGATGTTGGAGTTATTCGCTGAATATTTGCATGGATGGCAATAGACCGAGGGATGGTTACATTCAAATACACGGTAAAGTAAATAACATCTTTGTCTGATACATATATAGAGAGAGAGAGAGAGAGAGAAAATTACAAAGCATATGAGGAGCATAACACAGAGAAAGTCACTTGGTCCAAGCATCCACGAACTCCACTTGACCAGCCATTAACTTATTCATCACGTGTGGTTGAGGTCTCCAAGTCATTGCTGATATAAAGCTCAGGGACATGAGCAATCTTAGGCTACTCTTCACCGGTTTGTTCCATGCATCTTTTGCCTAATTTTGGACACCCTGTGATCCCCACTTGTTTGAGTGCAGCAAGCTGTTGCATCCCTTGGGGTAGAGACAACAGCTTCGGGCAATCTACAATCCCGAGCGTTTGAAGCGACATGAGATACCGGAACCTCCTTGGTAATGTTGAGAGATTCTCTAACCCGATAATGTACAACTGCTGCAGAGTCTTCATGGATCCTGGAAGGATCCATTGGGGAAGTGACACCATCTTCGGCAATCCTCGAATAAACAATTTTCGAAGGCTGCCAGCTTGTTTCCCTCCGAGTTCCAGCCCCATACAGAGATCAAGCTTCTCACAATCACTGATGACCAAAATCTGTAAAGCGGTCAGGTATTTCAAACCTGTTGGCAATAAAACCAAGTTTTTGCATTCATCAATGACCAATATCAGAAGGGCTGTTAGTCTTTGCATGTCTTCAAACAAATATTTTAAATTCCCACATGCATAAAATCTCAAAAACCTAAGAGAACTTAGGCACCCTATTCCACTCTCTTGTAAACTCGCCTGTTTTGTAGTTATACATAGTGTTCTAAGGCTGATTAGGTACCTTATATCTTTGGGCAATGCTTCGATTCCCCTGCATCCGCCAAGAAGAAGTGTTTGCAAGCTCTGCAAATTGCAAATGGAATTTGGAAGCCTTTCTATGTTGCCATTGCCATATACGCTCAAATATCTCAAGTGCTTTAAATAACCTATGCTGTTCGGCAATTGCTCGAAACTGCTGTCGACCAAATGCAGCACCCTCAGATGTTTGGACCTTGAGATGTAGTCTGCAATAAGTGATTCGCTACTGGCCTTGTGTTCTTCATTTGACGAGAACCAGTGACTGCAGACGGTCCAAGTTATTTGGCAACGAGGAAGCACCTTGCCCTGACAATTCCAACCATAAATGTCGAACATTTCCGGTCGAACAATGGTTGAATGAATTCACCTCATTTTGTACCACAGATAATGCAAGATCATGCACTAGATCATGCATCTTGAAGGTGGAATAAAAGACCTCTTCTTCAACTTGTTGGAAGAACGATCTTGACCATAACTCATGTATGTACCGGTTCCCAATATCTTCCGGCTCTTCATTTTCATTGGAAGATTGCAGAAATCCATTCGCAATCCACAAGAAGGTCAACTGCAAGCTATTGAATACGAAGTCTTTTGGAAAACCGAACAGAAAGCAAAGCATTGCTTTAAATGCCAAGGCAAATGATCATAACTTAGTTTCAGAGCAGGCAAAATATCATTTCCTTCTGTTCTAGCTTCCATATCTCACTATCTCGTACAAGCTCCCAATCATATTCCACCCTAGTTGAACAAAGCAAACTGCCTAATGTCTTCACAGCCAAAGCGACCCCTTTGCATTTCCTGACAATTCCTTCCCCAATTCTTACAAGATTCTTGTGTTGCACTTCTTCACTTTCTTTGAAAGCAAGCCTAAGAAACAAGGACAATGAATTCTCATAAGAGAGATGCTCTAAATCATACTGTGGAACTGTGCTTGTGATTGCAGCCACTTTGTGGCTACGTGTGGTGCAGATTATTTTGCACCCTTGGCCTCCCATGGCTAACAAATCCTTTAGCTAGATCCATTTTTTCTTGTCCTCGTTCCATACATCATCCAACACGATCAAAAACCTTTTACCCTTCAAACTGTCTCGTAAAACCTTGTGCAATTCCTCCTTGTTCATGTCCTTGCACATCGCAGTACCAGTTGTAGATTTAATGATCTTTATCATCAGTTGCTTGACATCAAAATCCTCTGTAACACACGCCCAAATTCTCAACCAGAAATGAGTTTTCACTCTTTCATCATTGAACACTAGTTGAGCTAGAGCGGTTTTCCCAATACCGCCAATTCCAACTCTGGCAAGGACGGGGATATCGTCCCCTTCGCCATCTCCATCAGTTGGATCCATTAAGAACTCCACCATGTTTTCTTTATCTTCATCGCGACCGATCACATCCGAAGTCTTCACGAACGAGTAGGTTTCCCTCTGGCCATGGATGATGTTCCTAACACAATGATGTCTCTCGAGGAGATGAAACCTGGATTTATTGCTTTCGATCTCGTCCAACATGTCTTTCACCCTTTTGATCTTCCGTCCCATACGAAGACGAAAAGTCAACGAGTTCGAGCCAGACAAGAAACGGCTTACCTTTCTCCTACTGCTCCCACGTTCCATGACTTGCCGCCTCAGTGCTTCGATCTCGAACTCGTCCAACAAGTCTTCTAGTCGGTCTTTGAACTTTTGTAGCCAAAGGGTTATCTCCCTGTTATGATTCTGCTGCTCTTCGGCATCCGCCAGCACAGCTTTGATAGCCATTAACACGTCTTTGAGCTTTTCGAATTCATCTTGGACGCCCCAAAAACGGCCAATTTGTTGGAAAGCAGCACTGCTCAGTTTCGCCAATACATTCGCTGCTACTTCAGCTGCAAAAGCGTCGACCATGGTTGAGTTGATGGAAAAAACAAAGGAGGGTTATAGCAAGTAGCTCTCACTGAAATCTAAAGCTTGATCGTTTGGTCTGCTAATGGAACAGTAACCACGCCAATGCATTTACAACAAAAATCCTCTGCCTTAAGTAGACCCACCCTGTGAAGTCAGCAGTGCATGTTGTTGTTTTTCGTGCGCCCAATAAGTAGAATCACATGGCACACGTCATGGTAATTCTAAAAATAGGCTAATACATCCTTTGCTATTTGACTTTCTTCAATATTAAATTTGGTAGCCAAAGAAAATATGTTAACATGAATGTTCTAGTAAAAAAAAAGGTTTATTTTATTATTTAGTCCTTGAAATGTACTTATTTTCTTATTTTGGTACTTAGATATATTTTCTCATTTTGGTACCTAAAGTATCCTTTTTTAAAAAGGCAAAATATAACCACGTGTGGCTTTTATTCACTGAGCCAAAACAAAATTTAGGTACCAAAATGAGAAAATATGTATACTTCAAGGGTCAAATTGTAAATTAAGCTTAAAAAATATAGGGTAAATTCCACCCATGGTCACTTTTGTTTACCTCAAGTTACATTTTAGTCACTTATGTTTGAAATGTTACGTTATCATGCTATAACATTTCAGTCACTGAGCCATTAATTATTATTAATGGTGTAACGTTAAGCTGACATGGCATTAATTAATTATTATAATTTAAGTTTATACACTTGTTTATCGAGAGGTTTCAAAAAGATGATTAATAAATCAAACCGAAAATACTGAATGTGTGCATTCATCTTAAAACTTTTTTAGATAATTACGTTTATTTTCTTTAAATTAAGAGTTTTTTTAAACTTCATGAATTATTTATTTATTTTATTATTTTTCACATGTAATTATTTTATTGAGTTATCCAAGTAATAAATTATATCTCATTAAAAACATTCCACGTATAAAATTCCACGTCATCCCATTAATATTTTTAATGATACTTTCATCAAATCTGTTAAAAAAAGCAATTGAAAGAAAAAAAAATTGATTATCAAAAAGGATTCAAAAATATACTTAAGATCATTTTGATAAAACATGTAAATATTAGTGATCATATTTATCATTAAACCTTTTCAATTCGAACTTGACGAATCTCCATAAAAATAATACAAACGGTATAAAATGATACAAATACCCACCCGCCGTTCCTTTGTCCCCAATTTGTCCGGAGGCATCATTTTAAAAAATTAATTTTTTTATTCTATATGATATTTAAAAAAATATTTCTGTTTTTTAATGTGGCGGCATTACTTGAAATATTGTTTTTTATCTAAAGTGAATATCTCATAATTGGTTGACTGTTTGGATCGATACATTGCAACACTTAATTTTACAATAAAAAATATACATTTCTTATATATTATGTAGCACATGTCCGTTTTATAATTAATTTTTTTATTTATTATTTATGTATAAAACCCCGGTTTTTGGCTTCTTACCTTTAGGGCGGCTTTTGGGGCTCCTAAATTACTCAATGGATCTTATAGCAAATATTTTTAAAATATTACTATATTTATGTTTCGCCTTATATTCTTCAAACCTTTTGCAATTTGCTTTTTTTTTTTATAAAGAAAACTTTCCATAGGTACAAATAATTTTTTTTATTATATGCAAATATATTTACATAAATGATGGTATTAACGTATTTTATTATATGTAATTTACTTCTGTCCTAAAATTTTTTCTAGCTTCACCTCTGATGACTTGACTTTTTTAAAAAAATTTATATAATCATACATTAATGCAATTAAAGTTTAAGGACCAAATTAATAAATGTTGTAAAGTTTGTAAGGAATCTGGACTAAAAAATTCGGAAACAAAATTGAAAAAATCTCAAGAAGTAAATGTTGCATTATTCCAAATAAAAAGATTACAAAACATGATAGTGGATAAGTGCAAAGGAAAAAAAAATTAAGAGGTAAAAAATGCTTACAAGATCTCTATAGAATTCCATGAAGTTGAAGAACTTGAAGAAAATTTGATGAACACTGTAGTTATTTTGAAGAGGAATCACCTTTTGATCCAATTCAACTATGGAGAGGAAGATAAAAGTTGTTTCTTAATAAAATCGTCTTTCGATCCAAATCAATTGAATAAAGGAGGTCTAAACCTGTTTCAAGAACAAATCAACAAGACACTTGAAGTAATCCATAACCATCCAAGATCAAGTCAAATAAGCTTAGGATCAAAGTCGAATTGGAGAGAATAATCAAATGAGTTTTCTTTGTAGAAAATTTCAGAGATTTCAACATTTCTTTCAAAGTTATCAATAAAATTTGACTCCAAATGTCCAAATCAACTTTTCAACTCGAAATTTGTGTGTACAAACATAACAAAAAATAGTGCCACATAATAACAGTGTTAGTAGAATGTGAAAATTGAATCAAAATTAAAGTTACTTGTATATAATTGCACTAAATTAAAGTTAATATATAACTTTATACATTAAATAGAAGTTCATATATACTTTTGAGATTTAACTAAATATGAAGGGATTAACTAATAATTTAACCAACTATAAGTTGGTCTCATTTAACTCAACTCAGTAAAGTAGAGATATAAATATATTTGATTAATTATTATATTAATATTTTTATTAAAAATAAAGAGTTAAATCATTAAGATATATAAATGGAATTAATATTTTATTATATATGGAAAGTAGGGAATTTTTTATTATTATAAAATCCTTACAAAACGGAGAAAAAGTCAATTAAATTATATTGATTTGTTCTTGTTTATATTTCGACACATTTGCCTTTTTTTTAATGCTTTTTATTTTTCCAGGTAGGGTCCCTTGATTCTTCAATACCTCTTATAGCAAATATATATAATAATTCCTAGAGACCTATGGGATATAATTAGATATGTTCATGAATTAGATCGGATCTATTTATAATATTAATATAGTTTCTATTTATTATTGTGTTTGTCATTACTCGTTCTGTTCTCGAATCGATTTGCTATTCAATCAGATCCAACTCATCTCTTCTTATCTTAATAGATATACAATTCGCCACTATAGTTCACCTATGCACTTCATCATCGTGCAATTGAATTTATACTAAGAAAACACATGCTGATCGTAAAAGAGAATACGTGTTATTATGCATAAGACTTATCTAATCTTAATACATCATATCAGAAGATCATACTTTATTAATACAAAAAATACAAAAATGAACATTCAAAAAAGGAGAAAAAAACAAACACTCAACAATATATATATATATATAATATGATTTTTTATTTTGATATCGAAAAATGTATATATACACACTATTAAAACTATTTAGAAAAGTGTAGTAGTAATGGGTAATATGAGAAGTAATAAATTAAAAAAGCATATTGCTGTCGTAGTTTTAAATTATTTCAATTAAGTTACGTAAATTTTGGAGTTAATTTTGAAAAATAAATGAGAGAATATAATAAAATTTTAAAAGTAATGAAAATAAAAAGTGGAGAACAACTGATAATAAAATATTAAATAATTATATAAAATAATTTGTCATTCAAATTTATTAAAAATTTAATGGTAAATTTGATCACTAACGTTTGTGTGTTTTGTCAAAATGACCTTAATTGTATTTTTAAGTTTTTTTTGCCATCAACTTTTATTTTTTTTAATCTGCTTTTTTTAACAGATTTAATGAAAGTAAAGTTAAAAAAGTTAACGGGGATGATGTGAAATTTTATATGTTTAATATTTTTAATGAGATGTAATTTATAACTTAGGTAACCCAATAAAATAATTACATGTGAAAAATAAAAAAATTAAAAAATAACTATTAATTTAAAAAAATAAACGTAATTATGTAAAAAAAATTTAACTCACTAGAAAAACTTCTCAATAAACAAACGTATGAAAGATTGAAACCTTTTGAAATAAAAAAAATATTGAAACCTTAAACTTATTAATTAAGTTTGTTAGAAAAAGAAAATTGGAAAAAATAAAATAAAGGTTGATGCCAAAAAAGGACTAAAAAATACAATTAAAGTCATTTTGACAAAACATGCAAATGTTAGTGACTAAATTTATCATTAAACTTTTATTAAAATCAAATAACAGTAAACTATAGAATATCAAATAATAATAATTAAACTTTTTAAAAAATAATGAAAATCGTACTTTTTTTTTATTATGGAAATAGAATCCTAAAATATGATTTTTCCAAATATTCTTTAAATGTTATTTGAATGAAAATGTCTCGCATATATTTATAGTGACAAATATTAGTTTTAATTTTTACATAATTGTAACACTAATTAAGTGATAAGTAACCTAAAATAATAAGCTTAATTTAATATGGACCCAAAATATATATAAGTGATAATAACTATTACACTAAAAATGAAAATATTGTTAATAAAATAATTATTGTAATATTTAGAATAAAGTCATATTTATAGATTTAATTTTTATTAAATTTAACAAGATTGATTTTAACTTGATAATTACTATCATATTTATATATATGATTTATATTTATTTAATTAAAACTAGTAACTAAAAATCTTGGGTTTTATTTATTTTATTTTATCCAATTATATTCAATGATTTTATAGTTTTACAATTTTTTTAATTAATAATAAATTATGTTATTTTTTACGTAGAACTTTCAAAAGAGATGACCAAATTAATTAATTTGACATTAATATACTATTATACTAATTAATATTAATTTATTATTATTATTATCAAATAATATTCAATGTCAATTTAGTACTATATTCTCTTTAAAAAAAATAAGTTTTTGCCTATCAGCTAATAATGGCCCTTTGGGCTTTTATAGGCTTAAAGATGTTTGAAGATTGTTGCTTACGCCTTTTGGGTTTTGTGGTTTTTTTTTTTTTTTTTCCCTTTTTTGGGCTTTAAAACCAAACAAATATACTTTTTATAATTATTTTTTGCATATTTTTTTGGTGAATTATAAGAAAAGGGTAAAGTCCAAGCAATAAACACAATTAACGTGATACGAACTTAGGTCACACTTGAGACGATTAACACTTTGACCATCAAACCATCACATCAAATGGGGATCGCATATTTTAATTTCTTACAAATATAATAACAAATTAAGTCATCGATGCTTGCATATTCTATCAAGTTGATTTGATTCTAAAACCTGTCTCAAAATCTAAAAAAATAAAAAAGAATATATAAAAAAAACTCCGACTTCAATATATATAGACAAAATGCGTAAACTTTGAAGGTTAAATTTATTATAATACCAATCAAAATTATGTAAAATTGATAATAAATATTAATGTTGCAATTAATTGTCCTTAGATGCTAACTTTGGAAAAAGGATTAAAATGCCCTGATTTTATTTAAAAAAATCGGTTTGCTCAAGATTAAAATTGAGAGAATTAACCAACAAGTGGTTGGGTGCAATGGTTAGGTACATTTCCTTCTCAAGAGAAGGACTTAGGTTTGAACCTTAGAGACGACATTATTGGGAGGAGCAACCACGCACTCCGAACATGAATCCTAAAATGGACATGAAAAATAGAAATGAGAGAGCAAAAGAAAGAAAGAGATTGATCTTAATGAACATCCACTTAATAAAATATTCATAACAAAAATATTAAATGTTAAAATTTTCATTTTTAATGAAACGAAAATTTGTAATGGTTTATCAAATACACCCAAAAACTCCAAACCACAAAACCTAAATTTAAAACCTATTGGAAAATATAAATTTGGATTTTTTTCATAACAATTTAACACCCCTAACCTATCATGTTGACATGAATTTTTTATGTTAAAAAATAATTTTTAAAAATCGATATCATATTTGAACTAAAATAGTACCAATATTGATACTTAGCCGCTGGTGCAGCCCTATATATATTGATATAACAATTAATTTATATAAATTGTTGAGGTGATTATAATGCATATCATTGATAGTGTTGAGAGTTATTAAAATGTTAGTATTTCATATTATAGATAGTGCGAAGAGTAGTTAAATATGGTGATTTAGAGGTGTTGGTGCAATACTTGAAGAAAGTGCTTGTCAATCATTCGAGTTCTAAACATAAAAAAAAGGGATAGATTTTTCTTTAATTCAAGCAATTTGACATGATTTCACTTTCAATCGAATTATATGTGGGGAAAAACGAATCATCGTTTTTGTTTTCGATCACATTAATTACCTCCGTAATTATCCAAAACTTCTAAAAACTGAAATTTGTGGTCCGTAGAACTTCTCAATATTCAAAGACGTTGTTGTGCCACCGAATGAGTCGATGTACAGAAACTAGTATGAGAGCTTTGAACTTGGGGTATTGGGTAATGCATGTTTAGTACATTTAGGTTAATTTTATCCATATTGTATTATCGTTTGTTTACTTATTTAGTGAAAAATCGAAACGTCATTTCCCCGTGGTTTTTTTCTCTTTGAGGGTTTTTCACGTAAAATATTTGTATTCGTTATTCTTTATTTTTATTATCTCATTGTTTATACGGATTGATTCCCAACAAACAAGACTTATGTTTGATTTTATGTCTCATTCTTATTGAAAAAGGTGGTATTTATAAATTAAGAAAGGCCTAAAGTGGATCTCTCCTTGAATGATTGCCATTTTGATAGAGTTTAATTTAGATACACATTAAGATATGATCTCAACATGATGACTTTCGAAATTGGTCAGCTTGAAATTGAAACCAATCATAGGGCTGGATCTATTTGTTGATCTTGTGCCATCACTTACCACAGAATTTATTTTGTGCAGAGTTGGTGAGGCTGAAACTGGAAGTATGTACGAAGGGAAAGAGAGTCGCACGTGCGCATGAATGTCAAAGCAAATGCACCTGTGAAACTTTGTAGTAGTAAAAGATTTTGCTAACAAACGTGTTGTACGTTCTACCCTCTTATTGTCTCCACTCTCCACCCACTTTGAGGAAAATTTTCTAGGTTTAGGACGGGTTTAGATAGACGGTATATTTATTTGTATTTAAAGTAAAAATATCGGTGATAATAAAATTAAATATTATAACGATAATGTAACGTGAAATAAAAAGTAAACTAAATGTATCATACCGTCTATCCAAACCAACACTTAAGGTGTTAATATAATATAAACAAAATAAAGTTAACCCAACAAACACTCGTGTTAAAGAAAAACAAAATATGCTCAGAGAAACCATAAAAATGCAGACATGATTGGAGCTAATTACCAGGTCAATAGAAAAACATAAACGCATTTGCACCCATGTATACGTACTGGTTCTTTTGGCACCGACGGCCGTCCAGTGGTTGCAAAGTAATTCAATATGCTAGAGGTGTTAGGGTTGCAGCCACCGTGAGCATTTCAGTGCACCAACATGCAGTCGCAGTTTACAGCAGCCACTTCAAGCGGTGCTCCTAAGCACTCTCTTAGAAAGATTAAAAGGATATTTCTATGGATATGGGTCCGATTTTAAGAAAGAACCGCCACATATCACATTTATATCAAATATTGAAAGCAATATATGATAATCATTAAAGAATCTATAAGCTAGTGGTGGTGGTAACAGTACCAAGATTACCCGCAGTTCCACTGCTACCCCCACCATAATCAACCGCTTGAGTGGCAGCCACCGCCGACACATTGACCCGTACAGCAGTAGCTGTAACAGAAGGCCTTTTTCGCTTCTTTTTCTCATAAGGTATCCCTCTAGCTCTAGCCTGTCCTTCCCTCACTTCCCTCAAATAAATCCTCACAGCCCTTGCCGCAAACGGGTTCGATTCTGGTCGTCCGCCGCTCTCTTCGTAAGCAGCTCTCAGCCGTCCGATCAGCGCGTCGAGGCTACCCCACGCCTGCTTGAGTGGACAAGAGCAAGGACCAGGCGGGTTCGGGTGTCCGAAATAAGGACAGCCCGTCATGTGAACCTTGGTTTTCCCGAACTGGTCGAGGTACTTCAAGAACTCGATCACGTGTGCGCCGCTGCAACGAGCCAGAGTCAATGGAGGCTTATGGTTCTTCAAGTACTGCAAGAACGTGTTCCAGTCTCGACGCTTTTGTGACTTGTACCGACTCGGTGCTGCTGGGGAAGTGGAAGACGACGGCGACTCACCAACTCCTTGCTGGATACCTGTGGACGGTGGTGCTGAAACTGTAACTGATACTGGATCCTCCCTGATGATATTCGGGTTCGTTGCAGAATCCATTGACTTCAAAAAAACTACTAGGGTTTCGCACTTTTGATGAAAATTGGCTGTCACTACTTTTCCATCAAATCATCGTTTTCTTTTCCATATAAACTCTAAGCTATATACATATATCAATCAATCAATCAATCACTCACAATTCATAAACTCTTTGCTTTAGCTGCTTCTCTTTTTTATTAGGGTTCACTGAAAAAACTGCTGGGATCGAAAGATTGGCTTTTTAAAAAATTCGGATCAAAATGAAGAAGAAAATTGAAGTGAGAAAGTGTGAAAGAGGGAAAAAAACCTAAATGATGAGACGTCCAAAAAATAATTCTTACCACTACTAGTATTTTCTATAACCAAGAATTTTTAATTCAACTTTTGAAAAAAAAAAGAATACAGCCAAATTAAAAATTTGTACTCGTATTAATAATAAGACATTTTTAATTATAAAAGGAATAATTTCACCCAAATCCTCAATCTATGACCCAATTATAAATTTATCCCAAAATGTGTTACTCAAATCTTTAAATCATTAACATTGTATCAATCAAACTCTCCCATTAAGTTAAAATAGACAAGTACGTTAAATGCCAACTTGAATTTAAACTTAGATCTAATGTTTAAAGGTCGAGTTGAAAGAAATATTTGATTAATATACTATTGATATTTTAGGGACTAAATTGAAACATTTAAAAATTTAACAATTAATTTAAAATATGAACGTTTTGTAGTGTTACTGTATATATTTCTTATAGATCACAAGGAGGCCCCAATGAAGGTGACAATGCGAAATGTTCACTGTTCACCTCCCCGACGGCCCCACCACGCTCGCCTTCCTTGTATATTCATCATCAATCCTCACACGCCAATCACTCGCGTAGGTTTCACCTCCTCTTGTCCCTATTCCAGCAAAGGCTAAAAGTGAAAGGCTTACAGGCAAGTCAAAAAGGACTCTCGGAATTTTGAGCTTGGTGTTATATTTATATAATCCTTTATGTCTTTAAAATTGTATATTTAAATTTCATATATAATATATGGGGTTAAATTGTGTATATATATATATATATATATATATATATTAATTGGTTAAATAGATCGTTTTTTAATATTTAGGAAAATAAGTCGATTTTAGAAATAGTGTGTGAAAGTGCGTTCAATTGGATGAGTTTTTTTGACAGTTGAAAGTGTTTTTTGAAAATTACAAAGAAAACGCGTTCAGGTGGTTATGTTTTCCCTGACATGTTAGTAAAAACTCGTCCAGCTGGATATGCTTTCTAATCAACTATGCAGAAAAAACTCTTAACTAGACTTGTTTTTCATACTCTCTCTCCAAAATCGACTTATTTCTCTAAATTTTAAAAAAAATGTCTTATTTAACCAATTAAAAAATAACGATATGTATGACTAATCTAACCAATATATAAATATTATGTAATTACGGATAAATATTTAAATAGTTCCCGAAATCATTTACTTTTATCACTTTAGTTTTTTTTAAAGCCATCATAAAGTGATACTTGAAATTGTCCATCGTCATTGATATCTTTTTTTAAGAATGATTTTATGATTAATGATTGAACTTAGCATTAAGTTTTGGATGATGTAATTAAAATTTTTAGACATTATGGACGGTATATTTAAAATTTTTCTAAGTTTTCAAAAATTTAATGAAAATTCTAAATTTTTTAGGGATCCAATTAAAATTTTCAAAAACTTAAGAGAAATAATAAGAATATTTTTAAAAATTTTGAAATATCTAATTGAAATTTTCAAAACTTTTAAATCCTTTATTTTTGGGTTTGAGATTTTCTCTATTCATAATAACATCAAGCTCGGATTATAGTTAGAATCAAGTCGCATTGACAAGGGTGAATTTAAGGGGTTGACAATAGATTTAACTCCATGACAAAATTACTTGTAAATTTTTTTAAAAATTATAATTTAATATGATGATAAAATTATCTTTTAACTTTTCTTAAGTTTTTGTACGATTGTCACGGGCGAAATTAGTGGGGCTGATAGAAGCCTTAGCTCCTTTTAAAATGAATTTTTATTTATTTAATCCATTTAAAATTTTAAATTAATAAAAGTAAAATTACACTTTAACTCACCTAAAAAATAAATTTAATATTTTAAAAATTATAATTTAATTTCAACCCTTTTTTTTTTTTAATTTTGCCCCTGCACGAAACGAACTCTTAAATAGAAAAAAATTCTCCCAAAATTTTTATTTCATATACAAAACTAAATTCAAAATATAGGCAAATTGTGTAGGAGGAGCTGAGACTGAGGTAGAATGCATTAGCCAAAAAGCAAGCAGTGGCAGTGTGAAGAGCAAAAAGGAGTGAGCTGAGGCCGAGACAAAGGCAATAATGCTATACCATATCAGGGAAGCCTTGCTTTGCTACGACTTTCCAATATAAGTCCTCTCACACTCCCTTTGATTGACACATTTCACTCCATCATGGAATTTCATGGTGCCGCCTTCTTTTACCCAATTAACCTTAAAAAATTTTTTTTTTATAAAAATAACCTTATTTGAAAAATTATGATTGAAATAACTTAGAAATCTACAATGTTACGCGGTGTCGATATCTTATGTATTTTTTGAAATATCTTTAAAATAATATGGGTATTTTATAATTTAAAAAAATAAATAAAAAACTATTTTAATTGTTGCCGACTTGAAATATTAAAATATTTTAATAGGTGCCCATAAAAAACAATTTTCAATATTGACTTAATGTTTCATGACATCAATCAATAGAGAAAATTTAAAGAAAGGGCTAATCTACACATTTTAAAATGTAAAAATATTAATTTATCTATTCTTTCAATAGGAGATCAAAATACAAGGGCTTCTCTAATGTTTTTACCAATAAATTTAATGTTAATTATGCGTGTATTTAATTTGTTAAATATAATGTCGAAATCATTCCTTTTTGGAAAACGACGTGATTCGAAAATTATTTTAAAATCGGAAAATAATGGGAGTCGCCACCAATCATTTATTCGGTGTGATTGGATCACCACAAAACGTTTTAAAAACCGTTTTGAAAACATGTAGGTCTTCGAAATACAGAAAAAAAAGGTTCGGGAGTCGGTTACGCATGAGGAAGGATTAGCACCCTTATACGCTCAAAAATGGTACCGTATTGATTATTTTCGGGTCTTAATTTGTAACATTTAAAGGCTTGAATAAAGTTTAAAATACGATCATTGAATGTATGAGTTAAGTTTAAAAGAAATCGGGTTTGTTTGGAAATCCCGCGATTTCAAAGTGATCGAGGAAGAAAGTTACGTCCAGTGAGTTAGGACACGACATTTCAAGATCTAGAAATAACGAGCTTTCCTTTGTAAATCCTTTTTTAATTTTTTGCGAAAAGGATATTCGATTATCTCGATTTGAAGAAAGGTTGCACCTAGTAAGTTAAGGTGCAATATTTCATAATCGAAGATAAGGAAACATTACCTCGATTAAGGGTATTCGATTAATTCGATTTGAAGAAAAAATTGCACCTAGTGAGTTAAGGCACAAATTTTCGAAACTCGAAATAAAAGAATATTGCCTCGATTTTAAAGTTTTTATGAAAAAACAATTTTGAAAACAAGCATGCGAGTTTAATACGTATAAGCAGTAAATAACACGGAGTAAGATAAATAAGAATATAAATGGTAAAAAAAATCAAAAATGCAAAATACGAGTGTATAATAATTAAAAATTAAATGCAAATATTGATGATGAAGAAAAAATGATGCAATCGGAGTTGAAAATGAGACTTTTGGATACTCGGGGCTAAAATGGTAATTTTGGGAAAATTCGGGGTTAAAAATGGAATTTTTAGACATTCGAGGGTAAAAATAAAATTTTTGGAGTTTCGAGGTCAAAAATAGAGTTTTTAGACATCCGGGGGCAAAACTAGAATTTTTGGGAGTTACGGGGTCGAAAATGGAATTTTTGGAAGTTCGAGGGTAAAAATGGGGTTTTTGGAAGTTTTGGGGTAAAAAATGGATTTTTTAGAAGTTCGAGGGTAAAAATGGAATTTTTGGAAGTTCGAGGGTAAAAATGGAATTTTTGGAAGTTTGAGGGTAAAAACAAAATTTTTGGATAGTTTAGGGACCTCCAAGGTAATAAAACAAAAAACGGGTGACACGTGGCAACCCCTCAGGCATCCTGAAGTCAGAGGATTAGTTTGAAATCCATGAAATTTTTTTGGGTCAATTTTGTAATTAAATAAAACTCGATTTGAGGATTAAATTAAAACAAATTAATAATTAGAGGGACTATTTGCATAAATGAACCAAAACAACATGTGGTAGCTCTTAATGCTTTCAAAAGGTCAAAGGATTAAATTGAAAAGCATTGAAAATCATTGGGCCAGATTAGAATTAATTAAAAGTACAAAAGGACCTGATTGAAAAATTTGAGAAAAAGCGGAAGGTTCGTATGCATAAATACACCATTAATAAAAAACACGCGGATCCTAGGTCGGGTCTGGTCGACCATGGGTTAAGAGGTGAAATGGTACCGTTTTGAGCATTTTGAAACCATGCGAAAACGACACCGTTTTGGATGGCTATAAATAGGTCATTTCTCAGAAAAAAAAAATATCATTTTTTACCCATTTAAAAAAAAAAACCAAAATGCTCTTCAGAAAGCTCTCTCCCTTCCCATGGCCGGCCAAACTCCGGCCGATCAGTCCAGCTGCCGTCCGTCACGCGTAGCCGTCACACGCCATCGTCCACGACCGCGCGTCGTCATCGCGCCTGGTCATGCGCGTCAGTCCGACCATGTCTCCGTCGTCGCCTTTCCTTCCCACGCGCCACGCGCCTCCGAATGGTTAGGAACCTTGCCCTTTTTTACCCTTTTTCCCTTTTTTTTTTTAAAAAAACCATTCTTAAAAACTCCTTTCTTTTTTAAAACTGTTTTTATTTTTATTTTCGATCGTTTCAGTTCTTTGTTTTTTTCGCAGATCCACGGATGTCGAAGCACTGGCGAGGTTCGGGGTTTTGCAATGGCGACGGCTTGGACGGCTCCGAGGGCAGTTCCGACGATAACCGTTGAACAGAGATGAGTCCCTTCGTTTCTTTTTATTATTATTAATTAATATTATTATTATTAAAACAGTTATTATTTATTATTATTATTATTATTAAAACCTTATTTATTACCCACTAATTTAATAACATACACCTAATACGACTTTTTACTGCTGCTATTTGAAAACGTTTCCCTTTTTTAAGAGAAAACAATAATGGTTATTAATGAATGAAATAAGTACTGTGATAGTGTATATGAAACGTTTGAAAGCTAGAAAGATGTATGAACAATCAATGAATGTTTATGCGAACAATTACGTGGATTGTAAGACCTTAAATGTTTTTGGTTGTCTGTATCCCCAATTCTCGAATATAATTTGCAGAATACTGGAAAGTCTAAGTCGTTTTTATTAATCTAGAGTGTTCCGAAAGAAAATCCAAAAAAAATAGGTCCCTTACAAATTTTGAAACTGATTCTTATAACCAGTGTTTCAATGATGATTTTTTGTTGTTTTACAATTTAATGCTTATCTTCTTTTCCTTTTGTAGGTTCGGCTATGGCAGTGGCTTGTAACAGTGGCGGTTATTGCAGAGGCAAGTGGATGCTGAAGATGGTGGCAAGTTGTTGATGATGTGGCGATCTCTGGTTGGCTGAGGTGGAGGTAACAACAGCAGCACTTAGCAGATTTAGGCTAGTTTGGGTTAGGTGTATTTGGGTTGTTGGGCTAGGTTTGAGTTTATATTTGATTGGGCCAAATTGAGTCCTAAGATTTGTAAATGGACTTTGTAATTGGACATTATTTAAATAGATTTTAAATTTAAATTTATAATAATTTTAAATTTTAAATAATTTTAAATTTAGAATAAACTTAATTTTAAAATAAATTTAAATTTATTGGGCCCAGACAAATTGGGCTTCAACAGCTGCCCCTCTTTGCTCGTTGCTGTGTAACAGGAACGGAGCAAAGACCCAAAAGGGTGCCCAATTTGTTAAGTCTCATCTCTTTGACATTCTTTCTTCAATTGGTCCACATTCCATTTATTGACTGTTGATTTTGCCGCATCTACCTCTGCCTCTTCTTTATTATGACTCCATCTTACCTTAAGGTAATCTTCAAAAGACAAAATTTGCTACTGTATTTTCACTCCATTCCCTTCAAGGGAATTGAAATTCATCACTGTAATCTTTGAGTCTGGTTTCATTGACTTGGCTTTCTTCTCGGTATCTCATTTGGAAGATGACCATATCACTTGTTTTGATCCACTTCTCTGTGTTTCATCAGGAAGATGATTTTGGTTTACTTCCCCGTATTTTCTTCAGGAAGCTAATCGTTTTATTATTTCGACCCGCTTCTCAGTATCTCAACAGGAAGCTGGGGTTTGAAGATTTGTTCATCGAGCGTGAATTTGATTTGGTCTTCTTCTCAGTATCTCATCATGAAGATGACCACGTCATTTGTTTCAATCTGCTTCTCTGTATCTCATCAGGAAGACGAATTTGGTTCACTTATCAGTATCTCATCAGGAAGCTAACCGTTTATTGCTTCGACTTACTTCTCAGTGTCTCATCAAGAAGCTGGGGTTCGAAGATTTGCTCACATAGAGCGTGGGTTTGATTTGGTCTTCTTCTCAGTATCTCATCAGGAAGATGACCGCGTCATTTGTTTTAATCTTTTTCTCCGTATCTCATCAGGAAGACGAATTTGGTTCACTTCTCAGTATCTTATCAAGAAGCTAATCGTTTATTGCTTCGACCTGCTTCTCAATGTCTCATCAGGAAGCTGAGATTCGAAGATTTGCTTACATCGAGCGTGGGTTTGATTTGGTCTTCTTCTCAGTATCTAATCAGGAAGATGACAGCATTATTGTTTGTGAATAATCGCAATCTGCCCCGTGATCGGGGTAAGGTATAAGAGTCCTGCATCTCTTCAATTTTTCCTCGGTGATCTTAAAGATTCATCTCGCCATGTGGCGGGGATGTGACCTGTGAAACATGCTTCTGTGGGCCTCTATATAGGCCTAAATTAGAATGTCATGATTTAAATGCTCCTAACTTATATGAATGTGCATGATGAATGTCAGATTTATTTATTAATACTTAGGTCAGCATGGTCTGTCGCCCGTCCAAATTCTGTCTTTGATGTCTTGCTCCATATTTTCTAGGTTGTTCTGGAACTGTTTGTTTTTTAGTTTGTCTTCCTACTGGTGGTCTTGTTTTGACTTCTTGTAATTTTTGAAAACTCCAGAATAATGCTCACAACTTTTTGTATGATTTATTAGTTCATTACCCGTTATTTAGATGCAAAATGCTTGGACAAAATTGTGCAAAAACAAAGTCATATTCCATTAAAAAGAGGATCAAAGGAAACAATCATTATTTGAAAATTGTCAAGTATACAATGAAGAATAATTAGTTGCCCCAAATATCGTAAAATGAGCTACTCTGCGCCAACTTGCTTGAGAATCATTCCTAGCTCGGATATGTGCCTAGAAAATCTAGAGTGCTTTGTTGATGTTTCAAGCTTTAACCCTCCTTCATCTCGTCGAACCGTTCTTGAACCCGAGCCGCCCTTTGCGGGTTTTCAACTCAAAATTTCCTTGCTTCCAGGACGCCCTTTGCTAGTTTTCATCCTAAACCTCTTTTTTTTTTAAACGCCTTTTACGGGTTTTCATCTTAATTCCCCTTTTGTTTTTAGGCGAAGTATTTTTTCACCGAGTCTGAATTGATAGGGTTGTACAGATCCTTGCCGTCCATTTCTGCTAGGATG
The DNA here is from genome assembly GCA_039519145.1 of Kokia cookei. NCBI lineage: Eukaryota > Viridiplantae > Streptophyta > Magnoliopsida > Malvales > Malvaceae > Kokia > Kokia cookei. The sequence goes on along the minus strand of CM076900.1, from coordinate 34,865,216 downwards.
AGAGTTCCTCCTGAGATAGCCTTTTTTACCACATAAGGTCCTTCCCAATTGGGCATCCATTTCCCACAAAAATCTTTGTGTATGGGAAGTATCTTTTTCAAAACTAGATCTCCCTCATAGAATTCTCTAGGACGAACCTTTTTGTCGTAAGCTCGCATCATTCTTTTCTGGTACATCTGTCCATGGCGAATGACTTTTAATCTCTTTTCCTCGATTAAATTCAACTGGTCATATCGATCTTGGATCCATTCAGCCTCGTTTAGTTGAAGTTATGTTAAGACTCGAAGGGAAGGTATTTCAACCTCAATAGGAAACACTGCTTCCATACCATATGCCAACGAGAATGGTGTTGCCCAGTAGAAGTTCTAACTGAAGTTCTGTAGGCAAAGAGGGTAAATAGTAGTTTTTCGTGCCAGTCCTTGTAAGTCTTAGTCATTTTTGCCACAATCTTCTTGATATTCTTATTAGCTGCCTCTACAGCTCCATTCATTTTTGGGCGATAGGGAGAAGAATTATGATGCTTAATTTTGAACTGTTCACAAATTTCTGCTATCGTGCTATGGTTCAAATTGAGGGTATTATCGGATATGATTCTTTCTGGCATCCCGTATCGACAAATAATTTCTTTTTTCTGGAACTTGCTAACCGCAGACTTGGTAACATTTGCATATGAGGTTGCCTCTACCCATTTAGTAAAGTAGTCAATCACCACAAAGATGAATCTATGGCCATTGGAAGTCTTTGGAGAAATTGGCCCAATGACATCCATGCCTCACATAGAAAAAGGTCAGGGAGAGGTCATGACATGAAGGTGTGATGGAGGTACATGAATCTTGTCTCCATAGATCTGGCACTTATGGCACTTCTTGGCATAATTGATGCAATCGCCCTCCATAGTAGACCAATAGTACCCAAATCTCATTATTTGCCGGACCATCGTGAAACCATTAGCGCGTGTCTCACAAATGCCTTCGTGAACTTCTTCTTGGCTTCAATTACATCAACACATCTTAGCAACACTTTATCTTTTCTCCTTTTGTATAAGATTCCCCCGTCTATGACATACTCGCTGGCCAGTCTTCGTAATGTCCTCTTTTAATTTTCTGAGGCTTGCTCGGGGTACTCTTGATCTCTAACAAATTGGAGAATATTTTGGTACCATGGGCGATCATCTTTTTCTTCTTCTTCCTCTACCTCAATATCACAACAATGAGCAGGAGCTTTATATATACTCATCTGAATGGGCCTTATATTTTCCGTCCTACTCACCTTAATTATCGAGGCTAGAGTGGCAAGAGCATCGGCCATCTGGTTTTCTTCCCGTGAGAGATAATGGGATGTTACGTCATCGATTTCTATAATTAACTCGAGGATAAATTTACGGTAATCGATTAACTTATAATCCCTTGTTTCCCATTCTCCTTTTAGTTGATAGATCACCAGTGCGGAGTCTCCAAAAATTTCTAAAATTTTGATTCCCCGCCCTATGGTCGCATGGATCCCCAAGATACATGCTTCGTATTCGGCCATATTATTTGTGCAATCAAAATTAAGTTTGCTGGTGAAAGGGTAATGATCTCCTTCTGGTGATACCAAGACCGCCCCGATCCCATTCCCTATGGCATTTGAAGCTCTGTCAAAATTCAATCTACAAGGTCGTTCTTCCATGATTGCCCTTTCAATAGTCGCAATATACATTAAATCTTCATTCGAGAAATCGAAGTCTATCGGCTCATAGTCTTCTAAAGCTCTACTGGCTAGGAAGTTTGCTATCGCACTCCCTTTTATTGCTTTCTGATTGACATAGACTATGTTGAATTCCGAGAGCAAGATTTGCCATCGAGCTAATCTCTCATTCAATGTCGCTGACTCCATCAAATACTTCAAAGGATCTAATTTCGAAATCAACCAAGTGGTATGATATAACATGTATTATCTTAATTTACGTGTAGTCTAAACAAGTGCACAACATAATTTCTCAATGGGTGAATATCGCATCTCACAATCAGTGAATTTCTTGCTGAGATAATATATCGCCCTTTCTTTCTTTTCGGATTCATCATGTTGACTTAGTACGCTTCCCATGAAATTTTCAAAGACCGTCAAGTACGGGATCAATGACTTATTAGGAATTTGAGGTACCAAGATGAGAGCTTTGGATAAATAGTCTTTGACCTTATTAAAGGTTTCCTGACATTCATCATCCAATACACCCAAGTTGCGCTTTCTAAGCAGGCGGAAGATAGGATCGCATTTCTCAGTTAACTGTGAAATGAACCGAGTAATGTAATTTAATCTTCCTAAGAACCCTCGAACTTCCTTTTGGGTGCTGGGTAGTGGTAGCTCCTGTATGGCTTTGACTTTATCCGAGTCAATTTCAATTCCTCTTTTTCTGACTACAAAGCCTAATAATTTTCCTAATGTGGTCCCGAAATTGTACTTTGCTGGATTTAACTTCAATTGATATTTCCTTAGCCTTCCAAATAACTTTCTCAGGATTCTTACATGTTCTTCCTCTGTTTGGGATTTCGTAATTATGTCATCGACGTAAACCTCAATCTCCTTATGCATTATGTCATGGAATAGGGTCACCATGTTCCATTGATAAGTTGCCCCTACATTTTTGAGTCCGAAAGGCATCACCTTGTAGTAAAAGGTTCCCCATAATGTGACAAAAGTGGTCTTGACCATATCCTCAGGGTCCGTCCTTATCTGATTATACCCAGAAAAACCATCCATAAAGGAAAACAGAGAATGTCCTGTCGTGTTATAAACTAGAGTGTCGATATGGGGTAAGGGAAAATTATCCTTTGGGCTAGCTTTATTTAAATCTCGATAGTCCACACACATGCATACCTTTTCATCTTTTTTAGGAACGGGGATTATATTAGCTACCCATTCAGAGTATTTAACCATCTAGAGAAAACCGACATCAAATTGTTTCTTAACTTCTTCTTTTATTTTTAACAACACATCCGGTCTCATCCTTCAGAGTTTTTGCTGCACGGGTTTGCTTTCTTCCTTTATAGGGAGTTTATGCACCACAATGTCAGTGCTCAAGCCAGGCATATCCTGGTAAGACCATGCGTAGATATCTTGAAACTCTTGAAGCAACTCGATATGATTCCTTCTGGTTTCTACGGAGATGCTTGTCCCAATTTTCACCTCTTTCTTTTCATCTTCGTGCCCCATATTGATAACTTCCACTGGGTTCGAATGAGGCAGGATCTGTTTTTCTTCATGTTCCATTATTCTTATCAGATCCGGAAGCAGATCACAATCTTGATTATCTTCAAGGTCCTGAAGCTCTTCTAAACACGTATCATGCTCGAAGTGGGGTTCTAAGTTAGCGTCAGGGTTGCCCATATTATTGATATTCAAGGATTTGTCAATGAATGAAATGGAGGTCCAAAGAGCAAAATAAATTTACGAAAGAATGAATATGTGGTATATGTATGAGTATGTATGTATTAAAGAATAATTAATCTTGTTTATTGGGTATGTACAAATGGTTTATTAAGCCAAATTAAGAAATGAAAGAATAATTATGAAGAAGAATATAGGATGGAAAGTGCATTTCATTCAAAATAACTGAATAATAACCATAGGCCATTTTACAATAAGATCCATATTGCATTAGAGCCTAAAGCAATAGTTGTTTTCGAGCATTACTCTGAGGAAATCTTAAAAATTATAAGGAGTTCCTCCACTGTCCAATTATTCAAGATGCTCCAGGCACATATGGACCAATTCTTGATGGATTCCCTTAATTTCCTTCATCTGATATAGCATTAATGTCTAAACCTTTCATTATGCCCCATTTGGTTCCAATCGTCACTCGCTCCTCTTCCTGTCGGTTGATCACCCCTCTTGAGACTAAAGTCTCGTAGATGTGTGGAAGGACCATGGGTTCCCACGAGATGTCTTTTCCAGACATTTTGGCCCTCCTTCTTTCTTTCTTTTTCTCAAGTTCTTTCCTCTTTTGTTTTGCATCTGGCTTGTACCCCAGGTCATAACGATCCCGTTTTTCTACTAGCATTGGCACCTTAACTCTTCCTTGAAGGTATTTTCCTAGTCTTTTCCCAGGTATAGCCTCCTTTTCGACTGTTAATCGCAAGCACATCCTAATGGTCGATGATATTGTAGGCACAGGTATCTTCCTCCCTTTCCAAATGAAGGTTGTATTGAAAAATTCTAGTGAGCGAAACGAGCATTCCACAGCCTCCTCGTCTATCCCCACGTAGGGTGTATCGCTTATTAAGGATGTAATTATTTCCTCTTCAACATTAATCGTGATCAGCAGCCCTTCATTTATTAGCTTCACTTTCTGGTGCAAAAAGGAAGGAACTGCCCCAGCTGAGTGAATCCATGGTCTTCCCAGCAGACAGTTATAAGTGGGCTTAATATCCATCACTAGAAAATCTACTTCACATGTATTCGGCCCAATTTGAAGGGGTATTTCAATCTTTCCCATTACCTTCCTTTCGGTCCCGTCAAATGCTCTCACTCTAGATAGCGTATACCCTTTACAGCGGGTAGTGATGTGTAGAGCCTTGGTAGACCCTATTCTTCCCGTTGGTATTTCATCATCGCTGAAGAAAATGAAGTTATCAGCACTCACGTTATTGACCAATTGATCTAGTTTACTGTCGGAGATGTAATTTGCTACATATGTTTCGTTCAGCACTTTTATTAGTGCGCTTCGATAGGCCTCCGAACTTAAAAGCAATGACAGGATCGATATCCGAGCAGGCTATTTGTGTAGTTGCTCTACTACACTATATTCACTATGCTTTAAAAACTTTAAAAACTCATTTGCATCATTCTCAGATACAGGCTCGTTGATGGGTACTTCAAGCTTGTTAGTTATTTCCTTATTAGGCTCACACATTCTAGCTTTCCCTTTGTTGACCTCTTTTTCTTTATTTACAGGGTCATAATTCTTACCACTACGGGTAACAAGATTAACGTCCTTCCTGGGTTCCCCTTTTCTTGGTATGGTCACGTTACAATTGTAACTCCATGGGACCTTCTTACTGTCCTTGTAATTAAACATTGTAGGCTTTTGTATGATAATACGGGGAGTTATCTGTTCTGTTGTCGTGCCACAAATAATCACCTTGAGGCTATTGCTTTCATAAGCCTTGGCTGTTCCGTCCTCGGAGGCATAAACATCATTAGCATCCCCTCTTTTTTTCAAAAAATTTCAGATCTTGATTGTTCATCAACATCTGGACCACGGCTTTGAACTCGACGCAACTTTGAATCTCATGCCCTTTAATAGCATGAAACTCGCAATAGACATCATCCCCGATTATCATACTCTTTAAATCGTTCACGATTATCCCTTCTTTAACCAACTCTTGCCATACCCACCGAAGTGAAGACTTGATTTCTTCAACAATTTTCTTAATTTTTCGAGCTCCTTCTTCTAGCAAGGCATTCACCCCTTGCTCTGGGTGATTAGGCAGAGGATTCCCAGCTATATTGGGCTTTGCTGGCTCTTCCAACTTTACAATTTCATGCTCTATAAGTCCTTCGACTTGTCTTTTAAAAGCGAGGCAGTTTTCAATCGAGTGCCCTTCCGCCCCTGCGTGGTATTCACAGTGAGCTTTTGCATCGTACCAAGCCGGGAATGGGGGTTCGTATGGTCTTACATGTTGAGGAGCTACCTCATACTCATCATATAATATCTTGTAGAGTTCCCCATATGACATCGGAAGGGGAGTATATTGAATTGTTACGAAGGGTCTGGTGTAGCTAGGTCTTCCAACTCTATTTAGCCTAGTGCCCAGCTCCTGCCGCGAGGTATTTTAGTAATTGCCCATTAGAGCTTTGGGCTGACTTGTTACGAAGGGTCTAGTGTAGCTAGGTCTATAGATGCTTGCATTGTTGACCTCATTATCCCTTCTTCTAGGGGCAAGCCTTTTAGGGCTTTTTCGATTTCAATTTTACCGGTCTTGATTGCATTTTCAATCATTTCCCCTACATGACCATATTAGAGAAAATCTTGGTGGTGTTTCCTAACAAGTGATTCAGGTAAGGAGCCTTGAGGGTATTGACAAACAATATTGTTGTCTCCTTTTCTGTTAGGGGTGGCTATACTTGGGTTGCCACCTCGCGCCACCTTTGCGCATATGTTCTAAAGCTCTCATTTGACTTCTTCTTCATATTTCGCAGTGTAAGCCGATCAAGAGCTATTTCTATCACGTGCTCGTATTGCTTTAAGAAATCCTGTGCCAAATCTTTCCACAAATGGATATTTGATCGGCTTAATTGATTGTACCATCTGATTATCGACCCGGCCAGGCTGTCTTGAAAACAATGAATTAACAGTTGGTCGTTATGTAGGTGCCCCGCCATCTTTCTACAGAACATGGTCAGGTAGGCTTCAAGGCAGTTCGTCCCGCTATATTTCTCAAATTCTAGAACTTTAAATTTGGGAGGGAGAATCAGGTTTGGAACCAGACTCAGCTCTTTGGCATCTATACCATAGAAAACTTCAACTCCCTGCATTGCATCGATTTTCTCCTCCAGTCGCCTATATTTCTCCTCCATTTGTTTAGGGAGATATTCTCTTATCATTTCGTCAAAGTCTAGGACACCCAAATTCGCGGTATTATCCTCTGGGTTTGACCTTGATCCAATTGGATAATTAACTGGTCACGACGTACCTGTGACTATTTGCTATGCCCTTACAGTAATAGTGGGCTCCCGTGCTAGCATTTCATCTGAAGTCGGGTTATGAAGAGGTGTAAAGTTTGGGGGGACTATCGGGTCCTCTTCTTCCTCAATAGCAAGTATCTTTCCTTTATCAGCCATGCTTTGTTTTACTTGCGTTAATTCATTCATTAAGCTTTTTTGTACCTCCATGAATTAATTTTTCATTTCTCTGCACATCATGCTCATTTGCTCTTGGATGCGCTCTTGCATCTGGTCTTGTAAATCTTTTTGGATTTGTTCAAGTCTTTGTTCCATGGCTTTAGTTTTCTTTCGAGTATTATAGCGATGTGAGTTTTCAATGGTTACTGATGTAGCTGATCATAAATTTTAATAAGTTAGGAATATTACGCAAAAATGTGATGCAAATAAGATGCATGTATGCAAGAGAAAGGTATTGACTTATAATTCATTTTCCATTTAGAAAACTTCATTCGGATAACAAGTTCCTTAACATAAAGCAAATTACATAAACGGTTTTGCTTTGATGCTCAGAGCTTTGACTTTTTTAAGGAGGCTTTATAGCTTTTGACCTCGTTCCGTCTTTGTCTAGTACTGTATGCTTAGCTCTTCCGTTTCAACTGCCAGTGTCTGTACATGATCAGCTACTTCGCGGATTTGATTTAAAGTTTCAAAATCTCCAGTGTCTGTACATGCTTAGCTCTTCCGTTTCAACTGCCAGTGTCTGACTTCCTTTTGAGTTTACTGAAGATGCCAACCATTTGTCTCCAACGTCCTTTCCAAAATCTCAATTCGTATTTCGCTATTCTGCAAAGAGGCCTCTAATTCTTCCACCCTCTCACTTAATCTCTCGATCTTAGCTCGGCTTGCTTTTAACTCCATTACTGAATTTCGGCTACGATGCCTGTACAAGGACTCCTCCAATTCTCCTACTCGAGCTTTTAATTCAATCACTTCGGCTTGGCTTTCAAGGAGGCCACTCTTCATAGTATTTTCCTGAACTTAGGCGTCTTGAAATTTGTTCTTCCAGTGACTTGTTTTATTTTTCTCTTCGCAGATTTTCTGCTGCCATTGCTTTGATGTCTTACCTAAATCGGCAGTTCTCATTGACAATCGAAGCTTTTTATAGTTCTTCTTTAGGCTGCTAAGATCTGCTTCAGCCTTATTCTTCCCTTTTCTCAATTTTTTCGCCTCTAGCTTCTGAACATCAACGTCTAATCCTAAAAGCACCTTCTCTTCCTCTAGTTTTTCTATCATTTTCCCCATCTCGACATTTTTCTTTTCGAAATCTTGTTTAAATATTTCTAATTCAGTCGGAACAACCTGCAAGTGTTCTTCAAATGGGCGGATAATCTCCGGGTTTGGCACAGGAATATTATCGTTGATCATATGCGCACGACCATATTGTCCTCTACTTCATCAAAGTACTTGTTTTCCATGGTTAATTTTCTTATCGATAACTGAACTTTTGAGTCTATACCTTCTCTTTATGTAATGATGAAATGCAAAGCAAAAAGAGACAAAATAAACAAGTTAGCTGAACACAATAATATCGATATACAAATATAGCATAGAACCTAAAAGTTTGTCTTGGAAGGTTGCTAAATGGTTTAGTACAACTCCTTTTAAGCAAGTTCTTACGGCTTACTATATGTGGTTTTGGGTTCTAAAGTAGGGGTACCCAAACCAGCAGATTCCTCGATCCTCACCCATTACAGGCTCACACGGACGAGTTCGGTTTAAGAGGACGCATTTCTCACGTGTTTGCACGGAAGTGAGAACTTCACGAAAACAAGGGTACTTTGTAATCCCGAAAGCGATCCACAATCCTACATGGAGGTGAAGACCTCACGAAGGAGTAGTTTTCGGCTTCCACTTAAAAGGTAATATCATATGCAGATGTATGCAAATTTACACTAGTAATATCACATGATATACTATCACAAAAGATGTCGAGGATCGCATATTAAACAAAACTGAAGTTTAAAAGTTTCCAAAGAAGACTCGAAAATAATCAATTTTGGCTTGACTATCGTTTATTTTAAAACTCCCCAGTGGAGTCGCCAGCTGTCGAAACCATCCCTTTTTGGAAAACGACGTGTTTCGAAAATTATTTTAAAATTAAAAAATAATGGGAGTTGCCACCAATCCTTTATTCGGTGTGATTGGATCACTACAAAACGTTTTAAAACCCGTTTTGAAAACATGTAGGTCTTCGAAATCCAGAAAAAAAAGGTTCGAGAGTCGGTTACGCATGAGGAAGGATTAGCACCCTCATACGCCCAAAATTGATACCGTATTGATTATTTTGGGGTCTTAATTTGTAACATTTAAAGGCTTGAATAAAGTTTAAAATACGATCCTTAAATGCATGAGTTAAGTTTATAAGAAATCGGGTTTGTTTGGAAATCTCGTGATTTCACAGTGATCGAGGAATAAAGTTACGTCTAGTGAGTTAGGACATGACATTTCAATATCTAGAAATAATGAGCTTTCTTTTGTAAATCCTTTTTTAATTTTTTGCGAAAAGGATATTCGATTATCTCGATTTGAAGAAAGGTTGCACCTAGTAAGTTAAGGCGCAATATTTCAGAATCGAAGATAAGGAAACATTGCCTCGATTAAGAGTATTCGATTAATTCGATTTGAAGAAAAAATTGCACCTAGTGAGTTAAGGCACAAATTTTCGAAACTCGAAATAAAAGAATATTATCTCGATTTTAAAGTTTTTATGAAAAACAATTTTGAAAACAAGCATGCGAGTTTAATACGAAAAAGCAGTAAATAACACGGAGTAAGATAAATAAGAATATAAATGGTAAAAAAAATAAAAAATGCAAAATACTAGTGCATAATAATTAAAAATTAAATGCAAATATTGATGATGAAGAAAAAATGATGCAATCGGAGTTGAAAATGAGACTTTTGGATACTCGGGGGTAAAATGGTAATTTTGGGAAAATTAGATGTTAAAAATGGAATTTTTGGACATTCAAGGGTAAAAATTGAATTTTTGGAGTTTCGAGGTCGAAAATAGAGTTTTTAGATATCCAGGGGCAAAACTGGAATTTTTGGAGTTACAGGGTCAAAAATGGAATTTTTGGAAGTTCTAAGGTAAAAATGGAATTTTTGGAAGTTTCAGGGGTTAAAATTGGAATTTTTAGAAGTTTGAGGGTAAAAATGGAATTTTTGGAAGTTTTAGGGTCAAAAATGGGGTTCTTAGAAGTTTAGGGGTAAAAATGGAATTTTTTGGAAGTTTTGGGGTCAAAAATGGAATTTTTGGAAGTTCGAGGGTAAAAATGGAATTTTTGGAAGTTAGAGGGTAAAAATTGAATTTTTGGAAGTTCGAAGGTAAAAACGGAATTTTTGGACAGTTTAGTGACCTCCAAGGCAATAAAACCAAAAACAGGTAACACGTGGCAACCCCTCAGGCATCCTGAAGTCAGAGGACTAGTTTGAAATCCATGAAAAATTTTTGGGTCAATTTTGTAATTAAATAAAACTCGATTTGAGGATTAAATTAAAACAAATTAACAATAAAAGGGACTGTTTGCATAAATGAACCAAAACAACGACACTTGGAAGCTTCTGATGCTTTCAAAAGGTCAAAGGATTAAATTGAAAAGCATTGAAAATCATTGGGCCAAATCAGAATTAATTAAAAGTAGAAAAAGGACCTGATTGAAAATTTGAGAAAAAGCGAAAGGATCGTATTCATAAATACACCATTAATAAAAAACACGCGGATCCTAGGTCGGCTCGGGTCGGATTTCGGGTCGGCCATGGGTTATGAGGTGAAACGGTGCCGTTTTGAGAATTCTGAAGCTATGCGAAAACGACATCGTTTTGGAAAGCTATAAATAGGCCATTTCTCAAAAAAAAAAATCATTTTTTACCCATTTTAAAAAAAAAAACCAAAATCCTCTTCAAAAAGCTCTCTCCCTTCCCATGGTCGGCCAAACTCTGACCGGTCAGTTCGGCTGCCGTCCGTCGCCTAGTCATGCGCGCCGATCCGACCATGTCTCCGTCGCTGCCTTTCCTTCCCACGCACCACGCACCTCCGAATGGTTAGGAACCTTGCCCTTTTTTACCCTTTTTCCCTTTTTTTTTTTAAAAAAACCATTCTTAGAAACTCCTTTCCTTTTTAAAATTATTTTTATTTTTATTTTCGATCGTTTCAGTTCTTTGTTTTTTTCGCAGATCCACAGATGTCGAAGCATCGACGAGGTTCGAGGTTTTGCAACGGCGACGGCTTGGACGGCTCCGAGGGCAATTCCGACGATAACCGTGGAACAGAGATGAGTCCTTTCGTTTCTTTTTTATTATTATTAATTAATATTATTATTATTATTAAAACAATTATTTATTATTATTATTATTATTATTATTATTATTATTAAAACCTTATTTGTTACCACTAATTTAATAACATACACTTAATACGGTTTTTTACTGCTGCTATTTGAAAACGTTTCCCTTTTTTAAGAGAAGACAATAATGGTTATTAATGAATGAAATAAGTACTGTGATAGTGTATATGAAACGTTTGAAAGCTAAAAAGATGTATGAACAATCAATGAATGTTTATGTGAACAATTACCTGGATTGTAAGACCTTGAATGTTTTTGGTTGTTTGTATCCCCAATGCTCGAATATAGTTTGCAGAAAACTGGAAAGTCTAAGTCGTTTTTATTAATCTAAAGTGTTTCGAAAGAAAATCCAAAAAAAAAAAGGTCCCTTACAAATTTTGAAACTGGTTCTTATAACCAGTGTTTCAATGATTATTTTTTGTTGTTTTACAATTTAATGCTCGTCTTCTTTTCCTTTTGCAGGTTCGGCTATGGCAGTGGCTTGTAACATTGGCGGTTATTGCAGAGGCAAGTGGATGCTGAAGATGGTGGCAAGTTGCTGATGATGTGGCGGTCTCTGGTTGGCTGAGGTGAAGGTAACAGCAGCAGCACTTAGCAGATTTTGGCTAGTTTGGGTTAGGTGTATTTGGGTTGTAAGACTAGGTTTTGGGATTGTATTTGATTGGCCCAAATTAGATCCTAAAATTTGTAAATGGATTTTGTAATTGTATATTATTTAAATAGATTTTAAATTTAAATTTATAATAAATTTAAATTTTAAATAAATTTAAATTTATAATAAACTTAATTTTAAAATAAATTTAAATTTATTAGGCCCAGACAAATTGGGCTTCAACATATAATATTTTTCAAAATTTAAGACCAACTTAATAAAAATTGATTGTAAATATTAGTAGTTAATAAAATTAATTCTAAAATAAAAAATTTGAAAAATGTCTAAGGCGTAATAAAAATCTTGAAAATGTACAAGGGGGGGGGGGGGAGAACTCTCTTCAATCTTCCATTGGATGTATTGTGTACTTTGTCTTCTTTTTGGATGTATGGGAGAAAGGGTGGGTCCAATATAATAATGTTTTGCATTTACTTTATTCGCTCAAGATTGCTGTGATTATTATACATTATAGTTTGGTTTAGATGGGACCCAATGGATAAATACCTGAGACATGTGCAGTGGGATTCTAAATGTCAGCGTTAATAAAGAAAAAGTTATCGTGTGCGTGGAGAATTGACACAAGGGGAAGACCCGCGGTTCATGTAGTTGGACTAATTCTTATTTTATAAATCTAAAATTTTAAATTTAATCACTAACATTCTTAATAATTTTGGGTAATTTTTTTCAAACCTCTTATGTTGGTTAAGATGTTCTCGTATAACATAATATTTAAATAATAAAAATTAATATATTTAATTGATAAATTTTGATAAAATTTTTAATTATTACTGATTGAATTATGATTTTGTAATTAAAAAGATAACTTTTAAAATACCGAAACTATTAAAGTTGTGTCAAATTTACTTACTCTTCAAAGCATTGGGTAGTAAATAAATAAATTTGTTTATTTTTATGTTTATTCATACTCGTTAAGAATATTAAAATAATATTCGTATTTATTTATTTAAAATTATATTTGTTGATGGTTATTGGTTTAAATTAAGTGATTATATTTTTAAATATGTTTATATACATATAATTAAACAATAATACTCATGAATAATAAATAAATATAAAATAATCAAACATAAATATTAATAAATTCGGAGGGGTTTTTTTACGTTAAATTTGTGCGTTAAATTTGTGCGTTAAATTTCTCAATTTCTTCCGTTATTTTTAACTTGTTCATTGCTTAATCGGGTCGAATCCCCAATACGTGGTATCAGAGCTAGTTTAATTTTCACAAATCAGCCCGTTTAGAGATGGTAGTAATAAGGTTCGATATTGAGATGTTTGATGGTGACACAAATTTCAATTTGTGACAAGTTCGGATGATGACAATTCTAGTTTAGATCGGTTTGAAAAAGGTCATTAACGGGAAAAAGCTCGATAATCTAGATCAGTCAAAATGGGAAGAGCTTGATGAAAAGGCCTTGTTTGCAATCCAGTTGTGCCTCGCGAATAGGGTATTGCAGGAGGTATTGATGGAGAAAACTTCATTCGCCTTGTGGAAAAGGCTAGAAACTCTTTATGCAACTAAGTCTCTGGCTAACCGTTTAGTGCTGAAACAACGTCTATTTACGTTTCGCATGAACGAAAGTGAGCTTCTTAGATATCACATCGGTCAATTTATTAGTCTTTTGAATGATTTAAATAATGTTAAGGTTCATATTGACGATGAGGATCAGGCTATGCTATTGTTATGCTCTTTACCCCCTTCATACAAGTCTTTTAGGGAGACCTTGATTTATGGTAGAGATAAACTCTCGTTTGATGATGTGAAGGGTCATTTATTGAGCAAAGACAAACTCGACAATGAGTTTGGTTCAGATAGCAAGGCAGATAAGCAAGCTTCTATTTTGGTAGCATCAAAGAAACAAGACAAAAGGTGTCGCTATTGTAAGAAATTAGGTCACGTCAAAGCAGATTGTTACAAATTGCGAAATAAAAGGGCTACTAAGAATAACGAGGAAGATTTAGCTGGTGCTAATTTGGCCGATGAAAGTGGTGATGATTTCTTGTTAGTGTCAACGATAAAAAGCTCCGAGGTTTCGTCCGAGTGGATCCTAGATTCAGAATGTTCTTTCCACATGTGTCCCAACAGAGAATGGTTCTCCACATATAGTTTGAAAGTGGAGTTGTGCACATGGGAAAAGATTCATTCAGTAAGGTAATCGATATTGGTACTGTTAAAATTAGGATGCACGATGGTACGATTAGGACACTATCAGATGTCAGGTATGTACATGATTTACGAAAGTATCTCGTGGGGCTCTCGTTTTGTTAAAAGATAAAGAGATCGGCAGTCTTTATATTCTTGAAGGTTTTACAGTGACCGGTGAAATCAGATGTCCCTCGTCCTTTTCGGAGTTGAAGTCAACTCATTTGGAGCGGAGACAACTTGGTCATGGGAAGGAAAAGTGTAGGACTATTTCGTTGAAGAGAGGTTCTCTTTTGGATGCACGTTTTGAACAGTTAAGGCACTGTGTTCGTGAAAATCAGACTCGGGTTAGTTTTGATTTGACAGTGCACAAGTCGAAGGCTAGAAGACTTCCAACTCCTAAGCACAGATTCGACTTAGTTAATTCCCTGTATAGTTCAAGATAGGCCCGTGACGGGCTTTGGCAAAGATGACATTGTGGAAATATGAGTCAAGGTGGAGATTTGTTTAATTATGACTCTTATTTCAAGTCAATTTTGAGAAATAATCTTTCAGTTAAATTTTATTTATTTGTTTCAATTAAACTCTATTTAGTTGTTTGAGTCAAAATCTTATTAGTCTAGATTATTTTATTATTATTTGACTTAATAATTTAGCTTATAAATAGAATCTTTTACAACCTTAGAAAAAACACCCATTTAGACTTACTCATAATAGTTTAGAACTCCTAACACTTTTGGAGAATTTAGTATTTACGTTTTAAGGGTTCTTTATTTTCGAGTTTTTGGGGTTTAGTTTTTATCTCCATCTTTTGTACTCTTCGTTCTTTGCCATTATAGTAAAATTATCTTTGCCCGTGATTTTTTATCCTCTTCGGAGGGGTTTTTTCACGTTAAATTTGTGTGTTCAATTTCTCAATTTCTTTCGCTATTTTTAACTTGTTCGTTGCTTAATCGGGTCGATCCCCAACAATTTGATTTGTGGATTTGTTTTACATAAAAAAAAAATAAGACATTTGTAAAAAAAAAAAAAAATGTTTTATATTAGTTTGAAATTTAACAGTTTTTCTCAATTTGATATTTAGATCTTAACTTTTTTAAAGTATAAAAATATGGTACTTTAAGATTGTATACAAATTTTTAAAAATTTTGAAGTGATATTATTACACAACCTTAAAGTATCAAATCATCACACCTTTCAAATTCAATGATTAAATTGAGAAAAATTATCGAAATCCGAAATTAATATGAAAAAATTAGAAACCAAATAAAAAATTATCAACTGAATGTTACTTTATCCCTAACAATTAAACCTTAATTTAAATAAAATGAAAAAAAAAAAGAGCTAAAAACATTTTTTTAAAGCAACATAAATGAATTTAATGCTAAATCTTACAATGATGAAAGGCAATCTTCTTGAAAATATTTTATATATATATATATGGCATAAAAAGAAAGCAACAAGGCCATCCCTTTTTCTTCTAGGAAAAAAGACCTTAAATTCAAGACAGAAAGAGACGTCAACTTCACGAGTAACCCAACACTACAAACAAACCCCACCCCCCTTTTTCCAATATTTATATTTTAAATCTGTTATATATTTTATAATAAAAAAGTTAAATATATAAGTTATAGATTTTGTTTTTATAGTATACTTTAGTTTAATTTATTCCAGTTTTTACTTTTTGAATTCATAAATTTTAATCTTTTATTTTTAAAATTTTAAAAATTTAATCTTAATCTAAATAATAACAATTAGATCTATTAGGCCAAATTCTACTATTAATCTCGTGAGTTATACATTAATCATTGTTATCTAATTCAATTATTTTTAATTTCTATATTTTTCGAATTTAAAAATTTCAATCTCAATTTAAATAATAGCATTAAAATTATTATGAAAATTATCATTTTGTTTCTTTGCTTGGGCCTTTTGTCAATAAATAACTTTTCATTAAAATTTTGCATGATCCTCTGTTATTATTATTATATAATTGGGAAGAAAGCTACATTGAAATTTATAAATTAATTATTTGTTGCTTAAAACTACTTCCAATCCAACCCTAAAATGATTTCGTCTTTAAAAATTACAATACAACCATGGTTAGCATATCTATTTGCATGCTAACAACATTCGGCGGCGAACTTAGGATACGAGTCAAAATTAAATTGTAATTTTTAATAGTTTATATATTTATAATTTTTAAAAAATTAAATTAATTTTTTATTATTTTAAGGGATTTAAAGTATAATTTTATCTTTATTAATTTAAAATTTTAAAATTTTTAAAAAATTTAAATAAATAATTTTCTATTTTAAAGTGATCGGGCCTCTGCCAACGCCACTAACTACGCCCTTGCTAATATTATTGAATATTTATTCCTCTGATGAAAGTTAAATTTGAAATATCAAAAAATGTTTGACATTATTTACATAGAATGTGTTGTTAGGGATTGAAATATTATTGATAGTTCATTGAATACTAATAAATAATATCAAAAAAAATTAAAATAAAAAGTCAACTTAGCCAGAAGCATAAATTTTTTTATTAGACTTAACTAAGTATAATTTTCTCGTTTTGCGTTGGATTAATTATTTCTTTGTGTCAAATATGGCGTACAAATTTGAAGGTGAGAGTAGTACTAGTTAAGTTTAAAGTAGAGAGTTTAAATTTTGAACTAATTAATAACATTATAAAAATACATGGACCAATTTATGTTAAAAATTAAAATATAAAGATTAAATCTTAAATTTAGACATATTAGAGATCAAAATTGAAATTTAATCACTTTTATAAAGTGAAAAAAAAAAAAAAGAGAAAAAGGGAGCATGGTTTGGGTATGCCATGTGTAAGTAGAAGGAAACAATGTAAAAAGTTAGGGATCAAATTGTATAAATTCAAATATAAAGATTAAGTCTTAATTGTAAGCATACTAAAGGGACCAAAAATTATATTTAACCATTTTCATATAAAATACAAAAAAATATTCAAAAAGGAATTTAACATTTTTAATTATTTAATAATATTTTTATTGTAAAAAAACAACTTCTGATCTTAAAAGTTGTGCAAGAGTAAGAAAATAACCAAAATACTATATTTATATAATTTAGTTTTAGAAACTTATTTTAGCTAATATTATCAAAATTTAATAGAGTAATAAAAGGTAAATTTTTTTAATGATATAGGTTTTGATCATATCTGTTTTTTTACATAATGCCTAAAATTACCCATAGTTCCTCTCCAAATTATAAATAAGAGAATAATGCGCTTCAACATACTCGAACTCATATTCTCTTATATTGACAATAATATTTACATCAATCCAATTAAGAGTCAATTCGGAAATTTTTTTTTGATAAATTACATCAACAGTCACTCAACTTTGATATGGGGAAACAAATAGTCACTAATTTACATTTCAATCACTCAACTTTGAAAACGTGACAAAACAGTCCTTTTTCACGTTTTCCATCAGAGACGTTACGGAACAATGACATGGCAGTTGACGGCATCGGTGGAGTGTGAAAAATGTCCAACTGGTCGATTACATTTAACACAACAGTCACTTAACTTTGAAAATGTGACAAAATAGTCATTAACGTTATCGAAAAATGACAAAACAATCACTAAAATCAGATGGGTTATGTTGTTTAATCCTAAAATCAGATTGTTTAGAATCTGATTAAGGAATAGGGAGAAACATTTGGTTCTCTCATTGATTTCATTTTGATTAGGGTTAGAAAATAGATTTTGAAATCGATCTAGGTTAGAAATCGATTAAAATTAGTGACTGTTTGGGGATTAAAGGCAAACCATTCTCAACGACGATGGTGAATGGACGAGAAGATGGCAATGTTGATACAGTAGATGTAACATGTATGTTTCTATTGTTTTTTTTGGGTTATGGGATATTTGTATTTAGGGTTATTTTGTGTTTATTCGAATTTGATGTCGATATTGATTGTGATTTTTGATTTAGAGTTTATTCGATTTTGATTTTGATTTTCATTTTCGATTTTGATTGGATTTGATTGTTACAGTTTGGGATTTAGGGTTACTTAAATTTTTATTTGATTTATTATTTACATATTTTTGTTTAGGGTTATTTTGGTTAACGTCATCATTCCCGTTAAGTCCCTAACAAAAACTATTAATTAGTGACTGTTTTGTCACTTTTCAATAACGTTAGCGATTGTTTTGTCATATTTTCAAAGTTGAGTGACTGTTGTGTTAAATGTAATCGGCCAGCTAGACGTTTTCCACAATCCACCGATGTCATCAACTGCCATGTCACTGTTTTGTGTCATCTGTGACGAAAAACGTGGAAAATGATTGTTTTATCACATTTTCAAAGTTGAGTGATTGAAATATAAATCAGGTGACTGTTTGTTTCTCCATATCAAATTTGAATGATTGTTGGTGTAATTTACCCACAAAATTTCCCTATGCTTGATGGTGGTGAAACAAATAGGAAATAAATTTTAAAAAGTAAAATATGGTGTTTGGAGCTCACAAAGTTTAAGTGAAAAAATAAAAAGAGTATAAAGAATGGAAGTAGCATGAGTGATGCATGATCTTTGTTGAATGCATTGATGTCTGTTCATTAACTATTATGAGCTGAGCTGAGGGTATCTCCTCCCCTTCATATTTCATAATATCTCTAATTTAATTTATTTCATATTGATTGAGAAATTATTTTACGAATTTTATATTATATTATTTATAATTTTTTAATTATTTAATGTTATTTTAATAAAATTTATTAGGTCATTAATATATAATTTTAGTAATTTTTTACTCAGAATATTAATCCGAACCCTGAACTCTAATCTTACACCCAAAACAATGATACATAATTTAAAGTTCGAGGTTTGAGATTTAAAATCATGATTCAAGATTCAAGATTCAAAGTTTTGGATTTAGAGTTTAAAATAAAAAATTATTAAAATTATGTATTAATGACAAAAATAAATTTATTGAAATCTCATTAAATAATTGAAAAAAAAAATCATAAATGATATGATGGAAAGGGTCCATAAACTTCTCCATGTTGAATATGATTCGGTTGAATTTTTTTTAAATTTTTAAAATTATTTATTATAATTCGAATCCATCTAATTTTTTAGATTTTTATATATTAATTTTTAATTTTAGGCTTTGAAATTTCATTTTGATAAAATTGATTTCGTCTTAGAGTTTTTGGACAGTATTCACATTATTCGATAAAGTTCTGACGTGACTTCTATAAATGTTTTCTTTAATTAATTTTTGGGGTAAATAAAACATCAATAACTTTTGTATATAATTTTTTAAATATAATTTTTTATTTGAATTTCTAGATATTTTTGCTACCCTACCATTCACCTTTGGTTTATTTACTATTCCTGCCCACCATTCCCTTTCAAATGTAGGGTCTCTGTTGACCCAAAAGTGGTGAAAGCTTTGCAATGTCTAGCTTTTTTTGGATAAACTTTTTTTTGGGCACACAATGAAACCCTAAACCCTATTATTTTGGCTCTATTTTTTTTTCAATATATTTACTGGAACGAGTGTAGTATTTAATTTTTTGCATTCTGTAAATTTATTAAGGGGTAAATGTTGGTCATAAATTTTAAAGCTGTTTTTATATCGAGGACGAAAATCAAACCTTCAACCATCTATTAATGTAGGTGAAACTCTTACTGTCTCGCTTAACTTCCATAATTATTTTAACTTCCATATTTAACATATAAGTTGTTAAATTGTTGGTTTTTGCTAATTTTTTACATATAAATTTTTGGATCGTTGGTTTTTAAATAAGTTAAACAATGCTAATTAATTGGAGTAACTTATAATTTTCATGAAGTACAAAACTAAATTCTAACAGATTAAAGTTATTAAAATTGCTCAAGTTTTATAAGTTAAAAGGGAGTGAAAACATGGCCTAAATCAAATTTTAATTATTAATAGATTATGATACACTCATTATGTGAGTAAAAATATTTATCTAATAAATTTATTAAAAAAATTATATAAATACTAAATATGTCTTTAGTTGATATGGTAAAATTGGGAGAGTAGAGTTTATGTTGTTTTAGATCCAAATTTCATAATGTGCATTTTTTAGATTTTATATAAAAACGTAAAAAGATAAAAATACCCTTGAAATAATATTCGCTCCTTTATGAAAATAAGAAGTTTTTAGTAAGACCCAATTGAAGGATATTGATTCAGACAAAACTTTACATATCAGTATAGATAAGAAAAATGAAGTTAACAACCTCTTAATCCAATAGCAAGAACATTATGTTGTAGGTACGAGAGTTTGAATTTCATCTCAATAAATAAAGGGATGACTATTATTTTTTCTTAACAAAAAAAGCCGAGATAGAAATTGAATTGTAAATACAAAAATTCGAATTTAAAACTTATTAAATATAATTTTATTAAAATTGATTATATGAATTAATTAAATAAAACTTTGAATTAAAAAAAGATTTGGATAAGTTTATTTATTTATTTAATTTTGAAAGGATGGATAAGTTTATTTAATAGTAGTAATAAATGATTCTGTAGCTAAGAATAAAAGCATATCTTAATAGATTGAAAATTGAGTACAGTTTTTTTTTCTTCTCCTTCGATTGTGCGATAACGGCCCCACACTTGCGTGGCCATAAGTGTAAGGCCCTATAATTTAATTTTGAACCGTCCTTTGATGGGCCTACCAACCCCCACCAATATCCGTTTTTCTTTTCTATTACAATCATGAAATCTTTTATTTGTTTATATATTCCTTTATTTGTATTTTTTTAATTTGAATACCAGAGGTTAGGTGTGTGGATTAACTCAAATTCGAAAAACCGACTTGACTAATTTAATTCTAAATTTTATTTCATTTAATTTAATGATAAATAATCCATAATTCAAACTTGGAATAATTTGAACAAATAATTTAAAATAACTTAGAATTTGAAACCATCAAAATTAAAAATTTACTCGAACCTGAAAATTTTTAAACATGGATTAATTTAATGCAAATTGATTTGATCCTTGATTTACACAATTTACATGTATGCAATGGACTAATCCAAAGAAGATTTTAGATTTTAGTTCTGAAAACAATATAAGATTAATTCCACCGAATATACCCAAATTATAAATTCAACTCTAAAATGTATAGTTTGAATCAAATCGTTCCGCCAATTTAACCATTCAAGTATAACGTTAAATGTCTAATTAGATCAAAATATTTATTAATTCATGTGTTGTAAAAAGAAATCACATCAGATTTAAAATGTCATTTAACGTGGACACACAATTTACATATATGCAATGGATTAGTGTAAAGAAGGTTTTAGATTTTAGTTTTGAAAAAATATAAGATTAATTGCACAAAATGTTCCCAAACTATGGGTCACTTTAAATTTCAAAATATTCCAATCAAATCCTTTTACTAAAGTATAATTTCAATCAGGTCCTTCCGCCAATTTAAAATCATATTATCCAACTAATTCAGTAAATTTAAACAGCTCACACTAACACTAACACTCCCCCATACAAGTCCTAATTTCTATCCTTACTTCATGGTGAACCATGAAAACTACCATAAAGAATTTTATTTATGTTAAAACATGCAGTTCGTCTTTATATTTTAGCAAAGTTATAAGGATCTAGTTCATATGCTTAAAATTATATTATATCATATTTTAGATTTAAAAATCCTAATTCAATCATTGATCATCAAACTATTTTGCCAACTTGGCATTTTTTTGACACAATGTGTAAAACTACTCATAATCCCTCACCAACCCATAAATAAAAGAATAATACGATTCAACGCATTCAAACCTACATCCTCCTGCATTGATAACAATATCCATGTTTACTAATATGTTAATTGACAATTTTGAAACATGCCAAGTAGAAATTTATGGCATGACATGTATTTATTGGACGATGAACTAGGATATTTAACATTTAACTTTTTAACTATATGGACTAAATAACTTCATCGCAAGTAGAAGGACTGACGGCAAATTTGCCCTTTTATTCATCTAGATTCTTGAGATGCACTGCCTATACCTTCCAAAGCAAAAGAAATAGCCTACTATGCCAGGCAATATATCCTATGGCCAGTGACATTCAACTGCTAACATTCTAAGGGGTGAAAGTAGACCCTAACGAAACAAAAACAATAGATCAACTTATAGTGTATATATTATTTTAAAAGGAATTTTAATCATATGAGATAATAGAAAGTGCTACCCGAAGATCATTTGAGGTTCCGCATGTATACATCCGATATGTTCCTGTATCCTGTTGATAATCCCTGGGGGTGCTGCTTGCGTAGTGACTGTCACTGTCGTTGTCGTGCATCGAGAAGATGATCTCCCTGAGGATCGGTTCATGGCCATTGAGATGATTGCCCATGCTTAAAACTTTTCTCCATGACTGATTAGCGGTTGGTGGCGTGAACATATTTGACACAACTTGTCTCTCATTCTGACTTAGTTGCAGCTTCATGTCAAACTCCTAAGCAACATAAATGTTTGCAGAGAGTTTAAACTCGAGACAATTGCAGCGAAGTTTCTAAGGGGTGGGCAAATTTTAAATTAAGAAAAATCAAAGTGGGATTAAATTCAAGTTAATTCTTAATTCCAAACAGTATGTAGTAGAAAATAACTAAATAGCTGAATATTTGCGACTTTTTTCATCAGGTTAATTGCACCAGATGTCCCAAACTATAGTCCATATTCTAAATTAGTTCCCAAACTTTAAAGCATTCTAATTGATTCTTCAAATTATCAATATCATATCAATTATATCATTTCGCCAACTTGGGTGTTAAACACTAGCTCGGATTTGATGTGAAACATATTTAAAGCACTTGGATCAAATTTTAAATACCTAAGAACCTTCCACTTAGATAGCTTGGATCTAGCATGTTAAAAAAGGCCCTCATAAATTTTAATGACACTGTTTCTTTACATATTACATCCAAGCTGTCAATGTAGTAGGTACATATGTATAAAATTTGACCAACACATAGACATTGCATCCAAGTTGGCATTTAACAACCAAGCTGTTGACTAGATTGACGAAAGGATCGGCTTGATATGATATTGATACTTTGCGAACTCAATTAGAACATTTTAAAATCTGGGTCATAGTCTGTGGACATCATGTAAAAATGGACCCTTTTTCATTTCGATTTTATTCAAAAGCATGAAACTGAAATCAAATGGACTTTCTAACAGAATAGTCCACTAAAATTAGTCCATCTGGAACAGTGATTCACTAATACCCATGAAAAAAAGAGGGATTAATCTGCTAGAATGCTAAAACAGCGGAGATCCACGGCATAGAGGCTATTTACCTTCTGAGGATCTACATCAGCCAAGCCAATTCCCATGGTTGGAAGGTAAAAGTTGTAGTAGTTACTGAAAATGGCTTCCGAGATGCGTGGCACTTGTCTAAATCTACGATGAAGGGAAGCTGCAAGTATTAACAACTTCTCAACATGTTCAAAGACAACACAAAGCCGTTGGAGGTCTTCAATAGTGTCCCTGGAGCTAGATAATAGGTTCACTGCAACATTACAAAAGAACTTGAAATTTAAATGACCTCAATTTCAAAGAAATGTAAACTTCTTAGAATGATGAACAATACCTTGCAAAGGCCTTAACGTAGATGCCATAGTAAGGTACAGTTGGTCCATTTTCGTGTCCATCTCCTTCAAGCTTCCATAATTTGTTTGGTTTAGAGTGTCAGCTGATGCTCTGAATGCAGTACAGACCATTTGCTCAAGCAACTGATGAGGTCGCATAGTTTCCAGGTAATGAAGGATCTGCAGAATTTAAGAAGCCATAAAAGGTAAAGCTGTAATCATTAAAGAAATATTCAACCCCAGTTATATCCAAATTACAATATTTTTATCTTAGTTTACTATAAAATTTAAAATCAAATTCTTAATTTGAAATCATTTAAGAAATACCCAAGTAAATGAAACATTGGCACTAATCCCTAAAATCACAGTTGGCCAAGGTTAAATATAAATTCTCAAAATAAGCACAAAAACTATGGCATTTGAATAATAGTGATCTGCCCTTGGGGGCTCCGCCTCTATAGGCAAAAGATGGCTTGAATTCTTATAAAATCAATGGAGAAACCTTATATGCAACAAGCAGAAATAAAGATGAGAAAAGATGTTCATTCTTCCACGTCCAAACTGACCTTCTCTCCTTCTCGGTTTGGATCCAGTAGTGGTTTCTGTTCAGAAGCTGGCAAAATAGGAGCCTCATCCCAAATCTTTCGCCAAAAGTTCCCACTTTCAGACATCCGCTGTGAAAGCCTTCCTTGAGGAGGCCAGTCAACATTCATACCCTCTGTAAGATCTGTGGATGGACCTTTTGCCTCACTTTCGTCATCCTCCCAATCTCTAGGTGAATACCACCGGATAAAATCTTCGAAAACAGCACCAGGATTTGCAGCTTTAAAAGCTGACATGTCTTTCAAAATACAAAGAATCATCAGTAAAGATGTGTAAACAAACATGGAGCAGACTACATTAAGGAAATATTTGAAACTTAAACGTCAAACTTATTAGAGAAAGCTGAAATAAGGTCAAATAGAGAATAAAGAGACCATTTAACAGCTAATGCCATATAAGCCTGAACATTATTGTTTCTATCCTATTTGCATTCATACATAAATAATTTTAGCTAATTCATAAGGCAATTGAAGAATCAATCTCCTTGGCAAATGATTGGATCAAAAACCTTTTTTTTTTTTTTTTAAATCCAAAATCTGATCACACTCAGTAAATTACCTTTTTTTTTATACAAAACACGCAGTAAACTACAAAACTGATGAATTGGGACTAAAAGTTCCACGTAGGAAAATAGCAACAACCAAACATGCTCTCAGAAGGATTTCAAAATGCAGCGAGAGTTGGCCTTTGTTATTAGCATTATCAGAACAATCTAAGACATAATTCAACATGCTTCTGCCTTTAAACATGACTACTTGTGCCAACAATTCAACAGTTTCTTTAGCTCCATGTCAAAAAGTTTTATTGCTGTTCAGTTTCCCAACACCACATCAAATGCATGGTTCTATAAGAAATGGGTATAGTGATCGCTTGAAACCACATGTAATAGTGGCAATATCTGATGACTTACAGCATAACATAACAAAAACTACACTGAAGAGGAAGAGCGCTTAACCATAGTAATTACCTGAAGATAATGTCTCTCTCTCCAACTGCGCAGAAAAGTCCTGTAATCAAATAGTAAACAACTACCTAAGCCACTAAATGATAAAGTTGCTCAAGACAGCATGGAATACAATGAATCCTATAACCTAATATCCATCACGATAAATGAAACATGGAAAGGATAAAGGTATAAAGGTAAACATATTGCAAACGGTGACGAGCAAAGCAAATAAAATTAATGATTCCAATAGAGCCACAAAAGCAAACCATAAAACATCCATTAACCACTATATAATGAAGGGATTTATGCTTTCATGATTCCAATAGAGCCACAAAAGCAAACCATAGAACATCCATTAACCACTATATAATGAAGGAATTTATGCTATTAATTTGCTAGATGAAGTGTTGAAAAAGAAAGCCAACTTGTCAATTTTAAATATTTAGCACATGAAATAAACACCATTGGACCTTCGTTACTACAGTGTAAATATAAGGAAGCTGCTAGTATCAATTTTGAGGGAATGTTATAGTCATCCACAGTATTGCAAACCTTAGGTCACATTAAATCTTATTTTGGCTTGAGAGAAGTAACATGTTTGGAAATAAGCTAGAGGGAACACATCAAAGAAAATGTCCCTACTGAAACCAATTTAGATGCTCAACCTGGTACTTTGTCCAGCATAATATCAACATCTCATTCCAGTTAATTAGAATAGATGTTTTGGGGTCATAAACAACTAAGTCTAAACTGAACTCCAGTGACTAAGTCTTTCAACCATTAAGAGGTGTGTGAAACAAGATGGATGCCTTGACTAAGTCCATGTTCAAAACATTAGACTCCAATGTGATATGATTAAGATTAATGGCTGGTCCGTTGCAACAAAAAGTTAGCGGAATGACACTCGTAGAAAAATAACTTGAAAACACTTTAGGCTTACAAATGAACCACCAAAGGCCTCAATAGCATGGAGTCGTTCTTCATGCATGTCTTCTGTCATGAGTGGTGCACTCTGTGACAATTCAAAGAAAAAGACAACTGCTATGTCAATTATACCTAGTAGGATATTATTTAGTGAGAAATTTACAATATATATCAGTAATTCACAGATATAAAAGAAACCTGTGTTAAAGGAGCATGCAAGCTCTGACACAATTTCAGAAGCTTCATAGATCCCACAGGACCAGCTGAACCTCTCCTAATAGAATCTGAAGTTCTTTTATCAGCAGAATGCACATCTTGAGAATTTGCTCTGAACTTTGATTCAACTGTTTTAGATCCATTAAAACCTTCTGGAGTCAAGAGACTGCAAATAATAATAATAATAAATAAAGGTTCCCATCATATTTTTATACAATTCTAGTCCAAAGTGAAGGATGCAGTAACACATTGCACACCTTTATTAATCATGAATTGATAGATCTATTCTCACATTTCAATGTCATTGGATCTTTAAAAGACTAGGATGACTTACTAATTAACATTCGAATTCAGGCCCCACAGCTAAATTCTAGCCATGCGATGAGCCCAGCTCACGTATCTGCTAGAATAAACGTAACGGACAAAGTTGAATTAAAGTGTAGTGAGCATCTCACCACAACATCATTTAAATGGACCACTTAGTTATGCAACAAGGTGCAAAGATTCATCATTGATATCATAGTTGCCAGCTCACTCATTCTGTCCAATCGCAACTTTCAGTACTACAAAGCCAACTATTTCATAATTATGTAACCAACATTTTCAGATGACAGTAAACCTTTTTTCTTATTACATCACCTAAACTTTAAACCATATCTTCTTATGGCTTATAAACAGTAGGCATCTCAATCTTACTAACTCTTTAGTAGGTGTCATCATAAGGATAAATTAAAATGGTTCTAGTAGAGGCCAAAAAAGAACTAATATCTCTGGAAAAGTAGCAAGAGCAAGAGCAGAGAATATAAGGATTTGGAAAAGCCATTAAGGATGGCAACTTTTATAAAGAAACCAAAGAACTCTCACATGCTTAGTTCACCTGTCACGTTTCTCATCGAAGGCTTGACTCTGAGCATGAAAACTAGATGATTCATCTCCAACTTTATTTACTTCCTCCATTTTCTGTCAAATGAAGACTTCAGGCCAAAGAGAAGATACAGAACGAAGTCCATAAGGGAACAAGTTGAATAGATATCATGAGAAAGAGAGGGTTGAAAGCAGAAGAAAATAAGGGCTAGACCCCTTTCTTGCTCACTATCAGTTACAAAAAGCACAGGAAGCAGTAGAGGAACCAAGACAAGACAAAACAAAAGGTGGTGATGACCTCCATATTTGCAGATGCATTATCTTTAGTTCCAATACAGTCTTTAAAATCTTCATTTAGTTCACGCTTCTTCCCAATGCATACTGCAAGCTGACCAGAAAAAGGACAAAGTTAAATGATTAATTGGCCATCATATTGCTTTAAGGAAAAAGAAACAGTGAAAATATTAAAAAGAGCTGATTACAGAATAAGATAAGATGCTTGAGACACAAGAGCCTATTAGAACCTGTGGCGATAGTAATCTTAGGGAATTATTGTGTCATGATTCTAGGGATTGACTAGCATAAAGTTAGGCGTATCATACATTGAACTTTCCTTCTTTGTATATCTAACTACAAGTATAAATAGGTTATGTAACATAATGTGCATATGCAAGAAATACTTTTTAGAATTAACCTCTCTTCCTTCCTCTCTATTTTCCCTTTTCTTTTACTATTTTCTCATGGCTATTACAGTCAAAACAGTAAGGTGTAACAGCAGCCTCTTCTCACTTCTTCTCTCTCACTCAAATTTACATGGTATCAGAGCCAATAAAGTCTCACCACCCCTCCCATTGAAATACCCACCATCCGTTGACCCTTTAGCCGAAAGTCGGTCAACAAAAACCGTGCATGTGAGCCACACATGCCACCACCCTTTTTTTGCCCCACCCACGCGACGGCTAGTGAGAACACAATTAACCTTCTCTGGACACTGTTCGACACCGTGAGTCTTCCCTAAAGGTGGACACCTCTCCTGACCACAGTGGTGTTGTCAACCTATTGTTTCCATCCATTTGGTATTTTTCCTTGACTCTCTCTTCGATATAGAGTCTATTAAACCTTTATTCTCTTCACTGCCTAGTTCACTTGCAATTATCACAGTCAAACTTCAAGGTAGCAGTAACTATGTGTCAAGGGTGGCTTCGGTTGAACTCTGGTTTATGGGACAAGGTTTTAGGACCACTTGGAAATAGAAGCTAATTAGATCGATGAAAAGGATAAAGATACCTGGGCTAGATTTGATGCTCAATTATATAGTCTGTTATGGGATTCTCTTGAGCCAAAGCTACTCCCTTTGTTTCAATCTTCTAAAACATGTTACAAAGTGTGGGCTAAGGCCAAGAATTTATACACTAATGATATTCAGCAAATTTATAAGATTGTCTCAGATCTTGTTAATCTCTAGTAGAATCAATAGGATATGTCAAGCTACTTGGTTCAGGTTGAAACCTTGAAAAGCTAGTTTAATGTTCTTATGCCTTTTTCTGAAACCGTTACTGAATAAGAGCAGCAGCGAGACAAATTTTTTATGGTGCTTGCTTTGATAGGATAGTGAACTGACTTAGCCTTAGCCCGAGATCAAATCCTTGCTAGCCCAATCCTTCCCACTCTTGACGTTGTGATGGCTCAGTTACTTCGAATCTCCTCCAACCCAAACCAAGTTGAGGGAGAATCCTTTGTGGTAGTAACACAGAAAACTAGTCAACAAGGAGGTAATCAAAAAGGAAGAGGCACAGGATCTTGGCTTCATTGCATGTATTGTGATAAAAGTGGCCATACACGTGATACATGTTGGGCTCTTCATGGTCAACCCTCTCATAGTAATCGGCCCACTGCTCATGTGGCCCAAGCTCAAGGAAATGGGATTCTTCCTCTTACCCCTGCTAATACTCAAGGTGCCAAATCTGTCATGTTGTCTGGATCAGATTATGATGAGTATTTACAGTATCAGGCTTCGAGACAAAAATCATCAACCGTTACTTCAGTTGCTTAACTGGGTAATTCTTTTACCGATCTAACTCAACCTTAGGAATGGGCACATTGGATAAAGACAAGGTGAAGGCATAATATGGGTGTTAATTGGTGATAACTCATAAGATTGTAAATTAGATGAGGGTTACGAGAAGAACAAATATCTTTTTGAAGGGCAATAGGTTCATCTGCTTGATTGAAGTGTTCAACCTTTTGTTGGTCTAACTCGGTCTTGGGAATAGACAAGTTCTTGCCAACATAATGCAAGCAAGGTAATCTTGTGTTGGTTATGATGCAAGAACACTCATTGCAGGGGAGTTTCCAATTGTTGGACAAGGCTCTGACACAGCAGAATACATATACATGCGAGGACATGTCAAAAAAATAAAATTGGACAACGTCAAGACATGTTGGTCACAGGATTTTTTTTTTCTTGGCTTTTTTTTCTCCAATACAGGATTAACAATGAGCAAAAGGCCATATCCTAAGGAACTCAAATGCTTGAAATCCATAAAGGAAAAGAAGATGTAGAGAGAAAGAACAAGAATGTAGAGTTAAATGCAAGAAATAGTGGGAGTAGAAAGTGAAGTATTTATGCAAATATGTTATGGGGACTGAGAACGAAAAAGAGTAGACAAAGAGGAAAACGATGAGACAAGTATGGAGGTTTCTCTTGTTGAATAATTTAGAATTAACTCATTTGTCACCATGTGTCATGTCATACCACACAGTGTCTCTGTGTTGTGCTTCTCAGTCTTTAGATCTAAGCTTAGACTACAGTATAGATCCATAAGAAACAGAACCATTTGCACCCATTCAATGTAATTGAAGACTCCCAGGATTAAGAAAATCATTTTACCACAAAAAATGTTACGGATGAACGGATTTGAACTAGAAAGGTTAGCAGATAAGTTACAGCAGTGATAATAATTCAGAAATTTGTATTCCTTTACTCATTCCAACTTTAATAAATTGAATTAGGGCACAAGATCGTAAAGTATGGTGAAAAGTCTTAAAGTTAACAATATAAAAGAATGTAAGAGAAAGGAATCAAAACAGGAAGGAGACAGTAACTAACAAGCATCATCCAGCCAGAAAGAGAAGACAATAATAAAAACTTGAAACAGGAAGGTCAGTTCTATTAAAAGTCCTTGATTTCCACCAATATTAACTGACTTCACTGGAACATATTCAAAAGTTGTCCAAGTCATTAGATTTTATTACCATTTGTAGCTTCTGGTTGATCAAACAAGTTGCTAGGTCAACTGAACCATTGGCTGGAATTTTAGGCAAAGGCTGTGACTCTTCCCAATGCCAGCGAATTTCTCGAACAAACTCAATCCAGAGCACAGCAATGGCTAAATAGACAAGAAACATAACCATTATTCAGCAAAAAAAATGCTTCAAGGTCAACTACAGATAAATTATCTCAAGAAAACTTATCATGCATGATTTTCATACATACCACGTATGTTACAATTGCCAAACCATAGCGAGTGTAAACAAAACTGTGCAAAAAGAGACTCAACAGGTGCTCCTTTAATAGCTCGAGAACTTTTATGTTCATCTTTAGCAAAATCAGGTATCTGGGGATCTGTTATATGAAATTAGAAAGGAACAGCAGAACACTAAACAAGAAGTTCTCCCTTGAGTTATATGTCAAGACAGAAAATTAATACACAGAGCAAAACGAAAAGTTAAATAGTAAGGCCTAAAACTCGATAAAAAATCTTCTAAACAAGAAGCTACTTAAGCACTTAAGCCAAACCAACTTTATCTGGCACAGCTTCACACATACTCACCTTAACCTCTCATGACCAAAGAGAGAATTTTCCTTTCGGGCGAAAAAAACATTTGTTTACTTTTAGTAAAAGATACTACAATGGAGATGGTAACTTAAGAAGCAAGCCAGAGCAGTAAACATCAAGACTTTAAATAAGAACATATAATATATATGTGTGTGTGTGCACGAGCACGTGTATATATATATATATATAGAGAGAGAGAGAGAGAAACTGGGAAAGCATTAAAGAGATTCTTAGAGGCATAACACATCAAAGTGTTTAATAGAATGGTAAAAATTACCCTCAAGAAAGATATCTTTAAGCACACGGTCAAGTACGGTAGGTGGTGGTACAACCATAGTAGACTCCAAATTGTCTGAACCAGGATTTTCAACTGCAAGAAATAAATGCAGCAGTTATAAAATTTAAAATAAATTTTCCATATCTCAATGGTCTCCATAATACATATGCAGAGATGCAGATAAAGCCATCAAGACCTGACACAAAATCCTCTATAAATGGAGCTTCAAATGACATCTCCAATGCATTAACCAAAAGATGCAACTGGGAAGCAAATCCAATTCTGTCTCCTTTTGGACTATCACTTCATATAAAAATCAGTGTAATCAGATGTATCACGTAACAAAGATATAAAGAAATTAATGAAACAAAGGGACCATAAACATACAAAGGTAGTAGAATTTTCAGAAGGATCAATCTTAATAGTTTAGAATAAAAGGAGAATCCATGGCATAAACTCCTTACAGATTGGGGTACAAATTTGGAGCTAAGATCCACTTCTCAGCCTCATGGGGTGAAGCATTTTCCATTTCAGCCATTTCCAAGGAGCTTTCAACCACCTTTTCTGACCAAGTGACCACTAAATCAAATCCTACATGCATAGAATCCATCAAACATTGCCCGCCAGCAATTGAACAAAGAAAAAGGAGACCCTCAGAGCTTGCACCAGCTCAGAAAATTTGCAAGTCCTCTAGGAGGCAAACGTCCATATCTGTCCTCCGAATGAAAAAGGTTATAACAAACATAAGCTTACCCATTACTGGATCTTCTGCGGAATACCACTCATTCCAAGGGCAATCATTATCCCAATGCTTCCTATTGGGGTTATCACAGCCTGGACTTGTTTCAGATTCGGCATTTTCGGTATCAACCTCTTGGATATCATCGTAATTGTCCACGTCATTTGGAAGTGTTTGATAGGTGAGTTTCATTAAAAGATGTACTCTGAAATGATGCATTGAATGGTCTGATGTGCAGTAAGCCTTCAAAAATAGATGGTCAATTAGTACTACCTCTAAGGGTATAGTCAATGTGAATGCAAAAATATTTCAAATCTGATGCAAAACTTGCACAAACAATGGGAACGAATACTTTGAGCATCACGATCAAGACCAACATTAAACAAAATTTCAGCTTTATCAATTGAGAAAATTAGCAAAATGCTAGTTAAGAAGATTTTATATCATCTTCTGTCAAGTAATAATAATAAACCCATGTTAAATATTAAAAACTAAACAAACCCTATAGTTCGTAAGCTTAGAAGAATCTGCAGGCTTTTAATAAAAAAAAATGAACTTACAAACTTAGAAACAAACAACTCATACAATCCTTCCAGATGCATGAACTTTATAGGAACCTGGCTACCAATACGATCTGCCTCAAACCTTCTCGAAAAAATTGTTCCCATATTTTGTATTCCAATAAATGCTTTTCTTGAAGGGTCATGGACAGGGACAAAAGCTGGCCACAGACTGCAGTACCAAAATGTATACAAAAATTGCAGAATCAAAATTAATATTTAATGAAACAGATACACCTAGGGTAAAAGTATTAATTACAACACTAATATAAACTGTTTCTGACAACATTTATGAGGGAAAAATAATAAGCCAAAGTGTTAAAAGAATGTTTAAAAGTTAATAACACCATATGTTGCTACTGATAAAAACTAGAAGATCGAAGAGGATTCCATGCTATAATGTATTTCATGGCACCAATTACAGTCAGAATCCTAACCTTGAACAATTTGCCAAAGCAATTGAAACTGCACTTAGAAGCTTGGTTGCCTCTGGTGCATCAAGTACCACACCACTGGCACTTTGAGGTGAAATCACCTGTTGATGGCACGTGTTATGTCCAAAGGTAAAGAAAGCATAGGATAGCATTATATAAATCTGAAAAGTATTATTATCAAGAAAACTATTGAAAAGAAGGAAGAGACAGCATGAGACGTGAGCATACCAAGAATTCTTTTACTCCAAAGCAAAGCTGCAAATCATGCAAAGTGCAATTCCAGTCAGCAATTTTGCCTGTGCCAATCAAAACACAAGCAAAGAAACATAAGTTCAAAACACGATAGGTAAATCATTAAGAGATAATATATTTTCTCCAAAAGTACCATTACTGCTGATTTCAAAGTAGTACTCCATGGAATAGATTTTTGCAGCATTTTTTAACTCGGATTTGACCATATATATGTTATCAGATGAATCCAGATGAACTGCTCCCTTTTCCTACATCAAAATTACAGATGAAGTCTGCTATTATTTAATGTGATCATGACCTAGGAAATAAACCTTAACCTGCATTCCTTGCTCTTTTCTCTAGAACCCAAATAGCACAAACTATAAACATTTTGAATAAAACAAGTTTTCTGAAGCAGGCGTACCAGCAAACGCTTTGGACCATCAGCTAACCACTGCCGACAGGTAGCCTCTATTTCAGATATGAACCTAAAATTCGATAATCAGTAATATCACATTTATAAAGCAGGATGAAGTGTTGAAATTGTTATATTATTAAACACCTTTCCCATGAAGAAGCCAGAGTGAAATCAGTGAAGTGTTCAATCTGCACAAATATCCAATATAAACTTTACTTTTTCTACGAAGAAAAGGAATTAAAATCGCTTTCTAATTTTCTAGCCACGAAACTATGAACACTAAGGCAGGAAAAAACGAAGGTGAAACTATGAATAACGCACTTCCTCTGCTTCCTCTCCTTCATCTTGTTCAGCTAGATTGGCCTTGCTTGAAGATGCCATGAAAGATCACCGCGTTTCTCAACTTCGTAAAAATGAACTTCAATTTTTGGCTTCGAATTGGCAATGGATACGGAAAATTCATCTAAGAATAACCGACATTTGAATCAAAAGAGAGTTTCAAATCTCAGTTTGAATTTGATTAACGGACATTGAAATAGAAAGTAAATCAAATGAAGGTAAATCGAGAGCGATGGTGAAATGGAGAGATCTGGTTTTCAAGAAAAGTATCCAAAAAAATTTATATTTAACAAAAATATCATAATAATAGAAATTTCCCGAGTTTTACTTAAAACTTTATATTCTGGATGAGATTTTCAAATATATCGAGATTTGAGAAAATCGACATCGAGATATGTTTTTGTTCTATAAGGTGAGTGTGGAGAAGTGCCAAGAAGTTCGTATTGTTGACTTCACTATGAAACTTAAATATGTGACTATTTCTAAAGCAGTTCGGGTTTTATTTCGAAGAAAGCTATTACACTGTATTATAATAATAATAATAATAATGTGGTAATAACTAATACTAAGAAAACAATAAACTATAGACTAACAAAACACATTGCTTGAAAATATCACATTATGTTAAAGGCGATAACTAACAAAATAGTGGATTTAATCGCATCTAATGACATTTTTGCGAATTTGTTTACCAAAACTTTGGTGGGTAGGAGTTTTGAAAAACTTGTGGTATGTATGAGAATGCAAAAGATTACTTATCTGCTTTACTAAAACATGCAAGGGATTATTAGAATTCAGCGCCATAAGTATGGTCTATTTGTCATTTTTATTTATAATTTTTCGAATAAATTTATTTGAACAAAATTCCATTATACCCATTAAAATCGTTTGTATTTGTCTTCAACTGTTTATTGCATGCAAAGAAAAGTGTAAGCCAATATTGATTTATTGATTACCTAATGTTTAATTAATATTAAGTTGCATCATGTGGTTAGATCCCAATGCAAGAAAATAACTTGTATTAGTAGGTAATCTCAAATGTCATAATATGGTGAATCAAATTTGAGCAAATAAATTAATGAACTATGGATGTGAGTCTCAAGGCTCAATTTCAGACTCATGGTTGTGTTGGGATCACACTACCTTAAGGCTCGACAAAAATATTAAAGGCCAAACAAATCAAACAAAGATTCGATCAAAGATAAAATTCGAGGATGAATCTTTTCAAGGGAAGGGAGA
This sequence comes from Kokia cookei, assembly GCA_039519145.1. Taxonomy (NCBI): domain Eukaryota; kingdom Viridiplantae; phylum Streptophyta; class Magnoliopsida; order Malvales; family Malvaceae; genus Kokia; species Kokia cookei. The sequence goes on along the minus strand of CM076900.1, from coordinate 34,830,077 downwards.
ATGATATGTACACGAATGGGTGAAATTTATTAAATTTCATCCATCAAAGCTGCCAATTTTCAAGTTTTGAAAATCAACACTTGCGACGACTTTTTAGATGGGATCCAAGCATTTCTGGGTTTAGATGTCTTACGGAGTTCGAAGACACACACTTTGAATCACTCGATTTCGAGTTCGGGAATTTAAGTTATGATCGTTTTAATAAAAATTGTGTGGGCAAAATTTCTGAACGTGATTATGACGGGAATTACGAGTTGCAAATTTTTATTTCGAGTTTAAATCATATTGGATTTGGATTTTAGGTTTAATTTTTATTATATATGAGTCTAATATTGTACACAGAATCAGACAATTGATTATTATTCAAATTCTCTTTGAGTTTTTCTTTTCAAAAATTGTTTTTTAGTTTTCTTTTAGAAAAGTTTTAACAATCTTTTTAGATTGTAAGATCATCTTCAAACTTTTTCTTACCAAGTTTTATTTCTTAAAAGAAAAATTAGAGTCACTTGAAAGGGATTGTAGATTCTTTGTGTTTTTAAGGCTTTTTAAGATATCTACATACCACGTTCTATTTTTTCCATCTATTAATTTTTATTTTCATTGTTATTATATTTGTTCCTACTTAATTACTCAAATATTTGATTTATTTAATTTCTTTCTATCTTAATTATCTATTTTATTTGCTTCTTTTAGTTTTTAAATTCTTAGATTTAATTTAGATTTGTTTGTGTTTTAAGTTGTTTTAAAATTCAACTTTATTTTCGAACGTCTAGAGCCTTAAGTCAAATACGCGACTTTGACAAAATTTACAATCCATCTTTCGCATCCACATCTTCATTCATTATCAACTATTATGTTGACTATCAAGTCCAATAAAAGAGATACATTGTTTTGGGTATTGGAGCGATTAACTCTTACAAGATAGAGACATGGAAGTGATTGTCTAGATTGATAATACATTGGATAGAATCCAAGTTAAATTAATCCTAGATTCATTTATGTATTAATTCACTTGTGACATTCATATTATGACTTATTTTAATCTTGAGCAAGTGATTGATTATGTGTGTGCAACTCATATATTTTAATGTATTAAAAGCTTGAGTTCAAATAATTAAAGAACTAAAAGCTAATACATTGAGTATACAACCTTTGCATGACATAACTTTATTTGCAGTAGTGAAATTCATAATCCATTAAAAGGTAAATGGTATATTTTCATTTGCATTACATGATAGATGAAAAAGTAAAGTAGACATGGATCATTTATCTAGGATAAATGATTTAATTACTATTTGTTAGTAAATGATTTTTTTTTCATGAAAGAATATGTAATGATTACCATGAGATAAAATAATATCATATTGGGTGAACAAATTTAACCCAAAGAGAAAAATGATATCCTATAAAGGTAACACATATAACAAGGTTATTAGACAAGCATTTTTTAATTTGCTTTCGTCATGGTAACAATTTAGATTTACTCTTATTGTTAACATCACGATATTTCCTTTAAGGTACATAAAAATAGTCCTTGAAGTTCAATCATTGAAATTGAAAATCAAGTCCAAAGTTAAAAAATATGGCTTTGAAAATACAATTGTTCAATCAATAATTATATAAGAGAAAATTATGAACATTTATTTTTTTATAATAAATAATGTGAAAGAGTTAATTGAATTTTCTTTTTTTTTTATATTGATAATGATTTTTTTTAATTCTATAAATTGATTAAGTGATTATTATGTGATGTATTTATTTTTAATTTTTAAATCCACAGTAAATAATATGTATTACTAATAATCTATTTTAGTGTCAACTTATTTACCAAATTAATTTAAAACTAAAATTGTGCCAGTTAGAGTGAAAATTTATTTTTTACAACTATTAAATTATTTATATAATTTTATTATATATTATATTTTTAAAATTTGTATTTTCTATTATTTTTAATTGTGTTTAGTTAATTTTTAACACTAATTTTTTTAAAAAAATATAACAAAAGGGTTATGTACTTATTAGAATAATTTCAATAATAAATAAAATAATTAATAAATATGAAATATTTCTATTTTAAATACTGAAAGTTTTGATTAATCATTTTCCAAAAATAAAACAAATTTTTAAATAATTTCAATCCGAAAATAATTTCAACTATAAATAATTTCAACCATAAGTAAAAAAAAAATCTTAAATGATTTCAATCCTAAATAAGTCTATTTTCCATAAAATAAATTTCCATCATTTTTTGAAAATTATTTTTCATTAAATAAATAGATTCTTAGTTATAAATTTCAAAATATTCTAATTAAGTATTCAAATTATTAATATCATATAAGTCTAAGTATTTTTTTTATTCTAATTATCAATTTGAGTACTAAATGTTAGCTCAAATGTAATGTGGAGCATAAAGCACATAAATCAAAATTTAAACACGTATATACAACGTAATTTTACACGTTTATTATTTAATAATTTTTAAATATTATATTTATAATTACAATAATTAAGATAAAATAATATTTTTATTTAAATTATTGAATATAATTAAAATATGATAACTTATTAATTCAAATATTAAAATAGAAAAATTTCAAATCATAATTAAAATATTTTTAACATATTGTATGTAGAATATGGTTTTACTTTAGTTAATTAATGCAAAATAATCTTATTCCAAACAATAATTGATTGACATAATATTTCAAATTTAGCACGATACATTTAATTAATAATTATAAATTAAATTATAATATTTTAAAATATAACATATTTATCACAATTTATATTAAATTATAATTATTTTTAAATATATAATTATTACAATTTTTATTATCTAATTTTTTTAAACTTGTGATTTTATATATTATATAAATAATTTAAATCTAAAAAATTAAAAAATAATCTCCTAAATTTTAATGAAATATTTTTAATATATTAAATTCAAATTGCGTATATAAAATAATTGATAGAATACATAATTAAAATAATTTAAAATTTAAACCATAGTTACGAGTTTCCATAGAATTAAACTTAGTTTGAAACTAAGCTTGATTATATGACAAGTAGGTTTTGTCATAAATTAATGTACGAGGGGTAATTTTGACAAACAATTCAAAATGTAGTTCCACATGACGTCCTATACTCGCCTTTCTTCTCTTTCAAAAGATGAATGGTTGGTTTGCTGCCCAAAGCCCAAATTGGCCTAAAAACCCTAAGCCTCACTGCAAATCCATAAATGCCCTTCCTTCATTTCTCCTTATATATCAGCCCCAAACCCTCCATTCTCATTTCCTCACAACTAGAACCAAAAACATACTGCAAAAATAATTCTCATCGCTTTAAATCTTTCTCCTCCGTTCTCTCGGATTCTTTAAGAATTTGTTTAATCAGTGTTCTAATCGGTACGTTTTCTGATTTTTTTTTTATTTTCATTCTTCTAATTGGTGGGATAATAAAAAAAGAATAATCATGTTAAGATTAAGCTTAGGGTTTACGGATCCTTTTTTTTTTTAAATGATATGTTTGAGATGGATGATGATGTGAAATTGTGAGTACATTTGTGGTATTTTCGGCAGTTTACTGCACTATATGCTTCCTAGAAAGAGAGAAGGTCAAGGAGACGTTGTAGAAGGAGAGACTGAAAACAACAATAACAGCAACACTAGAAAATACGTCTCCGTCACGTCGCCGGTCAAGAAGCATCGTATCTCTGACACCGCTGCAGCTGATTCGACAGTTAAAGGCGACACCTTTGCCATAAGGAACAGTAGCGGTAGCAGTAGCGTGGTCGAGCCAGCCATGGCTCCGGGCGACTCGAATCATAATGATATAGACGAAGATCTGCACAGTCGGCAGCTCGCCGTGTATGGCCGTGAGACGATGCGGCGGCTTTTTGCCTCTAATGTACTCGTCTCGGGGATGCAGGGGCTCGGGGCTGAAATTGGTAATGGTTTTAAACTTTTTTTTCTCAGATTTTCTTGTGTTTTTATGTGGTACTTGTTTTTTAAAATGTTATCCGACTGTTCTGTTCGTGTTTTCTCTATTATCGTTCTTCAGTAATTTGCTTTAGTGTTGCATGTTGAATTCGACTTTGATGTTTTAATTCCATTAATGTGGCATTGTGGGTTCTGAGAACGAATCTGTGTATTCAGTTCTAGACATGCCTTGCTTTGTTTTGTAGTATGTAGTAGACAATTGTTTAAATTTATGGATTATTGTCTTTATATTGTCAGTGGAGTTTAAACCAGACAAGCTGGTTTATATGCTTTCTGTGTGCCTAAGTATTAATAAATAAATTATATTATTAAGTTAATGTTAAACAAACATGTCACAAGCATATGAACTTCACTGCAGGGGTATAGTGAACTAACATTTAATTTGATTTTAGTTTAATGTTTGCAGTGTTAAGCTATGACTGCTGATTTTTTGATTGTTTCACTTTGGTTTATGCTTTCTACAGCAAAGAATCTCATTCTTGCTGGTGTCAAGTCTGTAACATTGCATGATGAAGGAGTGGTGGAGCTGTGGGATTTGTCTAGTAATTTTGTTTTCTCCGAGAATGATGTTGGTAAGAACAGGGCACTTGCTTCTGTGCAGAAGTTGCAGGAGCTAAACAATGCTGTTGTCATTTCTACCTTAACAACAAAGTTGACAAAAGAACAACTTCCTAATTTCCAGGTAGTTGCCTCACTTAAGTCTCTCATTGATGGGTCTAGTTCTTGCCTAAGTTAAATTTTATGTGATTTTTGTTATTACTGTTGAATACTAGCATTGGGGATAAAAATGTAATTCGTTAACTAATTGTTCTACTAGAGTTGCTAGTAAGCCAGAGATTGGGATATGGAACATGGAAGAATAAGATTTGTTTACTTAAGTCTAGGCTTGTGCCATCATGGATTCCTTTTTGTGCTTTCCCGTGTTATGTTTTCTTGCTTATGTCATCTTCTTCAGATGTTTATATTTTTCTAATCAAACCAGGCTGTTGTATTCACTGACATTAGTCTTGAGAAAGCCATTGAGTTTAATGACTACTGCCATAACCATCAACCTCCCATTTCCTTCATCAAGTCTGAAGTAAGAGGCCTCTTCGGTACTGTCTTTTGTGACTTTGGTCCTGAGTTTACCGTTTTTGATGTTGATGGAGAGGAACCACACACGGGTATAATTGCATCCATCAGCAATGACAATCCTGCCCTAGTATCATGTGTTGATGATGAAAGGCTGGAGTTCCAGGACGGGGATCTTGTTGTGTTTTCTGAAGTTCATGGAATGACAGAACTTAATGATGGAAAGCCAAGGAAGATTAAAAGTGCGAGGCCCTACTCATTTACTCTTGAGGAGGACACCACAGCTTTTGGCACATACATGAAAGGTGGCATTGTAAAACAGGTGAAACAACCCAAAGTGTTGAACTTCAAGCCATTGAGAGAAGCACTTAAAGAACCTGGTGATTTCCTTCTAAGTGACTTTGCAAAGTTTGACCGGCCCCTTCTCCTGCACATAGTATTCCAAGCTCTGGATAAATTTATTTCTGATTTTGGCCGCCTTCCTGTTGCTGGATCAGAAGAGGATGCCCAGAAGCTTGCATCAATTGCTGCTAATGTCAATGAGTGCCTTGGAGAAGGGAAAGTGGAAGATATTAACCCCAAGCTTCTGAGGCAATTTGCCTTTGGTGCCAAGGCAGTACTGAATCCCATGGCTGCCATGTTTGGAGGAATTGTGGGACAAGAGGTAGTCAAAGCATGTTCTGGAAAATTTCATCCTCTTTTTCAGGTTCGTAGAAATTTCTCTTTCTCTTTCATATGTTTCTCTTTGTTGTATGCCTGTGATTTGCATGTGCATGTAGATTAATCTTTTTGCCTATGCTGTTGGAACTTTTAAGTCTATCTATTAGTAAATTTGTGGACCTAGTTTGATGTTTTTTGAGAACCTCTTAATATTAATATGTTAGAATAGGCAGTTTGGTTTTATAATAATTGGAGGGTTTGCTAATTAGAGTGTTTGGCTTTTTTCTACTTGATTATTTCCCCAAGAGGACTTGGTCTGGGCTGTTTGTTAAACTTATTTAATTTTGATTTTGTTTCACAGCACATATATATATAGCATTGATTGCTTCAAGCTCCATTTGTAGTGGGAAATTAACTGTAGATCACTTTGTTTTCAACAGTTCTTCTATTTTGACTCGGTGGAGTCTCTTCCTGCTGAGCCCTTGGACCCCAGTGATTTTAAACCATTGAATAGCCGTTATGATGCACAGATATCGGTGTTTGGCTCCAAGCTTCAAAAGAAGCTGGAGGATGCAATAGTGTTTATGGTTGGATCTGGGGCACTAGGCTGTGAATTCTTGAAAAATTTAGCATTGATGGGCGTTTCATGTGGTAGTCAGGGCAAGCTAACAATCACTGATGACGATGTTATTGAGAAGAGCAACCTCAGCAGGCAGTTTTTGTTCCGGGATTGGAACATCGGGCAAGCTAAATCAACTGTTGCTGCTTCTGCAGCTGCATCCATAAATCCTCAGCTTAAAATCGAAGCCTTGCAAAACCGTGTGGGCCCTGAAACTGAGGGCGTGTTTAATGACACCTTCTGGGAGAAACTAACAGTTGCCATTAATGCATTAGATAATGTCAATGCTAGGCTGTATGTTGATCAGAGGTGCTTATATTTCCAGAAACCACTTCTTGAATCAGGAACTCTTGGTGCTAAATGCAACACCCAAATGGTGATTCCTCATCTAACTGAGAACTATGGTGCCTCAAGAGACCCGCCTGAGAAACAAGCACCCATGTGCACTGTGCACTCATTTCCACACAATATTGACCACTGCTTGACATGGGCCCGATCTGAGTTTGAGGGCTTGCTCGAGAAAACTCCTGCCGAAGTGAATGCCTATCTATCCAACCCAGTTGAATATGCCACTTCAATGAAAAATGCTGGTGATGCTCAGGCTAAGGACAACTTAGAACGCGTCCTTGAGTGCCTTGACCGTGAAAAATGTGAGACATTCCAGGATTGCATCACCTGGGCTCGTTTAAGGTAGTTCTCCAAATGGTTGAGGAAAGTGTTTGATTTTATTTAAATTTTGGAGATATGACATTATGCTTCTTCTGTATTCAGGTTTGAAGATTATTTTGTTAACCGGGTCAAGCAGTTGATATTTACATTTCCCGAAGAAGCTGCAACCAGCACTGGTGCTCCCTTCTGGTCTGCTCCAAAACGATTCCCACATCCACTTCAGTTTTCAGCTGCTGATCCTAGCCATCTCAACTTCATTATTGCAGCATCTATTCTTAGGGCTGAAACATTTGGTATCTCAATCCCCGATTGGGTCAAGAATCCTAAGATGTTGTCTGAGGCAGTTGATAAAGTTATAGTACCTGATTTCCAGCCAAGGGAAGGTGTGAAAATTGAGACAGATGAGAAGGCCGCAAGTCTTTCCACTGCCTCTGTGGATGATGCAGCTTTTATTAACGAATTACTTCTCAAGTTGGAACTTTGTAGGAACAATCTGCCATCAGGATTCAGGATGAAACCAATCCCCTTCGAAAAGGTTTGCTTGCATCTTCTTTGTTTTGATATCTTACTCTCTTTTTCTACTTGTTCTGGATTATAATTTGTAGAAACATTTTGTAGCTGTTGTGGTAGACAGTTAGTCGATGTTGACTAATTAAGTTGTGTTAGGCTGGGGATTTTGGTATGCAACTAATTAGTAGGAACAAACTTTGAGGTATTTTTGTGGCAGTGTTAGTGTGATTGATGCTAATGTAATTCCATGAATTGCAGGATGATGATACAAACTATCACATGGATCTTATTGCTGGGCTTGCCAACATGAGGGCTAGGAACTATAGTATTCCTGAGGTGGATAAGCTTAAAGCCAAGTTCATTGCGGGGAGAATCATACCAGCAATCGCCACATCCACCGCTATGGCGACTGGCCTTGTCTGCCTTGAGCTATACAAGGTTCTGGATGGAGCACATAAAGTGGAAGACTATCGAAATACATTCGCAAACTTAGCACTGCCTTTATTTTCTATGGCCGAGCCAGTTCCACCCAAGGTCATGAAACACCGTGACATGAGCTGGACAGTATGGGACCGATGGATCTTGAAAGATAATCCGACACTGAGGGAACTCATCCAATGGCTTAAAGACAAGGGTTTGAATGCTTACAGTATATCATACGGAAGTTGCCTGCTCTTCAACAGCATGTTCCCGAGACACAAAGAGAGATTGGATAAGAAAGTAGTTGGTGTGGCCCGGGAAATTGCCAAGGCAGAATTGCCTCCTTACCGATCCCACCTGGATGTGGTGGTGGCATGCGAGGATGATGATGACAATGATATCGACATTCCTCAGGTATCCATCTACTATGGCTGAGTTATTTCGTTTGAACCTCCAAATTATTTAGAGTTGAGGATGAGAAAATTCTGAGAGCAGGCTGGCTTCCATTCTGGTTTTATAGTGATTTGAGCATACACAATGGAGTACATTGTGCAAACTTTATATGAAATTTTAAGTACTTTTAGTTGCAGAATATTATATAATCTTGTCATTTTACCTTTTCTTTTAATATTATTTCTTGGCCATGCATGTATCTTTCTTTTTATATTGTTATATTTTGCTTTAGGTAACTTTATTCCCACCATGTCTGGTAGGTAGTTTTCTCTTATAAATGCCAAATTCCCTATGAACAAAATCATTACGATGGTTTTGGTCTAGAAATAACCAAAATTTACATTGATCATTTTTATTTATGTTAATCGCTCATATATTATAATTGGAATTCTGATTTAGTTTTGGGATTTAAAAAAGTATTAATACAGTATTAGCTTATTTTTTTATTGGTTTAGTTCACCAATTGCACTTTAAATTATATTATTTTTCTTAACAATTGATTGTTTTTGGTAGAAGTGGTGCTATTCCAAATCTTAACACGTTTGAAAAAAATAGCGTGCCATATTAGCATTTTTTTTATAATTTTATAATGATATTAGTATTAATTAAAAATAATTATATTAATATTTAAAAATATTTCTCTCCTCGTCCCTTTTCCACCGTCCAACTCCCCGCTCCCTTCCCAGTTCCCACCATGACCGCTCTCCTCTTTTTCCGAAGTTGGTAGGAATAGGGTTTGTGTAATTAATGTTATATTTAAGTGTTTAAAGGTACAAATATTAGTGTGAAATTTTATGGTTTTAAGATATGAAATAACACAATAAATGTAATTATATCATTTCATGAATTGAAAACTATGACATAAGAATTTTTTGATACCACGTATAGGAGGACATATATGAACCATGTACTATTACGGAAGATTAGATGGTGCCCCTATGACCAAAAACATGTGAAACGGCTACTAGCTTTAAGTTAACAAGTGTAGCTACAAGCTTAAATTATTGAAACGGCTAAAAGATTATGGAAATATTTTCGTGAATTGTGAATTTATGTTTAACTGAATTTATTGAAATTATATTGAGTATAAGGTTGTGAATTTATATTTGTATATCTGAAAAATGTGGTTTCAGACAAGTAAAGTTCAACTATGTTGAAAGATGTTAAAATTTTAATAATTGGCATGAAAACGACTTAAAGAAAAAAAACTTCGTAAGATGTCTCCTTACAAAGACAAAAATGAAAGCTTTGTGATATTGTATAACGGCATAATGTCATAATCTAAATTATCAATTTATAATATAGTGGTTTACGCCATGGATATTGATATAGATCTGTAATTTGATTTCATATACGAGTTTGTTGATATTCTAAAAACTTTGAAACAACGTCTTGATAGCTTAGATCATAATTTAGGATACAATTGACGTGTCAATAGGGGGATGTCATTTTTTGACTGTTAAAAGATGCGGTTTCGACCGTGATTAACCTTTAAGTATAGCACTTCAATGCGTATTGTTACTATACTATTTTGGTCTTCAAACATCAGCATTACGACACGTTATTATTCCTCTGGTGTGTTGATTGGTTCCCTTATATCTGGTTTTGATTTTTCTAGACTTACCAAGGGTTAAATTTAAATTGATTTTGTCATTGTATGAATGAATTCTTGAAATTGTTAGATGCTATTATTTACTTATGACCTTTATAGAACTAAACTGGTTTCATAAATGAAATTGTAAGTCCTTAGGGATGAAAATTGAAACTGAAAGGTGAGATTCATAAATGAATCAAACATCAAAATTGGGATCACATGCATCATGAGAATTGTTAGTAAATCATCAAACCATAAGTTGAAGCTTATAGTTTCAAAGGTTAAATATTCTGGAAGGTTGTTTTTCAATCGTTAAAGTGTTATTTGTATTATATCAGTGGTATGTATATTAAATCTCGTGATGAATAGAAAGATTGTGATGTGAGTGACATATATTTAGGGTATCAACGAGTTTAAATATACTTATTTCATATTTCAAATTGTACTTAAAACTTGGATTATGATGCAGTGGTTTGAGGTCTAAGAAATTAGTTAAAATTTAAGAATGTGTAAAATTGTAAATAACTCCAATACCGCCTGAGCGATATATTGTGCCACTTAGGCAGTAGCCTAGCGAAATTAATATTTATATTACCACTTGAGCGGTGGCCTGAGCCATTTGAGTGGCTCCTTGGTGAAAAAAATTAGTAACTCCAATACCACCTAGGCAATCAAGAAATGTTGCCGCCTCGGCGACAACTTAACATGCTATTACCCTTTTTTATTTTACTTAATTTTTTTTTATAAATTCCTTAAGGATTTGAGTAACCATTAACAGATCAGGTAACTTTTCTATGTTTTACCAATTACTTAGTTATTTTGTTTTAATTTACATTATATGAATTTTGAACGCATAAAACTCATTTTGAATATAATTTAAACATTTTTGCATAATATTATGAAAATGCTTTATCATTTATTTTCTTAATCGAAGTATTGGTTTTGCTCTTAAAGTGTCCTGTTAGCGTCTCGCCTTCGTACCGATCATTGAGACGACGAAGGGCGTTACAGCTTCTCTAGAGGAAGAAAAGCAAAAGCTGACGGAGGAAGTGATACGAACAACTCAGTCCAATTCCAAGGCCATAATTGCGATGAGCTTAGATTTCCTTAAGGACCAATCACAAGATTCAAAGCCAAACAGCTAAAGTCAAAACTCTATTTATTCATTCAAGATTTTATCACGAGAAATATTCGAGAAGAGGAGTTGAAACTTCAAGGTGATGCTTTTGGAGCGAGGACAAAATAGAAGGAACTAATTTTGTTTGTGGGCACAAACTCTCAACATATGATGATAAGCCCATGTGGAAAATGCTAACAAGCTTAGGCATTTCCCTTCAAGGACCCCAATCAACCTCATAAGCCTAAGCGTTTCATATTAGATTCAGATTTTAAGCGTAATTTTTATTATATATGAGCTCAATCAACCTCATTCTTCACCCTTCAAATTGTTAAGAATTATTTCTTGAACGGTTGATTAGAGCTATTAGTTGAGTTTATTGGGATTTAAGTCTTAAAAGATTCAACTGATCACTTATCTTTTTGTCCACCATAGTCATTGGTATACTCGTTCCACCTTCCGTTTTAATTTTCATTTATTTATTATTTTTAAATATTTATTATTAGTGTTTTCTTTTTCTTTAATTCGTTAAATTTGTTTATTTCTTCTTTCAGACTAGATCCAAATCTTTTCATTTTCGAGCTGACAACTTGAATTCGATTCTTCTTCCGCTTCCTCCACTCCAATCCCGTATCAGGAAGTAGCAAGACTGAATGGGAAAAATGAGGACATGATGAAAGAAAAATGTAGCTTTGAAGCCCAACTTAAGGAATTGATTGAAAAACATGTTTCAGAGAGATTGCTACTTTGAAGAAGGAATATGATGGCAAACTTATTCGAATAAGGGAAAACTACAAAGTCGAAGTTGCAACTGTCAATGAGAATCCTTTGTTGTTCAATTCGAATAAGGAATTTACACATTCCTCTTGAACTTTCTCTATGAATGCTAGGTCTTAATGGAGGTGGAGGTTGGAGTATCCTTTGTTGTTCAATTTGACTAAGAATTTGTGCTGGCGAGGTTGTCAGATCATGATAGGAATGAAATTTATTGTAGGGATCACTATGTTGCTATCTTTGCTGTTGTTGGTGGGGTTTGTCATCTCTTGACGTTATAAGCGAATTAGAGGAGTCACCAGAATCATAACCTTGTTGCCCCTAAGTATATTTGTCTCCTAATAGGGGTCTGCCTTACCTGGAAGTATTGAAATTCCTCATGGTTCGCTGTGAACTCCCCTAGGATCAAGTATTGGCTTTCTAGATTTCAGTGCTCTCAACAAGCCTATGTACTGTCTCATGAAGAACAAACAACCTCGCAGGAGGTTTATCAACGAGGTTATACTTCAAAAACTGATGATTAGTACCTGACATAAAGGCCTGAATGGCAAACTCTTCCAGTACATCTTGTATAATCATGGTTGCTGCATTAAACCGCTTCACAAAGTCCCACAGAGATTCATCCTCATGTTACTTAATGGACATCAAATATGTTGGTGATTGTTGAAGTGTTTTGTTCACCAGAAACCCGCTCATGAATAATTCCTCCAGCCGTTCAAAATTGGAAATGGAATTTTTTGGAAGCGCCATATACCACGTTTGAGCGAAGTGTTTTGTCTCTGAGCAACTCTAGTTGTTCTCAACTCCTCGATAAGCTTTTCATTTCTCTCATTCCTTATATTTGCTTGTCCTTGTCTCTCTATTTGCTCTTGGATGAACTTCTGTTGCTTTTCATATCTTCTTTGTTGTGAGGAAATTTGGCTCCTTCATTTCTTTCATTCGTTCCTGCATGCCAATGTATTGTTAAAACCTCGACTATGGATTTTGTGAACCTTGATCGGCTGGAGAAGCACCAGCTGGAGCTTGCGGTGGATAATTATAATAACGTGGGGAAGGATATTGATAATACTGTTGGAATGGGTTAAACTATGGGGATTACTCTGGGTTAGATAGTGTTTGCTGATGAGGATTTCGGCTTACATGCAAGGGCTCTTGTGTAGGATTTATCTAGGTTTGGGATGGCATATCTTGAGATGGTATGCCAGCCAAGAGGATCTCGTGTTTGTTGATGGCTGGCAGGGTTAAGCTCATTGATGAGAGGGACACTGGTACCTGGATTGTTCATAGATGTCCGTGCTTATTGCACTAAATTGCTAACCGATGAGATTAATAAGGAGGAGATTACGATTGTTTGAGTAGTGAGTCATTTGCAACAACAATGATGCAAAGTTTTAAGATACGATTTATAAAGAGAAAAAAGTAAAGCAATGAGTTTGGACCACTACGTGAAGATTATCTTATACAAATTTACGATTATGTCCTGATACGAGATTCGACACATAGTGTTAACTAGAGGTTCACCTATGATGACCACACGTGGTGTAGGTATAACACAAACATTAACCGAACCGATTATATTATTTTTATAAATTCTCGAAAATTAAATTTATTAACCAAGATTTTGTAACCCAATAAAAAACAGCCATTCTCAGACTCACTGACTCCCCACAAGGTACTACAATAAAACCCACAGCTCTTGATTCGGTGTCCTTCCCCCTTTCAGTGTAAGGCCTTTAACCTTTACCTTCATTTCTTCGGTGCAAATTTCTTTGAATAATTTAATCCCCTGAAAGATTTCATGACAATCTATTAAAAAACGTATCTTCCTAAGCTAACTCTTAAAAAGATTCTATTCTTCAGTTGGGGATTGTCTCAATCGGTGTGCTATCCTTTTGCTTCTCTGCTTTGGCTTAGAATCAAATGCTGAAATTAGGGTTTTGGGTGGGCTTTATTTTAGTTTCTGTGCCGATCTTTGTCGGATATTTCTACCAAAACTTTGATCCTTTCACCCACCGTAGCTGTTTATTAATTTTATTATATTGTTGCGTCGTGGCACTCACCGTAATTTCCATGGGTTTCTGTGGCATTTTCGGCAGTTTACCTCTCTATATGCGTCCTAGAAAGAGAACCGCTTCTGGTGAAGTTGTTAAAGAAGCTGCTGACCCCGAAACTTCGAACAAAAACGGTGCCACCGCATCGTCCATCAAGAAGCACCGCCGTGATAGCTGCCAAAATTCCGCCGCCGGCAACGGATCAACGGCTGAGAACGGGGATAAGAGTGGAATAAGAGAAGGAAAAGGAGATCGGAGTGATACTAGAGTCGTTGGATCTTCACCGTCGACCATGGCTCTCGGCGATTCCAATCATGCTGAAATCGATGAGGATCTCCATAGCCGGCAGCTTGCCGTCTATGGACGTGAGACTATGAGGCGGCTTTTTGCGTCGAATATTCTTGTTTCAGGGATTCAGGGTCTTGGTGCTGAGATTGGTATGAATTTTTAAAACTTAAATCAATTTTCCCGTAATTGGTTATTTGATTTGTATCATCTCCTTTTGTATCAAGATAGACCCAGTTGTTAATCGATGTTAGGGTTCCTAAATTTTGTTCTGATTTCATATAGTGGTTCGTTTCTTCCTGTGGTTTTTCTCGTGCAAACATAGGTATTTGAGTTTCTTAGTGGTCGTTAAAAAAGTGTGGGAAATCCATCTGCATACTTTGAAAATAATGATCTTGAAATTATTCCAGAACTAATAAACATATTCTCTTTATGGAATGCATGATTCCTAGTCTCTTGGGTTTAAAACTCTTTTTCAGTTACCTTTTACGGAATTTCGAGGATTTGTTTATTGATTTGTGTCATATCACAGTTATAGTTGTTTTTCCTTTTGTATCAAGGTTGCTCGGAGTCATGAGAAGTAATGTAGAAGTTGATTAGATTTTAAGGAGTCGATGTGTAGGGTTCTGAAATTTGTTTTTGTCTTGTTTATGATAATTCCATTTGATAGGTCGTCTCTTTCTCTGAACTTTCTTGGGCAAAGATTGGTATTTGAGTTTCTAAATGATCGTTAAAATAGTGAGGGTAATCTTCTAGAACTTATAAGTCTATGATCTTTATAGAATGCATGGTTCTCTATCCCATGGGTTTAAAGCTCTTTTTCTTGTTACCTTGTATGATGTAATATATGATGCTTATAGGTTGACACTGTGCCATAGTTAATAACAGAATGGATGTTGATATCCTAGATTTGTTTGGTGCCTTTTTCAGGGCTGATATCCTCACTGATTTTTATATTTATATTTATTCTGCTTGTGCAGCTAAAAATCTCATTCTTGCTGGTGTCAAGTCTGTGACCTTGCATGATGAAGGGGCTGTGGAGTTGTGGGATTTGTCCAGTAACTTTGTGTTCTCCGAGAGTGATGTTGGTAAAAACAGGGCTCTTGCCTCTGTCCAGAAGTTACAAGAGCTTAACAATGCAGTAATCATTTCCACCTTAACAACAAAATTAGCAAAGGAACAACTTTCTGACTTTCAGGTATTTCCTTGCCTTTGGATCTCCTAATTTATTATTGCTTACCGTGTTATATTTTCAGTATTGAAGGTTAACTGAATTTGGAATAGCTACCTTATATTTCATAAGAAACCTAGAGAAGAATGCTGAAGATACGTTATCATCATCTCAAAATTCCACTATTTACGTCTAATTCAGTTTAGGAATAAAACTAAGTTCAAGTGCTTTAAAGTTGCGAAGAGATGAGAGGGAAAGCATGCTTACTCTAGGAAAGTGTTTGCAATTTGATATGAAATCTTGCTGATATTGCATTTGTATTTTTTATGATTTTACGTCTCTGCATATTTCATCACATAACTCATTTACATTGCTGTTTTGCAGGCTGTTGTATTTACTGATATCAGTTTTGAGAAGGCCATTGAGTTCAATGATTACTGTCATAATCATCAACCTCCCATCTCTTTCATCAAGGCTGAAGTTAGAGGTCTTTTTGGTTCTATATTTTGTGATTTTGGACCTGAGTTCACTGTAGTTGATGTTGATGGAGAGGATCCTCACACGGGTATAATTGCATCTATTAGCAATGACAACCCAGCACTAGTATCATGTGTTGACGATGAAAGGCTCGAGTTTCAAGATGGGGATCTTGTTGTCTTCTCTGAAGTTCATGGAATGACAGAACTAAATGATGGAAAACCAAGGAAGATTAAGAATGCAAAGCCATATTCTTTTACTCTTGAGGAGGATACCACCAAGTTCGGTATGTATGTAAAAGGTGGTATTGTTACACAAGTGAAACAGCCCAAGGTATTAAATTTCAAACCACTAAGAGATGCTATCAAAGACCCTGGTGATTTTCTGCTGAGTGATTTTTCAAAATTTGATCGTCCACCTCTGTTACACTTAGCATTTCAAGCATTGGATAAGTTTGTCTCCGATTTGGGGCGCTTTCCTGTTGCTGGTTCCGAAGAGGACGCTAATAAGCTTATTTCTATTGCTGGTAACATGAATGAGAGCTTGGGAGATGGTAGATTGGAAGATATCAACCCAAAACTTTTGCGACACTTTGCCTTTGGTTCCAGGGCTGTACTGAATCCCATGGCTGCCATGTTTGGGGGAATTGTGGGACAAGAAGTTGTCAAAGCATGCTCTGGAAAGTTTCATCCCCTCTTTCAGGTCAGTGTTCATTGTTCCTTTTGCAAATTTATTTTAGTTGGAATGGATAAGCTGGAATTTATCCCACTCATGCTCACCCTTGCACGTAATTTTCGGAATTATATGCACTTTGAGCAATTCTCTTTGGGCAGGAAATGAGAAGGTTAAATTTTGTTAGTTTTGGCATAGAGTAGGAAAAGAGAGATTGTATCAGATTAAAATTTTAATATTTGTCTTGGAAAGAAGGGTGTTACACTTGAGAATAGGATGGAATACGTTGATTTGTATCTCAAATATGTTCCCTCACCATCTTCCTCATTATTTTTACAATATCAGAAACTTCAAAATGAGCATTGATTAATTTTTCTTTACTGTTTATTGAAACTTATACAACTCCACCCCCCCCCCCCACCCTTTCTCATCAACTAATTTTATGTCATTACAGTTCTTCTATTTTGATTCTGTGGAGTCGCTTCCAACTGAGCCTGTGGACCCTAGTGATTTCAGACCACTGAACAGCCGTTATGATGCACAAATTTCAGTGTTTGGGTCCAAGCTCCAAAAGAAACTGGAGGATGCAAAAGCGTTTATTGTGGGATCTGGTGCACTAGGTTGTGAGTTCCTAAAAAATATTGCTCTGATGGGAGTTTCATGTGGTAACCAAGGAAAGCTGACAATCACAGATGATGATGTTATTGAGAAGAGCAACCTCAGCAGGCAGTTCCTTTTCCGGGATTGGAACATTGGGCAGGCCAAATCCACAGTTGCTGCTTCTGCTGCAGCATCAATAAATCCCTGTTTAAAAATTGAAGCTTTGCAAAACCGTGTCGGTCCTGAAACTGAAAACGTTTTTGATGATACCTTCTGGGAGAATTTAACAGTGGTTATTAATGCATTGGATAACGTGAATGCCAGACTTTATGTTGATCAGAGGTGCTTATATTTCCAGAAACCGCTTCTCGAGTCTGGAACTCTTGGTGCGAAATGCAACACACAGATGGTTACTCCTCACCTAACTGAAAACTATGGTGCTTCAAGAGACCCACCTGAGAAACAAGCTCCTATGTGCACAGTGCACTCATTTCCTCACAATATTGACCATTGTCTGACATGGGCTCGGTCTGAGTTTGAGGGTCTACTGGAGAAAACTCCTGCTGAAGTGAATGCTTATCTGTCCAACCCAGTTGAGTATAAAACTGCACAAAGGAATGCTGGCGATGCTCAGGCAAGAGATAATTTGGACCGTATTCTTGAATGCCTTGAGAAAGAAAAGTGTGTGACATTCCAGGATTGCATCTCCTGGGCTCGTCTAAGGTACTTTTGATGTTTGATCTAATTTTATGTTCATTATTGACGATAGTGTTTTTGTTGCATTTGTTTGACTTTATCCTTCTTTTCTGCTCAGATTTGAGGACTATTTTGTGAATCGTGTAAAGCAGCTGATTTATACATTTCCCGAAGATGCTGCAACCAGTACTGGGGCTCCCTTCTGGTCTGCTCCAAAACGATTCCCTCGTCCACTTCAATTCTCAACAGCTGATCCAAGCCACCTGCAGTTTGTTATGGCTGCTTCTATCCTGCGTGCTGAAACATTTGGCATTCAAATTCCAGATTGGGTTAAGCATCCACAGATGTTGGTAGAGGCTGTTGACAAAGTGACAGTCCAAGATTTCCAGCCGAAGAAAGATGCAAAAATCATAACAGATGAGAAGGCTACCACTCTCTCTACTGCATCTATCGATGATGCAGCAGTTATCAACGAACTCATCTTCAAGCTAGAACTTTGCACAAAAGATTTGCCTCAAGGATTCAAGATGGAACCTATTCAGTTTGAAAAGGTTTGTTGTATTTCTTGGTCTGATTAACGACTCATGAGAACTGGAACAAATGCATTAATATTGATTCATGAACTTGCAGGATGATGATACGAACTACCACATGGATCTAATAGCTGGGCTTGCAAACATGAGGGCCAGGAACTACAGCATTCCTGAGGTGGATAAGCTCAAAGCCAAGTTTATTGCTGGGAGAGTCATCCCAGCAATTGCTACCTCCACAGCTATGGCCACCGGTCTCGTCTGCCTAGAGCTTTACAAGGCTCTTGATGGAGGCCACAAACTAGAGGACTACCGCAACACATTTGCAAACCTTGCACTGCCTCTGTTCTCCATGGCTGAGCCAGTTCCACCCAAAGTCATCAAACACGGTGACATGAGCTGGACCGTTTGGGACCGGTGGATCCTGAGAGACAACCCAACTTTGAGAGCACTCATCCAATGGCTGAAGGATAAGGGCTTGAATGCCTACAGCATATCTTACGGAAGTTGCTTGCTGTATAATAGTATGTTCCCTCGGCACAGGGAGCGAATGGACAAGAAGGTGGTAGATCTAGCCCGGGAAGTGGCAAAGGCAGAATTGCCTCTGAATAGAAAGCATCTCGATGTGGTCGTGGCTTGTGAGGACGACGATGACAATGATGTCGACATTCCTCAGGTTTCCATCTACTTCAGCTAAGGTTGTTTTTCTCATCTCTAATTCCCTGCTGCTTGGGGTTGTGATCTAAAAGCTCAAAACTTTTACAGTGTTATTAAAATGGATAACTCTTTTTCAAATTAAATTCATGGTAACTTTTTAAGTTTCCAATATGATGTTCTCTTCGTCTTGTTTTGACTTGCTGTTCATCACGTGTAATAATTTTCTTTATCCAGTTGAAAGATTCCCCATAGATTGCTTGCATTTCTATATTTTACCCTGTATAGGGTCCAGATTAAATTTAAATGCATCAATAACATAGATTTACATTTTTAAATGAATTATTTTTTTTAAAAACAGTAAATATTGATTCTTTTCCATAATAAAAGGATTAAATTAATTTCACTTTCTCAGATGCATTCCAATATGACACATATAAAACTACAAAATTCAATCCAATCCAACTCATTTTGATAAAGAAATAAAACTACAAATTCAATCCAGTTTGATAATGAAAAAGCAGACTGTCCAAATCCATTCAAGCCGAACCCAATTTGGTATGAACTATTCAAAGCGTAAACAGAATCAATGTCTGCAAATTTTTTTTCTGTTTCCTGCAGCAAACTACAAAGTGATGTAAGAGAAGGAATTAGTTTTTATCAGCGCCTTCGTCGAATTGAGCAGAGCTAACTCTAAAATCCAGCTGCTTCTGATGCTTCGAGCGCCGGCGTTCATCAAATTCTTCCCACCCTTCGAACTATTCAAAGAATAGTCGTTATTAGGCGTCTCAAATGACAAACCGAAAATGAGGCCTGGTTCAACCAGTAACATAATATAGGAAGACAAGTACACACACACACACCTGGCGTAGCACATCCATTGTGATCTCTGTGTTGTGGAGATCCAAAGTTGCGAGCTGCAGACAGTGCTTGAATAATGTACAAGGCAGGGATTTTAGGCCATTATTACTGAGATGCAATACCTGCAGACATGCAGTAAATACATGAGTTAAAACAACATAGAGCAAATTGATGAACAAATATGCCACCTTGAAATTTAAAGTTTAGTTTCTTCTACTTAAAAATCAAATTCAGTTACTTCTACAATTTAAAAATAATATGTGTGCGCGTATTAGCAGATAAAACTGATAGAATAAAGAGCCTAGTGGAGACCTTTAAATTGTACAAATTGCCCAATGTGTCCGGAAGCTCTGACAGAAGATTTGCTGAAAGATCGACCTGAAACATATTAAGCAGATCCACTAAACTATGCACTTCACTTGGTTAGTGTACTATAGATTACAAGCAAAGACAAGGGCAACGAATACTATACCTCAATAAGAGAACTACATTCACCAATGCATGCCGAAACAGCGGTTATCCTGAATACCAAAAAACGAGTAACACCAACTGAAACACAAGTGATCTATATTACTTGGACTCGGATGCAAACGTCGGATATGGATATGTATCCTATATGGGTATAATTAGATTTTTCTGAACATTTCATATATTTTGAGGATCCTCGTATATCATATCCCCATATCCATGTGTCAAACATGGGTACTTCATGAAAAATGGAAGTCCAAGAAACATAGCAAGTGATTTTATAATGCAAAGAAAAGAAGCATATTTAGCAGCCTTTAATGCATCCTAATCAAACTATTACCTACCTATTATTATTGGCCTTCAAAACTTCAAGCCGAGTTAGCATGCCTATTTCATTTGGAAGGCTAGTCAACTTATTGTTGGCTACATGGAGTTGCCTTAGAGAAGTAAGAGAACCAAGTGCAGAAGGTAAATTCATCAACCTGCAGATCGAATTCGACATTAACATTTCTGACCCTTCACCAAGGAAATGCTGCCATATTATGAGCAATACAATGCAGCAAATAACCAATGAATTATGCTTAGTACAGAAAGCAATGACCAAAACTCATTAATACCTCAAAGATGGGCTTCAGCAGCAACTAGCACTTAAAATGCATGGCTTTCACGGACAATGGAAACAAAAATTGGAAATTTGTTTCATAAAAGCGGAATCTAGCCATAAAATACTTTTTCAAAAGCATTATAGCAGGTTTAGATCAAAGGTCTAAGCCTTTTGAGTTGGAAAGGAGACATAATATTAATAAAGTGAGTAGAATACAATGGTGATCCACGAGCTTTCATCAATGTTTCATTTTCCTCCATGACCTTAAAGAGTCGCATTTATTCATCAAAATCCTTTAGTCAAAATTGAAAATGATAGGAAAACTGAAGATTTTGCCTGGTATTGCAAGTAAAACCATGGGAAAATACATTGGGAACATGGTTCAAATCCAACAAAAGAAAAAAGTTGATAACTAGAGGAGAAAGAACTCACTGGTTCCGAGTGATGGATAGAACTGTTAAATACTTCAAAGATGCCAATCCTTCCCATTGAATGGCTTCATCCAAAATGCCATTACCATCGAGGAACAGTTTCTACAAAGCATTGAGGTTGAAAAACTAATACGTATGAAATAGCATAGAAACAAATTAACAGAGTATCTCAAATAACATTTGTGGAACATGAAGGGAAACTAAAAGGTCATTTTCACCTGAATGGAATTCAAACAGCTGATTTTGTTTGGTACATCTTGGATGCTGTTGTTATTGACATCTAGAACTCTTGCAGAAGATCCGCAATCCCATACTTCATTGGGTATGGCCTTACAAATGTCAAAATCAAATCAACAAACTAATAATTTGGTAATTGTTGAACATAAAAAATTGTTAATCAATGAAAGAACATTGTTTCTTCAAGCTATAATAAGTAAATAAATAGGCAAAAAAGTCACACTTAAAATGAATACAAGCAAAAAAGATTAACTGTGTAATGCAGTTCTCCTAAATCGTCGTGAAATACCTTCAAATTACAGTCTGCTAATGCAATAACTCCAGTAGTTTTCCATCGTTGCAAACAGTCTTTTTCCATGACAATTTCATTCCTCGTATCAGGTCTTTTATACTCAGTTTCTTTCCCCCTTGAAATAGGCCGAGTTTGAGCTTCTTTTAGAATAGGACCACCCTGTTCATTCAAAACAATAAAGGGGAAATCTCGAATTCACACATGAACTTTGATCAAACATCAATGTAATGTAATGGATAAGCTTTTGATTTGGTGCAACCATATACAAAAAAAACTTCGATTTCGGTTCAATTGTACATACAAGACTTCGATTTTGATTCAACTGTTGGTGTGTCCATTTATTTTAATTACATCGGTAATCATAATAGTGGTTTACAAAACTAAATCAAATGAAAATTTCATATAATCAATTATATGAGATCAAAGTTCGAGTTTCAATTTCTTCAATTCGATACTTTCAACAATCCCAAAGAATTAAAAGAGAATTCCTTTATGAAAAATTACCCCTTGGTGTAAACCGTGGGAAGCCATAAGCATGAGCTTGGCTCCATTCATGACCTCTGATTCCTTCAACGTCATTGCATCCACCAAAAGCTTCCCTTCAAACCACAAAATTATTTTTAAAGAACTGTAGAATTATAAGATATTAGAGAAAACCCAGAAATCTTATTGAAAGAAAAACAAAAAAAAATCCCAAACAATTAAGAATCAAGAACGAAAAAAAAATTAAAGAGGAAAAAAAGGGTTTCCCAAAAAGAAAACAAGAAATTAGAAAAAGGGAAAAAGAACCTTTGAAAATAAGCTTTTGGCCGCGAGGAAGAACATTGGTGAGAGGCTGGAGATGGGATTTGAGTTGTTTGATGGTTGAATCCTTAGGTATGGAAATTGGTATGGATCTTCCGCTGAACTTCACAGTTATGTTGATATCTGCGCTGCTTTCACCATCGTCTTTGCTCATTTTGTTTGGTTCTTCGATTGATTGGAGGTTCTTCAACTGGCTGTTTTGCTTTTATGCGTTAGCTTCGCAGTGTTTTTTAACTTTACATAGTTTAAAAGTGTGCAATGACGTTAAACATCTTAATGCTCTTCTTATTTTCTATTTTACCATCAATCTTATTTTATTGTTTTATCATTAATTTTATTTTTACATAAAAAAATAAAATATTTAAAAATAGTAAAAACAATTTGAATTTTCTATTTAAGAAATTAGGTAAAATAAGGCATATATGCTGTTTTTTAAAAGAATTAAGGTTTTGTGTCGTTTTTTAAAATATTTAGGGGAATAAGTTTATTTCATGGAAAGTTCGTCTAGTTGGACAAATTTTCTAGATTTTCCTCTCATTTTTTTTTAGATTCATTTTTTTTAAGGTTTTTTTTTTTATTCAATCAATCTTTTAAGAAAAAAAATATTTACCATAAAAAAAATTAATCTAACCTAAAATATTGGTTTAAAATATTACTAAAATCCACTTATATTTGTAAATGATTAACCTAAGGTCATTTTATGTCTGTTTATATTTTTTAAAATATATTTTTATATTTATTATTTGATAAGTGTCAAAAGTAACATGTTTTAACTTCATTCTTAATGCCTTTTTGGATGATTAGTCAATTTAAAATAATGAATTTTATGTTCATAATCCTTTAAATTCATGTTTCTATACTTAGGAAAGCATTTGGGAGCGAAAAGAACGAAAAACAAGCGAAAAAATGACAAAAAGAGTAGATTTTAAGAGTCATACGGGCTGAACACATGATCATGGACTAAATCGAAAACAAAAGAAATATTTGGGGCAAAAAGCGTGAATGTGGAAGAGAAAGTGCCGAAAATGTGAAAGTGTGAAAGACTTAGGAAGAGATTTATTAAATATAAGACTTTATTTAGATTTAAACTCTATTTTTTAGAATTACTATTTAGGATTATTATTATATTATTTATATTTAATTTTAATTTATCTTTTAGGGTTTAAATTGGATCCAACCAGGGAATTATTGTTTAAATTTAATTCTAATTATCTTTTTAAAATTTAATTTGGATCCAATTAGAGATTTTCATGTATTATAAATATGAGATAGAATGATATGAATGAGGATTTCGAATTTTCTGTAAATTCCTCCATTCTCAAACCCTAAGCCGTCAGAGAGATTATTTAAGAAAACAATTGAGAAAACACATTGAAGTCGTCTTTAAAGCAGATATCTACCAATATTGAAGACCTCTTTTGAATTTATTTTGATTTTATTATGAGTTTTTCTTAGTTTTGCGGTTATACTGTCTTTGAGATGTTTTTATTTGTTAGTATGAGTTAATTTTCTAAATACCTAGGGGAGTTGAACTCCATGATGGATTTTTCCATTTGATTTTTGATTTTACGCAATAAATATTTAGATTTTGTTCTCAATTGTGTGTGCTTAATTCTTGATTTAGTATTTTCGGGATATTAATTCTTGTTTGATATGCTTAAATTTGAGGAGGAATAGACTCTATTTAAGAGTATATCTAATATAATTGAATGGACTTGCATGCAATCCTAGAAATAGGACTACATAAATCTATCGGATTAAAGTCAAATCTAATAGAGGAATCCATAGATCGAATTAATGTGACAATAGGGGTTTTAATTAGAAAGAAATTTCAATTAATCAACCTAGAGTCAATTGTTTTTATGCTTGAATAGAGAGATATTAGCATAATTTAGGGATTTCTACGGATCAAGATACTAAGTGAATAAATTGCTTAATTCAGAAATCAAATGACAGAATTCATTATAACGTTCATCTCCCCTAGGTATTTAGAAAATTAGTTCATGGTAACAAATAAAAACATCTCAAAGACAGTATAACCGTAAGACGAAGAAAAACTCATAATAAAATCAAAATAAATTAAAAAGAGGTCTTTAATCTTGATAGAAATCTACTTCAAAGACAGCTTCAATGGTGTTTTCCCAGTTGTTTTCTTGAATAATCTTTCTGACGGCTTAGGGTTTGGGGATGGAGGATTTTAAAGAAAATTCGAAGTCCTTCTAAAAAGATAATTAGAAATAAATCTAAACAATAATTTCAACTTAAACTCTAAATTATAAAGCCTAAAAAATAAATTAAAATTAAAATGAAACAATATAATAATAATAATAATCCTAAATATTAATTCTAAAAAATAGAGTTTAAATTTAAATAAATTTTTATATCTAATAAATCTCTTCCTAAGTCTTTCACACTTTCTCTTTCACATTCACGCTTTTTGCCCTAAATTTTCTTTTTATCTTCTATTTAGTCCATGGTCATGTGTTCAGCCCTTGTGATTCCTAAAATCTACTCTTTTTGTCCTGTTTTCGCTTATTTTTCGTTCCTTTCTCTCTCAACAGAAACATGAATTTAAAGGATTATGAACATAAAATTCATTATTTTAAATTGACTAACAATTCAAAACAACATTAAGAATGAGGCTAAAACATATTACTTTTGGCACTTATCATTATTTAATAATTTAATACATTTTTTATTTATATATTTTATGTAGAAACCATCCTTTTCTTGAAAAACGATGTGTCTCGAAAAATCATTTTAAAATTGACAAATAATGGGATTTGCCACCTATCCTTTATCCGGTGTGATTGAATCACCACAAAACATTTTAAAAGCCATTTTGAAAACATGTAGGTCTTCGAAATCCAAAAAAACAGGTTCGGGAGTCGGTTACGCATGATGAAGGATTAACACCCTCATACGCCCAAAATTAGGACCGTATTGATTATTTTTGGGTCTTGATTTGTAACGCTTAAGAGCTCGAATAAAGTTTAAAATACGATCCTTGAATGCATGAGTTAAGTTTAAAAGAAAACGGGTTTGTTTGGAAATCTCGCTATTTCAAACTGATCGAGGAAGAAAAGTTACGTCCAGTGAGTTAGGACACAACATTTCAGGATCAAAAAAATGACGAGCTTTCCTTTGTAAAACCCTTTTCAATTTTTGGGAAAAGGAAATTCGATTATCTCGATTTGAAGAAAGGTCGCACCTAGTAAGTTAAGGTGCAATATTCCATAATCGAAGATAAGGAAACATTGCCTCGATTAAGGGTATTCGATTATTTCGATTTGAGGAAAAATTGCACCTAGTGAGTTAAGGTACTAATTTTCGAAACTCGAAATAAAAGAATATTGCCTCGATTTTAAAGTTTTATGAAAAAAAACAGTTTTGAAAACAAACATGCGAGTTTAATAAGAATAGGCAGTTAATAAGGGATATTAAATAACGCGAAGCAAGATAAGTAAGAAGATAAAATGACGAAAAATATAAAAATGCAAAATACGAGTGCATAAGGGTTAAAATAGACGCAAATATTGATGAAAAAAAGGACGTGATTGGGTTTGAAAATGTGACTTTTCGGATACCAAGGGGTAAAATGGTAATTTTGGGAAAATTAGGGGTTAAAAATGGGATTTTTGGAAGTTTGGGGGTAAAAATGTAATTTTTGGAAGTTTCGAGGTCAAAAATGGGATTTTTGAAAGTTTAGAGGTAAAAATGGAATTTTTGGAAGTTTTGGGGTCAAAAATGGGATTTTTAAAAGTTTAAGGGTAAAAATATAATTTTTGGAAGTTTTTTGGTCAAAAATGGGATTTTTGAAAGTTTGAGGGTAAAAACAAAATTTTTAGAAGTTTCGAGGTTAAAAATGGGATTTTTGGAAGTTCGAGGGTAAAAATGGAATTTTTGGATAGTTTAGGGACCTCTGGGGTAATAAAACCAAAGACAGGTGACACGTGGCAGCCTCTCAAGCATCTTGAAGTCAGAGGACTATTTTGAAAACCATGGAAAATATCTAGGGCAATTTTGTAATTTAAGCAAACCTGATTTAAGGGTTAAATTAAAATAAATTTGAAATAAAAGAGACCATTTGCATAAATAAGCCAAAATCATGACACGTGGCAACCCCTGGTGCTTTTAAAGGTCGAGGGACTAAATTGAAAAACTATGAAAGTCATTGGGCTAATTTAAAAACTGACTAAAAGTACGAGAAGGACCTGATTGAAAATTTTGAAAAAAAAATGGAATGACCAAACGCATAAATATCCCTTTCAACGAAAACACGCGGATCCCAGGGGCGGTTCGGGTCGGGTCGGACGGGTCACGGGCAGAGGCTGTGAAACGGTGTCATTTTGGGGCTGAAACTCAGCTATCAAAACGGCACCGTTTCATAGGCCTATAAAAGACAGGCTTTAACCTTTTTTTTTTCATTTTTCCTCTCCTCTTAAAAAAAAAACCAAATTTCTCTCAAAAAACCCCTCGCCCTCTCCATGGCCGGCCAAACCCCGGCTGGTCATGTCTGGTCGCCGTCCGTTACGAGTTGCTATCACGCGCCATCGTCCGTGGCCGCGCGTCATCGCGCGTGATCCCCGCGCCGAGTTACGCGCACCGGTCCGGCTACGTTTCCGTCGTCATCGTTGATCCTCACGCGCCGGCCAACCACCGACGAAGGTAAAAGTTTCCTTTTCCTATTTCCGATTTTAAGTTTTTCCCTTTTTTATTATTGGTTTTCGATTCTGTTAACCCCCATTAAAAGGATTTTTTGTTTCTTCGCAGATTTATGTTCGACAAGGTACGGACGATGCTGGGTAAGATTTCATCGGAGGTTCCGGCGCGAGCCCCGGCGACGGCAACGACAGATCAGGGGAGTGACTTTTGACCTTTTATTTTCCCTTT
Source organism: Kokia cookei (assembly GCA_039519145.1). Classification (NCBI taxonomy): domain Eukaryota; kingdom Viridiplantae; phylum Streptophyta; class Magnoliopsida; order Malvales; family Malvaceae; genus Kokia; species Kokia cookei. The sequence goes on along the minus strand of CM076900.1, from coordinate 34,802,466 downwards.
TTTTATTTATTATTTTTTTAAATAAATAATTAATAACATTTATTAATATTAATAATTATTATTACTGTCATTAATATTACTAATGTTATTAGTAATATTTATTATTATTATTGTTATTAACATTATTGTTGTTATTGTTATTATGACCAAAGATATTTAGGGTATTTATTATACCTAAAAAACGGGTCAAAATAATAAATGACATAAAGGGATTTAATGCATGCATGAATACGTTTTGAAATTGATTTAATGAAAACTTCTTTAATTTATATAAGATGATAAATGCAAATTAAAAATACCTGGGTAGCTTCATGGAATCTGACTTGTATTTCTCGGTTACTTATCGTGGCTATTAGAACCCTTCGGTTGTTGCTTACTGTTCCTGTTCAAGTTTGGAAGATACCTTAGAAATCTATTTTTTTTTATTGATTCGTAAAATTTTTTCAGCCCAAAAAAAAAAAGAAGGTTCCTCAAACCCTTTGAATCTGGTTTTTTATAACTAGTATTACCATCATGGCTATTTTGTTGTTTGCAATTTAATGCCTATCTTTTCTTCTTGCAGGTACCAGTGGTGGTTATGGCAGAGGTGCAAGTTAAAGTTGGAGACGGTGACTTGATTGCTGACGTGGCGCGTCCTGGTTGGCTGAGGGGAAGGTGGTAGCAGCAGCAGATTAGGATTAGGCAGTGTAAAGTTAGGCCTATTTGGGCCATTGTTGGGTTTTGGGTGTAACAGATTTTAGGTAATTTTGGGTTTATATTCGCAATTGGACAAAATTCGGGTCTAAGAATGTAATTTGGACTTTTGTAATTATTTTGGACTTTTAATTTTTATATTTGGGCTTTATTTATTTTAAATTTATGATAATTTTAAATTTGAAAATAATTTTAAACTTAAATTAAATTTAAATTTAAAATAAATTTAAATTTTTAAACAAATTTAATTTTAAAATAAATTTAAAGGGAGTTTAGGCCCGGTCAAAATTTGGGTTTCAACATTTTATATATAGTATTTTTAATTTTTTTAAAAGTTTACATTACAGTAGTACTATATATTACTATAGAATTAATTTTTTATATATTATAAATGACATAATATATAAAAATAACATAATATAAAACATTAAAAATTTGGAAAAACGAGCCAAGTCAGGCTTGGGTTTTGAATGTTCAAGCTCAATCCATATTTTTAAACAGGTATAATCTTTTTGCTCAAGCCCATTTTTCAAGCCTAATATATTTTCTCAAATTCTTCCAAATTTTGAGCAGACCTTCTATCCTAAGTGGATAACTCGACCCATGAACATGTATACTTACGTCACAATGAAGTCATCATCCAAAAAAACCTAAAAATCTTTAAAAATATAAAAAATTAATAAAATTATAATTATATAAATTTGTTTGAAAATTTTTAAAAATATGTTATACTTTTTAATAAAACAAACTAGTATGATTCTCACCCACTCTTCGCATTGGATTATTATTTTTTTGTTAATTATAGAGTAAAAATTTAAAGGTTGTAATATGCTCTAAATTCTTGTACTATTCATATATTTGGAATTTAGTTATCGTACTTTTATTTTTAGGAATTTAGTCCTACTTTTCGAGTTAAAAAATGTAGGTTTATTTGTTAACGCTGTTAAATTTAATTTGTTAAATTTGTTGGTATGACAATTAGAAATTAAACAAAAATACTCATTTGGTATTCACGTAACAAAATGATATTGTAATGGACTTGATTTTGATAGAAATTTTTAACATTGTTAGCTATTCTTAAAATTTTATATCAACATTTTAATCGGAATAAAGTATTTAGATTAACTAATGACATTATAGGAGTTGAGGTACCAAATTATTTCAAAATTGAAGTATAGAGATTAAATCTCAAATTTGAGCGAAGTATGGGGATCAAAATTGAAAATTAACTATTTTTATATAATCTAAAAAAATAGAGGGATTAGAATTGAGATTTAGCCATTCAAAAAAAAATTGGAAATCGATATGTCTCAAGTAAGGAAGGCCTTCCTTTAGTATAGATTGTAAAAATAATAAAACTATAAAAAAAACTACAAAATTATAAAAATTATTAGACTTGTAAAAGATGGTAAAAAACAGTAAAATTTGTTATTGAAATAATTAAAAATATTATTTAATTGATTATTTAAATAATTTGAAAGAAAAATTATCCAAAGTTATTGTAGTGGTATATTTATAAGAGACAACGATTTCATATTCAAATTCTGATAAATGTGATCTATAAAATTTTAAAAATGTTAAAATTTTTAATTTTTGTAAAAAAAAATTAGTAAATGTTTTATAGAGTTTTCTTTAGTTTTATATTTTTTTGTGTTTTAATATTTATTGTAATTTTTTTTTTATATTTTTCTCTTTTAAAGATATTTTAAGTTTTTCGATGATGTCATTATGAAATCATCACATCACATGTGGTCACATGTGATTCGTTGAATATATCAACCATTAATTTTTAACGTTCAAAGGATTGATTTGAGAGCATTTGATAATGTTAGAGACTAACGTGGACCAAAAAGAATTTTTAAAGATCAAAGTAGAAAAGATGATATATTTTAGGGATTAAAGTGTGCATTAAGCCATTTATAAAAGGAATGTTTATGTTTCTATTATCATTTGTTTATATTATTGAGTTAATTGTACCAAACATCTTCAAAGTATGGTTCTCACTCTAAATTGGTCCCTAAACTTTAAAGCATTCTAATTACATCCCAAACTATCAATGTTATATCAATCAAGTCCTTCCATTGTTAAAACCATTAATTTAAGTATTTAACTGTTAAATGGTATGCCAAATATTATATGGCATAGGTCCTGTTTGACAATTGGTTGATAGTTGATAAGTGATTGTTGATTGCAGTGGTTGGTTTAACCAATTGATTGTATTAACTGTTTATTTAAAAGTGTTTAGTAAAACTTAGCTGAAAGCTGATATATATGTAAAATGACAAACAAGGGGCATGACACATTTTATTATTAAGTATTTATATGTTTAAAATATTTTAGTTTTTATTGGGTGAAATTTTTGAAATAAAACACTATTACCAATGCATTAAAACATCCATTATAGAAATTAATTAGTGAATATTTTTGAAAATTTAAATAAACAAATTTCTTAAATTCTTTATTTGCAAATATTAACCTTGTGAAAATTGATAAATATTAATAGGGTATCAATATAATTGTACATAGTGACAAAGAGAATAATTTCCGAGCAAGTATAGTCACATATATCATTCCACATATCTCATTCACAATTTAATTTCTCATTCTTTCCAACCCTTTAAAAATTAAGAAATTCTTTTATTAAAATCACAAAATTAAATCCTATCATTATTTTTTTCAATCACAAATCAAATAAATCATTTAAGTAATTATAAATTTTATTTTGTTGAAAATAATTATCAAAGAAAAATAAATTTATTATTGTTATGTTTTGAAGTCTGAAAAATAAATACGATGACGAAAAAATATATTTAATTTTTATTACAATATTAGCAGAATTTTTTATGTATTACAAAATTTTTTAAAAAATTAGATAATACACGAGATAAATTTATGCATCGCATGGGAAAGAAAATTAGTTTCTTATATATATATATAATTGAATATACTGATGTGATTACATGGTAGTATCTATTCATACTTTCTTAACCTTTTGACAATACACACATCTTGCACACACAAGTGCTCGAACCTGGATTTTCTAGGATGAATAATATCCTCTTTTTCAACTGGAGTCACTCATTGGGTTCATTTTCTATATTTTTCAATTTTTTTTTGAATTTTAAGGTTTTTCTTTAATACTTTAGAATGATTAAAGACAAATTCATGTGTTTTCTCCTTATTTATCCACGTGTCACCTTCATATTTGTCCACATCAGCAAAATTATTCAAAAACAAATGGTGTTAGTGTAGGAATCAATCTGTAGGGATGCTAACCTCAAGGATGAATGTGATCCAAAATAAAATTAAGAGGTAAATGTGAGAAAAATTTTCAAGTTCAAGAGTTAATCTATATATTAAGCCAAGATTATATTATCACACATGCACTATGCTGATAAAAAAAATTATGTAATAAATATATTTATAAAAATATATATATAAATTTTAAAAAGTTTTGATTGAAATGGTAAAATTAATATATTAAAAATTACATTATTTCAAATTTTTTTCTTCTAAATTTTGTATAAAACTTTAAAAAACACTTTCATATATTTTCTACTTTGTAAAAAATAAGTTTTTTGATAATTTTTCAATTGAGTTGAGGTCCGGTTGATGAAGGATACGAGCTCAGTCATATTTTTTAAATAATATTATAAATACGGTGAAAATACCCACTAAGTCCCTTTATTATAGAGACTGAATCAATTTGCTCTATTATTAAATATATCAAATAGGTTCCTTTATTATTAAAAAAATAAATAAGACCAAATTGTAATAGATTTAACATTTACTCATCGAAAGTCGACGTAAAAGTATTTCTTTTTTATTTTTCAGTTCAACTCTAAATAAAAAAAATTTATTTTCAGAAGCATAAAAACTTTCAACATATTAACTTTGTCACACATTATAATATAGGAGGACCATGTTACACATTTCAAATTTCATTTCCAAAATTTAGGTAAATTTCAATGGACGATACATTTACATACAATTAATGAAAAACAACAATAATAATAATATTAGATATTGTAACGATATTATAATATAAAATAAAAAAATAAATTAAACTCGTTATATCGTATCTTACCGTCTATTCAAACCTACACTTTATATTTGAAATTTGAGAAACCAATTTCAGCTGATGAAATTTTCTTTTCGAGTGTGAAAAACATTGGAATCCAATGACCAAAGCATGTAAAAGACAACTTGCCTTAATTAAGTGTCCTCGCAACAAGGATCCATTAACAATGGGAAAGAAAATACAAATTTTGGTCTTTTTGGGAATCACAAATCAAAGAATTTATTTTCCATCAATCAGCATGTGGATTATGTTATCCCTCTCCACTTTCTTCCTCCAACCATGTGAAACTTTTCAGAGTCCACTCACTTTGGTTGGGTCAAATTATTGCACTTAAAATTTTAATCCTTGTATTTTGATATCTTATAATTTAATCCCCCAATTTCAATAATATTATTAGTTTAATATCTTAATTACTCCGATTATTTTTTTAAACCACACCGTCCAACTTATACAGACATGAATTTTATTGTGTTTGGAAGAATATTTTTAAAAAAAATCACGTTGACATTTTAATTAAAATAATTAACGGTTACTTAATTTAACATAAACTTTCGTTAAGTAATTGTAATGGGAAAACATGAAATTTCAAAGTTGATTTTGCTTAAAAATCACATGAAATTTGAGAAAGCTTTTGCATTGAAATTGTTTAATGGAATTAGCGCAAGTGATATTATAATCAACGTTGATAATAATAATAAAAATGATTGTAAAATAATAAAGAAGAAAAATAAGAACACGCAGATTTGATATAAAAAAAAACTTTTATTGAGAAAAATCACGAATAAAAGAAGAGAAATTCATTATATCGAAGAACACGCGATACAAGATGAGTTCGACTATATCTATTTAAGAGTTAAATAACTTTGTTATAATCAATGTCTAATAGAAAAAATATAGTTCTATATGAATTCAATTTGTGTAACCTGATCCTCCTATATTATATCTCTATTTTATTTTTTTAACAAGCGACGAAATTCGAATCACATAACCGCATCAAATGACATAATTTAATGTTTGCGATTTAAATTACTTGATGAACTAATGGTACTATATAATTAAATTATACTAAATTAAAGTACAAAAATTAAGCATGAAAAGGAATCAAAATTATAGATTGACTTTTTTAAAAATATATTTATTTTTATCAGTTTAACCTTTAACTTTAGTAAAAAAAAAAATTTGATTCAGTCCATTGAAACACTTTTGTCCCACTGTTAGAGGCATTATGGATGGGGTTAAGGTCCCAAACAGCACATGTCAGAATCCATCTTTGTCCCTCACTTTTCAATGTTATTTCATTGTCTTAAAAATCTCAGAATTTTGCAGAGAGAGGTGCTACTGTGTCATAGGGGTCTCAAAAGAACAACAATCTCTCACTAACATCTCCATGTTTTTAATCAATGTTATGTCAAAATAAACCTGCAAATACACAAATTCCCATCTGCTTCATAAATGCCCAAAATTTAATGTGTTTTCCTTGAAGTAAATTTAGTTAAGCTAAAGTGAGAATTTTTAAAGTGTGGCGGGTTTAAAGGGGTTATAATTTTTTTAAAAAGATAAAATTTTAATTTGAGTTTTTTATAATTTATAAAATTTTAAGTTAGTAATTATAAAATTATATTTTGACCCTTCTTAAAATGATAAAAATTTGATTTAATTTTTTAAAAATTGTAAAGATATAAATTATTAAAATAATAAAATTGCATTTTATTTAGGGTAAATTACACTAACAATCACCCAATTTTCATTTTCCGAAACAAACAGTCACTTGGTTTACATTTTAAATCCCTCAACTTTGAAAATGTGACAAAACGGTCATTTTTTACGTTTTCCATCACAGACGTCACGGAAGAGTGACGTGGCATGTGACGGCGTCGGAGGCGTGTGGGTTAGTTGTCCAACTGGCTGGTTACGTGTAACAAAACAGACACTCAACTTTGAAAATGTGATAAAACAGTCACTAAAATTATCGAAAAGTGACAAAATAGTCCTCTTATTATGTCCACATCAGCATCAACTTTCTGGAACTACTTAATATTAAGTTTTATATGCAAATCCATGCGTTTTGTTTATAATTTTGTCAAATTATTTGAATTTTTATTTATATTTAAAATTTAAAAATTTAAAAAATATATTTAAACTTGATTTGTATTAAAGTTTAAAAAATATTAATCCCCTACCTATCGTATATATTACTTAGTTTATAATGTCTACAGTGGTACACATTATTTTTTACATTTAATTTTTTTTAAAATAATATAATTTTATTTACTATAATTTGTTTGTCTGTAGTATTTGGCCCTTTGAACATAATTAAAAAATACTAACCTATTTAACAATTCAAATATTATAAATAAGAAATTTAATAAATAATTATAGTAACTTTTTTCATATTCAATATACAACATAGTTTTACTTCGATTAATTATATTAAGTAATATTTTTCGAAATAGCAACTAATAACATAATTAACATATATAAATTATTTGATTATTCAAAAATAATGCCAATAAAAAAATTATAATCATTAATAATGGTGCAGATTGATGGGAGAATTAGAGCCCCAACCAAACCTTCTGCATGGGAATGTAATACAAATTGTCACCATTGGATTGACTTTTAGAATTTCGATGGCCTTCACATTCAAGGATCTGGTACCATCAATGGGCAGGAAAATAATTGGTGGAAACTTTCTTACAAAGATAACTAAAAGGTAATTATTTATATTGTATCACAAGCCCATAAGATTTTTATATAATTTTCTGGTAAAACTTCACTGATATATAAATGTTGATTGCTCTTTGCCAACAAGCCTCTCAACTTCAAAAATCAACAGTAAGTGTTTGAGGCTTTTAGTTGCTATGGCAGAAATATTTTGATGTAAAATGCACATAGTTTTATTGCATAAGACTTTCATTGGTTGTGTTGGTAAGGTTTTATGATAGGACACTCCAATAATATAGATATCAAAGGTTTAAGCTTTGGAGACAGTCCACAAATACACATTGCATTCAAAGACTCTACTTTGATTCATGCCACTCAACTTAGAATCGAAGCTCCGGGAAAGAGCCCCAACACTGATGGCATTCACATCCAACGTTCCACCAATGTCTCTATCCATAATACAACCATTCAAATTGGTTTGTCTGCTTCTTTTTTTCTTTGCTGGTTTCATTTCATTATACTTTCCATATATTTGTTCATTACTTCAGGTGATAACTGTATATCAATAGGAGATGGCTCTAAATATATTATTTAGATGAAAGGTGATGCTGACGTGGATGACAACAAAAAGACTATTTTGTCACTTTTCGATAATTTTAGTGACTGTTTTGTCACATTTCCAAAGTTGAGTGACTGTTTTGTTAAACGTAATCGGCCAGTTGGACATCTCCCACACGCCTCCGACGCCATCACATGCCACGTCACTGTTCTGTGACGTCTGTGATGTTAAAGGACTGTTTTGTCACATTTTCAAAAGTTGAGGAACTGTTTTGTCACATTTTCAAAGTTGAGGGACTGAAATGTAAACCAAGTGACTGTTTGTTTCGAAAAATGAAAGTTGAGTGACTGTTGGTGTAATTTACCCTATTATTTATTGTAAAATATATAATCTAATTCTAACCCTCCAAAAAAATTTTCTGGTTCAGCTGAGAATAAGGTATCTTTTATGTACAAAAAGACATAAATGTTGAAAGCAGATGCTGTCCAAAACTCATTTTCTACTAAACCTTATTCCATTCAACCTTAACCCTCCATTTTTTTTGAGGCATCTTCTTGGGATGTGATTGTGAAGTGAAAACAAGTTAGTGGTAATATATGAGTGAGATCGGATTGATGGGTTAAGTGGTAAGGCATTTAGGGTCAGTGTAGAGTTAAAAATTTTTTAGAAGGGTTAATATTAAATTTTAATTTTTACGATAGTAAAAATGTAATTTTATCATCTTAATAACTTATATTTTTATAATTTTAAAGGATTAAATCAAATTTTTATCATTTTTAAAAGGTTAAAGTGTAATTTTAAAAAGTGTTTAGGGCTACTTCCTCGTTACTTTTATGGTTGGTAGAAAAATTTTAAATTCTACTATTAATTCCTGTATTTTATAATTTTTTTTATAGATTTAGTATGTGTACTTTTCAAATTAGTTAATTTTGGTGTATGTACTTTTCGAATTGATTAATTTTAGTTCTGATCCAAATGGTAGCAGATAAATTCATTTGGTTAAATTCAATAATTAGTCACGTGTTATTTGTACAGTGTAGATTTAGTCTATTTTTTCCAATTGGATCATTCTAAATTCTTATACATTTCAAATTTTTGAAATTTCAGTATTGACGTAAATGACGATCATTAATCCATTAACTAGATTTTTAGTGAGTAATATGTAAAAATAACAAGCTGACGTGGCGTTACACATGTGATAATATGTTTGATGCATTATATTTTAGAAATAGCAAAACTTAACTTAATAAATTTAACAATTATTATTTGGTGATGACTGAAATTTGAAATTTTAAAAAGTACGGTGGCTAAAATGAGCAAATTAAAGTTCAAGGAATAAATCCACAACTTTTGCAAAATATAAGGGCTGATAGCAGAATTTAACCGGTAAAAAAATGCTATGAAAATGTATGATTTGTTAATTTCTATTGTTCTCCATTTGCGAGCATTTTTTTATATTATTATAAAATCTAAAAGAATACATGTACATAATCCAATTTTGAACCTAAAACATCATGGCATTTAATCTCTTAGCTTCACCATTTCAACCAAAGTCTTATTTACATTTTATAGTTTTTATAAATATATGTTATGTGAAGCTTTCCATCCACATTGTGAATGTGTTATAATTTAATATAAATAATTAAGCTAAAGTATAAAGAAATTTATTTAGTAGAATTATCTTTTTAGGATATAATAAAAATTTTAAAAAAAATAAAGCTTAAAGAGAAACAAAACATGAGACAACTTTTTAAATCTACTTGTAAAGTTTAAATATTTTATGTCACAATTGGAGTTATCATTTGATCCAAATTCATCTAACCCACATCCTCAAATACAAGAGAGTACATCGATAAATAGTTGAAATAAGTGAAACTGGATTTTTTTTCCTAGTATTTGAACTCAGTTCGAATTTTGGAATTGTGATGGTTGAAAGAATTTTACTTGAATACCACCTACCTCCTCTTATTTAAACAAGATTGACATCAACCCGTAGAATGAATGAAGACACGTGTGATTATAAAAAAAAAACAAAGGAGTGCAATATGCAAACCAACATCAGTTGCTCTGTGTTTACACCAAAAATATTAACTTAAACCTATAAATTATAATCAAAATACGAAAATCAGAATTGAAAAATTGATTCAACCCGATTTGATCATTAAAAAATCAACATTTAATCCCATTTAGTTTAAAATGAAATTTATCCGAACCCAAAATGAACTAAACTCGAAATTGACATGAAAATGAAACAAAACGAACCCAAATAATTTAAATAAATAATCCAAAATTACCATAGCTCGAAATAATTTGGATTCATAATAACTCAACCAAAAAAACTTGAGTTTTAAAATCAAATTACCTGAATCCAAAATTGACCCTAAACTTAAAATACAATTAACTATATATTTTTATACAATTTTTTTATTCGAAATCTAAATTTATATCACGTAATACCGATCGAATGAATACTCAACCCACGATAAATTTAAATTTTATTTTTGAATAACGATAATTTTAAAATTTAAAATAAGTAGAGTTCATCCTATCCATAATCAAGTGGACTTGCCCGGTAAAAACCCAAAATGTAATGCCCATCTCCTTGTTACACTTTGATACCTCTTTTTAAACCCCTTTTCAAAGCTAAAATAAACAAAACCCACCCTCTCAACCACCTTCACCAATAGACCAACCGCCCACCTCCCTCCTCCCCCCACAGCCACTGCCAAACCTCCAAACAAAAGAGAATACTGTTAAAGAACCCTAAAAAAAAAAACCGCTCTTTTGCACCTCCTTCCTTTAACCAAACAAGCCCCCAAGAACCCAAAACAAGCTTTCTTTCATTCTTTAATGGTGTTTTCAATTTCAAATTGAGTATTGGTAAGGGGAAAAAATATCGATCAAATGTGGCGGCCGTGGGGTAGCAGCAAAAAATCACCGGTGCGGCGGATTCACGACACGTCATCTCCTTTCTCCTGCTCGTCTTTCAAAGATGTCCTACACCTCTGCGCTGAGGATTATTCTCCTTCTTCTTCTTCTCCTCCCCTTTCTTCGGCAGCCAAAAGAACCGCCAATGTCTTCCACCGTGTCCGGATCGCCAACTCTATACTCCGCGCCTGGGGCGAAACCCGGCCCGAATACAACAGGAAGTTACTGGATTCTGTTTCGGATCGATCCGTTTCGGTTTCGATCCCGGACGCCGATAAGCGCATTGTGGTCTACTACACCAGCCTCCGCGTGGTCCGGTCGACCTTCGAGGACTGCAAGGCCGTACGATCGATCCTCCGGGGGTTCCGAGTCTCGATTGACGAGCGAGATCTGTCGATGGACTCACGGTTCTTGGACGAGTTGAAGGGGATCATGGGGAAAAGCAAGTTGTCCTTGCCGCGGGTGTTCATCGGAGGGAGGTATTTGGGCGGGGCGGAGGAAATCAAGCAGCTACACGAGATCGGCGAACTCAAGAAGTTAATGGAAGGACTGTCGGCGGCCGAACCCGCTACCTGCGGCGTCTGCGGCGGTTACAGGTTCGTGTTGTGCGACGAGTGTAACGGTAGCCGTAAAATTTACACCGAAAAATCTGGGTTCAAGATTTGTATGGACTGTAACGAAAATGGCCTCATCAGGTGCCCTTCTTGCTCTTATGCTCCCCTCTAAAAAAAAAATCACTCCTTTTAACTATAAAAGGGAAAATTTTCGCTCATGGCTCTAGCTCCTTCTATTCTATTATAACTCTGACTTGGATTGATTCTGAATTTAATGGGAGTCCAATCTAGCTACTAACGTTAACCTTGGATTCCAACAATAAAAAAAAAAACTGACATTTTTGTAATTTTTGTAGCATTAAAAAGCAGTGAACTTTGAAAAGGATGAACAGTAGCATTTAGCATGCTTAAGTTTTGTGTAACTGTAATTGATTTTAGTGTTAACGGGTAGAGTTTTTTCCCCCTATTATTTAATTATCATGAACAACTGGTACTTTGTCACAAGGTCTTCTTGTTATACATTCCCTGGACAAAAGCAGAACTGTTTAGAATGATGTTTTGAGAGATGGGAAAGCAGTAATCAATAAAATAATGGTTTGCAGTAACATATGTTGGGGTTTGTCCTTAAAACAGGGGTTCCTAAATGCCAATATTTGAGGCCAAAAAAATCTGGGTTCCTGCATGTTAAAGAGATTCTTTCCATAATTAGTAGTCTTGATAATGCTGGCTGAGCATGGATCCAGGATTTACGGGCTGTTTTTCTTTACCTTGTTTGTCTTGTCTTTTGTTTAGAATCCATAGTTAGGGTTAATTCAGTATTGTTCTTCGAAAGTGTTTTTTTTTGAAAAAAAAAAAAAAAAAGCTTTGAAGTGAAAGTTAAAATTTTCTATTTTTTATTTTTGGCCAAAAAATTGATTTTTCAAAGTATTTTTTTTATCTCAAAAACATTTTGTTCAACCATGCTTTTATTTCAAAATTATTATTTTTTGTTCCAAAAGTGTTTAAAAACAAAACCAAACACACCCTTACTCTATCAGATCAATTCCGTTCCAGTCAATTTAGGGTTTAAATTATTTCAACCTTAGGTAACTCCAGGTTTTGGGCAATGATTTTGCTATTTGAATAATTGAGCTTTAGATATTTTGAGTTCCTTGGTGGGATAATTTTGGATTGTTCCAAAATCAAGTGATGTAGGGTTGTGACACATTTCTTCATTGAAATTAGGTAAGTTTAGGTCTTTTTTAATAGGTGATGCGATTGGTGTAAGAATGACGATGACGGTGAAATTAGATACTGTAATGAGATTATAATATGAAACAAAAAGAAAATTAAAGGTACTGTCCTATCCAAAGAGGCCTTTAAAATGTTTAATTTGATTAAATTGAATTCGAATTAATTTTTAGACATGTCAAGAGTAAATTGATGAAACTTCTTAACAATATTAGTTTTGAATCCATTTGATTTGTTGTATATTTCGGATAATATTTAGATTCAACGAATATGTAAATATTCATTTTTTAAATATATTCAGATATCCGAATTTAAAATTTATTTTATATTTGAGAATTTTTATTAAAAAAATAGTTTTTTTATGTGAAATGTGGATATTTAGCTGATTTGAAGTACTACTTCTAAATCAAATTTAATGCGGTAAACGAAGTGGAATTTCAAATTATATTTATAAATTTAAATTCGATTTAAAAAAAAAAGAAAAGAGAGAGTAAATATACTGTTAATGATGGTGGGCAATTATCGTCACCTAAAGATCAACAGGATTATAAGATAAAGCTATAAAACGCTTAATGTTTCATCATTTGTTCATAGTAGTAATAAATCATAGGAAAGATTGAAAAACACGACATTTCCTCTTTTGTTTTCAGATAAATATTAGGATTGGAGAAACAACAAAACCAATTTGAATCCTGGTATTCAATTCGATCTTGATTCTTTACTATTGAAATTTTGATTTTTTTTACTTACAAAGTAAACAAATTATTATTGTTATCCCAAGCGAATTTAATTTTTAGGATATAAAAAAATAACTTTAAAAAGCGTACACAAATTAATTCTTAAAAAATAAAAATGAATGATATTGAATTCAATTTTATGTTTTAAAACCCAAATTTGTACAAGATAATTGTAATTTCTTTATTCTAAAATTGACCCCAACCAAACTATATCACTCCTAATAAAAATGTTTGGTCCGTATGGACAATTTCCAGCTTATGTTGAATAAACTATGTAACCTCTATAGAAAGGGATATGGAGGGTTAACATTGAATTGATGAAAGAGATTCATTAGAGAATAAACTATGATGATGGTTGTAGTCGTGGCAGACATGGACAAAAACCTTGAAAAAGACTTTTAATCTTATCCCATTAAATCAATTAATCCAATCTCAATCCCAAACTCAATTTAATTTACTTGTCAGGAATTATCAACTCGAACCTAAATGGATCGGTGATAATTAAACTGACTCGAGCATGAACTTGAAATATTACGAACAAGTAACTCAAAATGATTCCAACTTGTAATAACTTGACCTAAAAAATTCGACCCGGGCCTTAAACCTGAACAACACAGACTTGAAATGGGTTTGGTGAGCCATATTACTAAATATGAGAAAGTGTCATGAGCTACGGATCAAAGCCCGTGATAAATGTACATGTAATATCCTATGAAGGTTAATTCATCAAATGAAGCTTATTTAGTTTATCTGAACTGGCTTGATTCGTGGGGAAATCCATCTACTTGAAGCCTTGATGGTTTAGTGAAACACTTCGTAAAACTAGAGTTATTAGGACTCTCATATTGTAGATAAACACTACTATCAACCGTTGATGTAATTCGATATGTATAGTTGGATGGAGCTCAACTATAAATAGACGACTTCTTTTTTATTTGTAATCACTCAAGCGTAATCTTCAAAATAATAGAGATACTTTGAGAGCATTTACTCGAATACTTCGTGTGCGTTGCTTTCTCGTGACATTTTCTGTTCTTTCGTTACTCTTTTGTTTTTTAGTTGCTTCCACTTTATTTTTGATGCCTTGGAGAATTTTAATTGAGATGATGAATTTATAACCAAAAAATTGACTAAAGTCGCCCGGGTGAAAAAAAGTTATTGAGAGAGGTTGATATGGATCCCTTTTCGCATCTCAAAACACTCTTTATGGGCTATTTTAGGATCCATTTCTTTGTGGGTTTTCCTATAAAAAAAAAAACCATTTCGAATCTGCAAAGTTACAATAGCATTAGTTTGGGCCATGCCTTTGAGACTTAAACCACTTATTATAGCAGTAATAAGCAGAACCAATCAATGGAAATGTTGTCATCACATCAACATCATCTACCAAGGTTGTCTTGTCTCTTTTAGGAGGTAAACAAACCCCACTTCAGGTGATGTGTCCGGACCTACTCATAACCAAACAGTAGCTGGTTTTAAGCAACCGTTGGTCCACAAACCAGACCATGGGTTCAGTCCCTCTGCCCCTCCATGTGTAAACATATCATTATATCACTCTGTTTTCTTCTACCACTGCCTAGTATTGCCATTACCATCCAAACATAACCCATCAAATTATTCTTGGTTCTTTCATGATGGACTGTCCATTTCATGGCATATTTTTAGTGCCATCTACACTGGATGCTGCTAACAAACGGCTTTATCATTCTCCACCCAAATTACTGGTTTTGAGCTAAAAACCAAATAAAAATAGAATATAAGGACTACAATGCAAATTTGAGCATAATAGAGTGGTCCAAAACCAGAATTCAACCCTTCTTTTTTTGGAAAAAGAAAAAGCACAAGTTCCATTTTACTGTCCTTGGCATTTGTCACATTCCCACAAGTAGCTGCTCTTTTTCCATATTTCCAAATAAAATGTAACAATCAGGGTTCATTTTACTATCTAACACGAAACTGAATATTCGAAGTGTTGTCCAAGGGGAGTTGGTGAACCCCTCAACGGGTCTGAACTTGCATATGATTTCCTTTTGTTAGGAATTAATAAGGTCACAAAAAAGTGTGATCACTTTTAACCTACAAGGCTAAATCTTTTCTTCTGTGGCAAGGTACACCCGATTCCATAAGGCCTGTTCGCAGTTGCAAGCAACTCTCTCTGGGTCCTTTCCTTTCCGTGGTGAGGGTCATTCAGCAGCTCGATGTGAAAAGACTCCATGGTTCTGTTTCCTTGTAACTGACGGCTACATCCGGCAAGTTTATCGGAAATGTATGACGATGATGCCTCTCACATTTCTTGTGGATTGATGGTTCGGTCTCGTGCTCTGTTATAAAGATCGAGCGTGTCCATATGGTTTGGTTCCAAGCAGAGTGCTGCTTCACAATCACAGAGAGCTGACTTCATATCACCCATCGACTCGTAAAATGCCGCTCGAAGATGAAGCATTTGCAAGTCAGGCTTGAAAGCTATGGCTTTTGAAAGCTCTTCAACTGCTTCTGGTTCCTTTTGGTCATCCATTAACACTAACAAAGTAATCATACAATGCAGCATGTCAGTAATGACTTTTGAGATTTATTAGATCATATGTATATATATCTAGTTATGAATTTCATGCCCTACGAATGATAGCCAGACTAGTTTAGAATGCAAGCAATTTCAGATTCTCAACTAGTTTTTCTTCGTATGCGAGGAGTTGAGTCGGCTAAAGAATGATAAGAAAAAATCCGGGTCTCAAACAAGAATCAAATTTTAGAAACCGAGAAACAAAAATTTGAAAATTACCAGCAGCCCTGTATCTGTATGGATAAGTTCTAAGTGGATCCAGTTTCGTTGCCATGTTGAGATCATTCTTTGCTGTCTCACGATCGCAATATTCAGATCGCTTTTCATATGCCGAGGCATTATTATGTGCCTTCTCTATTAGTTTGGACATCTCATCGTACGCAGCTTTCCGCTGATTTCTTAAAAAGCATACGCGTGCTAACCCTTGGTGAGCTCTTGTGTGCCTGATTTCAAGGGCATTCATATAGCAGGTTGCAGCTTGATCAAATTTTTCACAATCCACATAGATTGTGCCTAAATTGTTGAGTGCCTGTAAAATATGACCAAAAGCAATCAAATAGTATGAAGAAGATAGTCCAATGACAGTCTGAGCGTAGAGTTACTCACTTGTCCTTTCCGAAGACCGTCTGAAGGGCATCGAAGGGCTTCCTCCAGAAGCTGAATGACATAAGAATAAGACTCAGGATCCAAATGGGAGTCTGCTAATGTGTATGATTTCAGGAAAAAGGCTTCGAATGACCTCTGAATCGAAATGGACTTCTCAGCTCTAGCAAGAGCTTCTTCACGATGGCCAATGTCATATAAAATCCATCCCTCGTAAACTAACTTTTCGTGCTCAGAACTAGAATGATTACGCGCTAACCGCAAACATCGCATAGCCGCCTTCTGACAATTTAGCCTGCAATGTTATGTACATTCAGTATTTTCTCATCTAATCAAATGTGGTAGGACCAAAGCTGTGAACAACTAAATCCCAGAAAACGAGACTTTAACAATCCTGGCATACGACAGCAGTGATTGACAGCGGTTTCACAACCTCACTAAAAATCGACATAGAGAATAAGAATTTCACTAAATGAAAACTTGATAACATAAGGCTTACCTCAAAAGTAACAGAGATTGCCGAAACCTAAGGAGGCTA
Organism: Kokia cookei; assembly: GCA_039519145.1. Classification (NCBI taxonomy): domain Eukaryota; kingdom Viridiplantae; phylum Streptophyta; class Magnoliopsida; order Malvales; family Malvaceae; genus Kokia; species Kokia cookei. Next base: position 34,785,319 of record CM076900.1, on the reverse strand, counting down.
TTTCTGGGATCATTAACCAGCATCTGGTGAATGACAGCTAGAGAGCCAAAATCATCCACGGAAGACCATCGATCATAAAGTTGCATCCAGCAGTCAGCTTGACTTCCTAGCTGAACCATATGGTTAAGGAGCTCAATCAAAATATCCCCTCTTACTTGCTCATTGAACATCTTGTAACTTGGATCCAAAGTTAACAGTGCTCTAATATCTCTCAAAGCACTTCCATAATCCTCAATCGCCATTAAGAACCAGGCTCGCAATTCCAGGCAGTCCGGAACAAGCTTGAAACCGATGATTCTGTCAATCTCCGAAATAGCAGCCCTGGTTTGCTTCTCCTCGGCCTTTGAGACTGCTCTATATTTATATGGGAATGGCAGGGTAGGATCCAACTCAGTTGCAGTTTCCAAATCAGCAATCTTATCCTTCCCAACGTTATACAAAGACCGTTCCTGATACATCCACCCAACAGCTTTATACTCGGAGATAAGAGAGCTTGTCAACCGATAGGCTGAATACTGTTGCCCTTGCTTGTACCTGCATCTTGCCATACCAGCTAATGAATAAACATGACCCGCCTCACTAGCTGCTTCGAAGCAACATTGAGCACTTACGTACTCTTTCCTCTCCAGCAACACGCAACCCAGTTGATGCAAAGCTAGAGCCTTCTGCCACTTTTCCGTGGCACATTCTCTCAGCCTTTCTAACAACATCAATGTTGCATTCGACACCATACTGTCTTCCATAGCCATCTGGCTTAGGAAATAATACAAGAGGAAAGACGCATGCCCGGCTGAAGCCAATCTCTCCCTGGCCTCAAAGCTACAAAATATTTTCATCACTTTGGGGTTGTAAAGAGAACTTGGGAGCTCCCTTAGCAATACTTGCAAACAAGAAGCTGTTAGAGCATTTGCCCTTTCCTCTAACCCATATTCGATAAGATCCAAAGCATCCTCTATGCAACTGACCAAAGAAGCTAAGTGAATATCACAAGCAGACTTCATATCCTCACAACAGAACCTATTTGCAAAAGACAATAGCTCCAGAACAATCTCGGGAGACATCGTGTCCACCCTCCTAGTCCTACTGTACAAATCAACACCTCTCATTCCCTCCACAGAGATATCATTTTGCGAAAAATCAATTCTATAACTTTTCGACTCCGTGAAACTCCCGTATAGCATAGCCTTAAATGGGGTTGAAAGCGCAGCAATCTTAAATCGAATGCAATTAATATCCTCATTGCCAACACGGAAACAGATATCACTATCTTCTTCCAATGCCAAAAACTCATTCCCCTTAGAGACTTGTGTGGACTCACTGCGCTCTTGATAACACTTGCAGTAGTCATAAATAGAATTTGGATCGTACCCAGACACAAGGGCAGCCTTAGGACATTCAAGAACGAACCTACTACAATCCATCGGCGAGACACCATCAAGCTCATCTTCTCTCCTCTCATACCTTAACCAAGCCGACAAAACCACCTTGGAGTGCAAATCAAAGGCATGTTGCCTCGCAGCACGGAGGCACCTCCTAAGTAACTTAGGATCACCAAGGCTACTCAAAACCGAGTACTGCTCGATGCATACCAACGATTTCTCCGACTCTAAACAAGTCTCAAACCGGCGATATAGGTTGGATAAGGTTTCTACCAACTGGATGGATTTCAAGTGAGGTTCTATGGGTGGTTCAAGAAGGTCAGTCCTAGGGAGTCCAAAAGGAAGCAATGTTTTAGCTCCTGAACTAGAGCAGGCCTTATTGGATTTCAGTTTAGACCCTATAAATTTAACCCTATGGTTACTAACCTTACTGGATGTGGAAGAAGAACCAGTAGAGTTAACAACAGTGGTATCTGGTGGATTCAAGGCATGAACTTGAGTGCCTTTGAACCTCTCAATTAGCTTAAGACCACGCATTTTTCAATTCACTATTACACCATATGCTCACTTTTTTTTCAAATAAATTCAATATCTCTATATTGACATAGAAATATGAAATATCCCAATCTGACTCAAGAATCAACAAACAAATACAAAGAAGAAAGCTTTAAAAAGGGTCCTTTTTACCTCTCTTTTTTGCCTTCTTCAAGCACCAGAGGTGAAAAGAACAAAACTCTGCAACAAAGTTTCAATCTTTGAGCTTCATTTCTCTTTCTTTCATGGCATAGATTCTGCACAAGTTTTTTTCTCTCTCTTTTTGATGGAAAATAATTTGTTTTCTTTCACAGTGAAGGCTTATTATTATTATTATTATATAAAGCTTTGGCTGTTTTTGATGTGGGGGTTAGTGGTTGATTTGGTGGCTAACTCCAATGCTAAAACAAAGATGCAAGACCCAATGTAGAGCAGGTACCCACTGGATTATTGCCACGTCAGCGTCGGATGAAGATGAGAATTTGGGGAAACTTGCCAACTAATGCTGGTCAACGGTTGGAGCAGAGCAGATGCACTTGATTTCTTCTAATTAAGCTAACTTAACCCATCATTATGGATTTGATTAATGTGGGCTTATCAATATGTTACGCAAAGGTGGTGGCCATTGGCTACACCCCCTTAATTGTGTCTAATTGTGGGTTTAGTCCCCCTTTTGTGTTGAAATTTCTGATGATCGCTTCTTTAAATTCGACATAATACGGTACTTTTATGTTTGTAACCTTATAAATACATCCATCCCGGTTATTTAAATCTACTAATAACATTAAAAAAAAAAATAAAAAAATTAAATTATGCCAATTTAAGAGGATCAGACCCTAACTTTCAATTTTATAGTAAAGGGACTGAACTCACACTAACATCAAATACGTATGTTAGATTATCACATACCCACTATGTACGCAAAAATCAAAATTGCGCGACAAATATGTCAATAAAAGATTGATATATAAACAAACGAAATTCTGATTAAAATGATAAAATAATGAAGAATTACCCAACTTATATATATCTGCCAACAAACTATTGTAGTGATAACTTATTGTACGTGGCTTCAAATACTAATATGGTATCCAATGTTTGATCCTATGAAATATTTATATTATTAAAAAAAAATAATGTACGAAAAACACATACGATAGAATAGTGATTGGATGATGTAAGCGTAAGAAGGTAATGGGTCTCATCAAAACACCAAACATGTCCAACACTTGAGGCTTCTGTTTCCAAATTTCAACGACAATTTCCATTCCAAATTTATTATGTTTGGCTGCTTACCCTTTCATCACAACAGATTAAATTCATGAACATCCATCATCCATATTCCCCACACCTTATACATCAAGCTTCAATTATTATGCTCAATACCCAAAAATCAGAGATATTAAGAAATTCGGTTAAATCGTGAAATTAAGAATTTAAAAGTTTTGAAATTTTAAATTCAAGTTTTACGTGTGTGTAGGTATTTTTTTAAATTTATTCGGGTTAATTAATTAATCGGTTAGAATTTAATTAATTATTCATTTTAGTATTTTTAACGATCGATTTTGATTGAAATTATTGATGTAAATTAAAAAAAAATTAAAAATTCTATATGTTTTATATAAGATTTTGGATCAGAAACTTGTGGGTGATAGAAGAATTTTATCTACAATTTAAAGATTGGATTTAATTCTGGCTTTAAAAGGTATCACTAGAAGAATCACTTTAAAAGATACATTCCAAATGGCAGTCACCATTGCTATCAAGACTAAATGATAAACATAAAAGCAAAATAAAATTAATACTCTTTTTATGAGCTTATGTGGTTTATTAGTTTAATGTTTAAGGGTTTTTTTGGATGGACGTTTATTTTTAGTTTTTTTTTTTTAGTATTTAATTTCATCGTCAATTTTGTTTTTACATTAATCGCAGGTAAACGCATCGTCCATCCAAAAAAATCTTAAATCATGAATGATCCTGCATATTTAACCTATTAAAATAAATTATAATTAATAGAAAAATTATTATCATTAAGAAAGGCACATACCCATTAGTTTAATCACACAAAACTATGAAAGTAGATCTACCATGACACATTGAAAATGATTCTCTAATTAAAAAAAATAAAGAAAGGTTAGTAGGTAACCATTTGATCTAAATAAAACATATTCTTTCATTAATTAAATTACTCTTCTCTTTCTTCCATGATGGGTTTTTGGAGTTGTTATAATAACTTTATTAATTCCTTCAAATTTAGCATAATTTCATAGTAGATTTAAATTGAGTATGTCATTAATTGTTATTAAAATGATGACATGAAGATTCTTTTTTTATTGTTAGTTGATAGCACACTTAGGGTCACAAAAAAAATTCATAGTATCACTCTAACGATATCAACTAATGGTATTATCAGTTTGGACCTATTAATAACATTATAAAAGTAGAAGAATTACACCAGACATTTTAAAATAGTATAGAGACCAAAACCATAACTAAATTGGTTTCTTTTCTGAAGTTGGTTGGGTGAATGATTAGTTACAACTACTATCAGATTTATCAATATGGACATACTAATAACATTATAATAGCAAAAATATCAAATTATATCAAATTGAAATAGAGGGATTAGATCTTAAATTTCGATTAAGACTATAACTGAATAATTTTTTGAAGTTAATTGAGGTGAATAAATGATTAATTGCTCCGCTGTAACTAAAAGAGTTATAAATTTGGACGTGCTAATAACATTATATCAACAACGGGACCAATTCATGTCAAATCAGAGGACTAAACCCCAAAATTTAGCACAATAGATGGGACTAAAACTATAATTAACCGGTATTCTTAAATTGATTGGTTGAATATATCCTTGGTAAGAAAGGAGCATAGAGCCAAGAAAAGTGTGGGTTAGGCCCCCATGTCCATGTGAGAAATCTGCATCACTCTGTTTTCTTGCCTTTGATTGAGAAAGGTGCAGTGCAAGCAGGTCAATTTGCATCCATGTTCAACATTTGCCCCTTGTATTGTTAAATCATCATTTCTCACTTTCTTTTACAACATTTCTGGGTTTAATAAAATCGATTTGAGTTGAAGTGTTTGATTTTATAAGATTTGGTTAATTTATTATTTTAAAATATATTCAGTTCGATTTAATATTTTAGTAGCGATTTCAATTGTCTCGAGTAAAATAGGTCGATAAATGTTAGATATTAACCCAAATTTTAATTAGTAATATTTAATTTGAATTTTAATGTGGTGGAAGATTATTTGACAATAAACAAACAAACAAAAAAAAAAAAAGAAAAAGAAAAAAAAAAGGAAAGAAATCCAACATCAACACATGAACATGTGAGATTAGAATACATAGGTTGTAAACATCCTTAATAATATCGATGTATGTTGAGACTTGAGACAGACCAACATTAGTGACAATATATGATAAGATATTGACAACCTACCCACTTACATTATCAGTCAACTGAAGCATTAAACTAGATAAAGCCAAAGTAATATGAAATTTAGGTTTTTAGAGGTGGATCGATGGTCGAGATTAATTTAAATTATTGGATCGTTGATTTAATCAATTTGTTTGAATCAAGTAAGTAAATTATTAAAAAAATTGTAAAAAAATCGATTCAATCGCTTGGTTCATTTACTCCATACAAGTTCGTGAGGTAATTGATCTAATGCCCTTTTCCGATCTAGTTTAAACAACCAGAGCAAAGCATGCTGCTTGTAGAATAAAAAAAAGTACGTTGCCAACGTACTAAATATTTGCTATATATAACAATCTTATTATAGTTTCTGATCATATCTGTTTTTTCGATACAATACCTAAAACTGCTCATAAATAAAAAATTATGTAATTCAGTGCATTCGAATCTACACCTTCCTATATTAACGACAATGGCCATACACATGTAATCAATTTATTATCATTTAAAACCGGATCTGACCCAAATGCAAAAACATTTATGTTCCTTTGTACCCTGGGTGGAAAGTATTTGTTACATTGTGGAAGAAGTCTAAATTCTTATGCGATGTTTGTTTGGATCTAATAATCAAACCAATACATTATGGACATTAAATTCCATCCAGCCTAAATCCCAAGAAATTTGATGGACCAAGTCACCCAGATGCAACTGCATGAAGAAAATAGACAGACGTACCATTGAGGAAACAATGAAGAAATTTGATTGTTAGGACTAATGTGGTTTTGGGTGTCTCCAGTTTGCTTTATTTATTAATTTATTCTCCAATTTTATCGAGAGGTGAAGTGCATGAATATGCTAATAGCTTCACAAAGTGGGAGCGCTCAAGTGATACCATGCTCTCTCATTAACAGCCTATATGCTATAGGTCTTGTTTTATTTCTTAAATTATCTTTTGACTTTGTCGAGAGAACAAGTGTTTGAATAGGCTATCAGTTTCACCAAGTGAGAGCGCTCAAGAGGGTACCATACTCTCTCACTAACGGCCTATATGCTATAGGTTAAGGGTTTGAGACTTACTCTGCCTTAGTTTTTCCAGTCATTAATAGAAGCTACCATTCTGTCAACTTGTCACCTATTTATGCATTTAAACTTTAGGTAGAGTTGAGAGAAAATCACACGACTAAAGACAATTTGAGAATACAACCTCATAATTGTTGAGGAGGGTTTACCAACTTTTACAAACTTCTCATCTTCAAATAGAGCGAAATTATTTTTTAATTTTTATTATAAATTATATGAGAAATAATTTTAAACACATTATTTTAGAATTAAAAAAAGTTAAAAACTAATAAATGACATTATTAGGCAAATTAAAATAGATAATGTAATTTAAAAATAATTAATATCCATTCATTATTTTAAATATTTTAATTTAATTGTGTATTTTTTTGGTGAAATACAATAACAGGACAAAACTTGAACCCAAGCCATTCCTGAAACGGTAAACACTTTTAACCATGAGACCGTCATAAGAGATTCAATTTGATAGTGTATTTTTAATTTATTGAAAATATTTAGAAATATTTTTATCTATACTTTATGGATCCATTTCATGATATACCACACTAATATTTAAAATAATTATTTTACCAACTTGTTACATTTTATAATCAAGATTTTAATATCTTGACCCGATTCAAGAATCGTCATTTAATGCTTAAATTAATTATTAAAATTTCAATTTTTAGCTTATATGTTTTTTTTTACCATTTTGCTCCAACGAGCATACTTTTGAATTTTCATATAGCTCAACTTTTTACCTTTTCCCGCGAAAATAGTGTCAACTCTTTTTTATCAAAACCAACCAACCAACCAACCAACCGTTTTTTATTGCTAGTCAACCATTGACTTTTATCTATCAATTCAAAGTGGTGAGTTTCGTGCCCGATTATCTTAGCAGTCAGACGAAAGATCTTACCTAATGAATATCAAACCACATCTTGATTTCAATTCTATGATACCGCAACAACACTAAATTCAACATCCACACTCCGAACATCTCTTTTCTTCTCTGCTCTTCTCGAAAAGAAAACCATCACCAAAACAACATAAATTATGTAAAAAATAGTGAGGAAAAACGCAGTATTAGTAACTTTTGATCCCAAAGGTTGAAATTCCGTTTCTCCATGTTGTCACCACAAAATAATGGGGCCAACTTTGTGTCGGACTTGTCCATAGTCCGATTAAAAGATGGTGTCTCAATTTCTCATGTCAACCACGAGTCACACTTTACATCAACTTATGACAAAGTGCTTGATTAATATGTTTCATCTTTGAACAGAGGCAATTTGAATTAAAATAATGCTTGAAAACAGTGAAATTGAATGAAAAGAAGGTTAGTCTTAGAGCGTCGTGTGAGTGGCTGAACCCATTTGACAAAACGCCTTCCCAGAGATTCCCATTTCTCGTTTTCCATTGTGTTTTCTTAGTTTACTAACTCAACCAATTCGGATGTCCAAGTTTTTGTTTTTAAAAAACAAGTGGTATCCTTACTTTTCTTTTCCTTTCATTCTCTTTCTATATCAAGCTCGGCCCCACTGCAGTCTACAGTCTACACACACACACACACACACATATATATATATATATATATATCTGTGTGTTTATCTTCTTTCTTCATTGCACCAATCAATATGTTTTTCCAACAAAAGTTTCAGTCATTTATTTTTTCAATTACACCAACTTTCATCCGATTCCGTCCTGAATTGCAAGAACAGCCACCATCACTATCACAGCCAGCGATCATAGCTGGTGTGGACATCGAAGGTCAGGCAGTGAGGATGCCAATGCCAATGCCATCACCATCCCCACAACCCCAATTGCCCTCTCAGCCACACCCTTTACTTGCACTCCAGAACCATCAACAATGGCAAAATACAGTAATTACATTTTGCTTTTCATATGCACTGGGTGTATCACTCCAATATGCGACACCCCATCAGTCCGATCAACACCTCCCATTTCCCATGGTTTTGCTTTCCTTCCTTGTCCTATTTACCTTCATTTTGATGTTGGGTGCTTTCTTTATCAACCCATATTGCACCACAACTTCAAATGCATTGCAGAAAGTTGCTCTCCTCCTGGCAGCAGCTGCATTCACCCACACTCTTTCGATTCCCTTGTCGTTCGAGCTCAAATGCGCCATATGGGCTGTGTTTCTCCTCCCCTTCCTCACTGCCATCATCTCACATACTTGAATACAAAGACGGCCTGATTTTAAACTTACCATCTGCTTGTTTCACGGTGCCAGCCTGCATTACATTACAGAGTCGAAAGAACTTCAAAGTTGCATTGTCTATTAATAGATTGCTTGTAGTTCGTACAAAATTTTGGGTTTCCATGGGGCGTCTGGTCATGGTTAGAATACTGTACTTCTCTATATTATAGTAAAACAATTTTGCAAGTTGTTAGAAAAAAAAAAGGTAAAATGATTATGTTTATAGCTGTTGGAAAGAAAATTGTGAATTAAATGTAATAGTTTGGGTTTGTAGCATATCTTACTAATGCTGCATCATTTATTAAATCATTCATTAAAAGTTATTAAGATAGGTTGAGTTGGAATGTAACAATGCTCTTTTAGTGGAACTTTTGTTGGGAGGTAGAGCTGTTAACAGTTCCATAACTGAGCTACGTTTATTACATTGTCTCTTAGACGGGAATTAAAAAGTACGTGTTCGTCATATTCCAAGGGCGCATAATAAAGTTGTAAATCATATGGTCAAGTGTGCGAATTCTGATTTTATGAGTTTATGTGTGTTTGATGAATCACCACTATCTGTTCAAGGTTTGTTGCTAGCTGATTGTAATAATTCTTCACGCGCTTAAGTAAAAAAAAACCACATTAAGATAATTATAATTTATATTTAGGATAAACTACGTTGCATGTCACCCTAAAATAGTGTCATTTTTATTTTGGTTACTCTAAATTTTTTGTAAATTTAGTCACTCTAAATAAGATAATTGGTCAAATTGATCATACTCGTTAAAAATTTCGTTCATCCACTAACAGTCTACTAATGTGGTATTTTCTTTTTTACTTTTAACTAAAATTAGGGGTATCTTTATAATTAATTCCAAAAAGGCTTTCTTGGATTTATTTGCAACATGAAAATTTTCAGTGATGGCATTATCAACATTTGAATCCTCTTTAAGGAGAAAGAATCCAAGAAGCGACGATTAATCATGACCATGACCCAATAATCAGAATTTGAATCTTCTTTAAGGAGAAGGAATCCAACAAGCGACGATCAACTATGACCATGACCCCATATTCAAATACGCTAGGGTTCATTGATTGAGAACAAATACGCTATCCATATTCAAAACTGTTGAAACGCAGTGTGCGATTGTGATGACTGTCATTCCTTGGCATGAGGTGGATATAGTTTTCTATAGAATTGAAGTTGTCTGCGTATCTGTTAGAAAGTAAAAGCATTGAAGGTTAGCTTCAGTTTAAGCTCGTCATCAAATTCTTCATGTTACAAACGCCTAGAGCACACATAAGCTTTGTAAATGCAACAACTTCGAGGGGCTTGGTAATGATATCTGCAACCTGCTCCTCACTTTTGCAATAAACAACATCAATTATCTTCTCCTTGAAAGTGAAAGTTTACATTTATGTGTTCGCTTCTCCTATACAATACTGGATTCTTTGAAAGTTTAATTGTTGAACCGTTATCAGAGTCAGTTGTGGTTGGTTCTTGCTGTGGAAAATGAATCTTTGCAAGTATGTTCTTCAACCAAATGGCTTGAGTAACACAAACAAAAGTAAAAGAGGGAAGCTTTACTTGAAGTATCAATAGAGACATCATCGTCGTGGTCGTCGGTGGCGGTAGAATGGCAGGTGGGCTCATTGGAAAAGGTGGGATCATGATCATAGTTCCTTATCGCCGTCGGTGAATTCCCTGAGAATTCAAATATTGATGATACCACCATTGAGAAATCTTTATGTTGCAAATAAGAATTATAAAAATTGACGGCATATTTTGAGAAAAAGAAATTTATGAGTACCTCAAGGCTCTAGCAAATGCATTGCATAGTCTTTTGTCATAAGTTCAGGATACTCCTTTTTGACTTTATTGAACTTATCACAATATCAGACAAAAACAGGAGTCGGATCTTTGTGTTATATATAAATGCGTGTGGGCAATTGTCAAAAGCAAATATAGAATAATGAAAATTGGTTTTGATTGTATTTAATTGATTTCGGATGCAATCTGAACATTGGAAAGTGTTGTTTTGTGTTGTATGTGTTGCACTCTTTAAGGTTTGCTTATTATTAACCAAATCCCCTAAATAAAATTGTGGGTGTGATTCGTATTTTCGGCCGAATAGACGGCAATGTCATGATGAGTTTGGGGATGTTGCGACGTGACGATGTGTTTTTAATATAAATCGAGTTTTTTTTCTAATTAAATTCTGATTATTTTAGAGATATTTTAATATGCTTAGACTTTTAATATTAACTTATTTAAAGAGACATTGTATCCATGTTTTGACAGGACAATTAAAGATGTAGTACTACAGGATTTTTCTTTTGAAGACGACAAGATGTAATCGTCGATGACTTTTGATGAGAGTTTTCGTGATAACTATGAAAAGAATTTTGTACTCATTTTAAGAGAACTTTACGAGGCTTTGTTTTTAGGGTTTGGGTTTATATATTTAATACATTTAGGTTTATTTTTTATTGTATTCTCATTTGTTTATTCATTTAGGGACAAGCTTAAATCTTTTTTGCCGTGGGTTTTATCCTTTTCGAAAGAGTTTTTCATGTAAAATTTGTGTGTTCGATTTTCTCCACCTTTTTTATTTCATTGTTTATACAAGTTGATCCCTAACAAAAATAAATACATAATATTGTAATCATATTTTATTTACATTAAGCTCAAATTACACAATTAGTTATTTTAGATCGATTTACTAATTTTATGAATTTTATTATTATTATTATTATCATTTATGTATGCTTTTATAATTAAGAATTTGATTAAATTGGTGTCATAAATTTTATGAATTTTATTATTATTATTACTTAAGGGAAAAAAGGGAAATGAAACACAACCTTCATAGCTATAGTCTAAGCTAGACGTACATTAATTCAAGCAAAGAAAAAGTAGCAACAGGACAGCAGCCAAAACACAAGACCTTGTTATCCTTTTCGGTTCAATATTGAAGACCTACATTTTTGTGGGCTATCACAGCATGAAGACAAATACAGAAGCCGGAGCTCCAACCCCCTTACATCTTTCAAGGTTTCTTCAGTTATAATTTAACCAAACTCCGGATGATCCGCTATGGCAATAAAAAAGTATAGAAAAGTATCTTCTCTTCTTTTCTTCTTTCCTCTTCTCTCAGCTCCGCCTCCACTATATGTGTGTGTGTGTCTTTTATCTTCTTTCTTCAGTACACCAATCAATATGGACTTTCCCCAAAAGTTTCAGACGTTTCTTGTTTCGATTGCAGCAATTTTCGCCAGACTCTGTCCTGAATTATACCAGCAAGAAGAGCCACCATTTCTGCCACGGCCAGCAACCGTAGCCGCTATCGACATCGAACGTCAGCCATCATCATCATCATCATCATCATCATCATCATCCCCACAACCTCAATTGCCCTCTCAGCTACACCCTTTACTTGCACTCCAGAACCATCAACAATGGCAAAATACAGTGTTGAAGTTGGATTACATGCAACATTGAGTAGCAGAACAGAGGAAGCGCAGTCTGCAACAACAACATGTAGGTTGACTTTGTGTTTAGAGTTAGTTAGACTTAGGAGCATTTTTCAATGTAATTTGCCCATACTTTGTACTGTAGGAAATCTGCTTATGTAATGCAGATCACCCTATTGTTCCTATAACCTCTTTTGGTGATGTATTTTGGCTATAAATATAATGTTTTCATATTGAATGAGTAAACATATCAGTTTTGTAAAACTGATTGCTTCCTTGTTGCACGTTAGTGAGCAAGTATATTGCATTTTTTTTCTTTTTGCCTTGCTCTGCATTTTTTCTTCTTTCTTTTGCTGCTGTCAAAAAAACCCAACAATTGGTATCATGAGCCTAAGTCTTTGAGGCTTGTTTTTGCTTCTGCTGCTTGTTAAGAAAGACAAGAAGTTGCTTGTTGAGAAGGTAGCAGCAACTCAACTCTATGAGATTCCCAAACAAGCTATAAGCTGAAGGAGGAGTTTTAAGGTAAGGCAGCAGTAGCTCAGCCCTGTAAGACTCCCAAACAAGCTTGGATAAGCTGAAGGAGGAGTTGATGGAGCATGTGCTTGAAGACTCTCCACAACAGTAGGGAGTATGTTCAAGAAGAAACAAGACAGTAAAGAACAATGCAAGATGTGTTGTCAACCAAGACTTTGAAGGAGGAAAATACTCCATTTGATGAACAAATCTTTGGAACAAAATACTGGGATAGTCAAGTGTGTGAGTCAGATTTGGTTGAGGCTAAAGTTGAAAACAAATTGCTTGAGCAAAGTTAGCTTGAAACAAAGCATCAAAAGATTGCCAAGCTCAAAAAAACTTGATGAATGACTGATATTTGAAGCATGGAGGCCAAGAAGGAGTGTTGAAAATGACCAACCATGTTGCTGTTATGCTTTTGTTAAAGTGCATGCAGATTGTAAAAATGCTGCAGCACATATGCTTGCTGTAATAGCAAGGTTTGAATATTTGAGAATTTAACTTGGTGTTTGTAGCATGCAATCCAAGGAGGAGTGTTGAAGTTGGATTACATGCAACATTGAGTAACAGAACAGAGGAAGGGCAGTTTGCAACAATAACATGTAGGTTGACTTGGTGTTTAGAGTTAGCTAGACTTATGAACATTTTTCAATGTAATTTGCCCATACTTTGTACTGTAGGAAATCTGTTTATGTAATGCAGATCAATCCATACCCTGTTGTTCCTATAACCTCTTTTGGTGATGTATTTTGGCTATAAATATAATGTTTTCATATTGAATGAATAAGCATATCAGTTTTGTAAAGCTATCGCTTTTTTTCTGCACGTTTGTGAGCAATTATATTGCATTTTCTTTTTTCTTGCCTAGCTCAACAGTTTTTCTTCTTTCTTTTGCTGCTGTAAAAAAAACTCAACATACAGTAATAGCATTTTGCTTTTCATATGCAATGGGTGTATCCCTCCAATATGCGACACCCCATCAGTCCAATCAACACCTCCCATTTCCCATGGTTTTGCTTTCCTTCGTTGTTCTACTTACCTTCATTTTGATGTTGGGTGTTTTCTTTATCAACCCATAAGCACCACAACTTCAAATGCATTGCAGAAAGTTGCTCTCCTCCTGGCAGCAACTGCATTCACCCACACTCTTTCGATCCCCTTGTCGTTCGAGCTCAAATGCGCCATATGGGCTGTGTTTCTCCTCCCCTTCCTCACTGCCATCGTCTTCACATACTTGAATACAAAGACGGCCTCATTTTAAACTTTCTAGCTGCTTGTTTCATGGTGCCAGCCTGCATTACTAGGTGGTGTAACAGAGCATCACAGAGTCAAAAAAAGTTCCTTATCGCGATCCCTCATTAAGTCCAACTCATCAGGGCGTTACTCAACTATCTTGAGTGTTTCCTTCACACCATTCATGGATCTCTCAAGATCGGTCACTCGACCTTCCAAACTCGACAGTATATCCTCGATTTGCTATTTTTTCTAATCTTCCCATGAGTCTCGAACTTTAGTCCAGCAAACCACACGACTTTAGACGATTTCTAATCATCTCGGTCACGGTACTGAGGTGAAACATTTCGTTTTCTATTTCCAAATGCTGGGTACCTGAGTTCACCTTAGCAGACCAAATGTTTGTCAGCTTACTAGTTATTTATTATTTTAGTATTTATGCATATCCATCTAGCAATTTTTCAAGGAAGGTGCGCATTTTTTTAATGAGAATAATTTTGTTTTTCAAAAATATATACAATTTTTATTTAAAAAAAAACATAAACAATTTTATCGTGGTGGTTGAGGAAATGTTATCTGAAAACTCTCTGGTGTCCGACTTGTTCGCCGCCGTGGTTTGTTGCGGCGTTATATTCGCGTTTCTCTTACTCTGGCAAGTAACCGCTAACTGCGGCGTAGATCAGGTCAGTTATACACTTCGCTTTTATCGCTATAGGTTGCATCTAAGTAGGGATTTTGGCCTTTGGATTCGATTCGCCCAAACACGGTGTTATCGCCATCATTACTTGCCCTTTTTTCTCCTTTCCTTTTATTTGATTATATTGACAACACTGTCAACGGCTCTTAAGCTCAGTTTGATATAAGAATTCATTGACTTTAAATTCTAATTTGTGGAGACGATTGTGATAAAATTCAGTTATCTTTGAATCTTTGGATTTAGAATTTGTTTGAATTATCCTTCTAATTAGTTACTTTCCTCATTTCCTACTTGATAGAAATGTGTTGACTCTGGATATTTTCATCATTTCAGGCAATATGTGAATTTATTATTCGTTAGGATTGATTGAATTGTTAGGTTTTGATTCGTAAAAGCTTCATAACTTGTTTGTTCTGTCGTTTCAGAAATTGAATAGGAAGCTTGCGCATATAAGCATAGGGCTAGTTTTCATGCTTTGCTGGCCATTATTCAGGTAGTCTCCTCCTTACCAAAATGCAGGCTTTATACTGTTTGTCATGTATAGAAAAAAAAGAACACAGATAATTCGTATGATGGACAATCGAGAAATCTTATGCCACAGAACAATTCGTACACTGCACTTTGAATTGTCCTTGAATTCTTAGTAAATACCGATAACTAAAAGTGAGAAAGAACATATGGAAAGGATAATTAATCCTCTTAACACCGGAGTAGAAAGGTTTCCGAATGATTATAGTTAGAAGCTCCTTCATAGTGCTTCCTCCTTTGAAGAAACTCCTAAAGAGCTTCAGAAAATAATGGGAAATTGACTCATTTATGATGACAATTATGAAGGTTAAATCTTGGTTTATGACAAGAATAGGATACTGCAATAGTCATGCAGGTTGGAGCATGCAGATTATAAATACGATAATATTATTAAATATATGTCTAAAAGATATACAATATATTTAGATATTCCTAAAATATGATATTCTTTAATAATATCTTTTAACAGCTCCTCAAGTTGAAGCATGCAAAACATAAATGTCTAACTTGTTGAAAATATATTCAAATTACGGTTTATCAAGTGTTTTTGTAAAATTATTAACCAATTGAATGGAGATTGAAACATAAGAAGGTGCAATAAACTCATCTTGGATTGCATCCGTAACAAAGTGACAATCCATTTCAATTGCAATAGTCAGCTTGAGAGTTGACACTACTGTGTTGTCAAGCAAAACAAAATATATTGTTTTATACTGACAATATTCATGCAAGAATAAGAAAGAAAAAAAATCAAAAATATATTTAGATATTCTTAAAAAATAATATCCCATGATAATATATGCTTACAGATTCTCTTCTATTGAAAATAGTGTATATTGTTTTATTTGAAAATACTACGGGCGCGCGCGCACATATATATATATATATATATATATATTGTATACAACAGTATTCCCTGGCAGAATAGCTAATACTTTTATCATTACAGTGCAGGGTATCGTGGAGCAATTTTAGCAGCTATAACTCCTGGTGTCAATATTATACGAATGCTTCTTATCGGTTCTGGAATTTGGAAAGATGAAGCGACTGTGAAGTCAATGAGCAGATACGGAAACTACAGGTTAGATTGAATACCAAATTAGATCCATCAAATTGTTTATGTGACCTTTTTCTTGAAAGTTGTTTGTTATTTGATCAAGTGATATGAAAACGGTATTGGGTCTTTGTTCGATCGATTATTGTTTCATCTTTTTCTTTTTTAGGAGTTTCTTCTACTTGTCCTTAACGTTACTTCCTACATCAGGGAACTTCTCAAAGGACCATTCTATTATGCTATAACGGTTACTTTGGCTTGTGTGGTCTATTGGAGGACTTCACCTATTGGAATTGCTGCCATATGCAACCTTTGTGCTGGAGATGGTAACGGCTGACTAATTCATTTGCTTTCTATCCTTAATAAAAATGCTTGAGAATTGCATACTTCACCTTCTTTACCTTTACTGTTAATAACACTGAACATCCTTTAACTATGATCCAGATTCTAATTGAATCCTCAACATATTAGTATCATATTATGTAGGTCTTCCTTCTGTCAATCTGGCCATCAGTTTGGGTGTTAAATTTTAGTTAAGATCTAACATAGAGCATATTTAAAACTTGTGAATCAAATTCTAAACAAGTTTGTACCTATCACATTGATCGCTTGGATTTGATGGGCAACAATATGATATTGTCCTTTTTCTTTACCCGATAGATCTAAGTTGCTTATGCATTGCTTAAAATTTGATCCACGTGTTTTAAATATGTTTCATGTCATATGCAAGCTGACATTAGGCTGAAGAAAAGATCTGATTGATGTGATACTAATACTCTGAGGACTCGTGTAGAACATTTTGAAATTCAGAGACTAATTTTGGAATTTGGATCATAATTTGAAGACCTTATTTTTATCTGTTTTAGGTTTGGCCGATGTCGTGGGAAGGCGATTAGGTAGAAAGAAACTTCCTTACAATAGGAACAAGTCCATAGCTGGTAGTATTGCAATGGCAACAGCTGGTTTTTTGTCCTCTGTCGGGTAATTGTTGTCTTGTTATTCTCTTGTCCCCTGTTTTTTTGGTTCCATGTTAAGCATCAACATGATGTAGCAGCAATAATGCCAAGCAATATTTGTAACAGGTACATGTATTACTTTTCTTACTTCGGTTATATTCAAGTGGGTTGGGGGATGATCTTGCGTTTCTTGGTTGTGTCCCTTGCCTCGGCGCTGGTAGAGTCTCTTCCGATTAGCACCGAGCTTGATGACAACCTCACCGTTTCATTAACCTCAATATTTATCGGCAGTCTCGTTTTCTGATTCAAGAATCAGTATAGAACTTGTTGTAAGTTATATGGAAGCATTGTTTTTTAGCTTCCAATTTACTATTAAAAATGTGTTGTAACTTAGCACAACTTAAAAATAAGGCTTGAAAGGACCCAAGTGAAGCATTGTTATTAAAGCTTTGCCCTTATCATGCAATTCATCAAAGAAAATAAGACTTGAAATGATGATTCCATTGATGGCATTGAAGTTTAAGTTCAAATCCGACGTTCGTTTTTTATGTGTTTCTAATGGCAATATTTAAAATTCGGGTATCCATTGTTGGCAACAGTAGCTAATTCTCTTGTTGCGGGTGTTGATTGAAGAAAAAAATTATGTAAATATTTTGATTAAAACAGTTAACTATCTTAATTATCTGTACAGTGTTGTTAATGAGAACAAAGTATTTGATAAATCATTCTGTTTTTATTTATTTATCAAATTAAATAAATGAACATGAATAGAATTTCTAAATTCATTTATTAAACAAAACAAATACTATTAAAATATGTCCAATTCACAGGCTGAGAATAAAATTATTGATGTCGAATTCAAATGAAACAAGAGAAATTTCGATTAAATCTATTTAAAGGTTGAAAAATCTTATTCTAATCAATATCAAATAGACGCAGTGTAGTAAGATTGAAACACCTCATTCTTTCGGCCTTAAGCCCACCACAGATCCCTTAGTTTTACCACTGTGTTTTTTTTTTAAATAAGGATTCGGATCACACAATTCTAACAATTCATTTATGTTCATGAATATGTTTGTTTAAAACTCATTGAAAATTCTTTATTGTTCAATTATTATTAATAAACTTTTAATTGTTGTTAAATATGTGCAATAATACATTCAAAAATATATTCATTTAATGTTCGTAAATATGTTTGTCTAATTTAAGTGACGGAATGCATACATATGTAATTTTAATTAAGCAAAAGTAAACAGAAATTAGCATAAACAAAAGTGTTTCTCTAAGCTGGATTCATTTACTAAGGTTGATCCATAATATGTACATCAACTAATTATGGCTTTCTTATAAAACAAGAAAAGGGACTCACTTTCTACACCGGGTGTTTCTCATCGACTCGCCTTGACTAATCTTCTACTTCTTCTTCCTTTTCGTCTTCGTCATCGGCTTCAGCTTTATCCTTGACGTGGTCACGCTCCGGCTCCTCGAAGACACCAAAAGCCAGTTCCTTCGCTGTGGAATATTATCAGAGTCCGAAGCTTCCAAGTCCGAGCTTCTACTGCACCTAAAACGAGGTCAAAAAAGAATATATACAAAGAAGAGAGCAAAAAGAACGACAATAATAAGTAACCAAATTTCGCCGTGCAAAGCGAAGTGCTTGTCGTGCGTTAATGCGGCCGGAGCTAGTGGTTGTGAACCTAAAGGCTCCATGGATGTTGAAAATAGAAAGCTTCCTTAAGCCTATCCTTCTTATGGGAGTTTTTAAATCTTTATTAATCGTATGGAACGTATGACTTCAGTCGCAACAATTCTCATTTTCGTATTTGTTTTAGGTTCCTTAGCCGCATTTACATCAATAATTTGGAGCTCAAATCATTAGAATTCGGAAAATAGAATTTGCCTTAAAAAAAGAAATGTTATTTGTATAATTGAATCATGTAGAAATGCATATATAAATATATATGAGAAAAGATTATATGGAAATTTGATTTATCGTTGTTAGAAAAGGATCGAAATAAAATAAAATCACAATTTTATATAATTTTATACAATTCATTCTCGTAAAACCAAAGGGACTACTGCCCCCATGTTATATCCCAATCCAAGTGCACCTTCTACTACTTCATTCTCTCTCCTTGTTTCAGCTGCTAGTGTTTCTTCCTCTTGCACAACTTCTAAAACCCTTGTTCCTTCTCCTTCCGTCAATGGCCTCGAGAGACAACCATGATGGAAGGAAGTCGATCAAGGAGACTCCTTCAGAATGTTGCCTTATGGAGATGGTCCTAAGCAGCCAACAGAGACCAGCCCCCGAACCTTCAAGGCAACCCTTCTCCTTTCCACCCCGAGTCGGTGAATGACCCCCAAGCACTTTCGAATCCATTAGCCCATGTCGCGACCTCCACGTGGATGTCTCCCCGCTTGTTGAGTTCAATCAAGGTCTCCACATTTTTTACTTAAAAGGGGTCAGGTCATCTTGGACGGTGTTCAACCACCCTTCCCAGCGTTGGACAACAATCCCAACGTTGATTTTACCACCGCAGGTACCGCCATTGCCAGTGTCCCCCTACTCACTATCGTAGGCTCCCATGGTGAGGGATCCGAACCCCACCGACGAACTGTTTTGGATCAAAGAAATCTCAATCTCATTTTTTCGGAACGGACTAATGGAACTCCACTTGATGAGTAACTTACACACTGCTCAGATCCTGCAAGTGGAGATGATCATCAAGAAAATTCAAACTGTGAGTGAACTCATGGTTGATTCAGGGTCAAGAGGACCTAATGCACAAAATGGAAATGATTCCTTTACCATTTCTTTAATCAGGCAAAGACCCTTGGAAGTTAGAGAGGTTCCCGAGAATCCCACCCTATCAGAAACCCATGACGCTACTTGTATGGAACTGTAGGGGCGCGCATCGCCCGAACTTTGTGAAAACTGTGCGAGAAATGGTTCGTCAGCATAGCTTTCATGCGATGATTATAATTAAAACTAAAGTTCAGGCCTCTGATATGCCCATCATTGTCTATAGTCCTTTTGATGGTTAGATCGACACCACTATCATTGGACGCCAAGAGGTATCTAGTTTGTAACACCATTGTCCAACTCGATTGTTGGGCCCGAGTGACAAGATGTCACATCTGTTTGGAAGCAATTACTGTTAAATATATCATAAATAAACCAATCAAACATTTAAACATATCATAAACACATTCTCATTATGATACGTAATTAAATCCTAGTGTTAATCGAGTTTATGAAAATTCTTTTATTGACCCGAGCATGAAATAAGATCAAATTGTAAAGTTTTAAAAACTCCAAATCGACATCGTGACGTGATCTAACAGTATGTCATGTTGTAACCTCGGACCACTCACCAAATAGAACCAAATAGTGACTCTCGGTTGCTTTATTTTCTACGTCCACAAGATGTAATTGATTCCCTTTTAAGTACTTACGTCTCGTCTCATAACTCGGGCATGAATTTAATCTGCTGGGGCTCGTCGAAATTTGGAGTCTTTACCTTGGCAAGCACCTACTCCTTCATCCTTTCCCAAAGCGACCCTTTACATGCCACCCCTTTTGGTTCTAATTTGAGTTTTTGAGTTTATTTGTGGAAAGCCCGTCTCCCACCGAAGTTAAAATTCTTTCTTTGGAAATGTGGGTGGAAAGCGCTCCCCACTAGAACCTTAATGGCTCATCGGGGCTTAAACTTTGTCGATCTTTGTCCCTTCTGTTCAAATGATAAGAATCCATTGTTCATCTGCTTCGGGATTGCCATATTATCCAACATTTGCGGAATGATGTCTATTCTTATTGTCGGGGAAGATTGGATTCAACATCCTTCAATTCCTTGGTACATCATTTTTACTTTCACCTTATGGGAAATTTGGCTGTGTCGTAATACTTTTAGTTTTCTCTACCGTTAGATCTTTAAAGGGATTCCTACAACATATGTTGCTTAGTGCTGGAGAATTTGCTACTCTTGCGCCTGCTGTGAAAAGGTTTAACCTTCCCGACATCATACCAATCACATGGAAACCCCCTCCGCAGGGTTGGGCTAAATTGAAGTTGGATGGTTCATCTATAGGTAACCCGGGTAAGGTGTGCAGGTGCTATTATCTGCGACCATCAGGGCAGCTGGTTAATTGGCTCTTTCCG
The DNA here is from genome assembly GCA_039519145.1 of Kokia cookei. NCBI lineage: Eukaryota > Viridiplantae > Streptophyta > Magnoliopsida > Malvales > Malvaceae > Kokia > Kokia cookei. The sequence continues at coordinate 34,764,099 of CM076900.1, read as the reverse complement.
CTACATCCTTTGGGCAACTAGTGTTGAGGCTGAACTTTGGTCTTTGAGGGACGGTTTAGTATTAGCCTGAGATAATTTTAAGATGGAAGTTGATGTTACATTGGCAATTCATTTTATGAAAGTCTCATCTAATTTTAATTTAATTTTATGTCCTTTGATTAATGAGTTCTAGCCCTATGCTACACATCTTTCATGAAGGGAACAAACGTGCTGATGCTCTAACCCGTCTGGAGAGCAGTCTCCAACCTTGCTCCCCCCAAGATGTGTTTTCTTTTAATGACTTATTGTGTGTGTTACTCCTCCTAGTTGTTTATTTTGTTTGCTGATGGATGATGCCCATGTGCAGGTTATGTATCCAACTTCATTTTAGTTGTTAAATAATATTTGTTACAAGTTTTTCTTTTTTGTCATATATTCAAATAGAAACCAGACTTAAACTAAAATATCAGGATTAAGAACTCAACTATGTTGGAACTCGAACTTAAAACTTCAAATTTCTCAAGTCCTTTTTATTGACATTTAGTCAAAATAGATGTGCTCATATATCAAACAAGCCGATTGACTTTGGGTTAAGGTTAGGTTTTTATTTTTCAAACATGGGTTTTAATGTTTATAAATAATAAAAATAGTTTCATATTTCATAATTAATTTTAATTTAAAATATTTTATTATCATTTTTAAATTATGAAATTGACCATTTGTACGGGCCTTGATCATCTGGGCTCAAGTTTGTGCTTAATATTTTTTTTAGAATCTACGTCAATTCAACTTAACTCGAGCATGAATGCCTTTAAACTAAATATCATCTACAAGTATCGCATGTTTTTATTTAAAAAATGAAAAATAAAAGAATTTAATTAAATGTGAAAAAAATTAAGTATTAATAACACCAACTCAATATCAACAAACTAAAAACAAACAAATAAACATAGACGTTGATTTGTTTGTAAGTTAGAATTCATTTACAAAGGGTATTTCTCATTGATTTGTCTCGAATAATAATCTTCTTCTTCCTCTTCCTCTTCCTTTGTGACTATATTCTCTATGTCGGTCACATCCCGGCTCCGACTCCTGGAAGGCACCAAAAGACAGTTCCTCCACCGCGAAATATTGTCGGAATCCGACGCTTCCGGCTCCGAGCTTCTACTGCACCTAGTGCGAGGACAAAAAAGAATGTACGCAAAAAAGATAGCAAAAAGAAGGACGATGATAAGTAACCAAATTTCGCCGTGCAAAGCGAAGTGCTTGTCGTGCGTTAAAGAAAGCTCCGCTGGAGCCGGTGATTGCGAACCTAAAGAATCCATAGATGGTGATGATGGAAAGCTTGCAGGTGCTATACCCTTGATAAGGGAGTTTTTATATATTTTCTTCCTCGTATGAAACATATGACTTTGGTTGCAACAATTTTCATTTCTCTTCTTTGTTTTGGGTTTCCTTAGCCTCATTTATATCAATAATTTTGAGAATTTGGAAAATTGGAAATTGCCTTTAATAAAATAAAAAAAGAAAAGAATATTCATGATATATGGCCAAAAATAGAAAAAGCAAAATAATGTCAATGACTATATATCTCACCTCGATCAGACTCGATCAATTATATAAAATTTTTTTAATTTTAATATATTTTATCAAAATATAACGACCGTACAATATACGGGTATTTTAAAAAATACATTATAACATAGAAACCTAAATAAAATTACATGTTACATGTACGGGTATTTTCATAATTATTTCAAGATAAGGTGAGACTGGTTTTTCGTAACCTACTCAAAACTATCCATTTTCAAAATAAAAATCCGATCCAACCCGAAATTGATTTCAATAAAAAAATAATCAACCTTATCGAATCAGGTCGAAACCAATTGGTTACAATTTTTTTTTGCCATCCCTTCTAATAGTTGGAATATATAAACAAATTACATGCATGATTGGATTTAAATTAGAATAAAATTGAATTAAAAACTCGGATATTTTGAGACTCAAATTTAAAACTTCAAAACTTTAGACCTCAATCTTGAAATTTAGCCAAATACTTGGTAACTAAACAATTCGTAAATGGCCTAAAAAATATTAAACTAAACTATTGGTTCTAATATGGGCTTTTTTCTTAGTAAGGAAGGAAATTTGATGAAATAAACAAACAAATGTGAATAAAATAATTTGTGTTATGGAAGAAAGAATAAGAATTAGACATATTTGGTCACTTAGACCTAAGGGGTCGTTGTCACATGAATTATAGGTAGTTGATTTTTTTAACATAGAATTATAGGTAGATGATGAATGATGGCTATATGTTAATTTATACATTCTAATAAGGTTAATATATCATTTGGTATTTAAATTTGGGTTTGATATTTAATTGAGTCTTTAAGCTTTTTTTTTTTTTTTTGTGTCGATTTGGTACTTGAGTTTGGTTTCAATATTCAATTTGGTATTTAGACCAAACGGCATTATATGATTAAATGAATGTTTAACACATGTTCTCTCATGAAAAAACATAGATACTTAATTGAGGCAGAAAAAAAAAAAGCTAAAGTGTCAAATTGAACATTGAAGTCAAATTTAGGCACATAATTGAGAGAAGAAAAAAACTAGAATCAAATTGAAGAAACTAAGGTACCAAGGTGAAGATTGAAGTCAAACTGAAATACCAAATTCAAAAGAAAGAAAACTTTGATACTAGATTGAACATTAAAATCAAACTTAACCGTCAAATAGTATATTAACCCATTTTAATAACTATATAATATTTATATATCCATGTTGGTTTTAATTAGATTTATCATCAATGGGTCAAGTTGATTAGAAATTGATTTAGTTTGAGTTTTAAATTTTTTGAATCATTTCTGATTCGTATTATTTCATATTAAGATTATTTTGGTTCGGGATATTTTGAATTTGGTCCTTCTATGTTTCTGCTATTTGAGGTTTTATTTTTTCAGATTTTTTTTAAATTAAGTGATCTCGAGTTTAAATTATTTTGTATTTAACTTTTATATAAAATCAAATTGCTTCGAGTTTGTATTAATTGAACAGTTATTTGTATTAAATTAAAATGGACAGATCTAGCTAATTCACGATGAAGGGAGCTGTCAAATTAGTAGGGCCAAGGCCTATGTACTAAATTGGCCCAACCCGTGGCCCCATTTTATATACATAAATCCCTCCATGAAAATAATGAAATTTAATTAATTTTTTTAAAGTTTTAAATATAATTAAAGTATAAATACATATATATGTCCGAATAATCGTAAGATCAAATTATTACAACACAACACAATCAAATTAAGAACTGATATTATCCAAACTAAACCCAACGTACTAGATTAATTGAACAAAACCTCTCGGATGGCAACGAGACCCATGCATATAATTACGAATAATGAATATCAAATTTGAGTAATCAAGATTCAAGGATTTTATCTTTACCACTCATTGGCAATTAAATTAAAATTATACTAAAAATTCTAATTGAATTATATTAGACTCCAAAAAAGAGTAAGTATTTAGTTAAGTTTTATATAATTTTTTGGTAATAAAATAATGAAAATATCAGATTAAATTGTGGTATGCAAACCAACAAAATCTTGCATCCAAAGAACTCCACATCCTGCACGTGGGGCAGGGAAGGCTCTCCATACGACAGGGCTGATTTTGGCATGAAGTCAGCTACTGTATTCGCTACACGATAAACATGTTTGAATTTAACAGTCCACTCTCGACGGCAAAGCTCATCAATCTGTCTAAACATGCCCTCTTCGGTCCCTCCACTCGACAGCAGCTGTTTTACAATTTCTCTCATTGGCACTTTCGACAATTATCTTCTTATAATCCAAACACCAAGCTAACAATAATCCATCCAAAATGGCCCAAACCCCCGCCGTATCTACAGTGCCGGTCCCTAAACTTTTCCCAAAGCCGATAATCCACTGGCCTTTCTCATCTCGTAGGACTCATTACATTGTTTTATTTAAAATAAATAAATTATCATTATCAAGAATATTTTAATAGAAAATAATTTAATTCTATACTAGTCTTTTTTTCATGCGATACATGGGTTGATTGTATGTATTAATTAAAATACAATTTATTTTTAATTGGTTAAATTCTGCTATTAGTCCATGTATTTTATGAAAGTTGTGAATTTAGTCTCTATACTTTTCAAAATTTAAAATTTTAGTCCTCACCAAATGATAGTTTTTAAATTCATCAAGTAAGTTCTGTTGTTTCCAAAATTTGATGCGCCAAACATATTATCATATGTGTAATGTCATGTCAAGTTGTTATTTCCACATATTTACTCGCTAAAAATTTATAATGAATTAACAATTGTCATTTGCGTTAAGACTAAAATTTTAAAATTCGCAACTTAAAATGATCAAATTGAAGAATATGGACTAAATTTACAACTGTACGTATTGTACAGGACTAGTAATTGAATCTAAACAAAAAAATTTAATTGTTATTGTTTGGGTAAAGGTTGAAATTTCAAAATATGAAAAGTACAGGGACTAAACTTGACCAATTTGGAAACTAAAAGGACTAAAAGTGATCAAATTAAAGTATAAGGACTAGTTCCACAACTTCTATAAAGTACAATGCAACACTCCTTACCCGAATTCAATCTATATCTCGAGTAAGGAATATCACATTTGACCACAATGACCACTTGAACATTTATTTAAACACTTCATTTTAACATATATGAACCCAACAAGTGGCTCCAGTGGAAAAGAGGATGTTGTTCATCCTAGGGGTCTCGGGTTTGAGCACCTATGTGTGTAAGGTATATGTGCATTGTCAAAGGGTTAAGAAAGTATAAACACCCCAAAAATCATAGGGTTAGAATTAATAAAATAAAGATGAAATGAGTCTCAATCTAGGTGGAAGAGAGCTTAGTATATTTCCTAAAGAGCCAAGGTTTGAATTCCATTTTTTTTTCATTTTTCTTCTCTTCTTTTTCAGCAACTAAGGAATAAAACCAAGTTACTATACATTAATGTGGTATAAAATAATCGAGTTTGGGTAAGAGTTTAAGTGGTAAGACCCTATCATATTTTCCCCTATCTCAAGTTTTATCCAAATCACTGTCCTTTATTTTTTTTTATTTTCAAAAAAATGGTTTATTTGCCAAATCAGCCCTAAAAATTTTGCTTAATGTAGACATTTAATCCCTTCCTAATCATAATAAAATTTTTGTTATCTTTCTCAACCCTATTTAGAATTTCTTTTCCTCTCATTCTCTAAATACATCTTTTTCTTTCATTTTCAGCTTTTCCTTTTCATAAAAATTTCATCTTCTTTTGTTGGAAATTTTATTTTTGAATCCCGAACCTGAAATCAACCTCGTTCAATATGATCTTCTTGTCGAGTTAGTGTAACACGATCAATCTCGTTTCTAATGTGCCAAGATCGATAAGCAATCTTGTTCCTAATTTCGTAGAACCCTGGAATTCTGAAATAAATATCGTTCTTGTCAATCTCTCAATCGATTTCGAATCTTTTACAAACTTTCTCAAAAATCTTGATAAATCCAATAAATCTTGAAAATTGATATTAACTCTTGCGTTTTTGTTGATCGAAAGACACGTTGTAGGTGACTCGGATCAAAATCGAACGTGAGGATCGTCATACAAGACTTCGAAAGTCAAGTTTGTGTTCTTTTACGAGAAAATTGAGGCAAAATCGAACTCAATTAGGGAGATTATATTCAATGGTATCAGAGCTTAAGTTCTAAACTTGGACCATAGAAATAGGAATAAATTACATGCATGCATTAAAAGGGTATTTTGGAAAAAAAAAAACCATGCCACAATGATAAATCTCAAAACTACACATGAATTTTGATTTCGTACAATTATACACATGAATCATTGATTTTGATTCAAATGTATACATAAAATTTTGATTTCAATTCAACTAAGCACATTTTAAAAAATAACTACATCACTTTGTTTTCATATTAGATAAATAAAATTATAATTTGTATGCAATATGTAAGTATAAAATGGTGTTAATTGATAATTGTTTTAGTAATTTGTGAAAATTGAATCAAATCAAAATTTTATGTATAAAATTGTACAAAATATAATTCATGTAAAACATTATACATTTGACTAAAATTCATTTATAATTTTGAAATTTATCCTTTTTTGATACACATCTTTCGCTTTATATATATATATATATATATATATTAAAGAGATAACTATTTTTTTTTTTATAAATTTACTTTATAATTGTCATGGATAACATGAACCATTCCATGTATAGTTTTTTTCATTAAAGATCATAAAAACCTTAAAATAATCTTCTTTTGTTTGTTTGTTTTCTTTCTTCTTTTGTTCATAGTTAAGGAAATGAACATGTCCAGGTGGTAGAGTGAAAACCCACACCACTCTTTCCCACATCTACAATTGAATGTGATGTAATTCCACGATGAAGATTGTTTAGCAAATGGGAGAAAAAGAAAAAGAACATCTAGATGCTATGGTTGTACCCCAAGGGCACTTAGCCCATGTATATATATATATATATATTATCTGGTTTTGTTAACTGAATGAGATGAACATGGTTGCGTATCCATCTTGTCTTTTGTTTTTTGTTGCCTAAGAAATGATGTCCTTAGCCTTAGGGGCCATTAATCATGTCCACCGATCCATCCAAGACTCAGATCATGTATGGTATCCTTTCAGCTATAGTGGGTTGCCATTTTTCTTTCATTTTCTTTACTTCCTTTTACATAGTTAGATTCGGAGATCAGATTGTATGAAAGGGAAAAGGAAAGGGAAAGGGAAAGGGAAAGAGAAAGGGATGACGTATAATCATAATTTCATATAATCTTGTTTTGGTATCTTTGTTGGTCAGAATAGCTAGGTATATTTCATATATGAATCCATTTACATTTAAAATTAGAGTAGTTTTATACACTTCAATAATTTTTTGTATAATTAGTATTTTTAACAATTCAACCGTTGAATTTAATAAGATATTTGTATTTGTCATACACATAAATTTTTTAATTGATTCGATATCTCTATCATATCGATCTAAAATATTGTCTATTTATATATATATTTTTAGCGGTTGGAATTTTTTTTGTATAAAATAAATAGTTAAAATTTTTTAATTTACTCCAAAATTGACATGCATGATCTATATGAATGAAGCATGAAATATGACAGTTGAATTATAGTAAAACATGAATATAACCATTTTAACATTTTTTAAAATATTTTCATTATAGTTTTATATAAATATAAATTACATAATATATAAAAATACAATGAAATAAATGTTGATTTAATCACAAGCGAAATAACAAAGGACTTGAGTTCAAGTTTTCAATCTATCCAACTTTGAACTTTTTTTGAACCATTCGTTATAGGTTTTAATTATATTTGTTTTTTTTGACATAATGCTTAAAATTACTCATAATATCTTCTCAACTTATAAATAAGAGAATAATACGTTTCAACGCACTCGAACTCATATCTTCCTATATTGATAACAATATCCATGTCGATCAAACTAAAATTTAATCGACAATTCAAACTTTAAATTTTAAAACTAAAATCTTAATCATATTTTAATCAATTTAGTTTATTTTTTAAATTTAATATTTTATTCAAATCTCGTTAGAAAATAATATTTTTATGCGATATACAATGAATTTAGAGTTTAAATGTGGATATTATTTGGAAGTGTAGGACCCATTTTATATGCTTCTCCAAAGTACCCATCAAAGAAGAACAGAAGAAGATAGATTGTTGACATAGTTTGTGGAGGGTTAAATGATGAGTCGAGTAGGAGCTTAAGGGCTGAGGGGACCCATAAATATTTTCCTCTTAAAATTGTCCTTTTGGGTGGATAGTTCTCAAACGTGTGCACTGTGCAATTGGTGTTGGTGCCTTTTCCCATCAATAATGGGGGTTTGAAGATTATTATGATTAAGGAAGGATGTGTTGTTGCAAGTGTAAGTGATCACATCAGGTCAGATCAGTTCAGTTTCTGAAAATAAAAAGAGGATGGTAGTCACAATGTGATGACTGATACATCATATATCATCGCGAGAAATGATTACTCATTTTATATACTTTTACTTGCATAAAATATTAATATTAATATTAAATTAATTAAATTAACAAGAGATCAGGTGGAATATTAAAATATATCGTACTCCTTAAGGAAGAACACGTTTATATTCGAATTTTAAAAACGATATTATTAAAAAAATAATTATAAATCTCGAAAATTAATCATAAAATAAATATAATTATAAAGATGTGTATTTATTGTATAGATAACTACTTTGATTTGACATTTTTTAATTTATATAAATATTATCTCTTTAATTCTCAAAGCGATGTATGTAGTAGGTGCACAAATATTTATAACTTGATTTAATTGTTTTAAATAAATATTCAAATTGATATTTAATACGTACATCGATAACTAAATAGATAAAAGGATTTAAATGATATATTATTTATATTTCCAGACGATTTAATTTAGAATGTTTTGAAATTTAAGGGTAAATTTAGGAAAAATTCTCTAACTAGTCATCCTATTTTTAAGGCGTTTTCATTTTGATCACTCAAAAAGAAATCATCTCAATTTTGTCACCCAAGCGTTAAATTTCTAATGACGGTTAATTATGCATGCCACAAGATGTTTACACTTTCATTGTGGTTACCCAACTTTTACGTCATTTTCATTTTGATCACCCAAAAAAATCTTATTTTAAGTATTGGTCGAAGTAAAAAAATTAAGGATTAAAATAAAAAAAAAGGTTAAAAACTAAAATAATGGATTAAAATTTAATGAAAGCGAACTAAAAATTGGGTGATCAATTAAATAATTTATCCTAAGATTTAAATAAAAGTTGGAGGACTAAAGTTAAACCCCATTGATTCAGATTTGGGTTTTCCCATGATTTGCTAGCAAGATCATGGCTTCCACTTTCCAATTCTAAGTGCTATTTCATGAAAGTTTTCACCACAAAAAATAAACAAAGGAAATCAAGGATGAGTGATGTATCTTTTCTTCTTTCCTTTTTTAAAGATAAATGAAGAGATAATGATTAGATGAGTGATACTTTTTTTTCTTCAATTTCTTATTTATTTTAGAAGATATTTTTAATATTTATAAAAAATTATAAAGGGAAAAATACATTGGCATAATAGCTATAGATCCCTCTATTTTATTGTTGTTGTTTTCTTTTTCTTTTCATTTGTGGGTGGAAGTAGGTAAAGAAAAAAAAAAGGAAGAAATTTAAGAGGAAAGGAAAGGAAAGGAAAAAAGAGAAGAAGAGAAAAGAAAAAGAAAAATGTTTGATTATTTTTATCCACTAACATTTTTTTATATTTCTAAAAGGATCGATTGAGTGTCAACATTTAATTTATTTGAGAAAAGAAAAATATTTATTTCTAAATAATATATTTTAAATATTGGTTTATATGATAAGAAGGTGGTCTCACTAATCTTGTATGTCAATGACATTCTACTTATTGAAAATGATGTAGATGATATGCCATTGATTAAGCTATCATTTATATTATAGTTTGAGGATAAGCAACTTAGGATAAACTAATTATGTTCTAAGTATTTAAGTGTTGAAAAGATTGAAAGAACATAATGATAGTTTGTCACAATATTCATAATTTGGTAAAGTTGTGGAAAAATTTGCAATGCAAGTTGTTAAGAAAGGTATATAACGTTTTATACCATGATGAGAACTTTCTTCAGAAGATTGTCATGAGATAGTGGAAGAAATAGAGTCTATGAATAAGGCTACGAGAAATCTTATATATATGATGCTTTGCGAACAATCATATATATGTTATTTAGTGGAATCTAGAATTGATTTGAGGTACAGTGTAAATTGTTTAATTTGTAATGGTGCAAGTGGGAATGATAATGAATGAATATTTTGTATTTGAGGACAATGGGACGATTACCTTCACCGGGTTTCGATGGTTAAGACCTTTGGCGAAGCATATCAAATGATATAAGATGCGAAATATGATTCATTTATCTATTATCAGTTGCGGAGCCAGAAAATTTTTTTTGGAGGGAGAAATTAAATTGTATATTTTTATGATAGTACAAATGTAATTTCATCATTTTAATAGCCTAATCTTTATTGTTTTTAAAGGGTTAAATTTAATTTTTATCATTTTTGAGGGGGTTAAAGTGTAATTTTAGCTTACTAATTTAAAATTTTATAAATTATAAAGGGCCTAAATTAAAAATTTACCATTTTAAAGGGCTATAATATATATACAAAGGGAAAAATTACAAAAATCTTAAACCTTGGGGGGCTACTTATATTTTTGGGAGGACCATAATATAAATTTACAAAAGACTAAATTGAAAAAAAATTAAACTTGAGGGGTCATGACCCCCTAGGCCTTAACGTCGCTCCACCACTATTTATTAAGGCAAATGGGAGAATATTAGGATTTGACACCCAAAACCTGTAACTGTCGCCGGTTAAGGTCCCGATTTCACTCTAATCATCTATCATTGTACATCTTTAAAATCATGTCATTTGTTCTTACATTATTAAAGAAATACACTAAACACGTCGTAAATTATTATTTAATTATAAACACAATTCAACAAGGGCCAAAAGGTCATTTCTAAGATTTTTGGAGACTTCTACCAGTGCTTGTTGGATAAGTATCGGTAGTTGTCAAGTTAGTAAACAGTTCAGGAATAGTGCAGACTTTTACCGATACTTGGGACAGTATTATTGATACAAGTGAGACTTCTACCGAAACATGTCACGCTTCTACCGATACTAAAAACTCCAGAGAGCTAAAAAGTCTCACTCTGTTACTTCTATCGATACAAGTATACAAACTATCGATACTTCTAAACACATAACTACCAACACTTGCTATTAAAATTGCCGATACAACCTAAGTCAGTGAACAACCTCTCTCCTATCATGTACTTCTACCAATACAACCATGGGTTCTACTGAAACAAGTATGCAGAATTCAAATATTCAGACAAGTCCTCAAGCTCAACAAACAATTCTCATTTCATACATAAGACACAAAGACAAATATATTTAAAGCTCAAAACACATATGATAGTACATTTCATTCCATTGTAAGCCTACTTTCACCCATAGTATCATGCAAGGTATGATAACTATCCAACCAAGACTACAATAATGAACCACCATCTAAAATCAAGAGTTATATAATAACATCATCCTAGTACATGTCATAAAACCAAGTGATGTAAAAACTACCAAAGAGCTCTACAAAAGTGTGATTTTTTTGAGATGATCCGATCTTTAGACAACAAAATGTATCTACAAAACAATAATAGACACACGAGTAAGCTTATTAAGCTTAGTAAGTTCGCAAATATAATTTTCTTACAGAATAGTCAAATCTGTTATAAAAATGATAACGAGTATGTACTCACAATCTTGTGAACAGTAATGAATTTAATCTCTTTCAGTCTTCCAGATTTTAGCTCATACGAGCATAGATAACATTAGCTCGCACAAGCCCAAAATGGTTACCTCTTATGAGCCCAAAATAGTTAACCAGCATACGATGCTGCTCACACAAGCTGATGAGAATTCGCGACATACGCGAAGACTCAGCCATCTATGCGGTCTAGAATTTCCCACTCTCGATGCTGCTCACAAAGCTGATGAGAATTCGCAACATACGTGAAGACTCAGCCATCGGAGGGGTCCACAATTCAATATTCGTTCAGAATCCATCAACTTGCGATGCTTCTCACACTAGCTATCAAGATACTGCAATATATGCAGGATCCTAGCCATCGCTTCAAATCAGATAACCGGTCCCAAGATTGACATTTCGTTTATTCCTTTGCCTTTCCATCATCACGAATGTTTAACCTTCCTTGAGTTGTTGTAACAATAATGAAAGTACAAGAAACATACAATATATATAAACTAACACTATGAACTTACCAAATGAAATTACAATTTGGCTAAACTTCAGGGACTATTATGCTAATTTCCCTTTTCCATAATCTGTGGCACAATTGTAATCTAAATAAACAATTCATCCAAATTTCACAATAAAACACATAATCAAATCATTTAACTTTTGGGAAAATTACGATTTTACCCTAATACTTTCCTTTTATTCAATCTAGTCCTTTAACACAAAACATGCAAAATACCCATTTTCCCCTCAACTCATACCAGCCGAATATACCATGATCTCATAAAAGTCCCTACAATCCATTTATTTCACCTAAAGTGCACCCAATTTCATCATTTAGCATTTTAGTCCTTAAACCCTAATTTCATCAAAAATCACTTTACAAAAAGATTCAACCTAATCATCAAGCATCCAAAACTATAAAAATCTTTCAAACACAAGCATATTCAACAATGGTAAGATTCACAACATTTGACAGATTCGCAAATTAGTCTTTAGATTAGCTAGATCAAGCTAACACGGACTCGAAAATATAAAAATTACTAAAAACGGTCAAGGTTTGCCTACCCAAATCAAAGCTCAAAGTTCATTAATGGAAAAACCTAGGTTTTCTTGTATTAACCGTGAGGAAGAAGAAGAAATTAGAAGAAAAATGTGGTTTTTCTTCTTTAATTTCATATTTATACCTAATGGCATAGTTGTAAATTTTAAGACTTTACTAATTAACTTAATTAATCACTTAATTAACCTTTAATTTTCCAAATAAATGACAATAAGTGTCATAATAAACCACTCACTAAAATATTTTGGTTAATTTACCTATTTGATCTTTCAATTATATTAAATTCAAATTATATCACTTATTTACAATTTAGCCTTAAACTAATTAGGACTAAATGAATAAATATCCCAAAATTTAGTGGAATGAAATCATATCCTCCACCGTTTGGACTTTTTGACCTTGATATAATTACCTCTTTCGTCTCTTATTCTTAAATCAATCGCAATTAACCTTTACATCTTTTACAATTTAATCCTTTTTACCCAATTCACTATCAAAACATTAAAATTCCATAACCAAATTTTAATCCATTGCTAATGACATCATAAATGTAAAAATAAATAAATTTACGATTCGAATTGTCTGAATTGTGGTCTTGAAACCACTATTTTCGACACCACTGAAAACGAACTGTTACAGGTTATTTATGAAAATTAAAAAGAAATTCATTCATCATCTCTATGTTAAACTGTCCTCAATGCTTTTTGCACATAAAGCAAAATGTATAAGCAAATATTGACTTATTGATTATTGATTTTCTGTAATTTGATATGTCAAATTAGACTCTCTAGAACACTTAATGAGTTTGTTTGCAAGCAATTTACAAGTCTTTTCTCTAGTTTCTGAAGTTTTTTGTAACCTCCCCAACCCGATCCAAACGTTATGATCCACTGTTGAAAGTCACATTAACCACTAAAATGGTCCAGTAAAACATTCAGGTTTCTGAAAAGCCAGAAAAGCCCATTTTGTAAAGGATTCAAATTTTACAATTCTCAATTTTAGTTCAAATAATGTAAAGCGAATATCTTTAATAATTTGTGCAGGAAATAGTTTGAAATTGTTGAGTTTCAAAACTCCAAGAAGGGTATCAATACCCAATATTTTTTTATTTCACAAACAACTTTAAAAAATTGTCATTTGTCTCTTTTTTTTTTAATATTTATTTTTTAATATTTTACAATACCCCTATAGGACACTTGTTACCCCCCTCATCCTATCTGTGGAGTCTAAAAACTCCACTAACAGTGTACTAAATAATTTCTAATGTTGGTTTAATTACATCAACATCTCCAAACTATGGCCCAAGTGTTAAATTAGTCTCCAAATTTTAAAACGTTTTAATTGAGTCCTTAAAGTATCAAATTCTATCAATCAAGTCTTTCCATCAACCTAGACATCAACTTCGATGATAAATGTTAGCTCACATATGACATGAAGTATAATCAAAATAAGTGGATCATATTTTAAACACATATATACCTATCGCATTATTAACATGATTTGATGTCAAATTACACGTCTTTTATCACATCATATCCATCCATACAGTAAGCATAAATGTGTATAGAAAAAATTGTCCATGTTTTAAATATAGTCAATGCCAAATTTTAACATGGAAGGATTTGATTGATACGATACCGATGCACTAAAGATTTAAGTAAAGCATTTTAAAATTTAGAGATCAATTTAAAATCTAAGCCATAATTTAAGATGTCTTTTGCGATTAACCCTAATATTTTTCAAAATTACTTATAGTTTAATTCTATTCCCCACCTCACAATTTTTTTTCCTTTAAGAAAACCCATGTACGGTATGCCGTACAAGTATCCCTCACAAAGGAGAAAGACATATTCCACGATCATTAATATTATCCTTTAATGAATTAATTATATTGAAACTATATGATTAGATTCTATAATATTTGTTTTAATATTTCAATTAGAAAATTTCGATATTTAGGACCAATTTAAAATTTAGAGTATAATATAAGGATGTGTGGTACAAATACAATTTAAAGTTGGATGATGATGTGTGAGATATCTAAATAGGTAATGAATCGAAGTTGGGCAACGACAAATACACAGTGACGTAACGCTGAGGCGCTGAGCTTATCCTAACATCCGTACTTCCATGAAGATTTCAAGTTAGAAATTTTGCGAATGAACAAGAATAATATTGATTTGTATTTAGAGTTTAATTAACCGAAAATTAAAATAATAAATGGATATGGAAAATTTTGAGAAAAAAAAGGACGACACAACCTATCCCCTTACTATGATCATTAAGCACCTTTTGTCTGCTACAATAAGATATAGTTTTGGAAGCCCTTTGGATAATATCTGCCGAATCTAATGATAGAGAACAAACATTCCACAATTCCCCACCCCTTCCCTTATAAATCATCAATCACCTTGAATCTCCACCAATCACACAATTCTTGTCTACAAGTTGTCATTACTCTCTTCATAGGTGTTTTTCATTTTCTTCTTTTTGGTGTGGGTGTGTATATATAAAATATGAAGCATTATTGTTTAGTGTTTGTTGTGGTTTATCGAAATCATTAGATTATGGGATATGGGGAGCTAAGCATACGAAGCTATAACCCCCAAAAGGATAGAGCTCGAGTTGAAGATCTCGAAAGAAGATGCGAGGTAGGTCCAGCTGAGAGAGGGTTTCTCTTCACCGACACCTTGGGTGACCCCATTTGCCGAATCCGAAACAGCCCGATTTACAACATGCTCGTACTTCTCTTTTCACTCCTTTTTTTTTTTTTTTTTATGGTTGGACTGAATTTATATTTGATGCACTGACTTCATTTTACGTTCTATGTTAGGTAGCCGAGCTGAATAACCAGCTGGTTGGTGTCATCCAGGGATCTATAAAGCTCGTGACGATTAACAAACCACCCAAGAATCTTGCCAGGATGGGGTACATCTTGGGGTTAAGGGTTGCCCCGCTTTATCGACGACGAGGGATCGGCTCAAGCCTGGTGGTCAGATTGGAAGAATGGTTCATTGCAAGCGGCGTCGATTATGCTTACATGGCGACGGAGAAAGACAACGATGCGTCCTTCAAGCTTTTCGTGGAGAAGCTCGGTTATGTCAAGTTTCGGACCCCGGCTATTCTCGTAAACCCCGTTAACTGTCCAATGTATCGGATATCGTCCAAGTACGAGTTCGAGAAGCTGAAGGTCGAAGAAGCAGAATCTTTATACCGTAAATTCATGTCGTCGACGGATTTCTTCCCAAGCGATATCGGCAACATATTGAGAAACAAGCTGAGCTTAGGGACATGGGTGGCTTATCCGAGGGGTGAATCATGGGGGGAAATTTTGCCTAGTAGTTGGGCAATGGTTAGTGTGTGGAACAGTGGGGAGGTTTTCAAGTTGAGGCTAGGCAATGCACCAACATCGTGTTTGATGTACACCAAGAGCTCACAGTGGATGGGGAACCTCGTTCCATGCTTTAAATGGGGAGGCATACCAGATTTTATGCACCCATTTGGGTTCTATTTCATATACGGGGTGTGCCGTGAAGGTCCAATGTCGGGCAAGCTGGTGCGGACACTATGCCGACTGGTGCATAACATGGCTGCAAAGTGTAGGGATTGTAAAGCTGTCGTTACGGAAGTTGGAGGTAACGATACATTGAGACGTTACATCCCTCATTGGAGATTATTGTCGTGCCCTGAAGATTTGTGGTGTATAAAAGGGTTGAAAAATGAAGAGAGGGAAAGCTTCTATGAGTTGATAAAAACCCCAACAACAAGAACTCTTTTTGTTGACCCCAGAGAGGTATGATCAAAACAAAAACAGTCCCCTCTTGTCTGCCCAGAGATAGAGCCCCAGTTCATGTAATCTTTCTCAACTCCAATCCATATAAACAAATGTGGAATTTCTATCCAACTCAATCCAAAAAAGTTTTTAAAATATTGTCCGAAAAATTGGTCATGTATTGTTTTCATGTTGGGATTTTGTAATAATTCGAAATTATTCAAAAAAATATTTAAATTTTAAATTAGAGTAGATCGAAATTTTAGATAATCAGAATTAAATAAGTAATTAAAAGGTTATGAATTCTAAGAAAATGAGATATGACCCAAACCTAAATTGTCCAAAAAATTCAAAAATGAATTGACTTGGGTCCATTCGAAACCAGCACGAGCCGCATAATTGGCAAACTAATCTCTCCTGTCCTGGTGTGGGGTTTTCTCTTGTTCCTTTCTCATCGGTGACACAATCTCTCAAGATTTTCCTTAATTAGTTGCACCCACGGTAGCCTTTGTTTGTGCACAGCTCCACCGTGGTCCAATCTTTGTCCCTTTTTTCCTTGATGAGAAAATATTTTTATGTGGACCCTCCTTCCCTAACATGCCAATCATTAAAGATTGAGAGGGATACCCATTATCGTGAAACAAAGAAAAAATAAACTGATATTTATATAATAGATTCGGTGATCAAAACAGGAATAAATTAAATTTTGGGTAATTATGAATATAATTTATTCAAAAAAATTATAAAAATTACTTAGATTTGCATTATCAACATCGGTTAAGTCAAGTAATAGGAACTTTGATATCACATAAATAAGGTTTCTAATGAGAATCTTGTGGGTTGGGAAATGGTATCGGGAGAGCAATCCTCCCTCCCCGAAGTTCATCATGCTCAATCTTGAATTTAATTGGATTCTAATGTTGCTATTATATACTGAAAACATCTCACACACAAAAAAGAAAAAAAAGACTCTGTCGTACGCACAAAATTAGGCCTTGGATGTTTCAAGCAAAACCTTTCTTATTTAATAAAATCATTTGGATTTGTGCTATCTTGTTGAGTGGTAAGGACTTTAATATCTGTTCAGTAAAATTTTGAGTTTAATTTTTATAGGCCGAAAAAGTAGTGTTTTATCCCCCTTTAGGGATGTTACTGGATTCAACTCTGAATTAAATTAAAATTTTAAATTGAAAAACATCAAAATCAATTAAATAATTTTTTTTAAAAAAAAAATATTTTTTTACAGCGCGAGTTGATTGGTTACTATAATATTGAAATTTATTAAATTCATGATCAATTTTATCTCCTTCTAAAACTCTAAAACTCTAAAATTCTAAATTTCAATTTTTATTTTATGTTTTCAACTTCAAATCAAATCAAATAGCTCATCTTTAATAATTGTCTATGAAACCCACATTTCTTTTAATTATATGATCTTGAATATCATATGTTAAGCTAAAAACAAAGAAAAATACTTGCAATTAATTAATTAATTTAATTAATTTTAATATTATAGTAATAAATCGATTGACATTATCAAGTGATAAAAAAATTATAATAACTTGATTTTTTCTGTATCAAAAAAGTTGAATTCCGGATCCGAATTTATTAAACCGAACCATCTTTTACAAAGCTGGTACGAAATTAAAAAATAAAAAATATTCATATTTAAATTACAAATAAAATTATTTAGTGACTAGTTAAATAGAATATTAAAAATAGTACATGGACTAAATTATGTAGTGGTTAAAACTAGTTGAAATTGAGTAGGGTTTTAAATGGCAATAGAACCAAGGGCTAAATAATAATTTAGCCATTAATTAAGTAGTAGTAGTGGCCTTTAGATTTGGATTTAATTAATATTAATATTAATTATATGGTTTATATGTACGTGTGAAGCGGTGGGAATTAAAACATCCTTCTTCACGAAAAGAAAGAAGAGAAACATTCTCCTTAATGTTTTCTCTATTTACCTCGTATCTATTTATCATTCGAGAGTAAAGTCGATTAGCGCGATTCAAATTTAGATTATATTCAATATGGTAAATATTCTAACCATCAAACCAATACATGAGTCGATTTTCTATCTTTGAAGGTTAGTAAGATTTCCATATTAGTTGTTAAATTGTTAGTTTAGTAAAATAGATAAACAAAGCCCACTTGTTAGAATGAACAATTGTTAAGTTTGGTAATAGTTGCCATTGCTGAATCCAACAAGTGGCTCCAGTGAAAAAGAGGATGTTGTTTATTTTAGGGGTCTCGGGTTCGAACGCTTGTGTGTGCAAGATGTGTGTGCGTTGTCAAAAGGTTAAGAAAGTATGAACAGATACTATCATGTAATCACACCAGTATAATAATAAAAAATAGTTACCCGTGCTTCGTAAAATGAAAAAAAAACCCTACATTTAAATTTTGACTACAAAATCTGAGTTTATTGTACGATATTGAGGATTGGACCACAACTTGTGTCCATGCTTAGTGAGGGAGAAAATGAAATCCAATTTGCAATTTCCTTTTGAAAAAAGTTGTCCTTTGTGTGCAAATTTTCTAGGAAAATATTAAAAGAAGATTGGACATTAGACTGGCTGCACAAAATTTCCTAGCTCTTAGCTTCAATTGTGGGTTTTATTGATTTAAGGCCTCAAAGGTCTTTGATGACTTTAATGGCATTGGAATTTCAAAATCAAGGGTGTCATTGTTCTATGATTTGATTATTACTTTATGAAAATTAGGTAATTATTCTATTTAATTTATTAGAATTTGACTTTTGTGCTCTGCAAAAATTAAAATTTTTGTCCAATTATTGATAATCACATTAATTGCATATAAACTACTAAAGTATGGATTTGTTAAATTTTTTTATATAAAGTATTGAACTATTGATTTTTTAATTAATGATTTAACGATGTTTAAGAGTGTTACGAAATTAGATAAACTTTTCAATATTTGTGAAATACGAGAATTAATTCTGGTGAATTAAAGTTGAAGGATTATTTTTTTTTCAGTTTTAGTAAAATAAAGGGATAAAATTTAGGATAGACCAATTTTTTATATATCCCAAATAAATACCACGGAAGCATAATCAATTCAAAAAAATCAATTTGGTAATTAAGATAAATTTAATAACACAATATATCAACAATCGATGTAAATAAATCATAATATCGCAAGCAAAAATAATAAATTGAGACATGTAATTTTTACATGAAAAATCCTTTGAAAAGTTTAAAGGGTAAAAACCACGAAACTTTGAAAATCCACAAAAAAATTCACTATAATCAAAGTCTTGCTACAATATCATAATCAAACTACAATAAAGAGTATAGAACTCAAAAAATTCTGTTAGCAAATAATCTCTAACAAACTTTGAGAAAAATTGAGAATGTCACAAAAAAATAAGCTAACTTAGAAAGCTAAAAACTCGAAGCTACAATACCCAAAACGAAAATCGAATCATACGCTTTAAAAATCTTTGAGTCTACTAGCTATTGTAAAAAGATCAGCTTTATTGGACACTGAATGAACTTTCGACCGAATGGACCATACTCTTGGCTCTCTCTCTCTCCCTTTTTTATTATTATTTCAGGCACACTTTTCACCATAAAAAAATTTGTTGCCCCCACACTTGTATATATATATATATGTAAGGCACACAAACAAATGGCTTCCCGCATATTGAGACCCTTGGGCTCATGCCCAAAAAATCTCCCCCTCCCACTATGTGGTGATGTTCGCCATATCGACGAACAAGTAACAAGCTTCAAACTTCTTTCTTGGTAAAGCTTTGGTCAACATATTCGCACCATTATCATCAATGTGAATTTTTTCAAGTCTAACAACTTAGCCTCAAGAACTTCTCATATCCAATGATACCTCACATCAATATGTTTAGACCAAGTATTAAAAGTCGAATTGTTACCAAGATGTACAGTGCTTTGGCTATCACAAAATAGTATATACCTCTCTTGAGCAAAGTCAAGTTCTTGCACAAATTTCTTCATCCAAAGTAACTCCTTACACGTAGGGGTGTAAATGAATCGGGCTCAAACGAACAAGGGTATGTTCGTGTTCGTTTGTTAATTTTGAAAGTTGTTCATGTTCGGTTCGTGTTCGTTTAAATTTTCAATATCATGTTTGAACTCGATTCATTTATTATTTGGTGTGTTCGTGCTCGTTCATTTATCGTTCACAAACATGTTTGTTAAACGTTCGCAAACATGTTCGTTTAACGTTCGTGAACATGTTCGTTTAACGCTCGTGAACATGTTTGTTTGTATGTTCGTGAACATGTTCGTTTAATGTTCGCGAATATGTTCGTTTATACATTCGCGAATATGTTCGTTTATGCATTCGCGAACATGTTCGTTTATGTTAACTAACCAAACAAACAAAAAAATTTAAATAAAACAAAACCAACTAAATAAAAAAACTTAGTTGCAAACAAGTAGTTAAATTGATTCAAAACAAAACATATTACAAGAGAAATAATTAAAAAAGATAACACCAAAAATGCACAATAAACACAAACTACAAAAGTTAACAGCATAAATAACGCATTCCTTCGCAATGAATCGAATGATACCACATCCTGAAAACACCGAATATGAAAATTCATGAGTTTCACTCATCAAATTCAATAAAACAACATAAAAACTTGAAAGTTATTAGATTAAGTACCTTCGAAATTCTTCAAAATTCTAACTTCAAAGTAAAGAAATCTCTTTAATTTCTACTTTGCTCTACATAAAAAATTAAAATTAGATGACCAAATTAACTAATATTTCAAATATTAAATAAATAAAACAAATACTTAAAAATTACTTACTTTGGCTTTCTTTTTCAACCCAAAAGTTTCGATACCAATTAGAACCACAAACTAACATTTGCACCATATCAGTTCCTAAAGATGAACGGTATGCATCAATCACTCTACCACCAGCACTAAAAGTAGATTCTGAAGCCACCGTCGTAATAGGAATAGACAAGATTTCACAAGCCATTTTTGATAAAATTCGAAACTTGAGGTTATTAACCTTTCACCACTCCAAGGCGTCAAAATCACCACAATTTTCCTTACAAATGAGCACTCCTTCTTCCAAGTATATATCTAGTTCAGACTTAACATTGTCAAGAGTGTCAACACTTCTAATATATCTCTCAAACTTGGACCTCCCAGTCATAACTTTTCCCTTGCCTATTCTACTAGTGGTAGAAGCATTACTAACACCACTTTCTTGCACATCATTTTCCATCGATGTACCAACATTAGCTGTTGCATATTCATCCACATACTCCTTATAAAGCTCATATAAATTATCATGCACAAAGCGAATTTGCTTAGGAGCTTCCTCTTCAAAATAAATAACATGAAAACTGAAGTCAATCAATTTCATCTTATTCCTAGGATCTAGTATAGCAGCAATAGAAATCAACAAATTGCATTCACCCAATATTTATCAAATTTTCTTTGCATTTTATCGGCCATTTGTCTCATCCGAAGTTCCTCACTCAAAGATTTCTCCATCAATAACTCTTTGATACTCCAAAGTTCAGTAAGAAATAAATTTGAAGTTGGATATTCAGAACCTAATATTTATAAAGGAAAATCATGTATGAAATTAAATAACATAAATGAAAATTAAAAAATAATGAAATAAAAATAGATGAACGGTAAATTGTTTACCTGAGATAATGTTGGTAACTTCATTAAAAAGTGCCAAGAAAGAACAAACTTCCTCAATCCTCACCCAATCTTCATCACTTGGCAAATACTTATTGTAACACCCCTATACCCGATTCACACGTATAAACCCGATATAAGAGTTTTACATACAATGTCAGAGTATTAAAAACGAGTATAATAAAATTTTTCTTTCAATTTATGTAAATTTTTAAAACAATATTAGGAACCCATTCATTAGAGAAACATTGGTATACCATTTGTACATGTCATTTCACACAAAATAAATATACCTTGTCTTGAAATCTTCCGATGTTGATGTGATTTGATGAGAGGCACCTAATCCAATCTTAACTTCTTGGAAGTCTTATACCTACGCGTTGAAATAAACGCGTTAAACCGGTGAAAGCTTAGTAAGTACTACAAGAATAATTAATCAATTTTAAACTTTTTATTAACTCATTTTAATAAACGTGTGAATATTTATTATATAAAATCTATATTTTTCACATATGTATATCATTTAACTTATTTTGTTATCACATTATGCACATTCATTTACTTTCCACATCTTGACTATTTTAGCTTCTTTAGCTTACTTAATTTTATCATCATATGATTACGTATACACGTATAATGCTTACCTTTCATGTATTCAACATTTTACTTACCACAATGTCACAATTTACACATTCTTTCAACCTTTCACAATTTAGTCATTATAGCTTTCTTAAACATTGCTCACATAGCTTATTTATCCACTTGGCCCATAATAGACTTTTATAAAACCTATCGGATAAACGGAACAAACGGAGAGTACCGAAGTACTGAACAGAGAACACATAAGTGTTGGGCAACAGAGAGCACACAAAGTGCTAAACAGAGAGTACACAAAGTACTGAGCACACAAAGTTCTAAACAGAGAGCACACACAGTGCTAATCAGAGAGCGCGCTAGTGTTCCTTAATGGCATGTCACTATTATCACAATGGTTCTAACTTGTCTACATGGGCATAATCTCTCATGTTCATCATTTCTCATAATTTCATATATCAAATTTACATTTCTCTTCACATATACATAATCATGTATTTTTCACCTTTATTTACTCAAAGGCTTACACAATATCACCATTTTATCATATAATCAATACTCATAATTAAACACATAATATTTCACATATACATTGTTCATCACATATATATCATCATATACCTCTTTACTCTTATTTTCACATTAATTTTCAAAGTTGTCCACTTGCGTCACAGTCACTAAATTATTTATATCTTGAACTACAGAATTCGAAATAATAAACCGCTTGATGTTTCTGAAATTAGACTCAAATATATTTTTACCATAAAATTTCAGAATTTTTACTTTAGCCAATTTGTACAGTAAATTCTTTCAACTTACCCCTTCTCCGCAGCTTGACAGTTTCGACCTTTCTTCACTAAAAATTATTTATCTTTTTGTAAAGAGATCAAATAATGTTACCGTTTGTTTCTATTGAAAATAGACTCATTAAGGATTCAGACATATAAATTTCAGTCTCTAATAATTTTTATACATTTTTCTATAATTTTTCAAAGTCAGAACAGGGGAACTCGAATCTACTCTGACCTTATTACACAAAATCAGTTATATCTCAGAATATACAGATTCATTTTCAACACCGTTTCTTCCATATGAAACTAAACTCAATAAGCTTTAATTACATATTTAATTCAACTTCTAACTCTTTTTATAAAATTTTTGGTGAATTTTCGAAGCTAGTCCCCTGTTACTGTCCAAACTGTTTTTGAAGTGAATTTTTCCCTTCTCATATTTTCTTTGCACTAAATTTCATTTAATCACACCTAATCACCATATTTATAACTAAACATATCATTTTACTCATTTTTATCACAATTAATCATATAATTTAAAGAGAATAAATTTTCAATTTAAAATCTTATAGTACTTACAACAAAAAGACTGGTTTTCTCCTCTTTTTACTCCTTGCTCTTCTCTTTTCATTTGTCTTCAATTTGGTCCCTTTCCTTCTTTCCTTTCTCTTCAATTTCACATAAACACATGTAAGCTAAATGCTATAATTCAATGATTTCCATACTAAATTACAGAAAAATACATGTATATCATGAAAATTGAACCATCTCTTACCTTATTTCATGAAAACCCAAAATTCTAATTCAATCCCTTAACTCTTTAACACCTCAAAAGGGACTCTATATGAGAATCAAGGTGTCTACTAACTCTCTTCTATTCCTTTCTTTCAAAAATCTCAAAGAAAATGAAGGTTTTTGAAGCTTGGAAGGTTTAACAATGGCGGAAGGACTTAATTGCAATAAAGGAAAAGTTGGGTGGAAGGAGACATGCATGTGACGGTTGTGAAATGAGAAGAAAAGATGATATTTTCATCTTTTAATTCTTTTTCCTTTCTCTAATTCTCTAGATTTCTCCACTAAAAATATCTCTCTTTAATAAAATGGTAAAATTTCATTTTTAGTCCTTGGGCCTTCCAACTTTACACTTTGGCCCAAATCATTGCCTCCAAAATATCTTCCACCAAATTACTCTTTTGCCCCTCCTTAATCAATCTAATTCCCATGATGACTCATAATTCAATTTGGACAAATTACTATTTAGTCCTTCCTCCTTTCTCACAATTACTAATTAATCTTTAATTTTCCAACTATTTTCTTATGTTAGCTATATAGTCTAATTCTCAATTCTACTCTATTACTATTCCAAATCCGGTTCAAGAACGCGGATGTTACACTTATAACTTGCATCTTGTTGAGCATACCGCGGAAATACATCTTTAAACTCCAATACACATGACAACATAGCATATGTTGCATTCCATCGTGTACAACAATCTAAAATCAACCTCTTATTTGGCAGCTGAAGTTGTTTAACAATATCACTAAACATAGTCAAACGCACAGTGGATGCTATGATATGCTTCACACTTTCTCTTACATTATCAATTATATCTTAAATTTTGAAAAGACCATCATGAACCAATAAATTCAAGATGTGTGCACAACAACGGACATGAAACAATTTCTCATTCAAAGGAAGCCTTTTATGAAATGAAAGGCTATCTTTCAACATCCTTACTGCTGCATCATTATAAGAAGCATTGTCCACGAAAATCGAGTTCACTTTTCCTTCAATACCCCAGTCTTGTAAGCATTTGTAGAATGCGTCATATACAACAACTCCACTATGCGGAGGAGGCACATCAACAAAGTTCAAAATTCTTTTCTGCAAATTCCAATCTGAGTCCAAAAAATGAGCTGTCAAGACCATGTATTGAATTTTTTGACCCAACTTCCACATATCAGTTGTAATGCTTATCCTATCCACTGTCTTCAACAACCCATTTAACCTCTTCTTCTAAACCTCATAACTAGTCCAATAATCAGCTTTGGCTGTACCACGAGAAATTCTTACATAGTGAGGACTTGCAGTTTTCATCAAATAAGTGAATAACCCGTACTCAGTAAATGCAAAAGGCAACTCATGAACCATTATCATGTGAGAAACAACTTCTCTGATCTTTGCTTGGTCATATTTCCAAGTCTGGATACCACTCGCATTGTCCGATCTAGGTGCTTGCGGTGGTAGAAAAAGATTGCCTTGTTCCTTTAAAGATAATTGACGTCTCACACAACCATCTAAATACCTTTTGTATTGTGTAGTTGTACCATCATTGTTCTTGGAAAGTTTAATTTTACAGTGATTACACTGCACTTTTTCGATCCCATCAACAAGCTTAACTACGGTCAATTCTTGCCAAACAATTGATGTCTTCTTTCTATTTCTCCTCGTATAAGTGGCAGCATCAATACCATCCAAACTCTCAACCTCCTCAAGGGTTGGTCTTTCATGAGTAGTATCCCGAGCATTAGAAATTTCATTTCCTTCAACGACATCCATCGGTGATGTAGAACCAGTACATGAATAGGAATAATGACCTTGTTCTGAGTTATAAGACATACCTAAAAATTAAAACTTAAATCATTAATAATAGATAACACCAAATCTAATAAATGAAAGAAATAATACACATAGATTAAACAAGTAATAGTTACCATAAATAAAAGAATATGTATGGAAGGCACTACCATAAATAGTGTAATAGCAGTAATTAATGTCATAAATATTTGTGAGAAAGACGTGCGACATATATATATATATAGATCTTTGCTGCTATATATATAATAAAGTTTGTGAGAGCAGAGTAATATTTTATGTAATTTCTATTAATTATGTGTATTAATTAAAAGTGGAGAGTTTGATGTAATATTTTTGTTTCTTGTTTAATACTAGCATATAGCAATTTATAGTATACTACAAATTCATGGGTTTTCTTTAATTCCTCAAGCATATTCTTTTATTCAGTATCAAACAACCCCATTGAAAACCAAAAAGAAAAGATTACTCGTAAAAGAATACTCATAAAAGAAAAAAAAAAAGAAAAAAAATCTTTAAAACAATATTCTTTTATTCAGTATCAAATAATCCCATTGAAAAAAGAAAAGATTCAACCTTTGAAGCTTTATGTGACCAGAAACTCCATTAACAAAAGAATTGAAGTCCAAACCCCATAAAGATATAACTTTTGAATATGATGAAAAACATACCTTAAATTGAGGAGAAAATAAAGCCCCTAAAACCCATTAGAAGATGAAGGTGGCTCTTTAGAGCTAAAGAGTTGAGAAACAAGGGAAGAAGAAGATGACCCCATTCGGCCATTCCTTTCCCTGCTTCCATTTCACTTACCAAATTAGACTTTTTTTTTCTTTCTCTTAAAAAAATCAGATAACCTCAAAAGATAAAAACGAAAAAAAAATAAAACGAAAAAATTTAAAAATTACCTCATCTCTGAATCTCTGTTCTTTCTACGAACAAAACTATAAAATCACCTGTAAAACAAATTTATCAAGTTATTAAGAAATGAACCAAAAAAAGGGCGGATCTAGTTGACTAGGAAAATGGAGTTGTTTAGGGATATATAGTAGCTACCAGAGAAGAGAAAACCCTAGCCGCACTATGAAATTTGTTGTTGAAGAGAAAAGGGGTTTGGACTTCAAAAGCTTCAAAGGTTGAATCTTCAAAGGCTATTGAGCATGGCCACATTCTCCAAAATGGGATATGTCATATGTGCGGACTAGGGTTAATGGACAAGACAAAGTTAAGCATGGGATAAAAGTGGGCCCAAAATATAGGAAAAATAAACCCATTTTGGTTGGTTTATCAAGGAAATGGGTTGATTAAAGACAACCACTTGATCCAAAAAATAGTGAATAACATCATATCTAATGGGTCTAATAAACGAGCTTATAAACGAGCTTTATACGAGCTATTAAACGAGCTAATAAACGAACCATAAACGAGCTTGTTCGTTTAATAAACGAACCGAACATACCTCTGTTTGTGTTCGTTCGTTTATTAAACGAACGTAAAATTTTTATTCATAATTCACTTCACCACATTTGAATGCTCTTTGCCTAGAATAGAAAGAAATCCACTAACAGTACCTTGGGCTTTTCCAATTGAGACAATCCACTCTCGTGGGCTAACCCAGTGGCCCAGGCCTTCTTTTTGTATGAAGTTATGAAGACGGTTTTGACCTTCGAAACAGACCCCACTTTACTGCACCAATTATTAATATTATATTTGGCTAAAAAATTATATATAAGAAATTAAAAATAGTCAAAAAATAAATAAATAAAACAAATTTTATAAGGCAAGCTAATATTTGGTAATCTCTCAATTTTTATTACTTCTTCTTAAGTTTTGGTAAGTCTTTTGGTTTTCTCTCCTAATATTTGATACTTCTTTATTTTTTTTGTACTCCCTGATGTTTTTTGGTATTCCTTTATAATTTTTTATATGTTTTTGAAATGATCGAAATTTTATTTGTTTTTAGTAAAAAAAATATTATTTTGCATATTAATAAATTTTAATGGGATTATGTTGAGAAAATTGATAATTTTTAAATAATTAATTTTGCATACTAATATTTGGTACTAAAATGTTACATGTAAGGATAAATTTAAAAATAGTGAAAAAAAAATTTAAAAAAAAAAATATAAAACAAACCAATATAAAACAAGCCAATATTTGGTAATCTTTCATAATTTTTTGTATTTTCTCAGATTTTTTTAAAAATTTTCATACTTTTTTATACTTCCTCGTGTTTTTTTGGTATTCCTTATAGTTTTTTTATATTTCCTAGTGTGTTTTGTTATTTCCTCAAAATTTTTTATATTTTCTCGTAATTTTCGGTACTCTTTCTGTTTCTCAAGTTCTTTGGTTGTCCTTCATAATTTTTTGTACTCCATCATGTTTTTTTTATCCTTGTTTTAGTATCCGTTATGTTTTTTGATACTCCCTCAGAATTTTTAGTATTCTCTCTCCCTTATTTTTTTTGGTATCCCTTCATAATTATTGGTACTTCATCATATTTTTTGGTTTGGTATTCCCTCATAATTTTAGGTATGAGCAATAATTTTTGTATAAAAATATTATTTTCGCATACTAAGGAATTTTTTTAGGATTTTGTTGGGACGAACCAATGGTATATTTGGTATAAAAAAAATATTATTTTTGCATTTATACTATTATTTAAATCTTTGATTGAGTTGGTGTCACGAATTAACTAGGCATTAACTCAATTGAAAAAAATTTCAAAAATGTCCTTCTGTAGTTAAAATAATCTTTGTTATTTGTAATCCCCGTTACTCGGGTTAAACCGATAGCCCAAGCAAAGAATGTCACATTTGGCATTCAAACTCTTAAATACCAAATATATGTGTGTATATATATATATATATTTCTAAGCTTAATTTTATTCTTATAAAGCTCAATTTAGAATTCTCGAATCATTTCCAAACATTTACTAACATATTTAACCTCAATATGTATTAAATTAACATTCAAAATATCACATTTTCATTTTCATTATCAAATACTGTGACACCTCACACTCGATCTAGTTGTCAAGTCTGAATGCGAGACACCACATTTGTTGCCGAAATAACTCAAACTAACTCGTAGATTGAATTCAACGTGATCAGTTTGAAATTGTTGTTATCACAATCTCATAAACAAGCATATGACATTTACATACCAACAT
This sequence comes from Kokia cookei, assembly GCA_039519145.1. Taxonomy (NCBI): domain Eukaryota; kingdom Viridiplantae; phylum Streptophyta; class Magnoliopsida; order Malvales; family Malvaceae; genus Kokia; species Kokia cookei. The sequence continues at coordinate 34,734,987 of CM076900.1, read as the reverse complement.
TCATGTTTCATTTTCACCATTCAATTAGTTTGAATTCATTTCATAACATTATCAATCTCTAGGGCTCTTAATACATAATCTCACATGATATTTCACATGCTATCGTTCGTTACATTTGCATTTGCATTCAATTATTCAATTCAAGTATAAACTACTCAATTCACATATCGACTTAGTAGATTGAACAACCAATTGCAATTTCCATACCTATAGCCTTTATTAATTGATTTTGAACTCATAAGCAGATATATGGATCATTGTATCAATATATGCTCACGGACCCCAGAGCTCTAAAGTTAACGTTAGTTCCCACGAACACTTGGTGCTTTGGGGGATACTAACTAATTCATTGATGTACGCTCACGGACACTCGGTGCTCTAGAGTTAACGAATACGTTTTCACGGGCACTTAGTGCTTTGGGGAACTATCGAATACATCAAAATACTCTCATGGACACCCAATGCTTGATGATAGTGTGAGCTTCGAGACGATCCGGCTTGATGTGTTTCATAAGGTGTCAATCTACAAGGAAAAAGAAGGTGTTTCATATGATAGGTAAGCATATAGAATGCTTAGTAAGTTCATAAGTATTTAAACAAAACTTACCTTATCTTTTATCTAAATACAATAAACTACCATAACTTGGCATAATTTGGCTAGACATGACAAATCAAAACATCAACAAGGTGTTCATTAACTTATAAGCAAACCATATGCTACCACAATCACTTATCATGCCAATTCATGTCATTTTAATTAACTAATCTCAAAACTTATTCAATCAAGAGATGATCAATCACATACATGTGAAACCCAATATTCTAATAGATTGTTCATTCTCAATTTCTCATTCTTACATTATCTGTTTCGCCCGATGAACCATAGTAAATGGACTTAGATACACAGGTATTTATACCACACCAATTGCTCATTCGAGCTAAATATATTCGTGTCAAATTACCGGTCCGATATAAACCTTTATAACAACACATAAGATTATTCGTCCTAGCTAAACATGTGTTATATATATCAGATAATCCGCAACAAATGTTAGACCTTGATAACATCTATAATCAATTTCGTACAAGCACACACAAAACCCTATTGACATGCCAATCATATTTTAACATTTACTAAGTTCATACGAACATCTTTTACACATATAAACATACAATTTTGTCCAATTCTAACCTGATCGTACCAATTCACACATATACAATTCAAATACATAACATCCCTTTGCTAACATAGCAATACCATGTAGCATAGGGTAGATTCATCTTCCCTAATACAGGAAAGTTTTACATAATTCAGTAAATAAGTATGGAAAATGAATTGATAATGATCCAGTGAGAAATCAAAGATTATAAATATACTTAAAAAAATTGCTTAAATTATATAAAAAAAATATTATAAAATGTTAAAAGAAAAGTCATATCAAGTAACAAATTCTTCATTACTTTTCTACACTAAAAACAAAAATAGGAAAAAAGAAGAAAGAAAATTGTAAGTCCCCAAGTAATACCACGCTAACATTTACTTAAATTTGGGCCCCACAACCCCATCCTTGATTAAATCGTCAATTTTTGGCCTCTTAATGCATAGTCCCACTTCCATTTCTCATACACTAGTAGCCATAAAAGCCATGTCTCCGTGCGTGACCGACGCCGCTCGAACCCTCGGCTGCCGTGACGGCGCCGCCGCGTCACACCTAAAGCTCATCTCTCTTGTAGTAATCTTCATCTCCAGCATCGTCGGCATATCTTCCCCAATCTTCCTAGCTCGTTACTTCCAAGGCAAACCCGTTTACGACAAGGCGATTTTGGTAATCAAGTGCTTCGCAGCCGGCGTCATCCTCTCGACCTCCCTAGTTCACGTCCTCCCCGAAGCCTTCGCTGCCCTCTCCGATTGCCACGTCGCTTCCCGTCATCCGTGGAAGGATTTCCCTTTCGCTGGGCTGGTCACGTTACTCGGAGCCCTTCTGGCTCTTTTCGTCGACTTGACGGCGAGCTCTCACGTGGAGCTCGGTGAGAGTAAGCCGAGCGCAGAGTATTTGCCGGTGGTAACACAGGAGGGGACGACCGGAAAGAAAGTGGGGAAGGATCTGCCGAACGAGGAATTAGTGAAGCTTAAGCAGAAGCTGGTGTCGCAGGTATTGGAGATTGGGATAATTTTTCATTCAGTGATCATCGGAGCGACGATGGGGATGTCGCAAAATCAGTGTACGATTAGACCGCTGGTTGCAGCACTGGCTTTTCACCAAGTCTTTGAAGGCATGGGTCTCGGTGGCTGTATTGCTCAGGTAACCAAAAAAGATGGAAAAACTGTAAATTTTCCCTTTTCTTTACAAATGGTTAAATTGCAGCTTCGGGTAATTGCATTATATTAATTTTGGAATTTGAGTTCTATATTTTTAATTTGACACAATTTGGTGCTTTTGATTATTGACCATCACTCTCACTTACTTAATAAGTCTAGAATTTGATTATTGACCATCCTAGTCCTAAAATTATTGATGTCTACTATTACATAATAACAGTCTTAGGCAGCCGCGTAGCCAGAGGCTGCTAAGATGAAAAAAAATTTATATAGGCTTTTAAATTTTTTAAAATTTTAATTTAATAAAGTTAAAGTTGTACTTTAACTCCCTAAAATGATAAAATTTTATTTTAATCTTTTGAAAATTTTAAAAATATAGGCTATTAAAATAGTGAAAATTGTAAAAATTAAAATTTAATTTCGGCTCCCCAAAACAATTTTTTGCCTTCGACTCTGGTCTTAGGTAATGTTGTGACTAAGGCTCCGTTTGTTTCAACATAGAAGGTTTTCCGGTCAATATAAAATTATCCCTTTATTCTCATAAAATATTTTATCAATTATTTTAATAAGATATTTTCAAAACTGATAAAACTCTGTTCACTGTAACACCTCGTATTCCCGTAAAGTTACCATTGCATCCAAAGTTTAGTATAAAATTTTAATAAATATAAATTTGTCCTTAATGCAGTTACCTATTGCGATTTTTTTTTCCAGGCAGAATTCAAAACGGGAACAGTGGCATACATGTGCTTTATGTTTTCAGCGACGACACCAATGGGAATAGTGTTGGGAATGATAGTATTTGCAGTGACGGGGTACGGCGACAGCAGCCCTAATGCCTTGATAATGGAAGGGTTGTTAGGTTCTATGTCGTCGGGTGTACTCATTTACATGGCGATGGTTGATCTCATTGCCCTCGATTTCTTCCACAACAAGCTCATGGCTTCCCAAACCTGGTTGAAGAAAGCTTCTTTCATTGCCCTAGCTCTTGGCTCTACCTCCATGTCTATCCTTGCACTTTGGGCTTAAATTTTTTATCATCAGCAAATTAGAAAATGATGATTTGAACTCAGGTTATTTTTAAGGAGAGTAAACACTCGGTCAACATATTAAAACTTGGAGTTAGTAATCTCTATAATATATATATTGTCAGTCCTCTCTATAACTGCTACCTATTATAGTAACATTTCGTTATAACAGTCAAGTCTTTAAAAAATTTATTTTTTATTTTTTATTTTTTAACTATTTATAACAATTTTTTACTTATAACAATAACATTCATAATTATGAAATACGTTCTTTATTAATTAATTATCTATAACAGCATATAATTTAAATTTTTAATAAAATTATAGTTTTTTTATATAAGTCGTTTATTAAATGAAAATTATCTTTATGAAAATGTTGTTTTAATAAAATGATTAAATTTTCAATATACTTACAAATTAAATTTGAAATTATGCTGAATTCAACCTTTATCGGTGGATTAAACGTTTCTACTGTTATTTTCTCCACCTACAAGATTCTAACTCAAAAAAGTTTTTTTTTTTTAAATGTATTAAACTCAATGGATAAACACACTTGCATTTTTGGGTGAATTAGATGTATTAAATGCCCAAAATGCTAATTGTGGCCTAAACCCCTGAATTCATGAAACAAATTGCTTAATTACTCCATTCATATCTTGGAAATTTATTGTACATGTAAACGGAGCTTCACTAATTGAATAAAATATCTTTTCGTGTGTTAATTTGATGATCAATGTGTTCAACGCTTCATGTGAGGCATTGATTCGAGTCGCTCTAGTCGCGTTGTTATTAGGACTTTGCCCTTATATTGTGATTACAAAAATTCTAAGCCTTATCCTTCCATCAATTTTCTACTTCAAAATTAAAACTTCCCATCAATTCATTAAAATAGTTAATATATTCTTTCAAAATTTGCTAATATGGCATGTTGATTAGGTTATTTACATACGATGTGGGATATAAACGAAGGAATATACACATTTTAGGTTGAAAATATTAATGGTACTAATGATTGGACTTGGATATTTAACTTGAAATAAGTAAGAATATTTTTTTTACCTTTTAAATATAGGGACTAAATCTTAAACTTTGCTAAAGTATAGGGATATGTAGCAATTTTGACCATATTTCAATGACTATCATAATTAGGGTTAATTCCATCAAGCATCCTCAAATTATCACCCAATATTTAAATTGGTCTATAAACTTTAAAATATTCTTATTAATTCCTCAAAGTATCAATATTATATCAATTAGATCCTTGCATCAATATAATTGTTAACCTAGGTATTAAATGTCAATTTGAATATGATATCGAACATATTTAAAACACGTGAATAAAATTGTAAACATGTATATATAAAGGCATATACAAGTCCCCCCCCAAAAAAAAAAATTGAAAATTCCAATTCTAGTTCCTCTGTAAACGATCAAATTATAAATTAATATAGGGAAAATTATGTTTTGTCCCCCCAAAAAATGAAAAATGTTCTATTTAGTCCCTTAAAAAATGATAAAATAATAAATCAGTACATGATAAAATCTATATTTGACATTTCAAAAATTTATAATTCAATTTTGACCCCTCCTAAAAAAATTTCTAGATTCACCTCTATGTATATATATACTTGTTGCATGCTCAACTTGAATTTAACACATAAAAAGACAATGTCATTAAAATTCAGAAAAGCTATTTCTTTTTACATTTTGATCCATAGATACCTCACGTAAAATTTGAGCTACCATTCAATGTCTATGCTAATAGTTAGGTTGATAGAATGACCTATTTGATACAATATTGATACTTCGATGACTAAATTAAAATGTTTTGAAGTTTAAAGACCAATTTAAGATCTGGGTGATAATTTCAGGACCTAACGATTAACATACAGATCAAAGGTGGTCCTTTCTCGTGGGAACTGAATCTAATCCAAAGCTATAAAGGTGTAACTGCTAACCAATATAACCCTTTCATGTTAATAAATGCAACGAACCATGATGAGCAACAGTATGGGTACACTTCAAATCCCAAAAAATTGTCCATTCAACACCTTTATATATTCTAATATTTTCAATCCCATCCTCAAAAAAATAAACAATTAGCCATTTATTGGCCTCCAAAATCTTTCAACGGCACTTCACCATCCTCAACCACACCAACATGATCCACTCACACACTAGAGGCCTTTTCCTCTTGCTGATATTTTTCTCTTTACTTTTTCTCATCACCACTCTTTTCCTTTGTGCTCATTGGGTTTATAGCCAACGTCTCCTCTCAACAGCTGCTGCAACACCACCAGGTCCTTCCCTAGGGCTCGACCCTAATGCCATTAGTAACTTGCCAATCATTTTGCACTCAAAAGGTGAAGAAACTGGGTGTTGTATCTGTCTAGGGGTGTTTGAAGATGAAGAGATGGTGAAGGTCTTGCCACAATGTAACCATGTCTATCATTCTCAGTGTGTTGATAAGTGGCTTGGTTCTCAATCAAGCTGCCCTCTATGTAGAGCTTGTTTGAATCCATTCACTTCCCCATTACCATGAAGGTCATATTACTCGGACACGATTGTGAGTATCCCATATAATATTGTTTGAATTTTTTTTTTTTATACATTTAAAGGATCCTATTCATATTTGGGTGCAGACATGATTAATACTTAAAAAAGAATGAATGTTTCGAATAGCCAACTAGAGAGATAAGGAAAATCAAGTGATCGTCGGTACATATTCATCACTCAATTTTTTTTATAATTAAATTAACGTGACAATTTAAAAGATGTAGATTTATCTGATTGACTCTTAGCTCAATTGGTATGAATATTGTTATCAATGTAAGAGGACGTGGGTTCGAGTGCGTTAAAGCATATTATCTTTCTATTTATGGGTTAGAAAAGGATTGTTGGTAATTCTAAACATTAAATTTAAAAAAATTAGATACGATGAAAACTTATAATAAAAATCGCATCTTTACTTCAAGATGTAATGTTGGGCTAGAATCATTCATAGCCCAACCGAGTTCTAAATGTTCACATGCTTTTTAACTTTTTTTCATGTTTCCAAGGGATGACTGTGGGAGGCTATTTAATTGTTTTAAATTTGATTTCATCTTTTCGTATTTTATTTAAAATTTTAATACTCAGATCGTAAAAAAATATTCTCTGACCCCATTATGATCGGTCGAGAAGTATTACATTACATTACATTATATTATGATCTGTCCCTTTTTTATAATAAGTCTTTCTAATTAATTTATATTTAATAATTCAACTTCCAACTTTACATAATAAATCTTTGTAAATTTGTAAAATAGTTTAAACTTTTCTATACGTTTATTATTATTTTTACAAATCTAAATTTACTATTAAAATTAAAATAGATATTTTAAAATATAAATAATGTTACAGTAAATTATTTAGTTGTCACCATATTTAAATTTAATTAACAATTTACATTAACTTATTAATAATTAAAATTAAGTTAGAAATTATATGTAAAAATTGAATTCCACACAATCTACTATATAATATTTAAAATTTAAAAATAATTTTAAATTATTTTTTATTAAATTCAATTTAATATTAATTATCGTGTTTTTAAATTAAATGTATACTTTATGTTTTAATTTCGTAACCATTTTATTAACAAAACGTTATAAAATTTATTAAAAATTTTAAGAAATAATTTAATATAATTTAATTAAAACATATAATCAACTTGCACATCACATGAGTAAAGAAAACTAACTTTATTATATTATATTGATTTTTATAATATTATAAAATCTTATAAAAATTTAAAACATATAAATGAAATATATAAAAGTTAGCTAAAAATGTTATAAAAACTTATAAAAATTCAAAAAATATATATTTGAAACATATAGAAAATCATACTATTATTTGAGCTTCTGACTGAGTTGGTGTTACCCTCAACTAGATCATCAAATCGGTTAAAAAATTTACAAAAATATCCTTACATAATTAAAATAAATCATATTATTCGAGGGTATTTTAATCTTCTTATTTAAAAAAACCAATAAAAAAATGCATATCTTAAGATTTAAACTCGAACCAATTGTATTAATAAAACTTTTAATTTATCACTCAACTAAAACTTTATTTTAACATTTTTATATATTTTAATTTTATTATTAAATGATCACAAGCCATACATTTCATTATTTATTGTATATTATTTATAAACTGATTTCGACACGCAAACGTTTGATAGAATTTCTAGTAAATATAAAATTAATTTAAACTGGGAAACTTTTAAGTGAAAACCACCTTACCCCAAACTTAATTTATTTAAAAGTTCATCCCTATAAAGTTGGATTGGATTAGATAACCCATCAAATTAGGGGTTATTTCAAGAATTGGTCCTTATAAATTCAGATTGGATGGAAGGTGAGGTGAGGAGTTGGGAATTATTTTACCCCTACTGTGCCCAAGAAAAAGAACAGCAAAGCAAAAATAACTTGACACTGATTCTGACTGATGTTTGTCCTTCAGTCACAGATGGTGAACTGTTGTCTGCTGCAACAAATTAGACACTGTAGCAGATGCCAATATTTACCAAATGGTAACAATTATTCAACCCATTGTCATCTGTTAAATGTTTTATACATGGATTCTGCTTTTGCAGGTTTGCTTTTTGTATCTTTCATCTTTTAAAATTAATCAAAAGTGTGGAATATCCTTCGTATTTTAGATAAAACAGTAAGTGACATCTCGATGAGATAAAACTCGACATTGCAACGAGCAACAAACGTCATAACAAGAAGAAAGTCTTCGTCTCGATGATGCAACAACTCCTCGCCACGACATGACGTATTCTTCAAGTTTCTCGATTTTCTTCTCTCAGTTAAACTATGTTTCGATTTTCCACTGAAACTATGATTAACCTAAGGATATTCTAGTCATGCTATAAATTTCAACCTATAAATAGACCTTAGTTAACCTAGGTTTAAAAGAATATTAAAAATGACAGTTAAGAATGATTCTTGTGTTTCAGTTTGAAGGGGGTTTTTCTTTCGAGATTTCGAGTTTTCTTTTTTTTTTTATTCTCTCCATCTTGTACTTTTCTTTTACTAATGAAATCTTTTTTTATCCGTAATCTTTTAATTCTTTTTGGAGAAATTTTTTTACGTGTATTCAATTTATTTTTATACTAACCATATGTAAACGATCGCCCATCCAAACCGAGTTATATTAATAAAAATAATAGAGAAAAGCAGCATAGGACAATGAAGTGAATTAAATGGGCCTGAAGTGAAGCAAATGGTCCAAAAATCCGACCAAGGATTTGGATTATCTAATAAATACATGTGCAGCGGTTGTTTGACCAGTTATGTCCCTCACATCACATGATTGATTAATTAACATTGACCACAAAACAAGGAAAGACTTTTGTTCCCTTTTGCATTTCAGACAATCATACTCTGCTCAGCTCCCATCTCCTTCTTCTCAACTTCTCATTTTCGATTAATTGGGTTTGAATCATTGAATTTTAGGGGTTTTAAGGTTTGGAATTAATGGAAAACAAGATTAAAATTATGTGGCTCAATGTAAGAGAAAGATGACAAACAAGTTTTCTGACATCTATACACAAAAAAGGGATGTAATTTATGAACATTAAAAAAAATAAAGAGCAAGTAAATCACTCTGTTCATCATCCTCAAACTTGAAGATCACCGCCGTTTGATGTGGGAAAAACTTTGCTCTCTGATCTGTTCCTACTCAACATTCTCTTCAAAGAACAACCAATGGAAGACGAAGCTGAAAGATCGTCGTCGTCGTCGTCGTCATAAATGGGTGCCGCAATTTGATGATGACGACCAGAATCTAATGATTCCCCCACAGTCTCCGATGAACTGACTTGAGATTCAGCATCATTGGTCGACAACACAGGCGCTCTGCAAATGGGGCAATTGGAGTGAGAGTAGAGCCACATATCAATGCATTCAAGGTGGAAACCGTGGCCGCACTTGGGCAAGTTCCTTCCAACATCGTTATCCTCGAACGGACTTAAACAGACGACACAGTCTAAGTTGTGTAACCCATGCTTCTTGATGTTGTTGCTGCTGCTGTGTTCATCTAGTTTGAAAACGAACAAGGGGATGGAGGAAATTAGGGAAGGATCGAGACCCTTGGATGGGGAGGAGGCGGAGGGGTTGTTATCGAAGGAGAAGGCGTGGAAATGGCGGAAGCGGTCGTGGGGGAAGACGTGAGAGAGAGTGGAGGAAGATCGGCTCCTTTGGCGAGCATGAGCCAAGAACCACTTGGCGTAGAGATGGAGGAGGAGGACGAAGAGGATGACGAGGAGCAATGAGATGATGGCAGCCAGCAGCACGTTGCCATCGTAGGAGGAAATGGTGCTCACGAGATTTGCTAATGGTGGGTTTGGGGTCTGCTGTTCTGACTCGATGGTAGCGGACATTTTCTTTTTCTTGTTTGAAGATGAGTGAGCTGCAAATATGCAGATGGGGTTTGGAATTATTCGAGTGATGGGGATGGAGAATGCCTTTATATATATATCATTTATTTGGAACTCAATTAATCCTTAATCTCTGATTTATCGAGGTTTATAGTTGTTTTTCTCAATAATATCAATTAAATGAATTCAATAAAATCGAGTTTTATTGATAGAATTAATTTTTTAATTAATCGAAGTTAATACTATTAATATTGTTCTATTTTTTGAGCTTTCATCTATTCAAAATGATTTGCTTATAAGTAGGTTCAACTTTTATATTCAAAGGTGGGTTTGGATAGATGGTGAAGTACGATATTTTTAGTTACAGTATTTAATTTCACTTTCACTGCTGTTTTTACATTAATCACATATAAATATATCATCCATCCAAACTCACCCTTAAACTGATGTACTGGTAGGATTTTGATCCGACCGATTCGACCGATACCATTGTAGTAACACTGATATAATCATACTTAACAGAGCACCGAATAATTACTTGTGATAACACAATAAATGAGAATTAATAAGTGAAGAAGAAGAAGAAGAAGAAGAAATGAATGGAATTGGAATCTTCTATAAATATAATAAATTACTAAGAGGAGATGTTTCCGTGAAAGTCAAGTTGTTTGTTGGGTTTTGGGGATTAATTATGGGGATTCTGCCTTTTTAAGCATTTGCGTGTGTTAGTCAACAACACCACCTCTCTCTCCTTTCTTAATATATAGCTCAACTTTAGTTTTAGTCCCTAAATTTTAATTTCTCATAATTTAGTCATTTACTTTTGATGTCAATGTCCTTAGTTAAATCCAACTAGTTAATAGTATTAACATTTCTAGTTATAATGTGTAGATTTTAACCACAGGTTTAGGTGATATGATAAAAGTTTTTCCTACTTCAAGTAGTGGTTGAGGATTTGATTCTTGTCTTAAATATAAAATAGCTTTAAAACTTGTGGTCAACATCTTCTCCTTAATGGGTCTACAAAATGCGGAAGATTAATCACTAGATTTTTTCCTGTGGATACCTTAAAAAACAAAAACAAAAAAAAAATGCTTGGTTTTTCTTTAAAAAAATTTCTTCCAATTTGTCATGTTGACATAAATTTTCCTTTTTTTGTGTTGGAAGAAGTATTTTTAAGAAAAATCCACATTAAAATTTTAATCGGAATACTTAACAAGAATGAATGATCATTAGAGCTGGGGGGGCCTTGGCCTCCAAAGAGATTTTGAAAATTTTCATTATACACTTAAAATTTTAGTTAGCTTCCTCCTAAAACTTGATGCCAAGATCGGCTACCGATAGTTGATGATATTAACTATTTTAATTAACTAATGACATTATAAAACTAGAGGGACCAAATAATATCGAAACAGAGTATGTTGACTAAATTTCAAATTCAACCATAGTAGAAGGACGTATATGATAAAGTTGAGGGTGTAATTAAGTCAAAGGAGAATCCCATAATCCAAGGAGCAAATGAGATGAGAGCGGTGCATTGGTGAGAAAAAAGGGTTATGAAATGAAGGACTCGTGAAGGCGACGGCAGCTTAGGTGAGGCCAACGGTTTATAGGATTCTTCATGTGATTGTTTTAGGGGGACCCATCCCCCATGCCTACCACATCAAAGTTTACGGGCCAATTGCATCACATATCCTCAAACTATGACCCAAATTTTAAATTAGGTAATCAATTGGATTTTTTTATAAATTTAGACATTAATTTGGGCATCGACTCAAATATGATGTGGAGCATATTTAAAAATGCAAATCAAGTTATAAACATGTGTGTACCCAAGGGTGAAGCTAGAAACTCTTTAAGGGACAAAATTGGATTATTAAATTTTTGGGAGGTCAGAGTATAATTTTATAATGTATTAACTCCTAATTTTATCACTTATGACGGGACTTAAAAGCTTTTTTTTTTTTTTTTAATTTTAATTTTGGGAGAAGGAGTTGAATTTAACATATTAAAAAAATGGCACTCTTAAATTTTATTAACTTTAAATACTTTTTTATACTTCAAATCTAAATTGTCTATGTGATATAGATACACTCGTTTATAATTTGATTCACTTGTTTTAAATATACTCCTTGTTAGAATTAGGCCAGCAAAAGAACTTGATTGATATGATACTAGTGCTAATACTTTTTTTTTGGTGAATCACAAGAGAAATGTAAAGTTCTAATAGTAACGCAACTAGCGCAACTAGAACCCGAATCACACCTGGAGTTGTGAACACCCTGATCATCAGGCCAACACACAGGATTCAATACAAATACTAATACTTTAAAGATTCAATGGGAACTATTTGGAGATGAGGGACCAATTTAAAATCCGAATGATAAGTTATAAATTTTTTTATCAAATTAACCCCAGAGTTTGATTGCTCTTTCTTTATTTTTATTTTTTTGTGGATTACATAATTGGGGAAGGGCAAGGCAAAAAAAGGTAGGGGTGGGTAACCTAACAGAAGTGAGGGGGAAGGGTCGATTCCTTTTTTGGATTAGAAGCTACACGTGAACCCAACCAGACTGAGTTTCCCTCTCGACTCAATAACTTGAACTTCAACTTGCCATGTTTCCACCTTTTTTGGGTGCATGTTTGGGGCAAGTTATCCAACTTTTGTGCGGCCAAGGCTCGTCGCTCGTGACTCGTTGACTCAATCCCACTAGCAATGTCCCCATTCCTGTTTAGGCAATGGATTATCCTAGGTTTTAGTCAGGGCATCGGTCAAGACAAATTTTTAGTGTCGGGATGATCTTCTTCACATCCAAAGTTATTTTGGAAACCCAATTAAGTTTTCGATTTATCATTCAACTTAAAAAAGTATAAAAAGATCATTAAAATATTTGAAAGTTTTCATTTAAGTCACTAAACTATTTGAATATTTTTATTTAAGTTGTTACACTATTAAGGTTTTTTTTTTTTTTTTAAAGTCAAGCTAGTGAACTCCAAGTGATAATTCGATGAGCAGTGCTTATCAACCAGTAGAAAAACATACACTAAATCCAAATCGATCTGACGTTAGTGTTGAAGATCGAAAAAGAAAACTGTTTAGATTTTGATTTACAGATTCGTGTCATTCAAAGATGCTACATGAAAAAAAAAACTAAATTATAAAAGAGATGGGAAAGGAGAGCTTTCAATTGGTGCAAGTGGTGCAAACAGAGAAGACCATATAGCAGCAATGTTAACAATCTGGTGACTTAGATGAAAGCTTTCGAGTAGTTCAATGACCATTTTGTAACTTTTTAAAATTGAGTGACTAAAACGTAAACTTACTAATAATTTAGTGTGTAATTTACCCTTTTGGAAAATTTGTAATAATGTAATTTCTGTATTTATTCTAGGGAGGTAACTAGTCAAAATTAATTTTAGGGTAAACTATATTGGCAATCACCCAATTATTAATAAATTTATTTTTTGAACATCCAATTATGAAAAGTTACAAAATGGTCACTCAACTATTGGAATTTTTCTTTTTTGGTCACAGCCATTAAATTACAAATGGAAAGATAACTTGACAACTTTTAAAATTAGCATAACAGCAACTTTAAATCTCAATATTTATACACTGTGGTAATTTAGTCTTGTTTTTTGAGAAAATTAACCATCAACATTTACACATTGTGTTATTTGATCTTTTTTTTTTTTTTTTTTTTTTGTAGTTTTACTTTTATTTGTGACATTGAGAGAGAAATTTAAAAGAATGAAAAAAGATAAAAATTATTATATCAAATTTTTGGATGCTTTCATTTTTGGTATAGTTCCAATCAAATTTAGTTGATAATTTGTTTTTGTTTTGCTTTTTAAGTGAAAAAGTCACAAAGAAAAGCAAAATTGAAAAAAAACACCCAAATTACACAATGTGTAAACATTGAGAGTTATTTTTTTTTTAGAATCAAGATTAAATTTACACAATGTATAAATATTTAGAGTTAAATTTGCTATTATATCGATTTTAAAAACTACCGTGCTATCTTTCCATCAACCATTTAACGGTTGGTGTCCAAAAAAGAAAAACACAAGTTATTAGGTGACCGTTTTGTAACTTTTCATAATTATGTAACCATAAAAATACTTACAAACAATTGTATAACTACAAGCATAATTTACCCTTAATTTTATTATTCCAACTCAATTTTATCAACTATTAAAAAAAAAAGTAAACTTTAAACTTATCCAACCTCGAATTAAAAAATAACTGAAATCAGATATGATTCTATCTTTGAATGATTTACACTTATAATAACTTATATAAATAACCTAAAGTGACCCAAACTCAAGTCAAATTTAAAATAGCACCAATTTGAAATGAACTAAACTAGAAATAACTTGAATAAAAATTTATACAAACCCGAAATAGCAATTAAGACAAGTAATTCGAAATGGCTCAAACTCGAGCCAAACTAAAATAGCCCAAGTGCCCAACCCTAAAACTAAGATAAAAAATTAATCAAATCAAGTGAAAAAATTTCGAATTAACTAAACTGACTAATCATATTTAATCATACTTTAGACTCTTTCAAGTCCAGCAGAAAAATTTTGTCCAACCTAAAATAATAGGTCAAATTAAATATTTATTGACAATATAACTAAAATTTGAAGTTATAGACCATATATTTTGAAGACTCATAAAAACTATTTCAATATAATAAACTTGATAATTTACTTATTTAAACTTTCAAATTTATCATTTATTTTTTTGAAAAAATATAATTTGTCATTTATAATATCTGACTCAAACAAAATAACCCAAAAAATTTAAAATCAAAATTAACCTGACCCATATTAACCCAAGCCATTCTGGCCATTATACAAGTACAGGTTGAGACCTGATATTGTTCAGAGCAAAACTTATACATGTTTTATTAGTAAATATTGTTACAACAGTTAGATTACTACTAATGTTATATTTTGACAAAGAATTGAAATACAATGAATGAAAATTTTCACCTTAATGGGTTTTTTCTTTTGGACATGTCCAATATCAAGAAAAACAAATTTCTTGAAAATAGGATCAATCCATTAGTTTGTATCTTTTCTCTTGAACGCCTGTTACTCCCATTTGTATTTCTATGATAGTATGAAGTGGCACCTGCAAATTGGAACCATAACAGATGTAAGAACTCAAACACACACCTTTCCATAACTCACCCTACTTTTTTGTAGCTTTCCTTTTTCCAATTCTATTATAGGAGAGCATTCAATCCCTATGTTGCTTTGACTCTATTTTTCTCATAAGTGCCCATATCTGAAAGCATAATCGGTCATGCATAAGGAGACATGAACACATTTGTACTCGACACTAGTACCTGAGTTCAAGTAATATATAGCTCTACCCCAAAGGTAAAAATCAAGGTAGAGATGCTAAGTTATGATACTGTGTTCTTTTTCCATTTTGTGGATCATAGATGATGTTCTAATGATGCATCGTCAGAGAGAGAAGGGAGCATCAGAGCTTTGAAAGAAGTTGAATATACCCATGTCGAACACATCTGTATCCTTGAGTTAAAGTAAGATGTGATTCTGCTTTCTTTTTCCACTTCGTGGATCAGAGAGAAGCAAACGATCACAGTCACCCACAACAAGAAACAAGTAAAGATACACCAATTTCAATTTGTCTATTAGTTACCTCAATGTGAGGAATTTCTTTGAGGGGCCTATCAGCAAAATAAGCGTATAATGCTCTCAACACGGCCTGCAAATTGAAACCAAAAACAAAACATTCAAGATGCATAATAAATTCAGAAGATGAGAAATTATATAAAGCACAAGATTTTGCAGTTAAATATAACCTGGTGAGATATCACTACAACGGGTGCTCTTTGTCGTTCAAGCTCAATAATTACAGGTTCAAGCCTGCGTTAATGTGGAAAATGAATTAAATCTCACAAGTTCAAATGTAAAACATTATTTGCAAACAATTCAAAGTTCAGTATGTTGAGAAACTGTTAACCTTTGAATAACATCCAGGTAAGATTCTCCACGAGGATACCGATATCTAAGCTTGTCTTTCTTGCGAGATCTATAACAACAATAAGACATAATCACCTAAGACTGCAGTAATGAAGAAAGCAAAGCACAATCGAGGGGGGAAAAATCATTACATGCTTTTTTGATACATCACAAGCAGGGTTAGAGGGACTAAGTATATTAGAGCACCAAAACCTTAAGGGGCGTTTGGTTCACAGAATCCGTGGTGATGTAAGATTCTGAAATTCCATTCCCTTGTTTGGATTTTGAAGATTACCTTGAGTTGGGAATCTTACATTCCTAACAGTGCTTAAGAATTGGTAATATAGAGAGAGATCTCATAACCATCTCTTCATTAGGTAATGTAAGATTCTCAATATAATGTTGATTTTATGACAAATTTACCTATCTTTTTATAAATTTGGTCTATTACAACTTATTCTCCAACTTTTTTTCTGCCTTCTTTTTCTATCATTTGTGACAACCATTTCTAAACTAGATGAAATTAAGGAACTAGTTTAGTTAAATTGAATAGGACTTGATTCTTTTTACCAAATGGATTGACTTCAATTATATCAATATTTATATCTTAGACACAACACCTTTATGGGTGTAGAATATGCATCTCCTACAGAAATTGCAATTCTGAATCAGCAATGAAGAAAGTGAATAGTAGAGACAATAGATGATCGCTGGGTTATATGGACATCAAATTAAAGCAACTTAATCCGTATGCTGACAAAAATGAGGTGGAGGAATTGATAAAGTTATGGTCTGGGACCAAAGATTTAAGGAGGGTGGATACAGAGTAAAATAAGAAAAAAATTAAATTTTGATAGAGGTGAGAAGGATAACGGCTTTCAAACTAGAAACCAACTTCAGTGTGAACCATTTGTTGTCTTACATTGTCACCTGCTTTCTACCTTCTTCCATTGGGTTTCCAATAGAGATCCTGGTCCACTTTGATAAATAAAAAAGAGAGGAAGACTAGAATAATGGAAGCATCAAGACAAGTCTGCATTATAGTATTTTGTGGTCTTCAACTAACTTGTCTTCTAGAAAAGTAAAAGAAAAAATCCCAATTACAATACAAGCCTAATTACATGTGTGATAATATACAAACATTTCAGTTATGGCCCCCCATTAGGATATAAGTCGCATTACCTTCAATATGATTAAAAAAATCCACCTAGACTAAAGCCTCAATTTAGTTTTATGTAATCTATAAGACAATAATTCCAAAAAAATGTTCATTAGCCATTCAATTATAAAAGGTAATATCCCCTAAGAGGTTAGAACTGTAGAAAAGTTTAAACAAAAAAACAAAAACAAAAAAGAAAACGAATCACTGTTCCTACATCCTATTTCCAGACACTTCTTAGCCAACTCGGCAAATCCAATATTTTTTATGTAAGGAGAGTCAAAGCACTAGGATACATACTCATATCCAATATCCATAACCGAGTGAATGTGACATAACATTTTGAAGGCCAATAATAAGAAGAGCTTATTAACAACATTAGATTCTCTTGCATTCAATTTTCTTAACCAACAAGAACAGAAATGTAGTATGAGGGTGATAAGGAAGACTTACTCATATTCCTCTGGCATATTCTTCTTTATTTCTTCATAAGTCATTCCATCACATACTCCAGCGTTTATCTCATCCAGTGCACGCCATTGTATCTATCAAAAGTGTGAAGAATTATACCTCTGTTAACATACCAATATATACTTAATTCAGCAGCCAGAATGGGCTAGAATGTGAAAGAAGGGACGTATAAGTTACTTTCTTATGGTTTCACACTAACCTTTGGAAATCCAACAATTGGACTTGCTGTCAGAATCGTTCTCTGTAGGGTGCTGGTCCATATCTAGATTCCAACAAAATCACAAAAAATAAATAATGCTTATACATATTCTGCACACGTAAAGCTTGATAAAGTTTCAGTAATCTATGCCTATTTCAAGTACGGAGGCTACAAAATATATAACATCTAAAGAAACAGTATCCCATAACATCTATACAATTTGATTTACCCAAACCATGATGTCAATTGATCAAAAAAAAAAACAGATGATACCAAAATGTAGATCTTTAAGATATACTCAACTGATCTACAGTTTGCATGCATTTTCTTTTCTTGAATTTAGATCAATAAACTAGCAAATGACACTATCTCAAGCAAAAGAAATAACAGCCAACAGGGGATAACTCCACTTTTTAAGTACATAAAGCAGGCTTCCAAATGTAAAGAAGGACCGGGACATGGAACGGGGAAGAAATGTAAAATTGATGCATTTGAATTCTGAAAGAAGTGATTAACTTTGCTCAGTATAAATGTAAACAAATAAGCATTGACCAAGGTGAAGCTTACAGAAGCAGTCCTTTCAGATTTCAGTCGCTTCTCAACAAAGTTTGCGAGTTTCTTCATATAAATTTCTCCGGTATCACTGTTGCAACAGGAACAGAAATTTCCTGGTAAGTTAAAACTGGATACTGACATAAGCTAAACCAGCTGTTATATAATGCCATTAAAATAATAGAAAAGGCTACCTCAATACACTGTCACCACCAATTCTGCCTCTAACATTATCACGACTCTCTCCATGCCTGGTAAGTAGTATAGGGCGAGGTGTGAGATGTGTATTAACCTGCAAATCATAATATGAAAATTGTAAATGTAAACATTTAAATCAAGTATCACTCCAGAAATGGTAGTTGCTAAGATTTCATTGAAGGTTCAGATGCCTTCCTAGAGAAAAAAGAAGGCACTTGTGAGATGAGTAATCATCAGAAAAGATACATATAGAATAATTAATGTCAACAGGTGTAGAATCTGAATGTTACAAGTCTTAAGCTTCCTTCCATATCTTGCAACATAACGCAGACAAAAGTGCAATTGCCTAATGTTGTCAGATATAATTTCACCCAGACTTGATATGTTAACCATGATTTAAGCCATATCAAGAAGAAAAAAAGAATACTTCAGATTGACTCCAAATTTTTCAAGGCTCCAATTTATAAAAAGAATCATCGTTCCTTTATGCAAAAAAAGTTTTGCATCCAATACAACAAACACAAGGAACTGAGAAAAGGGACTTAATAACTAGACTTTATAAAGTGATATAACTGAAGCTCATTTCTTATTGTACACCATACCAAGAAGAAGACAATCCGTCCAGGAAGATAGCCACTGATGTTGTTAACCTGAATCCAGTTAAAACATGCAAAATCTTAGATCATATTGCAAAGCCCTTAAATCATCTTAGAAGTTGAGAAAGAGAAGGGGTAAACATTTAACAGTTAATACTTTTAAGGAAATAAGAAACAAAAGATATGCTAGAAAAAGCTTTAAGAACAACAATGCCATTATAATGACAACTTTCTCCATATATCGGCGAAACAAGACAGGACCAAATACACAAACTACTTTTAACTAAAAGTACAACAATACAGACTAGATACACCATGTTGCGGCCACAATGAACATTGATCCCAAATGCATATGCATGAAGCACAAAAGCCATATAAAAGAAGGAGATTTGAACTTAACTTGTATTTGTCCACCATGCCCACTAGCCATATCAATCATTTTGATGTAAGACCCTTCATCAACTGGTTCATAAACCTAGTAACAATAGCACAAAGGTACACCTTAGAATGGTAATCTGCATCCAAAGCAAACATGTTAACGAAGAACTACAAAAGCAATTCAGGAAATACCTTTTCGTAATTAGCTAACCGGGTTGTAAAGTCTCGTAATCCAGCTTCAAAATCTGGCCTGAAAAACTAGATTGATAAGCAAGTCTAGAACTTTTCATCTGAGCAACAAGTATAAGGTTATTGATAATAGTCTTACTCTTCTGCATAGTCAGGACTTTGTTGAATTTTAAGGCGAATATTTCTTTCAATAATCCTTTCATCGTTGCATATTGTTTCTAGAAAAATAATCTACAATCAAAAGCAAAGATAAACGTATTAGAAAATCAAAACTAGATATATTTCATTCTGGCTTAATTTATTATATCATTAAGCAATACATCACATTTACATTTGTTAATCATGATTCTAGTCAAACAATATATGCAAAATCATGAGTCCCACACAATATGAGTCCCCTATTAGGTCCTGAATGCAGTCCTAACCAACCTAACTAAAATGCATTAATTCATACCCAAAAATTTGTGTATGGCCACCTGAGTGAATCAACAAGTATATGACCCAAGTCACCAGAAAAAGTAAGGCCTCATGCCTTTTAGTTATATTAGCTTTTTCTTTTCATCTGTAATATATCATACATGCTCCACCCAATAACCATATCAGCTCTACTAGGATACAAATAGCTGGTTCCTTGCTATGTAATAACAGTACCTTACATCTTCCTTCAGCCATTTTCATCAGCATATTCCGTCTACTCCTGCTACTGTTAGTTGCATCAAATATTCCAACCTACACTTAAAAGGGATTTTAAAAAGTAAATTTGTCAGCAGAACGAGGGAGAAAATAATTGTCACAAAAGAACTTACCTGGCCACCTTCTTGCATCCAGGCTATCATATCATCCATTGCCAGGGCTGCTACCTAGTAGAAGTGACTTATTAAAACTACGTACAAAACAGAAGACTAACATGGTTACCATCAATCAATCATCAAAGAAAAACCAACATTGTTAGAAAAAGTATATTTGTCAACGGCAATTCCAGCCATGAAGAGATGAAAACCACAAATTGCTTTGGATCATGCAATTACTTCAATACCATCTCTTGTGACTCTTACTCTTGTGGTATCTGCCTACAAATATTTCATTTACATAACTTCAAGATGGGTTAGAAGTTTTTACTAGATGAGCATATAATAGGGAAAAATTTCCCAGCTTCTACTAAGGTGCCACAGAATGTTTCCTGAAAGTGTTTAATGACTAAAACTGCTCTTGAAAATAAAATAAAATTCCAAATCTACAATCTTCTAAGGAGCATTAATACAGTAAACTGGATTCTTAAAAATTGAAATACATCCATAACATCCAAAACTCAGTTGCCTCCCAATGTAAAAGCAATTATTAGACATTACTAATTTCAACAACACCAAGAATTTAATACTAATTTAGTTCACATAAACAATTATTAAACCATCGACATAAATGGCATCAACTTGGGCACTTGAAACAAATAACTGAATTCTGGAGAAAATAAACGAAGACTCTTCCAGAGACACTCACCTCATTACGTGCCTCCATGCCTTCAGGATTGTCTGCTCGGAAAAAGTCAGCACTCTGCATGAAAGAGTGAATAACCAACCAAAAATCATTTCAGGAAAAAAAAGTTAGCACCATATCCCATTTTAATTATCAAGTTACTAGATAAAGCCAATGACAGAAAGTGAGTTTGTTAAGCTGCAAAGCAACAGCACAAATTTTACTAGCAGCTTCACTAGAGATGCTCCCAGAAGATAAACTTGAACAGTCGTACTCAGACTTACCTGGTTTGTACCATGTTTGAGTCGTCGATACTGTTACGGACAAAGAAAGATCCAAGTTATTCTTCTTTTATTTGAAACAAGTCAAAGCAAAAAGACCATTCAAGGTAAAGTGCACTAACCTTGCCAACATTAAAATGCTTAGTATCATGTCCCAACCAGCGAAGATATCGTGTAAGTTTAACAGCAGTGAAGGTCTTTCCTCGAGCTGGCAAACCAACCTGAGAGTCAAGCAACTAATTAGCACCACTTATTCTTAAAAACTTCAGCTGATTCTCATTCAAGTAATTAGTAGAATACATGCCATATGGTTCTATTTTAGGAATATGAAGATGATTAACATTTATATCACCAATGTGACAACTAAATTATAGTAAAGGAGGTGAAAGGCGATAACATATAAAAAGCTCACGAATTACTTATGAAGAAGAATACCAGGACAATGGCTAGATGCCTATCCTCCTTTGGTCCAAGCATCTGATCAGCTACAGCTGCAGCTGCAACAGCTCCAGCAGCTGCTGGCATCGAATTCTGAAAATAAAAGAAAATGAAGCAAATATAAGAACACCACCAGAAAGAGAGAACAACTCATACGCTACTAAGAGGAAACATATGTCATCCAAACCTTATTTTTACTGTCCAATTTAAGATCAAAACTAAAAGTACTTAAACTGGAAGATTTGACCAGTCTGGGAGATCCAACACCCCTATCCACGAAGAGCCCCCTGTAACTGTCTTGCTTTTGCAAAGGTGAAAAGGTCCCCACAGATTTTGATTCAACCATCCCGGATCCTGAATATACCTTAGAAGGATCCAGTATGATAACCTCCATCTCCTATGAAAAAGTAAGTACATAGCATTAGATTCAAACTATCATAAAAACCATGGAACTCAGTAACCTTAGTAATGATCTCTTCCTATTAAGGATACAATGTGAACAACAATTTGCTTACATATCAATTGATGGATTGGCCTCTGGAACTTGCCATTACATTTAGAATTAAGATTTATGTTTACTAAATAATATGATCTAAAAATTACACAGCATGGAATACCAGAAAACCTATGTTATACAGGCTGGGGCTTGAGTGTCAGATAAGGGTCTCTGTCCAACACAAGTCTAAACATCCATGCCCATGTCCGTCCAAAGACAATCTAGTTTACACATTTGCAAGATAGGTTACCAAGATACCTTTATAGTTGCAGGTCGATCGCCAGAAACCCCAGAAGAGGTTAGAGACCGTGGATTTTCTGCCAAGTTGGCTGCATAAATGAGCCCTGAGTTTGCAGAAGTGGATGGAGCAGGTACAACATAATGTTCAAGGTCAAGCTCCAAACTTGCAGAAGAGCCATTCTGCACAGTAAAACAAAGGATTTTTACATCCAATTACCTTAACAAACATAAGGCTCAAGAATCAAGGTATAGCTCCAGTCAGCTGTAGAGCTATTAAATTTCAACAAAATAGCAACCATATTGGAAATTTGGAGCCATAATTCAGAAATGATAATATACACATGAACCTGTCTTTTCAATACATATCGCGGATTGAAAAGCATTTTTCTCTTAAAAATAAAAGATTGAAAGAAGATGGACCAAATAGGACAAACCTCATGACCTGACTCTGGAGCTGCATTGATGCTAACATCAGGAATGCCACGAACAGTCGAAGGCCGGAGATTATCTTGATAAGCTCTCCAACTTGCCGCAAGATCAAAGGGTGATACCCTGTCTGCTTTAATGAACACCCGATACTCAAGAACCTCCTCATTATCTAGCTTAAATAGTGCCAGTCTAGCATGTCTAGCATCCCCTTGTAAAGTACCCCCAGTAAGCAACCGGTTTGGACCCTCCTCAACAATACAAGGCATGTAACCATGCTTAGGCTTCAACAAGAACTTGAAATCCAAAGTTTCTACATTTAAACATGTAAAACACGCAAATAAGAAGAAAACTCCACGAAACCTTAAGCTGAAGCCAATGAATTCCTAAGATTCACTTTGGCTACTATTTTTGAATCCAACGAAAATCAAAAAATAAAAATAAAAGTGACAAAAGCAGAAACCCAAACAGAGCCTTAAAATTTTACATCTGAAACCCCAAAGGTAATATCTAAATTTGGAAACCTGATTCTTAAAAACGTAAAGGAGGACTAGTAGACTATAAAGTATTCATTCAATAGTGCAATGGAGTTTTTGTTCAGCTTCAATAAAAAATTTAATGATAACATCTTCTAAAAAGCTGGTAAGTAAACCAATAATCTTATTTTTCCCAACACCTATATTCTATTTAGTTTTCCCAGTAACCAAACAAAACCATATCCAAAAATGAAAGAACAAAAAAAAAAGTAGCAACACACTTTACCGTGATTAGGAGGAACAACGAAGCTCAGCTCCCACATCGAAGCCGATTCTCGCTCCATTGAAAGCTATCACCATTTTTAAAAAAAAAAAAAAAAAATTACAATTACATAACTAAAAATTAATTAAAAAAAAAAAAAGAAATGAGAGAGAGAGATTACAGCTTTGGTTGAATCCCAAGAACCAACGAGAGGAACAGAACCATAAATATGAGGGATAAGGTCTCCTTTCTTCTTGTAATTCTCCATCTTCAACGAAACGTAGAGTTGACCACCGGCTTGGTCAAGGCTCTCCTCTCGTTCTTCACCCCCATGCAACCCCCCGTCAGCGTTCCTCGATGTTCCCGTCCCCATTCAATTCGCCTCTCCTTTTTTTTCCCCGACAATTAAAAATAATTAAAAGTTTTTAATAGATTTATGCAGCACTTCAAAATTTAGGTTCAGCTGCTTTCATGGTTGAGTAAATACTGAAGGAAGTATATTCCTAGTTTTTCTTTTTCTTTTTTTTTTTCTTTTTTTCTCGTTTGGATGGATAAGAAAAAAGATTGAATCCAGAGATTTCAATTTATTAATAAATTAAAAAGATTTTTATAAGAAAAGAAAATGGAGAGTCGAGAATTGTTTGCCTGCATTTCTCACTTTTGGCTTTTTCTTTTTCATTTTTTTAAAAATTCCCAAATTATATTTTTATTTAATTTATATTAGTGTCAATATATTTTTTTATTTTGATTATTACACGAATTTAATTTTCATCACATATTTTAATGTTTAGTCCATATTGATATTGTAACTCTATTAAAATTAGATAACATTAAAAATCAAGCGTGAGTTTAAATGGACGGTACGTATTTAATTTATTTTTTTGTCTCGCGTTATAATATTGTTACAATATCTAATTCTATCGTCATAATTATTTTTACACTAATCACGAATAAATATATTTTTTATTCAAACCCACCTGTTTCATGTGCCACATCATTTGTTAATGCACTTGTCACAATTAAAACCATGATTGGTCAATGTCATCCAATTGCAACAAAGTTACAAAATTTAATTAAAATATATGACGAAAGTTAAATTCAGATATCAATTTAAATAATATATAAATATTAATTTTGACATTAAAGTGAATTTTATAAATTAAAAAAATTCTATTAATCCTTTAATTCTTAGTGTAATATATAAATTTTGATTTTATATAATTTATACATTAAATTTTTATTTTAATTTACTTTTCGCAAATAAATGAGACCATTATTATTATAATATTATTTCACTTTATCGTATACTTGTGTACTTAAGGATTATCCTGCATAAGCCTATAATTATTGTCTAAATCTATAACATTTATTTTAATATTTTTAGCGTTTTTAATGTATTATATTTTTTAAATTTATTTTTATTCAAAAATAATAATATAAAAAAATAATACAAGCTGATTAAGTTGGACTCGAGTTAGTATTTTTAATCTTTAAACCCATTTTTTAACTCAACTGAACTCAAACCTAAAAAATAAATCTAAAAATTTATATTAACACGATCCGAATCCAATCCAACTCTATCCATGATGAAATTTTAACAGTATTTTTTAAATAAGAGCAACAATTTTGCTGGCCACCTTTGGGCTGTGGTTGTATTTGGGGGCCAGTTATCTTTTTGTTTAGATATCCCCTTTGCTTTAAGTGCAATTGTCTTAATCTTGCTTTCTACGTTTAACACGTATACATATATTGTTAGAAAAGGACAGATGCCAAGTTATCAACATGTAATGCCCAATGTACATTTCCGCAATTCAAGCCATTGAAACGTAAATAAACATATTTAACTCTTTTAATTTAGTTCGATTGAGTATTAATTCGATTGACATAAATATTATTATCAATACAGGATAAAATATATTCAAATGCACTGAAGTGCATTACTATCTTATTTATGGATTGTGAGGGACTATGAATAATTCTAGACATTATGTCAAAAGAAACAGATATAATTAGAATCCATAATAAGATTGTTAAAAAAAAACCTCTTTTATTTGGATGTTTTGGAAAAATATATAATTAAGCATAAGTTGTGGAGCTAACTTTAGAAGGTTGACAAGATTCTTAGATAGTTTCGATATTGAGATGTCTTGGAAAGCATAATTTGGAAATTAAAAATACAAACATTATTAAGGAGTTCACTGATCTACCACGATTCGTTGTGGTAAATTAGAGTTTTTTTGGTACTTAACGAGCTTGTTTTCTAACCGTTTTAGATTATGTTGTTACGTTTTCCATTTTTAAGACGTTGAATTATTTGAAGATTTTTTTAAATAAAAAAATCTTCTAGCGGGCTCTATGCGACGATTCAATGATCAGTACAATGATCAATACCTATCGATGAGCAGAATAACATACCTTATATCCAAGTTTGAGCTTTAAAAGAGAATGAGAAGGAGATTTTTCAATTGGTGTCGGCGATGCAAACAAATAAGGCCATATAACAACGATCTTAACAACTCAATGAATTTAATGAAAACTTTTAAATAGCTCAGTACCCATTTCGTAACTTTTTGAACTTGAGTGACCAAAACATAAACTTATTAATAATTTAGTGACATTCAATAGAATTTACCCTAAATTTAATTATATCAATAAAGAACATGATTTTTCAATTTGTCATATAAGGGGAGGGATCTACTTACACTAATATATAACTAAACTAACTCTATACTCGTATGCATTTAAGGCCAAGTGGGACAAACCATAGGGCCTTGGCCCTTGGTTTAAATGGTTAAATTACTTTTCTAGTATTTACAAACAAATATAATTCAATTTAAGTCTTTTTAAATGCAAAATTTATGTTTTTGCTTCCAATTTTTTTAAAATTTTATTTTCATCTCCTAATACAAAATTCTAGTTTCAACCTTAATTTGCACCTCAATGCTAAAATATAGTTTAGCCTCTTAGGTTATTAAATTTAATGTTAATATAATAATAAAATTGTATTTATTTTACTTAAAAATTTATAATTCAATTATGGTCCCCCCAGAAAAAAGTAAATTTATAGTTTAGCTCCTTTAAAAATTGTAAATTTTATAAGTTAATATATAGAAAACTTGCATTTCAACCCTCCAAAAATTTATAACTCAATTTAGCTCTTTGAAAAATTTTCTGAGTTCATCCCTACCTCTAACTATGGTGTTCTTAAAATATTAATCATATACAAAGTTATTAAATTTTGTAAAACTACTTTAGTTCTACACTTGATTCTTCTTCTTTATACATATATACATATGAACAATGAAAGTAATCATCAAATTGGATCGAGCCGAATTTGTGCTTAGAATTTTTTTTTAACTAGGCTATTGCTTGATCCAATATGTGGATATATCTAGTAACAATGTAGTTTTTTTTTGTGAAAATCTAAGTTAAAATTTAAATTTTTTATGAACATAATTAAACAAAATCGAAATTCATGTTTTAAATGAAATTAATATTTATATATAATTATAAAAATTTATCCTTAATTTTAATGAAGCTACTATTTTGATTAATTTGTATTATCTACTAAACCGAAATCAAAATGTCTTTTTTTATGTATAAACTAATGGGATTGCAAATATTGAATAATTCTATTAGTAAGTATTCTTTTAAAGGCTAATTAACAACTAACTATAAAAACATTTGGTTAAAATGTGATTCAAGTCCCTATACTCTTTCATACATTTGGAATTTAGCCTCTTAATTTTATTTTAAAGAATTTAATCCTTGTATTTTTCGGATTTAAAGATACAAGTCCAATTGTTAATGTCATTAAAATTTTTCTGTTAAATTCAAGTTCATTATAATGTCATTTTTTGTTATATGATTATCAATTAAGTATTTTTTTTTTTAATTTTAAAATGTCACATCAACAAATTTAACAGAAGAACTTTAACGATGTTAGCAATTAGGCTTGAATTTAAAAATCTGAAAAGTAGAAAAATTAAATTAAAAATAAAAAAGTCTAAATTCCAAATTTATAAAAAAGTACATATTTTAAACAAAGCATTTCCATTTGTCTCAGGCTATTGTTTATGGTTACCAATGTTGGTGATCTTCTTTAAATCTTCGAATGCTTGAATGGTGTCTGCATTGAACCCACCTGCGAACTGAAATTATAAAATTGTTGGTCCGCTAACTGATTAGCTTGGGTGTTAAATTCTAACTCCGATATGATGTAAAAACATATTTAAAGCATGCGAATCAAATTGTAAACATTTGGATATCTACTGCATGAACAATTTAGATCGAATGTGTTATAAAAACAGTCCTCGTAAATTTTGACATAATTTTCCTTTCTTTTTTTAGCACATCAGATCTAAACTATTTATGTGTAAGGTAGAGGCAAGAAGGACCTTGCTCCCTTGCACCAAATGAGAAAATTCTCTTTTTAACCCATTTCGAATTAGTCAAGTTTTAATTTAATATACGGTAAAATTACATATCGACTCTCCAAAAATGATAAAATTATGGTTTACTGCTTACAAAAACAATGATAAAATTACATTTTAGCTCTTAAAATTTATAATTTAATTTTGCTCTCCCCCTAATAAAAAGTTCTACTTTTGCCCTTGGCAACAAGTACACATATATTTACAATATCGATTTATATATTTTAAATATGCTTAGCATTTACTGCCAAAATTTACGGCTAAGTTGACAGAAATACTTGATTGATACAATACTGATACTTTTATGACCCAATTAGAATGTTTTGAAGTTTGTGGACTAATTTAGAATTAGGGTAATATTTTGTGGATGTTTGACGCCATTAAGCCATATTTTAAAAGACGAAATGAGGGGTTACCTGGTGAACTCTGCATGCAAATCGAACTCCTTGAAGCAAGAGATTGTTTACTTGTGAGCATTCATTGGATTGCAGTTCTTTAGTTGTCCTTTTCATGTATTCTTGGGCTAGCTTTAATGAGCTGAGTTTCATCTGCAAAAATTTGCACCCAAAATCATGGATATCTTCGCTGGATATGTTGATCTAAATTCCAACTCGACAAAATCCGATTTGATTATAAAAAATCAACAATTCAAACTCAAAATAAATAAAAAAATTATAAAATGATCTAAACAAGTAACCCGAATACGATTGTAAAAATAAGATGAAGCTAGGAATTTTATAGTGAGGGGATCGGGATAAAGCTGAATTTTTTTTTGTTTTAAATCAGTCTAAATTGAATAAATAAATATCTGGAGGGGCAAAAAGTGCATTATTTTGATCTGACCAAAGCTAAAAGGGATTAAAATTGAACTCTTCATTTTTAAGAGGGACTTAAAAGGGAATTATGCCACATAATCAAGGCTGGGACAAGGCTCTTGCCCCTTCCCTGTTTCAAACTTGAAATGATCTAACCTAAGAAATCCAACCCACAAACCGCAATGATTCAAATCCGGAATCTTTTGAACAAATAACTTAAGATGATTTAAACTCGACTGTCAAATTAGAGTGACAAAATCCAATATGAGCTAAAATTAGCAAATTTAAATGACGTGAACTCAAAAATAATCAAAACTCGAAATGATCCAAAAATTTTAAGACTTGAATTGGTTGACCTAAAATCATCTTCAATGGATGAATTGATATATCTACCCAGCATCATTTAGTCAAAGTGAGGCCGAAGGCCCGGTTCACCCCTTGGTATTATTCCCACATCAAACCTAAATGACAAAACTCGAAATGATTCTACTTAAAAAAACTCAATTGACAAACTTAAATAATCCAAACTCAGAAATAATTGATGTACCAACCTGACCAATCAAACCTGTATCCAACATCCATTCCCATGGGATCTGCAATTCTCTGTATCTTTTCCCGCTGCTTTCTCTTACCCTTTCTATGTTATTCACACTTTGTTCCAACCTGAACAATTTTAGTCCAAAACACAACCATCATGCATTAATTTATACCATTGATTGAACATATCGTTATAGTAAGGAATTGGTCAAATTTAGATTTTGGTCCTTTTTCTATGCTTGATTTTGAGATTTAGTCCTGTCATAATTTGCTCATCTACATTTTATAAGCGGTAAAGCAACTTTTTAGACCGTGAGTTTGGTAACTTTTTTCAAATTTATAAGCGATAAAGATCAATGTGATGACATGGCATAATCACATAGTGCCATGTCATCAAGGTAAACCAAATTGAGAAAAGCTATCAAATTTTAGAATTAATGTGGACCAAAAAAAGCCCAGGAACCAAAGTGGAAAATATCATAAGTTTAGAGATTAAATATTGTTTTATCCCTTTTTATAACATGATAACTTAGTCCAAAAAACCATTTGCTCTTAAGTCTTTGCTATTAAAATACTATTTGGACTAACTGCTCAGGTTATAATTAAAATGAATGGACTAAATACCAAAATCGAGTATGGTAGAGGGACTAAAATCGAATTCAACCCAAGTAATTCAGTTTATACATGCTCGCCTGTCTTGCAATGCTTTCATCTTTTTAAGCTCTGAATTAAAAGACTCTTTGGGATTGACCTTAAACGACGTCACTTCAGCCTCAAGGTTCTTCAAGTCTCTGTAGGTAAAAGCAGCTTCCCTCATGGCGTCGGCTTTTCTCTCCGGCCACTGTGGGAAGTGCTTCAAAACGGCCCTTTCATCAACAAGGGATGATAGCTCTCCATCTAACCAATTCACAAATCCTTCCACATCTGTTATGTCTTTGAATGTTGCAGATTGGACCTCTGAGATCAAGAAATTTATGAAGTCCTTTTGTTTCTCCACGTCGGATTTGATCTGTTCCTCAATTGAAAAACATGCGCAGGGTGAAGCCGGGAATTTCGTTTAGGGTTTTGAATTTAGAAGTGACAATGGATACTTACAGCTGAAACATAAGATGATCGGTTTTCGATTTCGCCAATCATGTTCCTAGTGAATGCAAGCAATGGGGTTGCTGTCATGTTGCTTTTGTTTTCAATGTTGGCATCTTTCCTCGTCAGAGAACGGTAAAACTCCCCGACTTCGGGCACCCGCCGGACCGATCTCGAACGAGCTAACAACTTCGTTGGCAATGGTGGTGGTGCCGGTGCCAGTGCCGGGATTTTAGCTTTGTTTTCATTCACTTCCTTTTGATGAGACCTTGATGATGGTGGTGGTGGTTTCTTCATAGCCAAGTCGTGAAAACTCGGCTTCGGATATCCATTTTCTGAATCCACAAAACCCGACGATCCCGAATTGCGGTCGTCAGGGTTACTATGCAACTTCTTCCAAAGCAAAGATTTCCTCTCATTGTCATGTGCCTTAAGAGAACTGATTTGTGCTCTCAAACGACCCACCTCTTGTTTTAGTTCCTGGTTTTCCTTCGTCAATGTCTCATTTGCAGCCACAGCAGCCTCCAAATGTTTCTTGAGACCTCCGCTGACGGCCACCGAGTGGCGGACCTCCGTTTCATCGTCTTCGCGTGGCATTTTTTTCAGATTTTATCAAAGGATTATGAGAGAATGTTTTTTTCTACTTTTGAAGCAAGCTATATAATATGCTTAGTTGCACTTTACCTAAGCCTGATGACTGGAGCACTTTACAAAATGCCCCACCCTGTGCTTTGCTATTTCCAAGTTTATATACAAATTTTATTAATCACATTAATATTTTCTATTAAAAAAATCTAATTTAAATGAAATTATGATATTCGAGATAAAATTATTAATGTGATATTAAATTATTAGAAAAATAATATATCCGTTTTGTACCATCCTTTGTCGTAGGGAGTGTGTAGCGAAGAGATTTGGGTGAGCTTTGCTGGCACCAAAATTTAAGTGGCTACTGCTTTGTAGGTGTCTTTTGCAAGCCGTGTTAGGTGCACCATTAAGTTCTGGTCAAATTTTACCTCTACTATTGTTTAAATTCATTATAATCCGTACAGATTATGTTGAAATTTGTTTATTTTCGATTTTGGTCCATCTATTATGCTAAAAATTTACTATATAGTCCCTCTACTTTAATTTAGTATAATTTAAAGCTTTTGCTTTTATAATATTTTTAGCTAGTCCAAACTATTGACACCGTTAACTATTCCTCTTAAAATTGTTTATTCGTCTTTTAAAATAGTTACACATCACTCTGAAAAAAATATTTGTGTTGTAACATGACGGTTTGAGTTCAATCTCTAACAACTTCATCCTTACTCCTAATTATCAAAAAAGCTAACAAAATTATAAAAATATGGATATTAGATTAAAGTATATGAATTAAATTGTTTTTCAACATGCTTTACTTAGGAAAGTAGGTATTTTAGCAAACAATTTTTCCATGTTTTAAACATTAGTATGGGTATGGCCTAAAACTAGGATTTGGGATTTTGAGACAAGAGATGGCGAATGATTTAAACACCGGAGCAATGATTAAATTGGTTAGATCATTAATTTCGGGTTAAATTATTTTAATCGTCGATATTTTATCTAAATTTTTAGCTTTTACTAGTTTCGAATGATTCATTCAAAAATCAGTTTAAATATTTTAAAATTGATTCTCGATTCAATTGAATTCAAACAGGAGATTGATTGCAAATAGCCAACTTCCATTTCTAGATCTTTAGCTAGTTTGTAAAGTTCATTGTTTAGATTGAACTGCAATTGGCTGGAGTTTGCTTGATTCTCAAGGGTAAGAAAAGAATGAAAAGAAAAGGGGGTGAATCAATGAAGGACGGTGAAGGATGCTGACAGTGCAAAATCAAATAAAGTATTGATTATTACAGCTTACCAGAATAAGTTCTTTTGTCTTTTAACATATTTACTATATTCTTTTGTCAAATTTTGTTATTAATCCTTGTACAATGCATAGATTATGAATTTTATTTCTATACCCTAATTTGATTAATTTTAATATTTGCACTTTGCGAATTTTTGAAACTTTAGTCTTTAACCAGACGGTAATAGTTAAACACATCGGGTCAAATTTATGGTTGGTTTCGTTAGTTGTGGATGTAATCCATTGTTCTCTAATTCGATAATTTTTAGTTTCTATGCTTTTCAAATTTCAAAATTTCGATCCTAATCCAAATGACAACCTTTAAATCCATTAACTAAATTACGTGAAAATAACAAGTTGATATGATCAAATTAAAGTACATGAATTAAATCCATGACTAATGATGAATTTGAATTCTCACGGATTTTGCCAGATATTTAAAAACATGGTTAATCTCTATAATTATCAATCAAGTCCTTATTGTTACTTATATAAATACAAAAGGCTATAATTATTGAGGTAGGGGAACTAGAAAATATGTGAAATGGCAAAGTTTTGTTTTCGGGGGTAGTTGAATCTCTTCATTCTCCTCTAAGCTTTTTTCAAA
This sequence comes from Kokia cookei, assembly GCA_039519145.1. Classification (NCBI taxonomy): domain Eukaryota; kingdom Viridiplantae; phylum Streptophyta; class Magnoliopsida; order Malvales; family Malvaceae; genus Kokia; species Kokia cookei. Next base: position 34,702,021 of record CM076900.1, on the reverse strand, counting down.
GGGTAATTAACATGTTAGGTGTTTAAACTTAACATCGATTTTCGTCTATGTTATAACCCTTTGATTATATCATCGAATTAAACGTTGATTGTATTGACAAAATTGAGATCCAGATACTTTGAGCACACAGGTTCGAGCCCTACCGTGTATATTTGAGATGGTATATAAAGAAGAGGAAACACACCCAAGAGGCATGCAATAGCTGGCATAAGACTTGAAAGATATTGTAGGTAAGCTTTACTTTCAGGGATGCCCTAAATTTCAACAGGGTCCATGCTCCCCATCACCATCTTTAGGTCATAAATTAGTTCCCTAAAGACTAGGGAAACTTGTTGAACTATGGCATTTAACAAGGGGAATCTGAGACAGCTTGCAACATGCCAATCAATTCAGATTTTAAAAAGTTTTTAAATTATTTCAATTAAAATTGATTTTGGATTCGAGTGTGAATCATTCAAGTTTATTTTTTTGGATAGGATCAGTTTAAGATATTTATTCAAATCATTTCAAGTTCAAATCAATTTGAGTTTGGATCTCTTTGAACTCAAGTTGTTGACTTTTTATAATCAAATCAAATTTGGGTTCTAATTGATTGGGTTAATTTTCGGTAAACTATATTCTTAGTCACTGAATTATGAGTACTTTTTTTTTTGTCACTGAACTATTCGAAAGTTTTTATTCAAGTCATTGTATTGTTAAAATCAATGCTATATGGCTTTTTCTGTTTGCATTGCCTGCACCAATCAAAAGCTCTCTTTCCCCTTTTCTTCTATGGTTCGATTTTTTCATGAAAGATTTTTGGACGTCACGAATCTACGAACCAAAATTCAAACAACTTTTTTCTTCGATTTTTTACACTGGTTGTCAGATCAACTTTGATCTAAAAAATGTTCTTCTACTTGTCGACGGGTACTAATCCACCGTATCAATCGTTGAATCATCGTTTGGAGCTCGTTGGTGGAACTTTAAAAACAAACAAACAAACAAACAAAAAAAACCTTAATAACCCAGTGACTTAAATAAAAACTTCTTAATAGTTTAGTGACTTACATAAAAACTTTCGAATAGTTTGTGGACCAAATTGTAACTTTTTTTAGTTAAGTGACAAAATTAAAAATTTACTCATAGTTTAGTGACTAAAGATATAATACCCTGAATTTTTTGGGATCAAATTATTTTGGGTTTGGTTCAACTCGGGTTCATGTTGCATGGGTTGAGATTAATAACTTTTTATAATAAAATCAAGTTAGATCAATTTTGATTCGAATTGATTGAGTCAGATTTTCAAGTTCAGATCATATATTACAACGCTATTCCCACTAATTCAATTTCTATATATATACAAAGCTGATGGACAAGATCTATGCATAATTTTATAGGTACTTGAGCTTGTAAGAACACTTGCATTATAGACCAGATTATGACATAAATCTTACTTTCGTTGCAAGACATCAATCAATAGTAAAACTTAGGATGCTGACTTAATTTTACCGATCTATTTCAAGCATGCACTATTGTCATGGGTTGCGCAAGTTCTAGTTAAGGTAACTCGGAAAACTTTTCAAACATTCGGAAGAAAAACCGATACATGTTGGATGTTATTTTTTAGTTGTCAAAACCGGAATTATCTTGTGATCGATAGCTGCTTGACGAAGCGCACGATTCTCGTACCTGTAATGCTCGAGGGAGAAGCAAAGCTGCCTTATAGCTTCTCGTTTCTCTTCATCTCGCTCGAGTATCTTGGTTCTTTGCTGCTCAATTTCATCCTCAAGTTCCTTGCCTTTCGATAGCAACTCATCCACCAATCTGTATGCTCCTTCGGCTTCAGCAATTACCTTCACATGTTCCATATGTAAGTGGTGTAGATGCTTCTTCATTCGAACAATCCAATCATCCCTCGAATTAACCTTGGCCTTGAGTGAAATGATAAAACCCTTAAGCTCATCTCTCTCTGATTTCACAAACTCAAGATTATCATGCAAAACTTCAATGCAATCACTTCTCTTAGCAATCTCCAGTTTCAACACTTCATTTTCACTTTGAACACTCTCCTCTGATTCTCTTGACATTCCAGCATTGGTATTAGCTTTTTTGGGAAAATTCTTCTGCTCTGCATCGGATACGGCTCTCTTTAAATGATGAATCTCGTCATCCCTGTCTGATAAACTATTCCTTGCCATAGCAAGTCTTTCCTGCAGCTTGGAGACCTCTTGTTTCTCCGTATCCAGTTTGGTTTTCCATGTGATTATCTCCCTTTCAGCCGTATCGATTTGGCCCTGCAAATCTTGAATTTTATCATCAAGCTGCTTCTTTTCAAGCTTCAAAGTAGTGGTTTCTTTCTCGGAACCCTCTAGCATTTCTTTAACAATTCCCAACTCTTCCAACAATGCCTGCGTCTTGCTATCTTCTTCTTCATTTTCTTTCTCCAATGCACCAATCTTGTTTTGAAATCCTAATGCCGAGTTCGCTGTTTTCGTTTGCTCTTCGTGCTCTCTAATTCTAGCAAGAAGATCAATGTTCTCTTCCTCTAGCATCAGTAGCTTCTCTTTCGCTTCGTGGAGCTCAATCTCCAATAAAACCATTTGCCTATTCACCTCTTGATCATCCTCATTCCCTGATAAAACCGAGTGAATATTTGTCGATGAATCCTCGTATTCCGATTCAGAATCTGTTGGAGAAGATGGCTTATCTCCTTCTTTCGGACGCACATCAGAACTGCTCCCACCAGCAGCTAGTGTGTGGGATTTACGGCGTCTTGGCCTGTGGCAGCATCTTACTTACCCTGGATACTTTCTGCAAGCCACTTTGAGTTCTTGGGGCTGCTGTGGCTATTTCACCACCATGAATGTGACTTTCTGGATTCTATTCTCGTCATACTTCTAGTTAGCTGAGCCTGGAAAGAGAAGAAAACAAAATTATGCAGCCAATAGAGATCTTCACTGTACAATGATCATGAGATAACTCCAATTCCAACTGATTCAATACAGATTGAAATGATTCAAAAATGACTGGCATTGATTTCTTACCGAAGATTTTGCCCTTCTTTTAGCAAAGATGAAGAATCAGGTACAAAAAACCTGTGTTCAAAGAAATAGTGCAGATATCAGTTGTATAATCCCCCCTCTATTCATCGATGATTGGATCAAATGCTTGTGATTACGAGAGAAAAGATTGTATAAAATTGTAATTCTATATCATTCATGTTGGAAATGACAAATCAGATTTTTTTTTTCTTGATTTTCAGTGTTTTCTTTTAAAATACTAAAATTCAATAGAAAAATCTGATTTGTCCTTTCTTATTGAAAAGGAATATGAATAACATAAAATCACAGTTTTATACAATCTTGTCTGATGATAAAAGATACTTTTATGTATCCCCAAACCATGAACTTGTGTTCTCCTCAAGTGAGGCCACTACGCTGGTAATTAAACCAATGGTTGAGTTGATCCATTAAATCAAATTCTACGGGAATGAGCTAATAAATAACAAGAAGGAGAAAAAGAAAAGATTAGTGTTCATGTCAGTTGATACCCAAACTCAACTTCTTGAATTAATCAATTCTTTTTCAATTATGATCGAATTAACAATTAATTGAATTAATCAAAATTTATATTTTTTTAATTCAAAGTCAAACAAATAAAAATACAAAAGATCACACAACAAAAACACTAAATTAAAAATATAATTACATTAAGCATTAATTTTTATTTTTTGTTGACATTTTTTTCAAATATTTTTAATTTTCATAATACATATTTAAGTTTATTATAATAATATCGATTAATTCGAACAATTATTTAATTTTGAACCAAATTAACCAACAATTAAAATTTTAAATCGACTTTATCGAATTAAATTTAATAACTAACTGATAAATCAAATTAAAGGTTACTATAGCGCGTAATTAGTTATCTTTCACTTGAAAGACAGATTGTGTAATGGTTATTTCACTTGGAAAACAAGTAATTTGCCATTATGAAAAAAATATTATTTGAAACTGTAATTTCATATTATTTCTATCCTTTTTAAATAGGAGTATGACAATCTTTCTATTTTTCAACTTTTTCCTCTTACAAAAATTAAAATCCAATTAAAAAATACTAAAATCTATAGGAAAAATTTGATTTTTTATTTTCAATAAGATAGAGATAATGAAACAATCATTTATCTCTAAAGGAAAGGAAAAAGAATTCTGGCCTAATTCTGCCTCTGATTTCTGCACTCTTCAAGCTTTTGAAATTTGTTCTTTTAATTTTTATTCTAAAAACATGATTTATTGATTGAATTTTGAATTTTAAATCAATTAAGAATATTTATTAAAATATTTGAAATTAAAAATAAAGAATTAAATCTCAGAAACACGAAAAATAACAAATCCAAAAAGAAGACAAATTTTAGGAAGGGGAATGGCTAAAACGAAGAAAATCAAAATCAGAGCATAATGCATTCGATAGAAACGAGTATAAACATGCTGAATAATACGATGGAAATGGCAACCCAAATCTAAAACATGTAATGATCCTCGATTTCAAGAACCCAGAAAAAGGATTTTCAAGATGGGTAATTAATAAGAAAAATTATATATATATAATAAAAGAAGGTTTGTAGGGTAAAAAGACTTACAGAGAAAGGAAGAGGCTTTGGACAGCTACCCGGGTTTGGCGATTGAAGATTTTGGTGTTTTCCTTTGTTGTTTACATGGAGGAGGCTGTGTGAGGATTAAAAGAGAGATGGTGGAGCTGTGTTAAGAGAGTGTACTAACAGAAAGATTGGGGAAAGGCCAGCTCACATGCCTAATGCAACCAATCTCAGTTTTCTATATTAAGACTTTCTGGCTGATTTTAAAACGTGTAGTTTCAACAACACTAACTTTTTAACAAAATACCATTGGGGTCTGGATGAGGAATGTAGATTAACTGGTCCATAATGTCGGGTATGTTGGTCGATTAGCTCGATAATCTTTTCGGCTGACATGCCTTCCATTTCAATTTGAAGCTGGTTTAGAACCCTATCACCTGCATCCCCAAAACATATGCATGTACGATACAAGTCATTGATGGAGCAAATACAAGACCTGTGTAGCAATGGAACCACACGGTGAGCAGTTCAGGGCCTTTGGCACTGATGAAGTTTGCTTGTCAAATATCACTCACTGTTTCACGCAGAGCAGAGGGATTGCTAGTTCCATGGGCAGTTTGGAAATGCTTGTTTGTATCCGCCATTGTGTTAAGTATGTCGGCATCAATGGAATCACATCCATCTTCTCTCTGATGCATTGCAGCGCAGCTTCTGTGCATAAAGCAGCAAGGTCGCCATCAATGGAATTCAAGCTACAATTCGATTTTCCAAATATTATTCAAAACTAAATCCTTATGTGCATGCCAAAATTCTCGTACCATAACAAACATTATAGATACATAACATCCTTTAATGAGGGGTAATGTGAAGCTCTCAAGCTCGGATCTTAAACTTCTTATCGAATCTTTTATTGATGCAGTCGAAACTAACTAAAAATATGATTAATAGTATAGTTACGGTAAGCACAGATATCGTTCTCACGAGGATTAAAAGTATTAGTAACAGTTGTTTTCCTATTATCTAACCGATCGAATAGAGTGATTGTTTTAAACTAAATTTAACTAAATTAATAAACTAAAAGTGCGACAAAGAGTAAAACAAGAAATAACAAATGTTTTAATACCAATAAGCAAATAATACCAAGGAAATACTCCTAGATTTCATCTGCCATTATCATTCTGAATTAAGTAATTTATTCACTTAGTATTTTGATCCGTAAAAATCTCTAAATTATACTAATACCTCTATTCAAGCATAAAAGAAACTGACTCTAAGTTGATTAATTGAAATTTCTTTCTAATTGAAACCCCTATTATCTCATTAATTCGATCTATAGGTCCCTTATATGATTTGACTCTAATCCGATAGATTTATGTCGTCTTATTTCTAGGATTACATGCAACTCCACTCAATTATGCTAGATCTACTCTTAAACAGGATCTATTCCTCCTCAGATTTAAGCACATCAAACAAGAATTAATATCTCAAGAATATTAAATCAAGAATTAAGCACACATAATTGAGAACAAATTCTAAGTATTTATTGCGTAAAATCAGAAATCAAATGACAGAATTCATCATAAGATTCATCTCTCCTAAATATTTAGGAATTTAGTTCATGCTAACGAAGAAAAACATCTCAGAAACAGTATAACCGCAAGATAAATAAAGACTCACAATAAAATCAAAAGAAATTAGAAAGAGGCCTTCAATCTTCATGGAAATCTGCTTCAAAAAAGACTTCTATGGTGTTTCTTCAGTTGTTTTCTTGAATAATCTCTGACGGCTAGGGTTTAGAGAAGGGAGGATTTTACAAAAAATTGGAAGTGCTAATTCATATCACTTCATCCCCTATTTATAATACATGAAAATATCTATTTACAAAAAGAAACACAAGTTCGAACTTTGGAGACAACATTATTGAGAAGAGTAATCATGAACTTTGAAAATTCATTATAAAATGGATATAAAGAATACAAAAAAAATCATTTGATAAAGACTAAAATTTTAAATTTTAAAAGTATAAAGATTAAAAATGAATAAATTAAAATATAGAAACTAAATTCACAACTTTAATATCATAATTTAAATCTTATTTTAAAGGATGAAAATCACAAGAAATATATTTCAAACTTCCATGATATAGAATTACCATTGGATGAATCTGAGCTAGCTGTGGAGGTATAAACTTTATTTGGGTTTTTCTTTTCATCTTGAATCTTGAGTATCTTGCAATTCTTTCTTGTTTCTTTGGGGTTTCTTTCTTCTTTACTAAATATACTTGGTTCTTGGAATTGGAAAAAGATTCAACAGGGACAGACAATGCAGCAGCAAGCAAAGCAGGGACTGGTCTGTCAAGAAAGAGAAAATCTCATTTCGGGTTCAACCTGGAGGACCCGCCCTATCTTCAACCTGGTTCCGAGGTTGAGGTTGGAGAGACTCAATTCAAGCTTCATATGACCTGGATGAGTGAGCAATGAACACCGCCAGAAGCAAGCAAAACAAAAGAAAGGGAGCTGGTAACATATTGGAGGAATCTAATCAGAAAACAAAAGAAAAAGAAGAACAAGAACAAGAGTTTAGTGAGGGAGCACGTGTTGAGGTGACCAATATTGCTGGAGATGGCTCTAACCAAGCTTGGTTTGCTGCAACTATTGTTAAACCAGTGGGGAGTAATAGGTACCTCATTCGGTATGAGACCTTGAGAACCGAACATGATACTAGTGTCTTAGAGAGAGAGATGGACAGCTTGCACATTAGGCCACCTCCAGTAGATATTCCGGTACCTGTCTAGTTTAAAATGTTTGATCACGTTGAAGTTTTGTACAAAGGTGGTGGGTGGAAGGGCGTGATTGAAGAGGTTCTTCCTAATCATTCCAAGTATCTGGTCTTTTTGCCTACACAAGAAAGGGTGGAATTAAAACACTTTGATTGAGGCCAATTAATTTTGTGGATGCTAAAGATTTGTTGAAATCTAACCCAATTAATGAAAATCTCAATAAATTTTTAATTTTATTTACACCGGTGTAATAAAATTTTACCTTATTCTAAAAAGATCTTGTTTTAAAAAAGCTTAATCTAACATTTGGTATTTAAATTTAACTTTTTTTAGTACCTAAACTTGACACTTTTTGGTATCTAAACTCGACACTTATCCCTTCCCCACTAGCATATACATGTATGCTTTCTCAATATGTTTTTCAAATTATTCCATAAAGGTAATCCAATGTTTTTGAAAGGTTTAATATAACATTTGGTACCTAAACTTGACACTTTTTCCTAATTTGATACCTAAATTTGACTCTTTTTCCTAATTTGGTACCTAATCTTTTTAAATATTAATTTGTTAAGCATAACACAATATCTATTTTCAACATGAATTTTCTTTAAAACTGACAATATTTTTATAGCATAACAAAAAAAATTAACACTGTTATTATTTTACGTAATTTTTTATAATATTTAATAAATTTAGATACCAAATTGAATCTAAAAAAAAAAAACATAGGAACCAAATTAGGAAAAAAGTCAAGTTCAAGTACCAAATTGAGTCGAAAAAAATTTAGGTACCAAATTAGGAAAAGATATCAAGTTCAAGTACCAAATTGGATAAAAAAATTTAAGTACTAAATTAGAAAATATTTTTAAAATTTTTAAATTGAATTATAATTGCGTAATTATAATATTTTCACAAAGGGCTAAGTTGAACACCAAAATGTCAACATGACTAGACCCTTTGAAAAAAAGCATCTGATATTGCCAAAATTCACCACCTAAAAATATTGAGAAGGTTTTTGTAGGGTTAAATTATATTTAGTTCATTTTACTTTTAAAAAATAAGTAAAAACTAAAAAAAAAATTAATTTAATATTAGTTAAACTTTGTATAATCAAAAAGTTAATATTTGTATATGTTTTGTTTTGCGTGTAAAAATCGTTAAAAGACAAATACAAATGATATTAACGAGTAATGAAATCTTTTTCAACCAATCTATTCGAAAAATTATAGGTGTGAATGATAACATACTACACTTATGATACCTGATACGAACACGGATGGAGTGAAATTTATTAAATTTCATTCATCGAAACTGTCAATTTTCAAGTTTGAAAAATCAATAAACTCAATGTATATATCAACACAAAGTTAGAATTGTAGATATTTTGAAGGGGTAAAATGGTTTTTCCTTAATTAGATAATTATGGGAAAATCTTATGTATGTAGACAAAATCTCCACCCTTGACGATAAATAGATTTTGATATAATATTTTAATGGTTTATTTATTAAATTAATAAAATATTTTGATGGTTGTAAGTGTCTCAAAAGCGAAAATTTTGTTAAATTTGTCATGTAAATATTTATGAGATTAAGAATATGTTAATAATTGTTATGAAATTTATCTAAAAGTAGAGTTGATATAAGTTTAATTTAAAAAAAAAAAGTGAATAGATTGTGTAATGAAATTGATGTAAGGACTAAATTGTAATGTGTATAAAATTAAAAAGTGAAATAAAATATTATAATAGGAATCTTACATGAATTGTTTAATGATAGTAAATTATATGCCAAGTGATATTTTGATGATTTTTGAATTTTATTAGATTAAGGATTAAATTGTAAAAAATATAAAGTCGGTGTTGCTATTAATTGTACAGTGAATATGATGATTTTAACATATTAAATGTTGATGTAGAAAAGTTTTGAACTAATAAAATATAGATGGCATGTCATTGGGAAATCTTATGCGTTGCAATGCCGCACTTCAGTGATAATAATAGTGGCACTTCGGTGCATTTCAGTGACTTTGCACATCTGTGCAATGATAGTGTACAGATATTGACTCTAGTGATTCCCTATTAAGTCAACATTTGGGCTAAAATGAAAAGGTAAGTGGAATTTATTACTGAATTGGTGGGTGACATGTAATAAATAGTTTGGGAATCTTAATGCTTAATGCCTTCTTAACTCCATTTTAATATATCATAAACAAAGGTATTTATATGTTTAACATTGATTACTTATAAAGGTAAGTTTAATTATTGTCATACTTACTAAGTTTTTACAAGCTTAACGCATTATTTCGTTAAAATGAATTGAATTTGATAATGTTCAAGTTTAATGCGCTTAGTGCATGTGACACTCGTTGCTCGGGTTAGTTCAAGTAAGAGGTGTTACAAGTAATATCTCGATAATCGATTTTAGAAATTTTTTTACAAGAAATTCATGTATTTTTTTCAAGTAAAATCGCTCTTATAATATATATATTTAGACCGAGCTGTGTATAAATGTCAAATCACATAACAACAGTAAATAAAATAACTCAAATGTCTAAAACTAAGCGTGTACGTATGTATGTATATATACACATAGGCACGTAACCACACAAAGAAATTAACAAACGTAAAAAAATGGAAAGGAAACCAGAAAAGAATCAGTGAACGATATGTAATAAAGGTCTGATTAGTTTCCACAGTGCCATTTTGATGTAGGAACACAGCTCAGGTAATGGCACCAGCTGCAATGGTCATGTCCATTCTCTCCTCTAAACAGCATTACCAACCCCACTGTGAAGCTGTCATCATTCGAAAATCGAAAACAGAGGAGAGGTTAAACAAACGGGACCGGAATTATAAACACGAGCTTCTAAACTAGTAATGTAGGGTTGAGAGAACTTACCCAACGATGAGTAAAACCATAGCGATCACCAAGAATAGTTATTGGTATGCCTTATGCTTAGATGTTACAGGAGCACCAGCAGGAAGATGTTTACGTCCCACCAACCCGAATTGGGGACGAAGCAGCAAAACGGACCCGAGGAGAAAACCGGTTAAGAAACCTCCAGTGTGCGCAAAGTTGCCGACGTGAGGAAGAATCCCCACTGCTAAGTTTATGACAGTGATGACCACGAGTGTGATCAGAGCTGCAGCCTACAAATTAAGGTAAAAAAATCGATATCCTCGATTACTTTTGAAGCCACATGAAAAAAGCGATCACCTGCAACCCCGATTTCCCTTCGTTGCATTTCTAAGAAGGATGCAAGCATTATTGAGAGCACAAGCACGTGCTGGTGCTGGCCGGGCCCAAATTTCCGAGTCTTCACAACCAAGCTGCAAATCGTCTCACCTCCATCATCCGGTAAAAGCCAGAATCTGTTCTTCCTTCCTTCCTGTGTATTTCCTTGAAATTTCTCACGGGGTACTCTTTTTTGCCAAAGCCAGAATCTATGTTGATTGACATGGTTGGCTGGATTTATTACATGGACATGCTTTTCTTTGTATATTAAATTGATGTAAACTTGTATATTTTGCAGTTGTCGGTGACCATGAAATCTGTTTCTTTTTGTATAGGATCCAGCAACCCCTGAAAATTTTGAACACGTTATTCGATCCAAGGGTACAAAATATGAACAATCATCAACGTTGAAGGTATGTTCTTCACATCTGTTTGATCTTTACGTGTATCGTTTGTCATTGTATATTTATGTTTAATTAACTTGATTCAACAATATCAGAGAAATGGATCAAAGTCAAGTGGAAGGACTGTTGATAATCAAGAGAAATTACACTCAGGTTGGTATCGCCGTGTTGATGAACTAACATCGGTGCATTCAACAAGAATTGGTCCTAATGATGATGAAACAAATGACAAAATCCTTGAAGTTGACACTGGGAAACCAAATTTCTTCTCTAAACGGAGAAACCTCTTTCATTCAACACATCTTGCTCTGAATTCTTATGTATATAGCTGTAGTTTCACTAATTCTCTCGACTCACACCAAACAGCTCCTAGTCCTTCATCTGGCGAAGTTGGGTATGAAAGAAATTAATTAGAGAAAAAAAAAACTAATTTTTAGGTATCAACTTGGAATTTTTTTTTTACATTGGGCCTCAACTTTTTTTACTTCAAAACTTCGTACAAAGAATTGCAATATACTCAATATTCAAGATGAAAAAAATCAAGAAACAAGAAAAACCCAAATATAGTTGTCATTATGCAGCACTTGAGCAATCCCCCCTTCGTACCAGCCGTAGCCGTAATAAGCCTCCACTATGTCACCCACCTTGAACTTTCTTGGTGGCAGTGGAGGGGCCAGAGGGCGTGTTATACTCCATGAAGGGTTTTGCCTTGCTGTTTCTGTCTTGGTAATGATCGGTGAATTGGACCACGTACCTCTTGTCGTTTGTTGAAGTAGCGCGCCGCTGATGATTATGGCGTGTACCACGCACGCGGGCTATCATTGTCTTGGTGGTTGACCTCAACAATGGAAACTGGTTTCAGGTACGGTGGATCTTCGGTGGCAGGGGCGTCGATGGCCTTGCCTTTTTCTTACATATTCCTTCTTTTGGCGAGTAACAGAGAAATAGAGAATGATAATGAAAATGGTGAGCTCATATAAACTGCCCATCAATGCTTATTTATCTTTGAACCGACCGTTGGATTGAACAACGGTGCATGAATAATCGTTTAATTCTTTCATTTTGTTTTCATTTGCTCCTTAACTTTAAAATATTTTAATTATACCCTTAATTTTTTAAATTTATACCGATAATATCCTTTCATTAATAAAATCTTTAATTTAATGGTTAAATAAAATGTCAAATTTTATGTGGTATAGTTTAAAATGAAAAACTTAATGGATGCCGTAAAAATCTTTCGTTTACCGATAGCTTGTGTTTTAAACCAAAAACATGTTGAACTCATACTCAACTTACCTTGTCTCATATTAAAGACATCTTGCTTTCATTACCAACTAACTCTATGATTAACACTATTAGAGATATAGTTTAAGTACCAATTTATCGGTTTTTATTTTGAGCAATTAAATTAGCCTTTAGAATTCGTTCTTCATCTACTTAAATTCATGTCTTTATTATTAACTTTTAACATAGGACTCAAACTCTACGAGACTCCACATACTCCCGTATATATAAAGTGGAATGCTTGAAGACAACAAAACTCCAGATCATATAAGCCCAATGGTCAGCAAATGCTTGACCAAGGGTATCATAATAGAACTCCAGAAAACATATCACACAACTTCAAATCTTACATATCATCAGTACAGAACTCCGATAAAAACCATATACATATGACCTTAATTGGCATGTCAACCATATCCTAACCTTTCTATCAAGCTTACATGGGCTTAGAAATGATTTAGATAAAATTTCACACCTTTACATGATTCAATATTACCAACAAAATTCCATTAACCCATTTCTACGTAATAATTCAGACCATTTATATTCATATTATTTTACAAAATGACATTCATATTTTATATTTTTAATTCGAGAGTTTGTATTCACAAATCCAATTCTAAAAACATTGGTCTCTATACTTTTTGAATTGGCAAATTGCATTCATAAATAGAGACACAAGTTCGAATCTTGAAGATAAAATTATTGACAAGAGTAATCACAAACCTTGAAAGTTCATTATAAAATAGACATAAAGAATATAAAAAAAATCATTTGATAAGGACTAAAATTTTAAATTTTAAAAATACAAAGATTAAAAATGAATAAATTAAAATATAGAAACTAGATTTACAACTTTAATATTATAATTTAAATTTTATTTTAAAGGATGAAAATAGCAAGAAACATATTTCAAAACATTCATGATATAGAAATTAATAATTTTGATTTTCAATGCAAATGTGATCATAGGAAATTTCCATTCCGCGTAACTTTCTTCTCCTTAATTTTATTCTAGAAGCCTCAACACGGAGACATTTATATAATTATCAACCATTTTAACTCGAAAATAACTTGTAACACACGGGTGAAGCGAAAAGAGAAGAATACGGGTGGAATTAAATTGTATATTTTTAGAAGAGTTGAAATATAATTTTATTATTTTAATAGTTTATTTTTTTTATAATTTGTTAAATGAATTAATTAAAATTTTATCATTTAATTTGATTTTTGAACATTAATTTTATTATTGTTTCTTATTATATTTGTTTTTTTTTTTGACATAATAATTAGAACTATTCATAACCCCTCCCCAACCTTTAAATGAGATGATAATACGTTTCAGCACACTCGGACCAACGTCCTCCCGCATTGACAATGTCAATTGAATTAAGACTCAATCGAAATTTTATCATTTAATTGAGACATCTATAATGGGGTTATATTCTTCTCTGTCCTAAACCCTCTTTAATTCTACCACAGTTTTTCTTTTTCAGAAAGTATGCCGTGTTTCTATGGAATACATTGAATCTTCCAAAAGAAAGAAAAAACATGGCAAATTCGTGGGGAGCTTCGAATAGAGAATGAGAACCCAAACCAAGGAAGGAATCTAACATTAATATCCTAAGATTTTGTCGGATTAGTTTGTGGTTTCACATTTGAAACTTTTCCATGTGGTTTGTTGTTCTAGATATTTTTAGACAGCAATAAATTACGTTCTTTTTAAAAAAATATAAAATATAATATAATAAAAATTAAAAAAATTGAGCGTTGAATGATGAAATATTTATGATGAGAATTAAAAATAGTAGATATTTAATTAATTTATTTTAGTTTAGATTAAATGCTGAAAAAAAAAATTGTGAACCTCTTCCAATCTAAACAACAATCTCATAGTGAGGCTTGACTATGGAGAACGAATATATCTAAATTTCTAGAAAAAAGTGTTCAACGACTTCTTGATAGCTCACCGTATGACCTTGAAAAGATTTTAGAGAATCAAATTTCCTTCCTTTTTCTAAGCAAAATTGGGTCATTTTCTTTTCTTTTTTTTTTTTTTTTATTTTGTTAATCTTTCATTACAATTGTTTCTTATCAACCTAAGATATCTTAATGGATAAGAATATGTAAATGCCAATTGATACTTTTTTTTTAATCATTTGTGAAATTTTAAATTGAAGGGTTAATTCAACCGAATGTACTTAAACTTTTGGTCAAAATCTAAACTGGTTTTCTAATTTTTTTTTTTTTTTCACTTTCTTATTAGCCTTGATATTAAATGTGTGTACAAAAATATTTATCACTCTGTACATTATTAAGAAAACAACTTGTATCAAAATCTAGGCTGATAGTTAAACTTACTGAGTGATTTTATTGGAATGTGTTGGGGATCAATCTGTATAAATAATGAAAAAAAAAAGAATAGAGAAAACTAGGCATATAAATTTAAGTGAAAAAACTCATTCGATGAAGAAGATAAAAAATTACGAGTAAAAGAAAACTTCACTAATGAGCAAATAATTGAAGAGTACACGATGTAGAAATTCTAAACAAACCTTAACCCCAAAACAAAGCTCTCTGACTAAAACACAAAATTTTCTTAAAGCTATCTTTTAATTTTCTCTCTAATGTTGTATTATGATGATATTGAAGCCCCCTTTTTATAGACTAATATTAGAGTTCTAATTATACTAAATAACTTTGCTGGAAGTTTAATTACACATTTGATTTGAAATAGAATTCATCGTCTGTCGTCGCGATGTCTCGTGTCACGTTGTTAGGACGTTGCATGATTTCTCGTCACAACGTCGTCTCTACTTTGACTCTGGTTTGACTGAAAACGCGAGTCACACTCCACAGAACGAGGCCTTAATTTAAATATAAACTTAAAATTTTGAAATTTGAATATGTACGATAAAATCATATTATAAAAAAAGAATTAATAAATATTAATAAATTCAGAATGATATATTAACACATCATATCAATACTAAAAAAAAAAACGAAAACTCATCAATATAAACATTGACTCAACATTGACCAAAAGGATAAGAATATGTAAAATGCAAATGATATTGATTTTGTTTAATAAAATTGTGAAATATGAAATTAAAATAATGGAGTTTGTGTTATATCCCACACACCAACTTGTGCATTGAAGTTCTCTTTCTCATTGACCAAAAAGGAGCCGTCAATACAACACTAACCCCAAATCCCTACTACCTTTAGCTTTGATAACAAAAACAGTGGGAGACAAATGATAGAGGATTTCGATGCAAAACTTTTTTTTTTTTGAGTCTTACACGTCATCCTAAGTATCCTACAATAACACACTTCGAATTCCATCATGTCACATTCAATTGATGTGCTTCGCATTTCAAAATATCTTTAGGCATTAGACATTAAATAAAAATATTTATTGATGTTCGAAGATGTAAATTTGTGAATCTATAATTAATTTAAGTATTATATCAAAAATATATTTAATAATTCAGTTTTAATTTAATTGATACTGTTATTATTACAATAATTTAAAAATTGATTGGTTTCAGATTAGATCAATTTAGATTGAATCAATTCGAGATTAAAAATTTTGAATTATTTTGAAGTTGCGTATTTCGAATTTAGGTTATTCGGATATGTTAGTTTTTTTTTTTTAAATTGGTTGAGAGCGAGAGGTAAATGATAAAAATAAGCAAGGAAGAAAGAAGTAATTTAAAAACACCAATAAAATATATACGAAGAATTTGAAATGACACGTAATTAATTGTAATAATAAATGACAAAATCTGCAGAATATCAACCTTCTCTTCTCCCCCGCAAACTCCACCTTTTCCTTTTGTGGCCAACAGCTTGAACCAGCCAAGCGATCGCACCGTTGGCCACCAAACGACGATTTTAGCCCTCCAACACGCACGTACTCACCACACTGCCGCCAATTGGAAATTTCCAAATGAGTCTTCGTCAACTCCGGATATTCCGTACTTGCCCCTTCCTCGCAATTCACACGTGATTCACAAGCGTAACTCCTTACCGTCGCCCAACCATCCGATTCCCAAATTGCCCCTCCTCCATTCGCTAATTTACTGATCCTCTCCTTCGCCGACAATTCGAAATTCGCAGTGTTTTCGTCCTCTTCGAAGTCCGACCCGGCGAAATCGAGAACGCAACGCGGAGATGATTCTCCTGTTGTTTTCGGCGGCGATGCCGATGATATAAATGGATGCTGCAGCAGCTGATCGCAGCTCCACCTTCGATTTGGATCCCTTCTCAAACACTTCTCCACGAAATCCTTACCGAGTTTGGATAACTGAGTCGGCGGCTCGGGGAGTTCCTCCGAGTAAGCAATTCGACGTAGCGAGTCGAAACCGTGATCCTCCCAAGCTGGCTTCCCGGTGATCATCTCGATGACGGTGCATCCTAGTGACCAAACATCGCTCTCCGGCCCTTGATACTCGCCGCGAACCACCTCTGGCGCCATCCATAGAGGGCTTCCACGTGGCTTAATCAGCGAGCTTCCCTTTTTCATCTCAATCGCCGAGCCGAAATCCGCGAGCTTTACGGAGCTGGAATCCGATCCAAGCAAAACATTTTTTCCTTTCACATCACAGTGTACAATGCCTTGGTCGTGCACGTACTTCAAACCCGAAACCAAGCACCGCGTGTGCCACCGCAAAATCCTCTCGTCTACGTCAGCAGCCCGCGGCTTAACAATCTCCACGTCAGCAACAGTGCCGCCCGGCAGATACTCCACGTGAAGATTACGGCAAGAATTCGCCGGAGAGACGTCATCGCCGAGGTACTTAACTACGTAAGGAGAGGAAAGCGAACAGAGGATCCGAATTTCGTTCTCCAAAGACTCCAACTGGCTGGGAAGACACGTTGCTAAGTCGACGGACTTGACCGCGGAAACGGCGCCGCTGAAATCGTTGATCGCTAAGCTAACGGTGCCAAAGGATCCTTTGCCTATACACTTGCCTCGACTCCATGAAGTTTTCTGGGTATGGCTCTGTTTCTCCATTTTTGAAACTCAAATTTTATGGTTCTCTGTTTTTTCGAGGGCCCAAATGCGGGTATTTATCTACGAGGAAACTAAATGATATTGAGTCCCACGTGGAATGTATAGGTGGATAAATGGGAACACTGTTTGATTACGTCACTTTGTTATTATTATATTATTATTTGAGTTTGGAACTGGGCATGTGTTTTGACATGTAAACCATAGTGGGAACTGGGAAGAGTAGAGGATGATTCTGCCTTTTATCCTTATCCCACACCCAATTCTGCTTGAACTTCATCCAAGCTTGGGGGTTTATTTGCAATTAGTATAAAAAAATGAGATCACATGCTGTAGCTTGACACATAAAGAAAATTAAATGTACCGCATTAAAGATAAACGTCCATCCAAAAACGCTTTTAATTCGAGATTATGGTGGTTATTTATTAAGTAATTTAATTTCGAAATAAATAGATACAATTTTAAATTGAAATGTTGATACAGAGTTGGTTTGGAGAGTTGCATGAGGCAGGTTAAGGGGCAAAGAGTGGTAGAAATGTCTGTAATCCCTCTTATACGAGCGGAGTGTTTGGTGTCAAATTGATCCCTGAACTCGTGAGCAGTAGTTCTATTAGGTAATGTTATGGGTTGTCTTACCAAAATATAATCCAACCTTTCTAGGATACGATGGACTATGCTGTAGGTAGCTAGCGGCGAATGCGTGTTGAATGTGGCACGGAGGGTTTAGGGTCTGAATGGACCTCAATAGTTCCTTGGGTGTGCCAACCCTTAGTTGAGAGAGCCTGTTTTCAGGGTTAGAGTGGAACATGATTTTACTTTCCATGCATGGTATTCGGTAGGAGAGATGGAAAAGTTAGACAGCAAAAAAATAATTTTCTTTCCATTACCTGAAAAATGAATGAAAAAATAAAACATTTGAAAAATAAATAATCTTAAATAGACATACTTTTCTCTTTTGTTTTTTTTTTTCTTTTTTATCCTCCAAATTTGAAATGATTGGTTTTTGTACCGAAATAAAAAAACAATCATTTCCCTTTCAAATATACTTAAAATTTATTTTTCTTTTTATTTTTTCGCTCAATATTTTCATCCTTCCGTTTTTCCACCCAATTAAATACACTCGAGATGGTTGTTTTGGGTGTCTAACTCGGGTAAAACATTAGGTAGAAAGTAGTAAATATTTAAGGTTAAAAAAGATGAAGATGATTGGTGAAGTTGCATGTGGTTGTGGAGTGAGAGGATGTAGCAACGGGAATTCAATATTGAGGAGCTGCCCCGGGTTGAAGCTTGGTGGCCGAAACCCTAAAACAATGCAAGTCCACTAGTGGGGATGGGACACAGCCTGGGTTCCAGACCCCCCAAACATAAATGTCGTGTCTAACTATCGGATGACGTGTAAAAAATCTGTAGGTACACGTGGCACCAATAAAGAAAGAAAAACACGAGGACGTTGGTTCCCAAAGATGCTTGCGTTTGTCTTTTGCGGTGAAGAGTTTTATTAGTGGGATGTCTAATCTCCTTTTTTTAACTAATAAAAAAAAATTAACACCAAGTTAGCTACTAGATTAATTAAGGGTCAAGTGAGATAGGATGAGATTCAATGATCCAAAATATATAATAATTTGATCCGAAATTCGACCCGATGATCTGACTCGAAATATTTAATGCTGAAATAATCTCAAACATTCCATTTGAGAATAGATCGATTTTACTTTCTGGACCAAGATATCATTTTCTTCTCTATCTTGACCTCCGATAATACGATGTATCAACAACCCAAAAAAAAAAAAAATGAAATCGATAAATGAAGATACCTTTTTGGCATTGCCAAAAAGATCAAGTATTTTGTGATGATATTTTGCCTGGATTGAGGACGGTCAAAAAAAATTAGGATACCCATTGTTTTGGTTTTTCCTTTGTTATATGTTATGCTATTTGAAGAGTAGACCCTTCATTTGTGAATTGATATCATCATTCATTAGGAAAGGTGCTTCTTTTTCAATCTTTTGAATGATTTGTCAATAAGTCTGTGGACCTAAGGACATACCATGTTTTAACCCCATCCCCTCGTACCATTAAGGTTAAGATCATAGTTTAAAGATATGATTTGAATACTCTTTGTTTATCATTGTTTTTTTGTTTGAAATCATTGTTTGACATTTTAACCTCAACAATAAATGGGATCATAGACATACCAATATTGAATTCAATTTGGGTTGACTAGAAATCAACCCAAAACTTGTTTAATCTAAATCTAGATCAATCCAAAATCAAAATTGATTCAACCTGAAATGGACATGAACTCAAAATAATCCAAAACGATCTGAGCTAGAATTACTCGATTCTTAAACCCCAAATCATTTGAATTATAAAAACTAGCTTGAGTTTGAAATTGACCCGATAGAAATATCTCGCTGTAATCTTAATCTTGTTTAATAGGGTGTTGGATTGGATAAGGTAGAATAACTCACTTACTTAAAGGGAAAGGCAAAGGAAAAGAGAGAAATTGTTGTCCACTTGAATTGGAAATTGGGTGAATTTGAACCTTTTCTTCTCTGAAAAGGCACTTGGGTGGCAAATAATAGAGGCTGTGTGGTTCAACATTTGGGGTGGGAATAGCATAGTGACCTTGTTGGGTTATTGTCGTATTTGCATTGGAAAGCTCTTTCCTTGAATGGTTCTAATAAATGAGAAAGGAAAAGAGGCAATGATCCATCTTCTTACCGCTTAAGTTATGGCATAACCCTATTCATGTCTATCGTAATAGTGTATGCCCACATGATACTTATCCGATGTCCAAAACCTCCAATTTTGTCTTTGGTTGTGGGACCTTAATTTTCTTTTATCAATGTATTTATCGGAGCGAGTTAAATAATTAATATTCCGCATTCTATAAGCCCATTAAGGGGGTGAATACTGATCATGAATTTTAAAGCTACTCCATACTCAATGCGAGAATCAAACCCTCGATCACTAATTAAGATAGAGAAGACTTTTACCATCTCACTTAATTTGTCGATTACTAATATATTAGTTTAATTGTTGGATTATACCACGAGGTCATTATCCTCTTTAATCTTCTAATCATGATGAAGGCGTCATCTAATTTGATCTCTTCTTTAACTAAAATCAATTGATTCGTCCATCACCTAAAACATTCATTTACTAGTTAAAACTAGATTGGTAAATTAGGTAAGTTGGCTTGATTTTGGATTCCGTGACTCTAGATCGGATGAATTTGAATTTTAAAATTTTAAAATTCTTTTTGAATTTGGGTAATTTTTATTTCAAAGTTATTTAGCTTTATCAATCAATTTTTTTTTCAAGTTGGGTTCAAATTCTTTACGCAAAACTATACGTGAATTAGGTGAGATTTTAAGTGTTCACCTTATGCAAAACTACATGTGAATTAGGTCTAGATCAATTTGATTGTAAGGGTGGGTTTGGATGGACGGTGCGGTGCGTTTAGCTTACTTTTGGTCTCACGTTACAATGTCGCTGCAATATCTAATCTCACCGTCACCATTATTTTTACATTAACCGCAAATGAACGCGCACCGTTCATCCAAACCCATCCTAATTCTATTTGAACTTGAATCGAATACGTGAGTTACCAGCTAGCAATGAACCAAATGCCAAATTGAAATGATGAAATGTAAACCAACCATTTACTTGCTATACGTTTTGTTAGAAAGATCAGGAAAACAGCGGGGTATGTTCCAAGCCTGCCCAATATTTTGTCTTAAAACAAGAAGACAGCAACAGACAACATTAATCGGCTGGGGTAGTCTGGTCGACAGACACTCTAACGTGCATCAACCAACATTAAACGCTTCTCTCATTTCGTGTGCTGTTGGCAAGCGAACCTCAATCTCCCCCCAGAGATTCATGGACAGCCATTTAATTGCCAGATACCAAATCACATTAATAGTTGTACATCTCTTTCAGTTCCGTATCATTTAAACCTACTAACTTTCTTTAATTCCTCTCATGCATCCCCTAATCATACCAATATTATTATTATTATCTCTTCAATTATGTAATTAGGTGTATTTATGTTATGGGTAAATTACATTAGTAATCCATACACAACCCCCACAAAAACAGCTAGAAAGTTAAAACTTTTAAACATGCTCACATGGTAATCCGTGTGTACTTTATACTATTTTTTAAATTTTTATAAATTTTTTTATTATTCTTATTTTTTTACGTGTCATATAGAACAAATAATGTCACGTCAACATGAAGTACACGTGAATTATCATACAGTTTAGCATATCAATATTATTACAAAAGTTAATGTTTTAGTCAACATTTTTTTTTTTTAAATGATTTGATTTTTTTTTTTTTTTTAAATTAATGATAAATTTTAACTAAAAAAAAAGAGACCAAGGATCTCCCCTTCTTCCCTAAGAAAAACCAAAGTAGTAGCTTAACAAACTCCTCCTTTCTCCTCCTTCTCACAAGTGAATTGGCTTTTCCATCACCACCACCTTTTCTTCCTTGTTGAATACCAACATTTCAAATTTAACCTTTAATGTTTATATTTTTTGACAATTTGGCTCTTATCTTTTTTCTTTTTTTTTTAATTAAATTTGACCTTAAACCTTTTTTAAAATAGTCGTATTTGTCCATCAACCCTTCAAAAAAAATCGAATTGTTGTTTTTTAATGAAAATACTAATTAAAATATTAAAATTTCATGAACTTTTATTTATAATTTTTTATAATTTATAATTTCTATTTTTTTATTCTTATTTTTTAAAATTTATTTGTTGACGTGTCATAGAGAACAAATAATGTTATGTCAACATGAAGTGCACATAAACTGACATGTAGTTTAGCATGCCGACATTATTTTAAAAATTAATGTTTTAGTCAATATTTTTGTTTTTTTAAATGATTTGATTTTTTTTTTAAAAGGCTAATGGTCAAATTTAACTAAAATAAGAGACAAATTCACAAAAGATGTAAACATTAAAGACTAAATTTGACATTATGTCATTAAATTAAAAATTTTGGTTAAATTTGATATTACGAGTCAAGTGAACAACGGTTCCGTCAATGAAATTACAAAAAAATCAACTCTTAAATTATAAATATTTTTTAAGACCTTGTTTAGTAAGGAGTTGAAAAAGTTAACTCGAGTGATTTAATTTTTTAACCGATTTGATAGTCCATAATAAAAACTACCAAACAGAATATTTCTATAAAAATGTGTGGAAAATGATAATTTAATAAGTATTTACTTATCACTTAATGAGGAATATTTTTAATTTATTTTATTTTTTTAACATTATATCATTTTTTAGAAATTTTGTATTTAAAATAACATAAAATTAAGTATAAACATAAATATATAAAAAATACTAAGTTGAATATATGATATCAAATAAAATTAAGTATACTTATATAAATTATGTAAAAGAATTATTTTAAATAAGACAACAAATGAATACCTTATTTTAAAAAATATATATATAGAAAAGATTATGGTTAGGTTTAAGTGAAAATAAGTATGATTAATTTATGCTGCTCAATGTTGTTCATGTGATTGAGATATAAGCTTATTTTTAGCTTATACAACTCTTCTAAGATATTTTTGTCCTTCGGATATTTGTTACTTTGCTCTTTATTGTCTCCACACACTACGTGTTTTGGTTTAGATGGATTCATCACTCGTTTAACAATGTCCCACACTTGTTTAATATTTTCAGTTATTTTCATTAAAGTTATCGAGCTGTTAAAATCGATGTTGTATGGTCTTTTCTGTTCCTTTCCTTTCTTTTTTGCTGTTTAATTTTATTTTTTTTACGAAACTACATTGAATGTTATCAAGCAAACCAAAATCTAAATAGTTATGTTCTTCAATCTTTGACACTGAGATCGACTTGGATCTAAGACATGCTCTTCTACTTGTCGATGGATACTAATCTAACATATCAATACTTAGAGCTTACTAACAGGACTTTTTAAACAAAAAATTAACATTTCACTGACTTAAATAAAAGCTTTTAAATAATTTAATGATCATTTTATAATTTTTTAAAATTATGTTATTTAATATGAATCCGGCACACCATAAAATCAATAAGAAAGAAGGTGGTTGACACTCTGAATGTGGTCAACGATGAAGATTCATAGTTGACCGACAAATCTTATTCCAATTATCCCAAGTTGTATTGTTTAGGTCAAACAAGAATGGTAGTCACTTTCAATAACTTCATTCTTGCTTAAATATCTTCCATTTGATATATTCTAAGCGGGTTTAACACTGTACAACGTTAATACCTGTCATCATCACCGTTGTCCTAAGCAAGCACCATGTTAGGTTTGAAATTGTCTGAAAATATCTTAAGATAAAAAGAAAATCAATTCTTCTTAAATGCTAAATAAATAAATAAATTGAAGATTTAGTCGATTAAGTCTTAATTCGATTAGTATGGACATTGTTATCAATGCAGGAGGATGCGGGCTCGAGTGCGCTGAAACGTATTATCTTCCTATTTATGAGTTGAAAAGAGACTATGGATGATTCAAGGTATTATGTAAAAAAAAAAAAACAGATGTTCTATCATAATTCATAACATATTGTGTCTAATTTGTCATTATGATTCAATTTAGAAGAAAATTTTATTTGTTTGTTTAAGTCATATTTTTATTTTCAGTTTGTAAAGTTTATAAATTTATATAAATTTTACACTTCAATAATTCATTTTACATAAAAATTTGGCATGCTTGTATATTTTTTTATCTGTTAATTTTAATGTTATGGCATGACATGCTTTAATATTTCAATACTTTTGTGTCGTATTTCAATTAACATAATTTGCATAGTTTCATCATATTAATTCAATTTTATTTATTTATTTAAGAATCGAATAATTAAATCAATCAAATATTAATATAAATATCATGTTCAACATGTGTTGGTCTGATAATTAATATGTTCACCACTTTAGATGTGATTTGGGTTCGAATCGCGTTAGTCGTGTTGCTGTTAGGACACTTCTCTCCTTTTGTACGTCACCAAAAAAAATTTTAATTTGATTTTACAAGCATAGCGGGTGAGAATCTTCTAGTAAAACTCAAAATAGTACAGTAGATGATTTTTAAGCAAAACCATAAATTTTATTTGAGGGTTGAGATAAAATTAAAAATTTTAGGGGCCAAAGGTATAAATCTTGTATTTAAATAGCTTAAATTTAATTGTTAACCTTTGAAAATGGATAAGAATGCATTTCTTTCATTTAATATAAGGATTTAAAAGGATTTTAAATTGAGTTTGAAAGAACTAAAAGTGAAATTGTACCATTTAATCAAGGTAGGTCAGGAACACTACCAGCTTCACCTTTGGCTGCCTGTTAACTACATCCAATGTCACTAAACTATTAGCAAGTTTATATTTTAACCACTCAAGTTCAAAATGTTACAAAATGGTCACTAAACTATTCGAAAGTTTTTATTTAAGTGTAAATTCTCAAAAAAAAAAACCCTGAGTCAAGAATAATACTAATATGAAATGACACGTGTTAGAATTTTTGAAGGAAATAAAATAGGAATTATTAGTATTGGTAGAGAAGGTAGTTGGATACTGGAGGAAGTTGAAAAGACTCGTGTTTAAGAGAAATGAATCTGGGGTATAGACTAAATTGTAAGAGATTGAAAAAGTGTTGGAGTAAAAAATGTGAAAATTAAAAATAAGAACGATTAAATTAAAGTGAAGTGAGAAAGAGAAAGGACTAGAAATGTGATTTTACCGAAAATGAACAATAAATCAAGGATGAAATTGTAGAGAAAGTTCAAAAGGCAAAATGGTCATTTTATAATTAGATATTTATGAGAAAAATCTCTAGTGGTAAAATTTGAGCCCTTGGATATAATATGAACTTTGAGAAAGAAATGCTGGCCATTAGATGAAAATGATGATGTTGGGATTATTTTATTTATTTTAATATGTTAATTATTTAATTAATAGATTTTTATGATGGAAAAAATTAGAATAAGTTTCCTTCCATTCTCACGCCACTTTCATCCATGTATGAATGAAACTTTCATTGTCTTTCATTTTAGTCCCTTTCCACCATTTTGGTACTAAATTATGGCATGTATATAGGTGCTTTGAAGTCTATGTATATGAAAAAAAAAACAAAAACAAAAAATTGCAAATACACTTTGTGTCATTTAGTTATTTGGATAACTTATACTATTCCAGAGAGCCTTGTTGCAACGTTCCCTACCTTGACGTTGTGACATAGCTGCACGACGTCACTCACTGTTATGATCCAAGAAGGTCCTAAATGATCTTGGTTCACAATCAAATTGCAGGAATGCTCGTAAATGTTTTGTAATGCCTAAAATAAGCTTAATAAGAGTGAAAGTGCATTTGATATTTAAGTGACGTCGTGCTCAAATGTGGCACCCGTTACTCTAGTAAGGGTGCTACATTAAGTCACTAAGCTATGAAGTTTTTTTAGAGTTCAGCTAGCAAACTTCAAGTAACAATTCAATGATCAATATGATGGATCAATATCGAATGACAAGTAGAAGAACATACCTTAGATCCAAGTCGATCTGACAGTTAGTTTTAGATATTAGAGAAGAAAACTGTTTGGATTTTGTTTTGCAGATTTGTGACGTTAAAAGTTGTTTCATGAAAAAATTGAATTGTAAAAGAGAAAGGTAATGAGAGTTTTCAATTGATATAGGCAGTGCGAACAGAGAAGGCCATACAACAACGATTTTAACAACTCAATGACTTAAATGCAAACTTTTGAATAGTTTAGTGATCATTTTGTAACTTTTTGAAGTTAAATGACCAAAACATAAACTTATTAATAGTTTAATGACCTTAGATGAATTTACGTTATAATTCGAGTACAAATGCTTTTATATCATTATCTTTAAGAGAACTATACTATATATAAAATGGTTAACTGAGTTAGTGTCACAAGTCAACTCGATATCAACTTAATTATAAATTTACTAAAATGCCCTTACTTTAAAGGATAATTAATATTATTATAAGGTTATTTTCTTTATTTCATCTTTTATATAGTATTTCAAATAAAACAACTTAAAAACATTATGTTGTAGGCATAAGAACTTCAGTTCGATCTTAATCAACCCAATCCCCTTCCTCAATTTAAAAAAAAAAAACACGAACAAATTCAAATAGAAATCTCTTACCACTTTATTCATAATCATTTGTTGAAATATATATACATATATCGTGAGTGTGATGAAATCTAGTATATATAATAACTTTGGGCTCTACACTTTAAATCATTTCAATTATCTTGGTTTACTGTTACAAATCTAGTATATATAATAACTTAAGTAAAATATAAATACATGTCCAAGCAGTTAAAACATAGAATCAAACTAGTACAAAGCACAACCAGCAAAGAGAATACAAAAAAAACACATACATAACATACGCAAATGATAATATCTGTAAAAAAAAAATTCTGACATATTGCCTAATACTACCCATAGTCCTTCCTTAACCCATAAATAGGAATATAATGCAATTCAGCACACTCAAACCCACGTTCTTCTACATTGACAACAATATCCATATTAATCGAGCTAAGACTCAATCGGCTACCCTGAATGTGAATTTGATCTTTCACAAATTCATGAAATTCCTCCAAATGCTCAAAGCCTTCATTGTTACCATCGAAAAAAATTTAACTAACAAAATTGATATAATTCGATTCAAATTACTCAAGTCCGAAATAATTCAAATACAAAATATTTCAAACTCAAAATAATCAAATAATTTGAATATTATTTCAAAAAAGAAAGAATGTGAATTGTATAAGCAAGTTTACGACTAAAGACTCTTGGGAATTATCAAATCCCCACAAAGAATGATGAATAAAAAGAATAAACCCATCTCCACATCTACTTCCTCTGCTATGGCGTCTAAATAAATAAATTATTGTCATCCCTGCCGGCATAGCCGCAATTGGAGTGTCGAAGTTGTTGTGGGTTGGCGTAAAAACTCAGGGTTGAAATTCTGTGTCACCCAATCTTCCTCCTCTAAAATTGTAATGATAGAAAAAGGAAAAACGAAAGTCCAGCTGAATCAAATATAGTAGCCCAGCTGAACCAGCATCACACTAATATCATCGATCGAGCCTCGCGAAACCGAAAGATCGACGAGTTTCTTACAAGCAAACAATAGATTGGGTTTGTCGGTGCCTATGAATGAAGGGCGAGCAATGTCGACAGCTTCTTGATTAGTAATCTGGAAAAAGGATGAAAGAACACAATTAGATTCATATGAAAAGAAAAAATCCATTGTGAAGTATTGAGCTCAATACCCTACCTTGTCCCATAAGCCATCGGAGGCTAATATTAAGAACTCGCAATCGGGTTCGATACTAACGATCTTCGTCTCCGGCTCGGCGATCACCCACTGTTTAAGGTGGCGATCTCCGATCCCTCTGGAGACGGCCAGACTACCTTGAATTCTCCAAACCCCACGGCATAAATCCACATAGCCGCCCTGAAGAAAAGAAGTTCATCAGTCGTGCAGAAAGATCTATCAATTGGACCCATCCAATTAATTTAGATCGTATCACTTTAAATTTTGAGAATTTTAATCGTTTCGATTGGATCCATTTTAAGTTTGGTCACTCTAAATTACATTTATGGATCATTTTAATTTCAGGTCATTTCTTACTTAAATGGTCAAATCTTAGTTCTGATCCCTCCATTACACTAATCTATAAATTAGTCCTTATTGATTTAATTCGATTTATCCGAAATTTGCTGACCAGGTTTTGAATTCTTCTCCTTTCATCCTCCCTCGAAGGCCGGTGATCGGAGGTGAGACGTTCCGCCTTACCGCCTCTGCTCAAAACAGCACGACAATCCCCGGCATTTGATATGACAAGGTCTCCGTTTTGGATCAAAGCCGTCAGGCAGCATGTCCCACCAGCATTGTCTTCCTTAAAAAACTCAGCATCAGTTTTCAAGTAACCTTGTTTAACAGCATCTATTACAGCAGTGTTGTCTCTTCTTGTAATAACTTGATCTAAAATGTTCTTCTCCAATTTCTGGGCTGCAAACTCTGCAGCTTTAGCACCTCCATGTCCATCAAAAATGCCAAAAATTGCCTGCAATTTATCATTTTTATAGAGTATGAGAGTCATTCTGACGTAAAAATAAAAGAATTAATTCCTCAATTTTCGTAAAAATAGGAGTATGAAATTCAGAATTAGACCTTTTGCTTTATTAGAGCAAACAATTATTTGGAACAATTAAAAAATATCAAATTTATATGGACTAACTTCCAACTTTGAATATAGTATAGGGACCAAAACAGAAATTTGACCCATAAAAAAATACCTGCTTGGGATCTCCTCGAAGTTCAACTGAAGCTGAGAACCTATCTTCCATGGCCTCTCTCCTCCCTCTTTTACAGTAAACCGAATACCCATCTCCCTCTCTCTCCAACTCTTTCCCGACTTCGCATGGCGTAGACGGAATCCCCAAACCCATGGCCTCCGTGGCAACCGGTATTTCCAGCCTCGCCGGTCTCTTCCTCTTTAAAACCGTTGATACCGGTCCCGGTCCAAGTCCTGGAGCCGAACCCGAACCGGAGGAAGGCGATGAAGTCGAAGCAGAAGAAGACGAGAGCAAAGACACAGGCGGCGGCGTTTGAAGCCGGAGCCTGAAAGGCGAAGAAGGAGACGGAGAAGCTGGAGAAGACGAAGTCTTGAGGTGGGTCGACGTTAAATTCAGAGCTTCCGTCGAAGGAGAGATGATCGGCGCTTTATTAAGGAAAAGAGACGATGACGGAGAAAACGCCGGAGAGTTAGATACGGCAACGGAACACGACATTTTTTTATTTTCCTCTTTTTTTGGCTTCTCCTTTGGTTCTTTTACAACGTTCGAATTTGGGTTTTCTCTTCTTTTGGGTGATATTATCGAGATAGGTGTGTGAATGTATATATATATATATATATAAAGGGAAGCTCAACGAAGGTCTTTGGTTTGCGTGTTAGTGGCGGAATGGTTATGGTTTAGAGTTTTTGACTCTTGAAATTAAGTTTGGAGCACTTTTTCTTTTTCTTTTTTATGAGAAGTCTGAATTGCCCCTCATATCATCTTTCTTCCCTATTTAATCCATATGCTTTACTTTAGTTATTTTTCATATTTAATTTTTTTTATTTTTTAAATTTCAAATTTGCTCAAATAGTAATCGTTGAATTTGTTACCCTTCATATCCAAAATGATAAATTAAATTTTTCTCTTGATTTTTAGTTTTTTCAATTGGATTTAATTTTTTTTCAAAAGGAAAAAGTTGAAATTCAAGAAGAAAAATCTGATTTGTGATTCTCTTATTAAAAAAGAATATGAATTATGTGGAATTACAATTTCATACAATCATTTCTCATCAATTTTAGGCCTTCTAAAGAAGAAATCTTTTGCTTTGCCCCCTGACAATTTATATGTTTATTTCAGTCTTCTAACCAAAAATTTGCATTCAACATGATATTTAAGAAAATGGGAATTAAATATTTTTTTTAATTTAATGAAAATATGCGTCGGATTTTTTTTTTTTTAATCAATATCTAAAGTTTAAAATTTACTCTAAGTCTCTAAACTCTTTATATATTTAAAATTTATCATTATATTTTCATTTCAAAGAATTTAATCTCTTTACTTTCAAAATTAAAAATGCAAATCTAATTATTAACATTATTAATTATTAAGTTTTAAAACTCGTGCTCAACATCCATTCCCTTAATGGGTCTATAAAATACGGAGAATTCGTTACTGGGCTCGCTTCCGTATATATCTTAAGAAATCAAAAAAATTATTAAATTCAAATTCATTATAGCATTATTTTTTTATATGGCACTATCATGTGAGTATTTTCTAATTTCAAAATGTCACGTCAACGAATTTGATAGAAGAATTGTAAGATGGTCTTAATAATTGAATCTAAAATTTGAAATTTGAATTCATAAAAGTAAAAGTAAATGGGATAAATTCTAAATTTATGAAGAGTACATAGATACGAAGCACATTTTAGCCAATATTTAAAATACTTAAAGAAGGGCAAAAGAGGAATTGTCAATTTATAAGCAGTAGCCGTCCCCGTGAAAGAAAAAAAAGGTGAAACACGTAATAGGGTTACGAGTACAAAACAGTGTTTAAGGAGTGTGTTTCACACTTTGAGTTTGACTCCTCACTCAATCATAATGCCGATTAAAAGTGGATTTTTCAATTTTGGTTCTTCTATTATGTCGATTTAACTATTATAATTTTTAATGTAATTGGTCCTTATAGTTTTATAATATTATTAATCAGTCTAATCGTTAATATCATTAATTTTTCAATGAAAACATTACATGGTTATATATAATTTGAATTCCCTAAGGATTATCAGTTTTAGTCCTTGCAGTATGTTGAAATTTGTGATTTAATCTATATATCTTATTTTTTTACATAATTTGATCTTTTTACTTTTATATTGTCATTAGTCAGTCTAAATATTTAATATTATTAACTATTTTGATCAAAATGCTGACGTTAATTTTTCTTAAGAACATTGTTCCAACAAAAAAAAATTATTTATCACGACGAGTTTGAATGAATATTTTTTAAAGAAAAAATCTATATAAACATTTTCAATTTTTTTGAAGTTACATGACTACCAATTAATTTTTTTTTTAATTTCAAAATGTTAAACATATGAATATAATAGAAGAATTTTAACAGTGATAATGACTGGATCTAAATTTTAAATCCAAAAAAGTAGAATATCTAAATTTCTAAAAATAAAAGTAGGCATAAAGTATATTTTAGCCTTCAAATTTATATTTCATAATTTAACCTAAACAAATAATCAACCCAATACAAATCGTGGGACTCGTATTAGTAATATTCATATCAGCGGCCAAAATTAAGCTTTTATTCTTTTAAATATAAAAATATAAAAACCTCAAAATTTAAAAAAAAATCGAAGAAAATACCACCACTTAAGGTGTGTTTATAGAGTGTCACTTATAATTGAATTTGAGTGCTATTGTTTGTAATTACATGTGTACATATTTTAATATTTATTTTAATAAGTGAATGTCACTCCTATTGAAATAAAAGAAGGGTTGAGAATGGGAGGAATCGCACTTGAATTCAGCCTTGATATCTTTGAAAATTTTATTATTTATTAAGGGAAACAACTAACGTGGATAATTAAGATCATAGTTACACCATCCGTGATAAACCGTTTCGTTAAATTAGTTATATATGTTAAAAAAAATTAATTGGTCAAATAGGTAATTTTTTGAAAATTTAGAGAAATAAATAGTTTTTTGAGGGAGTGTGTGAAAACGAGTTTAATTGGATGCACTTTCCGTACCGTTGACAGGAAAGCACACCCAATTAGATGCAATTTCCCTTTAAACCACTTTTTTTTTAAAATTAATATATGTTTTATGTATATTTTACTGTTTGCAAATACTAATTTTTCAAATAAATCCGATTTTCCACACCATGAAAGAAATAAAAACAAAATATTAGGAGCAAAGCAGGGGCGAAATTAGGGGGTTGACAAAGGCTCGGTTTCCCTAAAATAAAAAAAAATTCATTTAAAACTTTTAAAATTTTAAATTAATAAAAATAAAATTACATTTTAACCCCTTAAAATGATAAAAATTTAATTTAATCTTTTAAAAATTATATATATATATATATATAAATTATTAAAATGATAATAAAATTATCATAAAAATTATAATTTAATTTCCGCTGTTTTAAAAAAATTTTGAGACTTCTTCAATGATACGATGTTGATGGTTTGCTAGGTGACGGGTGCAGTTTCCTTGAAGTTTAAGTTTACCGTTGCTTGTACGCGCATTCACGTTTACTAAAAATGACTATCCTTTGGACTACTTCAACCTTATCCCCTAATGCCTGCTTCCTTCGTGGGGCCAATTCCTTGGTTCTGGTTAGGCCACGTCCATTTCTCTTCTACTTCCGATTGCTTCGAGGACGAACCCAGCCCAAGGACAAGGTCGTGAATTCATATTAGGGGAGTCAAACAGAAAGATTTAAATGTTTTGGGGGGGGTTAAACCTAAAAATTCTGCACTTAAATTAAATATTTTATGATTAAGAGGGACTAAAGTTGATATTCCACTTAATTAAGCGGGGTCAAGACCCTTGCACGTCTTCTTCAGCTATGCCCCCTTCTGGGTTCTGGTTACATTAGCCTGATTGAATTCGAAGTCTTTTATCAAGATTTTCTCCTATACATGTTGGTGATTGCTTTTCCAATATCGATAAAGCCTGGTAACCCTTCCGCTCCAAAGAAATGGATAACATGGGGCATCAATTCATGCCTTCGATAGGATGGCCCAACAAATCAATAAATCTTTAGGGATGGCAATTCGAATTGCGGATTTGACTGTTACTTGCGAAGGAGAGAAGCGAGGTCACATAAAAACTTCCTGAATATCCATTAATTAAATACGTATTCCTGCAAATCCCCAAATAAACCTCTTACATATAAACTCATGCTTTAACCATCGATACTTACCTTAGATATTAATTATACTTTATACAGATTAATAAACGTTGTATAAAAAAACATAGTAAAACATTTTTAAAAATAAGGGTCAAGTTACCTAAAAGTGTAAACGTTAATTGCCTTTTTTTTATAACTTTGTTAGCAAACTAGTTTCTCATCCCGTGCAAATGTACGAGTTTAATTGTGTATATCAATTAAAATATATTTTATTTATTTACGAAAATTTTGTAACGATTCAAGATATTATGATTGAAAACGTGAAAACAATATAATATAATAATATAAATTTTCAAAATTTAGAATCCTGATAGTTTGTATTGTATGAATTTGTATTCATTTTAATTTATTTTAGTATCAGATCCGATACTGGGTTCTCCAAAGATACGAAACCGAAGAGGGGATGCACGTTCCAAGGTAAAAAACTTTCTTTTCAATCCCTCTGATTCATTGCTTGATAGAAGATCCTGGCTATCTTACATTTCAAGTTTTGATTTTTGAAAACTGGGAATGAGCAATCGTAGGTATGTGATGTGAGGGCATTTTGCCCGATTCTCTCTATCTTCTTCTTCACAAAAGAAAAACCCCATTTCCCGCGTTTCATATAAAGTCCAAAAATTCCCTTTCATCACTCTTGGGTCATCCATGGCTCCCTCTTCCATCACTGGCACCGCTGCTTCTGTTGTCATTGTTATTGGTGCGTCTTTTCATCATATAAAGAAGTGGGTTCACTGTCCTTTGATAATGAAACTCATAAGGGCTTTGCCCTCCCTTCAAGGACTTCTTATCTTCCATGAAATGGTTATGTTCGTAGATCATCGTTTTTTCTATCAGGTTTAGATTATGGCATTCCATATTTTGTCTTGACAGACATCATGATCCTGCTATTTTTGCTCATTGATTGATCAATTCTGTAACTCAAAACATATATATATATATATATATATATGTAGCCTTTGGCCAAATATATCTTGTATAGTTTCAATTTTATCATATTGATTATTAGTAATGAGTTATATTGTGTTATTACAGTGCATGACGGTGATAGTGGTCAGTGAAAACATACAGCTTTACCATCTCAGAATTGTGAGGAGCTTCTTGATGGGGAAGGAGAGTGGCTGAAATCATAAGAAAACCAGAATGGAAAAGCACATAGAGAGAGTCCTAAACAGAGTAGCATTGATATCCGTGAGCATAGCCACACTGATTCTGCTTTCCCTCCTCCTCCAAACCCCAGAAACATGCACCCCAAGAAATGCTCCCAGAAAGCCTCACTTTAGATTCCCCAAATCCAGTTGTGACTTCTATTCTCGTGACTACCTCCCTCTTCACAAGAAAAACACTCGCCTTTGGTCCTCCAAATTTTGGGCCACCAAGGTCTCTTCCTACACTCACTTCTTCACCCAACTTTACCAAATGGGTGTCCTAAAAAACCACTCCAAAGTGCTGTGCGTCTCTGCTGGAGCTGGGCATGAGGTCATGGCTCTAACAAAAGTGGGAGTTGAGGATGTTACAGGTGTTGAGCTGATAGAGTCATTGCCTTTTGTTAGCAAGGCCGATCCCCATAATCTTCCTTTCTTTGATGAGGCTTTTGATGTCGCAGTTACTGCTCATTTGGAAGACGCCTTGTATCCTTTGCAGTATGCAAGGGAGATGGAGAGGACTGTGAGAAAAGGTGGAGTGTTAGTGGTAGTTGTGGAGGAGCGCAGTAAGGAGGAAGTAAAGGACATTGTTAGGATGTTTAGAATGTCCAGCCTTCTTCACTCTTCTCATCTTACTTTTATAGGAAACAGAATCACCAGGATTCTATTGAAAAATAAGGCTTCTGCTTAATATATATACACATATATATATATATATATTTCCCCCTTTTGGTGTTGAACTTTTGTAGTTTTGTTTTTGTGAATGAAAAGGAGATTTGGTTTTGTTTCTTGAAAAAAAAAAAAAAATCATATACTAAAGATTTGATCCATGCAACCTTTGTACTTCGCAAAGGATGAGAATGATGGGCAAGGCGTATGGATTAAATTGTAAAGAATGAAAAGTTTAAAACTAGCGAAATAAATGTTAATATGAAGGATTTAAGTGAGATGTTAAATGGTGATTAAATAAATTTTGAAGAGTGAAAATTTATGATTGTTGATTTTATGTAGAAAAAGACTAAATCATACAAAGAGTAAAGTTTGAATTGTTTTCAATTGTTGAGTAAATGTGATGAAATTTGAATGCCCATGTAGATAAAATGAGAAGTAATCTAATATAAATGACATGTCATTAGAAAAATTACTACGAGCACAAGTGATAGCGGCACTATGATGCAACTGAAAATGACATCCGCACACCTGCGTGAAGTGTAATGGCCCTTTGATGTATGTTATTGACATTTTCAAATATCCTATTATGTTTTATTAAGGGCAATAGAATTAGAAGGTAAGTTAACTTAAAAATGACGTTGGTGTACCTTACTATAATTATTACTAAAACAAATTTGTGCATGACACTAATGATTCCTGTTTTTCTTTTTATGTTTATACACATGTATTTATGTGTGTGCGCGCGTATTTGTAATGAATTAATTTCAAATGCAAAGTTTAATTTTTGACATGCTTACTAAACTCTCGTGAGCTTAATGCATTTCTTTTCAAACGCATAGACAGAATCGCGTCTTAAAGCTTTAAAGAGAAGATTGATCATCTCATCACAAAAAAATTGGAAGAGAGTATGAATCTAAATTTTGGGGTATTAGTGTTTGACATGTACATAGAAATATGTTAAAAATGTTTATGATTGAATTTCATGAAAGATTTGGTCCTCTTGATCCATTTTGTAATTCTTGCAACTTGAATTGATGTATATTGAAAATTGGGTTGAATTAGGTGATATAAATTCGAGTCTCATTAATCGTATTTTTTATTTGAGTTTTACCTTATTGTTGTAACTCATCAAAAAATATTACCATTGATGTTAAGAATAAAAATTTTCTTAAAATTTAAGATGGCAAGATTTAGGTCACATGTGGAGTTGAATAAAATCATGACAAACAATAGTGAATTCTACAATTTAATCCCTAAAAGACTTCCAATCATATTTTAATTGTATTTTATCCTTAACAACTTGAAAATAGATTAATTAATTTGAAGTGATCATAATTGTTTCAACAACAACAAAAATAGCATTCCAATAATTTGTCTCCACAATCAAGTCAATAAAAAGCAAATTAACCTCTTAATTGAAACCTAAGGTGGCCATGGCCCCTAAAATTTATTTTTTTTATTTTTAATTTACATTATGCACTCCCAAAAATATTACTAAACCCTAGAGATTTAATATTTTTACATTTTTACTCTTAATATATATTTTATATCCTTTACAGTATTTTTAATTAATGATAATATTATTACAACAACTTTAAAATAATAATAATTTAAATACTTTAAAAATAATAAAAATTAATAAAATTATATTTGTATTATCATAAAAATATATAATTTAATTTCAATCACCAAAGTAAAATTATTATTAAATTTTTTACTAGTATTAAATAATTGGGAAGAAAATATTATTAAATAAAAATTATGAAGAAAGAAATAGAGAAATCATGATTGAAACTCAAATTCGAGTTTGAGATATTAAATCATCCAATAACAAATTGAAGAAAAATAAAAGGAAGTAGGAGTGTTTTTAATGAGAAAAGAGCTCAGTCCCTTAGATGTTCATAAGAATCTGCG
The DNA here is from genome assembly GCA_039519145.1 of Kokia cookei. NCBI lineage: Eukaryota > Viridiplantae > Streptophyta > Magnoliopsida > Malvales > Malvaceae > Kokia > Kokia cookei. The sequence continues at coordinate 34,665,448 of CM076900.1, read as the reverse complement.
ATCATATTCGCAAGTCATTACAGGTCTGTTATAACTCATCACTGTTCTTCACACACACAAAAAAACACTCCCAAAACCCTAAATCTTCAAATTTCAAATATAGTTGCCTAAATGCACTCCCACAAACAAAGACAAAACGAGGGAGAAATAATAATATTTAAAGCAACACAATGAATTTCGCTTCAAGGGAACGAGTCCTGTGGGAACGGTATTCAATCCTCACAGACCAGATAGTGAAGCCTCAGAAATTAAATCTTAAATTGTTGATGAAAATGAAACCCCCAGATTTGAGAATCGCAGAAAAAACCCTAGGACTTGAAGGCGATGATGGAGAGGGTGGTGGGGCGAATTTATATAGCGGAAGCGTTGGAGAGATTTGACGGTTGAGTCTCTCATTCCACGGACGGCTGATACTTGCCCTTGTGTTTAGTTTAAGTTTACCCTAATTTCGGGTGCAGTTACTAAACTAACCTCACATTCCAAATTATTGGGTTTGCTGTTAGGTTAAATTAATTTGGGCCTTCAAATGGATGCATTTGTAAATGGGCTTATATTTTGGGTATGAAAGGGGAAGGATTTGTGCAGTGTTTTGTAAACCGCTAAAATAGGTTAATCGGGCACTAATTCGATTAGAAAGTTAGAAAAATATTATTTCATAATTAAAATAAGTAATATTGTTCGATCTTATCTTAAGCTTTTTACTTTAAAAAAAGCCAATTAAAAAATGCATATCGTGCCATCTGAATATACACCAATTGCAATTGTAAAATCTTGATATTTTCATATATTTAATTTTATTATACACACTTTATTATTTTCATCAATTGTATATTTATACTTACAATTATCTAAACTCTTGACTGAGTTGGTATCATGAGTCAATCGGGCATCAACTCACCTAGAAAACTATGGGAATATCATTTCGTAATTAAAATAAATAATATTATTCAACAGTATTTTAATCTGTTCACTTTAAAAAAGTTCAATTAAAATATGCATTTTGTAAGATTTGAACACTCACCAACTACATCAATAAAACTTTTAATTTATCACTTACCTAAAGTTTTATTTTAATATTTTAATACATTTTAATTTTATTATGCACATTTTATTATCTCTATCAATTATATTTATATTATTAATAAAACTTCTGACTGAGTTGGTGTTTAGTTGACTCGTGACACCAACTCGAGTAGAAAATGATTATTTATTGTATAATCAATTGTATCTTTTGTTATTTATTTTAAAACCAACCTAGCTTTTTTAACTAATAATTGTAATTTAATTTTTAATTATTTTTAAATGTATAATCATCATAAGTTCTGGTTTATCTCAATTTTTTAATTAAGAATTCTAAATTAAATATTATATTTGTTTTTAAACATGACTTTAGTAATATGAAGGAAAATAAACTCTTGTTTATATATATAGAGAATAGATAAATATTCTTTTACAAATCAAAACTTGATGTTTTAATCAAGTACAATAAAAATATGATAAGTTACATAACATTTTTAATACTTTAATATTTTATTAATTATTAAATTAAATTTATAATTTTGAATATTTTTATCTTTTATTAATGATTGAATTAAATTTATAGTTTTTAAATTTTACTGTGAGTATATATATAATAAGGAACGCAAGCAAATATGGAGATTCATTTTTCAATAATATCTTCAATGCGATCCCGACTATTTTTTTTTATAATTTAAAGATTTCAATTGTTTCATCTGAATCAATCCAACCTTTAAGGATAATTCCTCTAAAATTATTCTTCTTTAAAATTGGGTTTCCATACATCTACAACATTAACACCATTCAATGCCCAATATTTTTATTTAAGCTTAGCTTTTGTGTGTGTGTGTGTGTGAGAGAGAGAGAGAGATACAGCAAACATAAAATTGTAATTAGATAATTATTCTACACTCTAGCATTGAAGTTACAGGACTTCATAAGTAGATTTTAAAAATTGTCATGTGTCAAAAATTTTAAATAATATATTGCAAAAATATTTAATTATTTTATTTTTCAATCATTTTGATTTAAATTCAATTTAATTTTTCCGATTAAATCTTAATTTAATTGACATGAAAATCATTATAAATACAGAAAGACGTATGATAATTATTATAGTTTCATATATAGAAATTTCTTTATAAGATGTGATAAATTTTATTTGATTTGGTTTGATTTTTTATTTTTTATTTTTGCAAAATGTTAGACATATTTTTGTTCTTTTCTTTTCAAATTTATTGCACGTTTTCCCTCGTGCCAAAATACCAACCTCACATTTCTACCAATAAGACCCACCGACAGAGGATTTATCAAACGTTTTGCCTTCACAAATGTCATTTTTCATTTAGATAACATATAATTTTATTCTTTTAATAAATTAATTATTTAATATTTACGAAATTTGATAATTAAATAATAAAAATATAATCCGATTTATTAATTTAATAAATATTAACTGTTTAAAATATATAATTACATAATTTAAATAAAAAAACTAGTTGTTTTCTTACATAATTGACAAAAAATTTTAATTATTTATGAAAATGACCTCAAGTTAAAATTTATGTATGTAAATGATTTGATCCCAACAATATTTGTCGGTGTCGCCTAACAATTCGACAACACTACCCTCTAATCATAACTCAATTATCACCTATTTTTTAAAATAATAATTTTGGGTACCACCACTGTATCAAGTGGCACTAATTTGTATTCTTTCTAGATACCCCTTAAAAATAAGGGTATTGAGGGAGGAAAAAAAATATCACCTATGAAGCAAGCATCACTCAAGGGCCTCTCTATTTATTTCTTTTTTCAATTTTTTTTCTATTTCAATTGTGTCTTTTCAGCCTTTTTTTGTTTTATCATTTTTTTTTAATTCTTATCAGTGTCACTTGACATACGAGCGGTATAAAAAATAATGTACTTTTTAAATTTATTGATCGATGCCACCTAATAGATTGATGGTACTTATTAAAAAAATATTTTTTTTTCTCTTTAAATACTCATATTTTTAACGAGTATTTTGAAAATATTAGACGACACCTATTATATTTTTTAAAAATTAATGATTAAATCATTGGGGGGCGTGCCGCTGATTTGTCAATCGGCACCAGTGAACATCGTGAAAAAGGGATCATTTTCATACATAAATTTTGATTTAAACCATTTTCATAAATATTTAATTATTTTACGTCAACTGGTTAAAAAAAACACCTTAATCTTGTAGAGAAGTGGGCCACAATCCTAATCAGCATGACAGCAACAACTCAGACCCAAATGTACTTCAACGAACAGCCAACAGGTTTGTACCAAATCTAATGGCAAAGATGGTAGAAACGAGTATTCAACAACTCTTGTCGCCTTCCAATTGGCCGTGCATTTCACCGACGGCCCTTTCCTTCCTTTCTGGCAACGTTTTTTGTGAGAATCATATTTATCCTATTCAGCAAGCCATTATGAGCCAACATTTAAAGAACTTTGTTTTATCCTTCAAAAAGAAACAGCTGGAGCAAACAATGATACTAAAATGGTTAAATCGATATTTTTATTTTTATAAATTTTAATTTTTTTAATTAAATTGATGAATTAGTCGATTTAATCAACAATTCAATTTTAAAAATATTAAGATAAAATGAACATAAATTGAATTATTAATTGTTGGAGGCTTAAAAAGTAATTGCTCCGTTGTACGATACGGGTCAATGTCACTCCTTACCCTTTAGTTACCCAATTATCAATTACTTATTCCACAATTAGTCACCTAATTATTAGTAATTTTTTTTTAACCATCGAACTAAAAAAAAAAATCAATTTCATCACTAATATTTTAGATTAGTTTTGTTTTGATCATCTTCTATTAAATCAATCGTGAAAAAAATAACATGATTCTTTTAATTATATAATAACTCATTATTATTATTATTATAAATAATAATGAAATCAAAATAATTATTATAAAATTTATTTTTTAAAATTTATAAATATTGTTTTGAATTTATTATATTAGTTCATTGTAATTATTTGTTTTTAAATACTTTAACAAATTCCATTTCTATATATTTTAAAATAATAATTATTTATTAATTTTTTATATAATTTATATTATATTAAATAATAATTATTCATTAAATATTTTAATATTAATATATGAAATGATTACATGCTTTAATATAAAAATAAATAATTTAAATTAAATTTTCTTAAAAAGTACATTTTTTAACCAATAAAAATACCCTTTATTTTCTATTATATTATTAAGTTAACTTTAAAAAACAATTATAATTTATTTTAAATTTATCAGTTAAAAGGTTGTACTAATTTTAAAACAGAGTTATTAATTGAATAGAACTCTAAGCATAAAATATAAAAAATTGTGATAATTATAATTATAATTTAATTTATATTTATTAATTAAAAATTTTAACCTAAAAAAATTGTCCGATGAAATTGAAAGTTTTGTAATTTAATAATCAAAACATGAACACACTAAGAATTGAGTAACAAATTGTGCACTTCACCCTAAAAAATACAAGCAAAATTAAAACAATGATTTTTTTAATCATAATTAAAACGATGATAAGTGTTACTTAAAAAGAGCATTTGGATTTAGGGTAAATTACACTCGAGATGACTAAATTGTAGTAAATTTATGTTTCATTCATTTAATTTTAAAAAGTTACAAAATAGTCACTGAATTATTCAAAAGTTTCATTTAAGTCATTGAACTATTTGCAAATTTTTATTTAAGTTAATAGGTTATTGAGTTTTTTTTTTTTTTTTTTAAAATTTTTCTAATAGTTCAATGACCATTTTTTAACTTTTTTAAGTTGAGTGATCAAATAATCTTACAAATAGTTTAGGACCTGGGGTGTAGTTTGCCATTGGTTTTACATTTGGATTTATTTGGATCCATAGATCCGGATGACTAGTCATAAAGGTACTCAGATGGAGTTCGAGAACTGACTATGAACCCTCTTCAGGTAGCTTGTCATGTTGACACGAGTCCAAATCCAATAAGAGTATAACAAAAGTAAAAAAAAAAAAATTAAATAAGATGCTCATCATCATTCTAACTCTTGCCTATGAAATTTTTACTTTTCATTGGTATTTTTCATATTTATTTTACTATGTTTTTCTTTAGAATTACAGTGTGCCATGTTGATATTTTTAGCATCCATTTGCTTGATAATAATCCATGATACTAACATTTATCCAAAATGGATTATTGGTAAGCCTCAACAAATTTGATATTTTTATACGTCCATACATGACTTACAATAAATAAATATATTTTTTTGTTAAAATCAAATCTTTCTAAATCAGTTTAATTTTGCTAGATTTTAGTGGATGGATGTTAAAACTCGTAAAATTACATTTTGATTCGACTTAATTAAATTTTTTATACTATATTTAGAATATCTATAATTTCTTTCGAACTCTTAAATAAAAATACATTTTAATACATTTAAAATCATATCTTTCTGCAATAACAATAATATTAATATCAATTTAATTAAAATTTCATCAATTCTTATTATTGCATGATTTGAACTGGTTTAATCCCAACCGTTTTAATTGGGTTTGTTGGCCCACTAAAAGAAATTAAATAATGACTGATTGATGTTGTGTTAGATTTTGTTGATTGAGAAACCAACAAATCATTTGAAGATGTGGAAGTGGATTTTTCTTTAGATATGTGGATCGTATTTAAATTTTATTGTTGTTATTGTTGAGAAAATTTTATTTGAAAATCATTCCCATCCGAACATGATTTAATTGATTAAATTTTAATCGAGTATTCAACGTCAATCGATTAAAGTTGATCAATTCCAGTTAAAATCGGTTCAAAATCATGCTTTTTTAATTTTTTATTTTGTTTAGAGTATTTTTTTTAATTTTTTAAAAAGTACAACTAAGTTTTTTTAAACTACTTTTCTAATTTTGAAATTTTATTAAATATTGTTAACTCCGTGGGCTAAAATGGAGGACAAAATAAAATTTTAAGTACAAAAATGAGTAAAAAAATTAAGTACTAAAGTGAGGAAATGGATATAATTTAGAGGTAAAAATAGTACTTAAACTATTTTTTCTAATTTCTCTAATTTATTTAATTTTTAATTTTATAGATATAGAAGCTAAATCTTAAAATTTTACGTATATAGATATTCATAATTTTCTTTATTTTAAATAAAAAAATTGTGGTTATTGTTTGAAAATAAATAACCAATAGATGAAATTAATTTTAATCTATCAAATTCCTTCTATTTATATCCAAAAAAAAATTATTTAGTACACTAAATTTTAAAATTTTCAAGTAAAATTAGGAGGTTGATAAATGTCTTGTAAAAGTTTAGTAACATATTTTAAAAAACACGTGAGAATTTTTTTAAGACTACTCGCGAAATAAAAAATATATTTAGTTGTTATATTTTATTTTGGCATAACAGATCAATGTTAAGTCTAATAGTATGACACATTGCACTTTTAAGGGGAGACAAATGTACAAACCTTGAAAATGACATTATTGGAAGGATAGTCAGAACCCCGAACATACATTGTAAAACGGACATGAAAAATATCAAAATTTTTTTTTTGACATGATTTAATATTTTCTTTTTACGATGTTGTAAGTTAGTCCAACTAATTAACACATGAAACCCAACGAGTAGCTCCAGTGGATAAGAGGATGATGTTCATCTTAGGAGACCCGAGTTCGAGCACCTATGTGTGTAAAGTGTGTGCCTTGTCAAAGGATTAAAAAAGAATAAATAGATACTATCATGTAATTACACCAATATATTTAAAAATAATAATAATTAACACATTAAACATCTCAATTAAACTATTTACACAAATGTTTTCTTTAAAACACTCATTCCAACACAAAAATATTCACAACACATTAATTAATGATATTATTAAAGTAGAGGGGTGAAATTATGTTAAATTAAGTTGACATGATTAAAATTAGAATTTGAGCAAAGAAAAGGGACCAAAACCACAATTTAATCAAAATAATTTTCTGTAGTCTATGGTAGTAGCGCGTGATACCATTTATTTGGCGCGTGTGATAGAAAACATTCATTTCAACCATAAAAGTTTAATCCCAAAACTACCCTTAAAGGGAACCACTAATTTTGAGTGGGAACTAAAAACAAAATCAAAATTATGACCTTAAATGTAATTTCACTAACCTTCTTTTTATGCGCCCGCCAGCCGCTGTTCTTTCCATTTTATAAAAACCATGTGAAACTTCCTCGGAATCCGGGGCCCAACTCACTGTTATCTCGTTGACTGAGTTAGATTCAAAATAGAAGCTTTCTTTGGGTTATCCTAATATAAGATCACGTTAATACCGGGTACGTTATCGAGAACACATCACAGATATATAAGACTCTTTCTAATTATAGCGATTTAATGACTCGATACACACTAATATCTCTATCATCTGTTTGATTAATTGCCTCACCTGGTAAACCTCTTGTTTGTATCTGAGTTAGTTCGTTTCAAATCCACCCATATAAAAACCTATGATTTTTTTCAAGTAGTTTGTTCTAAAGCAAGCGTAGGATTTTTGGTTTGGGTTTGATTTTATTTGCAGAGTATGGAAGGTGTATGTGAGACAAAGTCATGTACAACTGAGTTGCAATCTGTTGAATTTGGGAACCATCAAAATGGTCCTTTGATGGAGACCGGATTAGGGAATTATGGGTAATATCACGTTTTCTTTGCTCTTTCTTTTTTGGTTTGATTGATTGATTTGGTGATTTATAATTTGTGGGTTGTTTTCTCTTTTTCTCATCGGTGTATATGATTAGGTGTTCACATTATAGAAGGAGGTGTAAGATCAGAGCACCTTGTTGCAATGAGGTTTTTTATTGCAGACATTGCCATAATGAATCTATGGTATCCATATTTTCTTAAATAAAAAAGTGTTGATTTTTACGGGGTTAATAATTAGCTTTTAGCTGATCCTTCTTTTTGTGTTCTGGAAAAAAAAAATAGAATTCCCTGGAATCTTGTCCTCTTAAGCAACACGACATTCCACGCCATGATGTTGAAAAGGTTTGTTTATATATGTTTTGCTCCTCTGAAATGGTTTGTTTACTTATATGTCTAATAGTTATACATGATAACAATGTGGAAGGTATAGCTGTAGAAATTAATTAATGAGATAAATCTGATATTACTCTGCTAAGATTCCCTTTTGTTTCCACATCTAAGGGCAAAAATTAACACACAAAAGGAAATGAGAAATAGGACGGCAAATATGTAGTTATCATATTGAATTCTTGCCTATTGATTCTTTTTCCATGCCCTTTTTGAGTGACTAAAAGCAAGTACATTACTACAAAGAATCTGAAGGAGTTAACAATTATCTTTATCTCCTGCATAAGTTTGTCGTATCCTTAACAGTATGTGACAAATATCTTTGCTTGGTGACTTACATTTAATCTCCAATAAAGCAAATCCTTAATTTGTTAGAAAGCTTATAATTATTTCTTTAGATTCTCATTTAAGATTTGTCTAACTTTGTTATTTGTCAATTTCAGGTCATTTGCTCCCTATGTGACACAGAACAAGATGTGAGTGATCCCCTAAACATTGAGATTAAAGTAATGTCATTTTCGGTTAAAACCCGAAACACAAATCATTGTTGTTGTAATCTTTTCTTTTATCCGTTCAGGTACAACAGTATTGCATCAATTGTGGAGTCTGTATGGGGAAGTACTTCTGTGGTAAATGTAAATTCTTTGATGATGATGTAAGTCTTTTCTTTCATTTCTTTGCTGACTCGTAACCTTGCGAATCTTGGCTTGAAAATCTTAATGTGATAAACTGTTGCATTGATCAGGTTTCTAAAAACCAATATCACTGTGTTGAATGTGGCATATGCAGGTAATTTTTTAGTTATTCTCAAACCTATATTCTCTACGAAAACCATCATCTGGATCAGGTTCGGTCTATAACTTGAATAATTTCTTGATGTATCTCATAATCTCCTCTATGCCTGTTTTGCAGAACCGGAGGCGAGGAGAACTTCTTTCATTGCAACAAATGTGGTAAGTGAAAGTAGATACTGTGTAGTTCAAAACAAATAAAATGCGTTCTCCCTTTCTTTTATTCTTCTCCAACTGTTACTTTGAAGACATTGAATCGCTGCTGCAGGATGTTGTTATTCAAATTTAATGAGGGAAGTACATCGTTGCATTGAGAAGGCAATGCACCATGATTGCCCTATTTGCTTCGAGGTAAACAATAAAGCATCATTGCATGTTTCTTTTGATAGCAAAATTGAGGGTGGAAAAGCTAGCTCTTTGTAGGTTCACATCTTACTTATTCTGCAGTTTCTCTTCGACACAATGAAAGATGTAACCGTTTTACCTTGCGGACACACGATGCATTTGGGATGTTTGAGAGAAATGGAGGAACATTATAGGTAAGCTTTGCTACTTGCAAGGATACACTGAATTTCATCCACTGAGTTCTAATCTATTTTCCAATACTGTAGGTACTCTTGTCCCGTTTGCTCAAAGTCTATCTGTAATATGTCGAAATTGTGGAGAAAGCTTGACAAAGAGGTATACTTATAGAGCTTGTGGCACTGTTGTTCTTTTTCCGAATGACAGTGTGCTACTGCTTATATATATATATATATATTATAACTCATTCCCTGGTTCATGACCTTTTGTTATCTTAAACTTCAAAGTAGATTGCTTCAACCCCAATGCCTGCAGTATACCACAATAAGATGGTATGGATCCTATGCAACGATTGTGGAGCCACTTCAAATGTACAGTTCCATATTGTGGCACATAAATGCCCGAGTTGCGAGTCCTACAATACGAGACAGACGCTTGGCGGCCCTGTTGGTGGTTCCTGCTCTGAGATGGTGAGGTGATCATAGTTTTTCACTTCAACAGTTTCAGGTTCAGACAAATACATTATATTTTTTTCATTAAGATTCTTTACAACATTATATTCTCTCTGTAATTGTAGATGCATTGTGAAGACAGTCTTAATAACATTATATTCTCTCTGTATTTGTAGATGCATTGTGAAAACAATTGCATGAATTCGAATTTTATTCATCCCTTTCATCTTTTTCCGGCGTTTTTACTGTATATTTTTCAGTAATGAGTGTTGGATATGAATATGAATCGGTATAAATATAATTACTTTATTTTATGTATCCGAATTATTATTGGGAGAATATTCATATCTAATGTCGGTACTTAAATAAAATAAAAAGTTGGGCTGCGTGTGTTTTACTGAGAAAAGTTTTTGGAAAATATTTCCTGTTAGTTTGGTAAATTTTCATAAAATCATTTGCTAAAATAACATAAATATATTTGTTACAAAATATTATAGTATAATTTATTGTTGACAATTTAAATTTATTTTATAAAAGATAATATCATATATAATAAATAATGCTTAATTAAAACTTTTTTTTTTTTTTTTTTTTAGTGTTTAAAAAACAAAATATTACATCAATTCAAAAAATAGCAAAGTCACTTTCCATATCTTGCTGGATAGATCCAATCATTTCGTTGAGAATTATTTATATGAGAGTATATATAGACACATTAGAGTTGTAAGAGATAAATGAAGTTAAGCATTATTGAAACAAACACTCATATTTATATGATTAAAATGTTCATATTTTTTGTTAGGTTAAAATGTCACAAGTTTTTATACTCTTTGGCAAAAATCAAAATTTAGTCTCTATACTTTTATTTTTGGGAATTTATTTTTTTACTTTTTAGATTTCGAAAATTGAACCCATCAAGTGGTTTCAGTGGAAAAGAAAATGTTGTTTATCCTAGGGGTCTCAGATTTGAGCACCTGTGTATGCAAGGTATGTGTGTCTCGTCAAAAAGTTAAAAAAATATGAACAGATACTGTTATGTAATCACACCAATATATTTTAAAAAAATTGATTTCAATTTGTGGCGGTTTTGAATTGTGCTTACTGAATTTGAGATGGTAAATAAAGAAAAAATCCTCAATGACATGGTTTGTTTAACATGTTGTTGATATGTTTTAAAAATTGAATTTGAGACATATGAACAAGGGATGGTATTTGTATGATTGGCCTAATCTGTCATGTGATTTTGTTCGGATCTTAATTATGAAGCCCTTAAATAGTTGGGTGACTGTTGTCCCTATCTCTTGGTTGACTGGCAGAGAACAGAACAGAACAGAACAGAGGCATCCCCTCCGTACTGTGCCGACAAAGTGCGAAAAACTCGTGTATCCTTTTATTGTTGAAGTTAATGTGAGAGACACAGACTCAGACTCGGACTCAGACTCATTCGAACGACCACACATTAACACATCACTTATATCCCCTGCCTCCCCACTTGGGATTTCTTTTTTAAAATATTTGTATTTTCAAAACAAAAATGATCCAAACATTTTAAAATATTACTTTTACAGAGGAAGTCATCGCTATTTATATTTTAATCTATTTTCAAGAGGAAAAATTATCTCACATTAGTTTTAAAACAAAAATTACCCAGTTTTTTTCAAAAAATTTATTTTTTAAATTAAAATGATATGTTTTTATTTGATAAAAATAATTATTATTATTATAAATATGCATGTACATAATATTTAAATTAAATTTTACAAAAAAAATTATATTAATAGTAAGCTAAATTATTTTATTATATTTAATTATAAACTAAGTTAAATACTCATTAATATCAAAATAATAATAACCTAACATTCAGATAATAACACAAAAATATCTATTCATTTGAGTCAATTCTTCCATCAGTTATAATTTTTTATTAATTTACAAAAAATTACATTTATACGCAAATTTTATATCTCAAATATAATTTATATATTCAAATTAAATTTTATAAACAAGTTATATTAATTGATTAAAATTGATATTTTGTAAATCATAATATTAAAGCTTAATTCACAATTTAACCTTTAAAGTATATTTATTTTCTCAATTTAGTATTTAAAATTTTTTATTCAGTTTGATATCTAAAGTATATATATTTTTGAATTAAGTACCTAAAGTATGCCTCAATTGTGTTTTTAAGTCCATTTTAACAGACAATAGAAAAATCTAGTGGCAATAAAAGTGTCATGTGTCATCCCTTGTTAGATTTTATATATATTTTTCTCAAGTTTTAAAATGTTTATTTTCAATTTATTATAATTTTTACAGCTTTATATATAATTGATAAAATAATGTGTTTAAAAAAAAAAAAAAAAAAACACCACATGGCCCTATTTAATTGGCCACCAGGTGTTTTAACATCGATTATAAAATAAATTGAAAATATAACATAAACATACTTTAGGCACTTAAGTTGGAAAACTGAGTAAATTTTAAAGGCCAAGCCTAATATTATTGAATTTAAATTAATTCATTTTTCACATTATACTTCAAAACAATGGACAATGCTAAATACAAAATCCTAAAGCCAAATTTCTCAAAAACTAGCACTTGAAGAATCAGTGTATAAAAGGATGGCTGAACTTGAACTACGATAATCGACCTTTTAGATGACCGTTTATTTTCAATACGATATATTTGAACCTTTTTTTTGTTTCGCGTTACAATATTTAATCTTACCACCACCGTTATCTTAAAACTAGTCATAAATAAACGCACCACATCAACCACACCCAAAACGGCTTTAAGGCAATTGTGAAATTACACTGTTATAAAATGAACCTGGTCCCCACAAACCTAGCATTGGCAATTGTTAGATTATTTAGGTCAATCTCTGCTGGTTTCAAATTCAACAATAAAGGCACTTTTTTTGTTTTAACTTTACAAAGTGACCCCCACTCAAGGAATAACACACTAGAAGCTCGAAACTGGAGCCATGTCGCTCAACAAAGCTTTGGGTGGCAAAGTTGGGGCTTTTATATTTGACCTTTACAGTCAAAACAACCCAAAAAAGGGTTCTTAATCTCAGGGTTAACCTGAAAGTCAACAACATAGGATCCCAAAGTTTCCCAGACTCAATGCCTAGGCTCAAACGTAATTGTCTACCATGTGACAGCATCCTATGAAGAAAAGACCTGAGTCACATTGCTATGTTATTTAAGGTAAAATTAGTTAGTGGGTCCTTGTACTTTATACAATGACTAAAGTGCTTCTTTTTATATTAGCATAGGGACCCGGCAGAGATTTAACCCAAAACGGTGGAATAAATACAGTTTTTGAATCTTTTGAAGCAACAAGCAGGGAACTGCTATGGAGGTAAAAATTAAAAAAATGCAAAAAAAGGATAATGAATTAATGATACTGCAACTGTAGTTACATAAAAGCAGGATCTCATAAAAGAAAGCTGAACCAAAAATTTAACCCCTACCATCAGGACTGATATCTACCTTTCTCTTCTTTTCTGCTTTTTTTTTTTTCTTCTTCTCTAGCTTTCCTGATATACAGAATCATCACATTTGACTCGGCTAATATTTATCTAACTTAACATCATTTGAAATTCAAACCAATTTTGAAAACCCAGTAGTTTTCACCTTAAACAATATTTCTCAAAAAGGATCCAAGGCCTGATCTTACCTTTAACATGTTGCTTTCCTAGGAGCAACCAACAATGGTATCACAAGGTGCCTTGGATTGGATTATAACCCGAGCTCCTGAAGCAAGCCTGTTGAGGGAAATCACGAGTTTGTCAAACAATACGAAACAATAAAAATGATTCGTAAGAATTATTTCTGATCATCTGTCGTGAAAATTCTAATGGAGGAGTTATATACTTAACTTTCTTCAATTTTGATCACCTGCTCCTCTTCTCTGAATGAATCCAACCTTTTCGAGTGCTTTTTATTAACAGGCTCGGTGAGTCTTCTACTGTCACCAGTGGATATCCCATCAGAGGAGTTTCTCGGTTTTTCAGAGATAGGAGATCTCATGGACTCACTTCTTGGCTGCTTGCTTAGTGAAGCCTTGATAGAGCGGGGGATGCATTTTGAATGTCCTGAATTCATCTCTTCTTTGTCTTCAGCTGATTCCAGCTCCTTACGAGCCCTACAATTAAACTTCGTTTCATGGGTTTAGCATGAGGTACAAAATAAATGCAGCTGAAGCAGCATTATACATATACATGTCAGCGAATCTTTATATATGAGGCATCCTATATGGACAGAAAGAAAGATCTTGTTGACATAACAGAGACCTAAAGCAGAAAACAATGAAGTTAACGCGTGGACTTCACCACATTCATAGGACCGTAGACTCTAATAAATAAGATCTAATCTGAAGCAATTGGGTTAAGTCTTATTGTGCCAAGCTCATAGTTATTTTGAACTATGTCCCCCTTCCCCTATTCTAGGACCGGTGTGATCACAACCGTAAACAAGTATGACCGCATTTCAGAATTCCTTGCTATTTTCACTAAGTGTTACTGCATTCATTTAATGCCTAATAAACAGATTAAAACACAAACTCACCTATCATCATTATATGAAGAAGAACGTTTCAGAGTGGTATGCCCTTCTCCTTCTTTGAGCATCTTTGTCTCAATCAAGCTACCACTGAAATATTCTTTGTCTTCCAATCTCAGACCCATCAACCTCGGATTTTCAGATAAGCAATCAAGCTCACCCATCATGATTGAAGTAGAGAACAATGGTGAAGAAAATTTTGAATGCGAAAACCTAGGCCTGTAGGTTGGAACAAGGCCAAAACTATGGTCTTTCACAGATACCGAACCACATGAGATTAACTGCATCAACATGCTTGTTGCCTTGAGCCTAGCATTTGTTGGCATCCGAATGTCTTCCTCTTCAAGAATCCTAAAACTATTGATTTTACTAGCATCCGCTCGGATTAGAGATTCCAATGTTTCAGGCCTCCCTCCTACAGGTGATGCACTAGAAGTAGATGGTGGAGAAACTGGATTCCTGCATATCTCGGGATTATCTTTTACACAAGCATTAGGGACCTGATTTTGGAAATTCTCATTGCATTCGGGTTCTAATGTCCCATCATCAGTCGAAACACCCCTTGTACAAGTTTCTCGTGTCTTAGGTCTGTCCGTGTTTTCCTCAGTCTGTGTTGAAGCATCAGCTAACCCATCACTCTTACAAACCTTATACTCTGTCAAACTAAGTGAACAGCCCCAGGAAGAATTCTTTCCATATCTAGACTCTGGCGACGCACCAGATGACCCGGGAGTTGGACGGTTAACCGGAGAAGAGAGTTCATCATCCTGAGAATGCTTCGTTCTCTTCCCAATCAAACTGGAAGAAGACGAAGAATCATCTTGGCTTCTAGAAGAAGACGGTGGTTCAGGCAGCTGCTTCAGATTTTGCAATCTACCACTATTCGCAACTGGACTAAAACGATCTGAACACAAAAATTAACTAGCATTAAAGCTTTAGCCCTACATTTCCTTTTTCTCCCCCTTATGAAATCTAATAAAAGTATATCACAAAATTATATTAACCTGATTTAGATTCTTCGAATAATTCGGAGCCTTTGAGAACGTATTCATTTCCATGGGCCGGAAGAATTAAATCGTCTTCAGAAAGATCATGCCATACAAATCCATTCCTATAGCTCCTGCAACAATTAATACTCCAAAAACTAAGGAACCCAAAAAAAAAAAAAAAACAGGATTTATCTCTATGAAGTTCCCGGGGTTTCTCAGCAATCAAACAGCATTTAATTTTTTTAAAGTCTACTTCAAAAAATCTTTTATTACCTTTTGCAAGACCAAGAATACAAGGAAGCCATCCCTCTGCCTCTAAGATTATTAAGCCTTTCAATCACATCTACACAGCACAATAAATCAATAAAAAAAATGTATAGAAAAGGAAATTAAAAGAACAAATTTGAAAGTTTTAAATTAAAAAATTACCCCTCAAATAAAGTCCATCAGGAGAAGAGAGAGGAACTTCAATGAAATGAGGATGCTCGAGCTGGCGATTCCTAGAGAGATAATAAACAACCGGAACTTTCCGGTTATGCTGATAGTACTTAGGCGATTTCTCAGTCCAAACTTTAGCTCTCTCCGGACTCACTTGCCTATATTTCTTCATCCTTGTCTCCATCTCCGATCCAAACATGGGTTCCAAACCCTAAACCAGATAGCTTCAAATCTCTAAATCAAAATGAAAAGAAAAAAAAGATTCATCGATTCTCGCTCGTCTGCTAGCAAATTAGATCCGTGAAGCAAATCAACCAAGCAAAAAAGAAGGAAGGTTTAAAACACAGAGAAAAAGGGGGTGAGAGAGTTGGGTTGGTGTAAAGGAAAGAGGAAGAGAATGAAATGATACGGGGTTTCTTCTTTTATTACGGAGGGAAAGCGACGGAGAGGCGAAGGAGTGGGGGAATTAATGCCAAAATTGGTTGTTTGGATGGTAGTGAGAGAAAGGGAAGAAGAAGGAAAAAGGGTGGTGGGGAACTCCGGGGGGAGACTGGGTTTCTTTGGCTGTTTTCGACTGTGATTTGGCAGTTTTGACTGATAAAGCTTTTGGCTTTGTTCGATCAATCAACTCAGCAAAGCAGCATCCCTTTTATACCAATGTTTTTCAAAAGTAGGTTTTTAACAGGGATGATATGAAGGGAGCAAAACCCAATTTCATTTGAAATATTCTTAAAAAAAATTTTAAATTTTATATTAAATAGTTTGACTTAATCGAGTTATTCGAATTAATTTAAATAAAAAATTAAAATTTAAGGTTTAATTCAAATATGAATTATATAATTTGAATTCTTCAATAAATAAAAGATAAAATTATGTCGTTTTGATAAATATTTACGTGTTAAATTAAAAGGCAAAACTATTATGTTTTGTTTATGTAATTAAATAATCTTATATTTCGTCTAGTAGTTAAATAATCGATTCATGTAAACGCAACATTGAGTATAAATAATAGGATTTGTTAACTCAACTAGATTTTACTTGAAATTTTTTACTCGATTCGAAAAAAATTCAAATTGAATTCTGTTGCTAAAATAAAATTCGTCAACTCGATTAACTCGAATTTTTTTAACTCAATTTAACGTAACTCGATTGAATACTCAACCCTATACATGAATAAAGAATAAGAACTAAACATCTCCTTGTCTGTATAAATATTAATGAGAATTAGGGACTTTTGAATAGACTATTCGTTTAACTACGATTAATATAAAAATAACTATGACAATAAAATTAAATACTATAACCATATTGAAGCACGAGACAAAAAAAAACCTATACAAAAGGACTTTCAATTCCTTATGATTTGTATTAATTTAGTTTAAGTTTGGAGATATTTGCTTTCAATTCTTTATGTTTTGTATCAATTTGATTTTGGTGTTTCAGATAATTAGAAATTTATTATTTATAATTTGTATTATACTTATTTTGTAATCTAAACTCCTTAAAACATATAATATTTTTCTACTTTATAAGCTAAACTTGATAAGTTTTTTAAATTTAATCCTTAAATTTGAATTTAGTTAAAATGTGATGATGTGATACTTTAATATTACATTGTATCATTATGTGAATTTTTTAAAAATATTGTAATTTATATATATTTTTATTACATATATTTTAAAATTTTCAAGTGGTGATCTTAAAGTACCACAACATTACACATTAAAAAAAATTAAATTTTAGAAACCAATTTGGAAAAAGATGTTAGAATATGGACTCATAAAAATTCAAGGATCAAGTTAAAATTTTTGCCACACACAAAGGCTACCAAAAGAATTTATGCTTTTTATTTTTGAAATACCGCATGGAATTGGAGGTTTAAATGCAAAAGGTGATGGACATTGACATGACACGACATAAAGAATTCCTTGTTATGAAGGATACTAACGTGACCACTCCTACACCCTACTCCCCCCCTTCTGCTCACCTGTCCAATGGTCGGTTTATTTTCCACTCTCCTCATTTTAGTATTAATTTATTTATTATTTATCGAAATCGATTGAATCATAACTCGATTAGTATGAGTTTTGTTATTAATATAAGTTCGAATGCACTGAAACGTATTATCTTTTTATTTATATGTTGAGATTTGAGAATGAATTATGGATAGTTGTAGATATTGTATCAAAAATAACAAATAATAATAATAATTTATAATGAAATTGTTAAAAATAATATTTATCGAATAAAGTTTAGGAAACGATCAATATTTTTTAAAACTATTTTTCAAATTTAACATTTTCAAATAAAAGTGAACTCAGCAAATAGTTTCAATGGAAAAAATAATGTTATTTATCCTAAGAGGTCCTGGATTGGAACATCTGTCTATGCAATGCGTTTGTGTTGTTAAAAGATTAAAAAAGTATAAATAAAAACTACTATGTAATCACGCTAATATATTAAAAAAACATTTTCTAATAAAAGTTGAATATCATATTATATATGTCATAGTATGTTTGTCACATAATAACATAATTTAACTTAACGAAATTAATAAATATTATACAAGTTAAAACTAAAATTAAAAAATTCACAATTTACACGATTAAGAATTAGTTTAGCACTACTTTTCAAAAATGTTTTTTTGGCTTAAAAGCACTTTTGAAAAAAAACTAAAATTTTATCGTTTTCTTTTTAACCAAAAAAGTGCTTTTTCAAAATATTTTTTTGTGTCAAAAACACTTTTAAAAAACTCAAAAACACTTTGTTTAATAATGTTTTTATCCTAAAAATATTTTTGAAAAACAATGCTAAATAAAGTCTAATAACAATATACGATGAGTTTTCAAGCTAGTCTTTGATAATTAATTAAAATAATTATTTCTATAATCAACATAAACTAAAGTAGATGTGGATGGATATAAAAGAGCTAAAATAATAGCTAAAGTCTTGAGTCATCAAAAAAATATTAGGAGTGATTTAAATTTAAATTACATTAATCACGTTATTAATAAAATATTATCATGTTTTATAATTTACCGAATATATATTAAAAAGTCTTTGTCCACTCAATACTAACTATTAACTACTCCCAAAAAATACTATATAGTATTATTATGATTGAGAATTTATAGTGACCTTATTTCGTTGGTGCGGTTCATAAATAAAAACTGTTCCACTTGCACCGTCCCTCACATGCCCTCAATTCTACTTTGACACTGACCTATTGACAACAAATAATATAAGTCCGTGTGAATAAGATTGATTTTTCTTGGGATAAATATTAAATTTATATATGAATTTTGTTTTAATATGTAATTTAATATATAAATTTTGATTTGGTATAATTATACACATCAAATTTAGATTGTAATTCATATGCGTATATTTATTTTCATATTAGATTAGGTGAATATATCAATGTACAACGGTGCTAATTTGATCGTATTGTTAGAAATTTCTAAATTTTGAATTAAATCAACATTTAATGTATAAAATCGCACAAAATCAAAGTTCATGTATGATATTGCACGTTAGATCAAAGTTTACGCATAGTTTTAATGTTTGTTCCTTTTTTATTAATGAGGTTTCGATATTGTTGATAAAATTATAGATGAGGTTTCAAATTTAATTTTATGTAAATTGTTTTTAAATTATTTTTGGTTTAATTCGGATAAATATATATAATTTTAGGGAAATAAAAATTAAAAACCATTAATTTAATTTATTTACCATTTATTCAATTATTAAAAAAAATATCAAGTTTAAAATCGTTTGTGTTAGATCCAGTAAAAAATACAGGTGGGCTAGCTTACCCATGGGCTTCTAAAAAAATTGTCACACCCATTTAATAGATATTTAGTAGTTTTGATAAAAATATTAAGTTCAAGATGAATTTATCGATTGAGTCTTAGTTCGATTGATATGAATATTATTGTTGATGTAGAAAGATGTGAGTTCGAGTACGTTAAAGCGCATTATTTTTTTATGGATAGTTTTAAACATTTTATCAAAAAAAGTAGGTATTACTCATGTTTACAATTTTAATAAAGGAAATATACATATCATTTGTACAATAATAAAATATATAAAATTACCATATATTAAATAAAAATATTTAAAAAATATGCTTTAGTTGATCATTTATAAACATCGATATGTTTTGACAAAATTTTAAAAATATATTTTAAGCTAAACCGATATTAAAAATCATTAAAGAACCCATAAAACATTAGAAATTATAAAAACAATAGAAAATCATTAAAATTTTATAAAAATAGAAAATTTTTCATTTAAGCCTTTAAAATTTTAAATCAATAAAGATAAAATTGCACTTTGACCCCTAAAATAATAAAATTTAAATTTAATATTTTAAAAATTATATTTTACTATCGTAAAAAATACAATTTAACTTCGGCTCCCTCTAAAAAAAATTTTAATTTCGCCCTTGCTGCTCATCCGTCTCAAACCTCTCCAAAACTTGTATCCCTTTGTCCACTGCCAATGATAAGAGGGTGTTTTGAGATGTAAACTAAGGTAGAGAAATGAGTTAAAAAAACAAATGATAATCGAGACTATCTGTATATAAAATTGTAAACATGTTTTATATTTTAGTACTTTATTGTAATTTCAAATAAATTTTTTTGTATTTTTATATTATTTTTAATATTTTGTAGTGATGTTTTGTTTGTAATGTTTTATAATGATCTATATTTTATATATAATTTTTTTCATTTTTATGTATATTTTAATAATTTTAAACATTTTCATATTTTTATTTTTACTATTTATATATCCTATGATGCTAACATTTTTTAATATTTTTCTGCAAATTTATATATTTTCTCATTTAAAATATTTTTTGTAGTTTTCTATATAATTATATATTTTTTATATATTTTTTAAAATGTTTTTAATAAATTTCAATATAAAAATATCATTTTTCACCGCATAGCACAATCTTAACATACCACATGAGAAAACATCCAAAACAAGATGGATTTCAATACTTTGTAACGGTTGACCATTAACTTTAATGGCAAAGGATTTAATTGATTGTAATTTTAATATTTAGCGTCTCAATTGAGTGCATAAAAAATATAGAGATTTAATTGATTTATTAGAAAAATTCAACGGCTTTTAAGACTATTAAGTTGATTTTTTAATCTTTAAATTATAGTATTATATGTTTTTATAAATTTATTTTTTATTTGATATAAATTATATAATATACAAAAATAAAACAACATATTACATAATTAAAAAAATAGATTAAGCTGGAATATTAGCTGTTGGGAGAGACAATTATAAACTCCGAACATAAACAGTAAAACGAACATGAAATATATATATATATATATATAAAAGCAAATGAAGTAATATTAAAATTTAAGCACAATTTTTTTTTTAAAAATACCTTTAATATTTTGAATCTAGATATTGTTTGATAAACTAAAAAAAAATGAAGTACTAAAATTTTAGTACCAAATTTTATAAGTAATGAATTTATATTAAAAAATTATTTGATATATTAGTAAAATTAAGTATTAGAAGTAATTATACTGTTTGATAAAATTAATCTTGTTTTTTTAAAAATATTTATTTTCTTAAATTTAGTCTCATTAGTATTAATATATTATTTTATCTAATATAATTTATTATAATAAATATAACAAAATGGATAACTCTTGTTAAAAAAGAAGAAGAGATAATTTATATTTTAAAATAAAATTAATTTAAAAATTTTCAATAATTTATCAAATATATTCTTAATATTTTTATTTAAACTCGAAGTTAGGGGTAAATATAAGGATTGGTAATGGTTTTGGCACACTCAAAATGAAAAAAAAATCTGTATAATTCTTTAAAATTGATGAAATCACAAGTTAATAGAATAAATAAAACCTTAGCATATGAAACATATATGTTGACAGAAGACATTGGCGGAACCAAGGGGATTGGCAGGACCTTGATAATTCCTAAAATAGAAATTTTTTTATTTAAATCTTTTATAATTTTAAAATTTTAAATTAATAATAATAAAATTATATTTTTACCTTTCAAAATAATAAAAATTTGATTTAATTATTTAAAAATTTTAAAAATATAAATTATGAAAATAATAAAATAATATTTTTATTATTATAAAAATATATAATTTAATTTCAATCTCTAAAAATAATTTTTCGAGTTCATCGCTGATATAAAGTGAATTTAGATCAACGATACCATTACCAATAAATAATATAAAAATAACGCTTAGTAAATCTACAATCTAAAAAACTAAATCCACAGTGGATTAGGATAGGATAGACAGTAGCGCTGTCATAGAAAAAAAACAGAGGAAGGTAAGGGTAAAATGGAGGGGAATTCCATTTCCATATAAAAACTTTGACTACACTTCCCGCCATTTCTCTAAATCATCTTTCAAAGCTTTCCCAGCACTTTTCTCTATCCGATTCTATTGTGTGTGTTTTGTTTCATTTCATGCCAATTGAATGCTAACATTTCGCCCATCCCATCTTCTCCGCCATACTTGTTGTATTACTCGTCCTCTCACCCTTCTCTTTTCTCCCTCCTCCTCCCATTTCCTTCCTTCCAACTCGCCTTTCTTTCGCCCCAAACCCCTCTCTCTTTCTTCCTTAAACCCTTACTCCAACATGTCAAATCGCCCCTCCGCCTTCGATGCTTTAATGTCCAATGCTCGCCGTTTAGCTGGTAAGAAGAGCTCTTCCTCTTATTCGCCCACCAAGAAACGCAAATCCCCCGATTCGTCGCCCACCCAAAACCCTAATCCCCCCAAAACCGTCGGCTCCACTGAAGTCAAGCACGACCCAGAGGTTTCTAGCGATGGAATCGGAAAGCCCATTAGCGATTCCCCAAAACCCAATTTAGATGAGGCCAAGAAACCCCCGGATTCGAAGAAGTTGAAGGCCGGGAGTGCCTCCGAGAGAAACGTGGAGATGAAAGGGAAAATTGGGTTGTTGAAGAAGAAGCCGGCGGATTTTGATCCCAAGATGGTGGCGTGTTGGGAGAAAGGAGAGAGGGTGCCGTTTTTGTTTCTGAGCCTGGCGTTTGATTTGATATCCAATGAGACGGGTCGGATTGTGATAACGGATATTGTTTGCAATATGTTGAGGACTGTTATTGCTACCACGCCGGATGATTTGGTGGCGACGGTTTACTTGGCAGCAAATAAGTTTGCTCCGGCGCATGAGGGGTTAGAGCTGGGAATCGGTGACGCATCCATTATCAAGGCCCTAGCTGAGGCCTGTGGGAGGACTGAATCACAGGTCAAGAGTCAGTACAAGGTACACTTACTGTTATTATTTTTTTGTTACTCTTTACTCGGGGGTTGATTAAAACTTGTTAACATTTTAGTTTGGTACATAATTGTATTCCTTTACTTTTTGATAGGATAAAGGAGACCTGGGCCTTGTTGCACAGGCTAGCCGTTCATCTCAATCAATGATGCGCAAGCCTGATCCATTGACTGTTATCAAAGTGTTTGACACGTTTCGGCTAATTGCTAAGGTTCACCACCTTCTCCCCCAAATTGAATTTTTTTTTATATAAAAGGATGCTTTTCGCTCTAATAAGTAATATCTTAGTTTGATCCATCCATGGTTAAAATGCCTACTTAGTTGCCTCCTGTTCAATGAATGCTGGATGTGCGCATCTTCATTAAATGTTGGATTTTTTGGTGCTGACATATTTGTTCATTTGGTATATACAGTACATGGATTAGTAGGTCAACCATTTCCAATATTACATTGTTAATGCACTTATAATTCTTGGGGCATTCTGCAGTACAGGATTGCTCAATATGTGGGGAAGAGAATGCATTAGTTATTCATTATTATTGGTGAATATTTATAACTCAATTAACTGTTTTCCGCTTTTTTGGTCAACTTATACAGGATTCTGGAAAGGATAGTCAGGAGAAGAAAAAGAATCGTATCAAATCACTTCTTGTTGCTGCAACTGACTGTGAACCTCAGTATTTGGTTCGTCTGCTTCAGGTTGTCACTAGGAAAGCAATTTAGTACTGTTTTATACTTTGTTCCTTGACGTTAAGGTCTCTTGGGTTCATCTTGCAGACAAAGCTGCGGATTGGATTTTCAGAGCAGACTCTGTTAGCTGCATTAGGACAGGCTGCTGTATATAATGAACAACATTCTAAACCACCTCCGAATGTTCAGTCTCCTTTAGAGGAGGTAAGTAAATTCTACAGATGTAGAAATTCAATCTGGTACTTTTTCATGAATCACCTGTGCAGTCTTTCAGCTCAATACGTCATGCATATTAATAAGAATTACATTATAAGATTCCATAAAGCCTTTGAGAGCACGTGCTTTAGATGTACATGGAGCAATAAGTCATCAAATTTAGAGGTGGGGAAAATTTCTGGAACCTGAAATATGCAGCTTGTAGTGCTCTGATATTTCATCAGTGTTGTTGGGAGGTAGGCTGTTTGTCAGGGCTTGCTAGATATAGAGATCAAATCTGGTTAAGACCTTTGTAAACTGATAGTGGTGAAGGTTTAAATGAAATTGACTGGTGAAAGAATTCAACATCTCTTAAGGCCTGGAAATGGTTGAAATTTTGAAAATTGAGTTTCATTTCGCAGTAGTTGTACTTTTTACCTTAAATTAATTCCTGATAGCTTATTTATTGTATAGCTTCCTGTTGAGGATTCACCTTTTGCTCTTCCATATTGATTTTTGACTAGTGCACTTCTATTTATTTTTTATGGTCTTATGCAGGCTGCTAAGATTGTCAAACAAGTTTTTTCTATCCTTCCAGTCTATGATAAAATAGTCCCAGCACTCTTGACTGGTGGTATATGGGATCTGCCAAAGAGTTGTGGCTTTACGCCGGGTGTTCCTGTTGGACCTATGCTAGCAAAACCAACCAAAGGGGTTGCTGAAATCGTAAATAAATTCCAGGACATTGACTTCATATGTGAATATAAATATGATGGAGAGCGTGCACAGGTAATAGAATTTAAGGTGCTACTTTGTTTCATTTGTTTCTTTTAGTGCAAATACATCATGTGAAAAAAGAAAAAAAAAATTCTATGTGCCTTATGTAGATACACTATATGGAGAATGGTTCAGTTGAGATATACAGTCGAAATGCTGAGTGCAACACTGGAAAGTTTCCTGATGTTGTTGCTGCAATTTCCAGGTAGACCTCTATCTTTATGGTGACTTGTTCTGTTGATGCGTGCTATTTAATTTTTTGTGAGTGCATTCAATAAAGGTTACCTTGACCTCCCCTCCACCAAGCAAAGCATGCTGATCAAAACTTCTCTTTCTGAGTCTTTCCTTACGATGCCTGTCAGAAAAGTTTTTAGTTAATTGAAACCCAGCTTTTACCACCTAATATTTAAGTTTTTTCCTACATCTTTTATCCTGGTTTGACCTTTTTTTAATGTATTAGCAACCAGAATCTGTAGCAATGGTTGTAAGTTATAGGCATTTGTTCCATCTGCTATTATTAAGTTGGTGTTCACTAATGCAAGTCTTGTTACTTCTCATTTGTAAAATAATGTGACTTGGTAGAATTATATTGAGAAAACCTAATGAGAACTTCACAACTATCATTGAGTTTTACGTGAAAATTATATATTGGCATTAGATGTTAAGAGTCCTAATAAGGGCTTGACAATAGAAATAAGCACACTTTTCATATACAGTTATTGTCCCTTAAAGCTCTTTTGCATGCTTGATGCTTGCCAAAAACTTTTGTTGTATGTGAGCTTCTGCAATGTTGTTTTACTGACTAAAATTACTTTCTTGTGTAGATTTAAGAAGTCCTCTGTAAAATCATTTGTTTTGGATTGTGAGCTTGTTGCTTATGATCATGTTCAAAAGAAAATATTACCCTTTCAGGTAACGTGTTGCATACTTTGCATTAGAATATATGTGGTTCTATTTTGTGTACAAATTTGTTTGTCTTGGGAAATACCATTTATCTATTAGTTGGCTGATCCTTCAACAATCAAAATGCGTACACTAAGCTTTACCAATGCAATGGATGTATTGTTCTGTATGGTTGACTACATAAAATGCAACATGTGAGGAATTAAATTTCGATTTTATTCAGTTACTATCTAGCATTTTGGTATTAACAAATTTCTGAAATGTTTGGATTAGTTTAGTGTTGAGTGATGGCCATATTTTTTCACTGTTAATCATTTGCTAATTCGTTTTTGGATGTTTTGGAAGATGTTCACTGAGCTAGTCTAAACCCATGGTTTCTAAGGTTGATATTGTTGACGGTGTGTTTTCTGATATGCAGATCCTTATTACAAGAGCACGGAAAAATGTGGTAGTGAGTGAAATCAAAGTTGATGTGTGCATATTTGCTTTTGACATATTATACCTTAACGGGCAACCACTTCTTCATGAGCAACTTAAAGTTCGTAAAGAGGTATGCATTATACTTTTACACATATGGTTCTGGAATTTTGTTAATAAAATTCTTTTGTCTGGGTTTATTAAGTGTACGGATGGAACCCCCCCCCCCCGGCGAATCCGACAGGTTTTGACCCGGCCTGATTCATTAGGGTTTTTGAAAAATGAGGTTTGGGGCAGGTCGGGAAAATTAAAAAATGTAATCTTATTTGCTACAAAATAAAAAATAAATAAATTAAATTAGGGTTGGGCGGGGCAGACTCGGGTCTCCTATTAAATTTCGGGTTCGGGGCTGATATTTTTTTAAAAAGTCGGGGTTGGGTCTGGTCAGGGTTGATTGATCAGGTTTTGAGTCGGGGTTGGTGCAGTCAAAAATCTGTCCTGCCCCGTTGCCATCCCTAATTAAGTGTTTGCATCACTACAATGTACTTTTATATACAGCTTACATTATCATCTTTATCTCAACTGTGAAATTTTAGTAGTATTAGTATTAAAAAGAGTCCACTTTGAAGATTTGTGCTATGTGAAAAGGAGACAATATTGTGCTGCATGGTTAAGTAATTGATTTGGAGTGATATTTGTGTTTAGAAGTGCTCATTCACTGCATATCATATGCCTTATTCAGCTCACTAGGATCGTGTTCCATTTGCCCTTTGCAGAGGCTTTATGATTCATTTGAGGAAGAACCTGGGTTTTTTCAATTTGCAACTGCCTTAACATCAAATGATCTTGAGGAGATTCAAACATTCCTTAATTCTGCTGTTTCTTCAAGGTGTTTGTTTATTTATTCCAGAAACTTTTAGCATACAGCTAGAATGAGCCCAACAAGTATTAAAAAGATCAGAGAAATAATTTTATTTTTTGCATAAAGTATTTTGGGTTTCTATGGTGCTAATTAGTCTTAGTTTTCAGTTGTGAGGGTTTAATTATCAAAACATTGGATAGAGATGCTACATATGAGCCATCGAAGCGGTCACTCAACTGGCTAAAATTGAAGAAAGACTACATGGAAAGGTATAGTGTCTGAAATGTTTACTTGTGGCAAATTACAATCAGGTGTTATTTTGCTCATGTGTAACTTTTTATGTTCCTTTTTGTTCCATGCAGTATTGGCGACACATTAGATCTAGTACCTATTGCTGCTTTCCTTGGCCGTGGGAAACGGACTGGTATTCATTTCTCTTTATTTATCATATCAGATGACCGGAGCTCACATAGAATTTATTTTCTGTTAATTCTGTCAGCTCTCATCTTAATTCTTATGTGTTTCTGCCCTTGGCTCATTTGTGTTGATTATGCCATTACGTTTATCCTTAGGCTTCTATGGTGCTTTTCTCTTGGCATGTTATGATGAAAATAATGAAGAATTCCAGAGTATCTGTAAAATTGGTTAGTGAAATTTGAATTGCTATGATTTAACATTTTCATTGTCTTTCCAGCTGATGATTGCCTTCATTTTCCTTCTCTTTGATGATCTATAGGTACTGGATTTTCTGAAGCAGAGCTTGAGGAACGTTCTGTCAGTCTCCGCTCTAAAGTGATTCCTGAACCAAAGGTTTGTCTCTTGATATTATCTGCTGTTGTAAGAAAGGAAATAGAGGGCAAATAGGGTTAATTTTTCGTAAACATACAAGTTCTAATGTTCTTGCCGATTACAGTCATACTATCGTTGTTCTGAGATGATGAAGCCAGATGTATGGTTTGAGACTACTGAGGTAAAATTACAGTTCTTTGAGTATCTTTGGTTGTTTGTAAATTTGTTAATTGCATGTCCCTTGATGTCTATGTTCCTCTAATGCGGAAAACTGTTCGGGGTGTCCAAACAGTCTGGTTAATGACAAAACAAACTAACCATTAACCCGAGTAAACTGAAGTTTTAAAACTTTAACTGTTAACCGAACTGGATTTTTTTCGAAAATAATTAACCAAACTGGATTAGCTTAGGTTAATTTGGCCAGTTTTCAAATTAACCAAAATTTGTAACATGTATTTTTCTTTTTGGTTGAAACAAGTTTAAAACATGACAAAAATTACAACGGTAATGTTTCCTTTTTTTTTTTAGTTCAAAGAAGTTTAAAACATGACAAAAGCAACAAATAACACAAGAACAATGGGCAACTCTAAATTAAAAACATAATATATCTATTTTAATTTTAAATAAATTTGTACCAAAAAAATTAAATAAATTCATAATATATATATTTGCTTTGCCCCATTATATCACGTTTTATTGTGTCCATTGAATTAACTTATATTGGGCTTATATAATATACAATATTTATTATTAATTTCAGTTAATCCTTTAATTTGGTTAATTAACTGCTTTCAAATTGAATTAAAACTTTCACAAAACTTTTAACTAACCCCTGACCGAACTAAATTTGATGGTCAACTGATTAACCGATTGGTTAATTTGGTTTTAATCAAACCATGCATGCCCCTAATCCAAATAGTTAAGGATCGGTTTGATTGTGACTTTTGAGCGTGTTACTTGCCACAGCTCCAGTTAGAAGTGCATGCAAACCTATTCCATGGTAGGGTTAGGAGTGGTGGGAAATTTGTGCCCTTACTCCAATCTGATGGGCAAAGCACCATTCCTATACATGTCATATGACATTAACAATGGCAATGAACTCTAGTTTTCTTGATCAGGGCACTTGCTACACCTGTCATACTTTACATTTTTTACTCTATGTTCTCCATTAATCCTGTTTGCAAATGTCCATGGCTTGTAGGGATTTTGTAGTGTGCAGTTTTATTCTTCAAGGATCCATTTATTTTTGCCATTTGAAATAATTATGAACTGAATTTGTAGCAACTGTTGTAAATGCTTTTCTTATTCTGTGTGCTTGTTTCTATATGTTGAAATCTTGGTTGCTGAATGTTCCTATAAAATTTATCAATAGAATGGTCTTGTGGACTCAATTGAGATGGATTGAGAATTGTAATCCAAGTTTTTTGTTTCTATATCTATTGTAAAATGTCCTAGGTCTGCTAATCTTCCTTTGCATTCAATATTATTGATTATGTACTTTAGGCTATTTCTATTCATGTTTTCAGTAGTTTCTTCATTTTTTTAATCTTTTCATTTGTTTAATTTGTTGCAGGTTTGGGAGGTAAAAGCTGCAGACTTGACCATTAGCCCTGTTCATCGTGCTGCTATTGGGATTGTGGATCCTGATAAGGTGCGACAAAAGTTGTCACATGTTGAATCCTTTCAATTTTATTTATTTATTTTAATTCATTTCTCAGTGTCCTGTATGTATTATTTGATTACTGAAAATCTGGGGTTGACTAATTAGTTTGGATCCTGCAACTTTCTTTTTTCTCAAAGTTTTATCAGATACTAAAAAACTGAACTCATCTAATTCCTTGTAATTCTTGGTAAAAAGGGCATATCTCTCCGATTTCCACGTTTAGTTCGTGTTCGAGAAGACAAGACACCAGAGCAAGCTTCATCATCTGAGCAGGTGAAGAACAAAAAACTTCTGTTAATTTGCCACATGATTTATGGAGGAGGAGCAATTATATTTGTGTGTGTATGCTTCACTTATTTTTTTTCTTAATTACTTTTATTGAATATTTGCAGGTTGCTGAAATGTATAATGCTCAAAAACACAATCAAATCAATAATGAAGACAATGGTGAGGATGATTGAGGAATTCTGATAAGCATATCAACATTTTTCCTCCCCGAGTAGGTAAATAACATTTTATCTTGCGTGCAAATGGGACTGATACTTATCCAATTTCTAGACTTTGCAATGTAAATACAAACACTCCTGTTGTCTGTTGCAATCAAGAAGCTTCCTCTTGCTGGATGCAGTAATTATTTTACCAGTTTTATCGAAAGCTGAAAGCTGTCAATTTTATCATTCAACGTCTGCCTATGTTGAAAATCATGTTGGAATTGTTTGGTTAGTATTGCTTTTGATTTGTTCATTGTATTGGTCTTGATCCCCCTTACTGGGTAGATAATGTCTGCGCTGAATTGGGTCAAGCCTGGAATAATTACCCTTTTTGGTCTTAAGACTCAGTCTCCTGACGCAAACTAACAGGGCATAGGTCTAGAGCCAAAAATTTGTTCTAGACTTGTACTTTTCTTCTTATTTCTGAGCTGTTATAATCATTGTAGACTTGTAGTTTCTACAAGTTGCGAGACCTAGAAGCCGAGTATCTCTAATCAAATCAGAGTGCCATTCATTGGAGGTGGGCTTGAGTCTTCAGTCAAGTAAACCATGCTAGCTTCTTCATTTCCTAGCCACTGCTGTATGGACTGGACAATTCCATCTGGTTCTTTTTCAATTTTCTGCCTAATTTTTTCAAGCAAAGTCTTCATGAACTGCACTTGGATGCTGCAATCTTTGTTTTTCAGTTAGAAATTTCCTTGAAATTTGAAAATTCATGGCTGCTCCTGTTTCTTTTTACTGCTTGAGGGCTACAAATATTTCCAGTTTCCTCGCACCTAATCATGGCATAGCTTGGAAGAGCAAAGTTAGCCCACAATTCTTTATCCATGTTTATACTTAAACCAGTTGGGGATGTCTCAGAAAGATTTAGGAAAAGTAAGAAAATGGAAATGTCATCATCTAGATGCTCTCAACTTGCACAATGGGCTTGACCAATGTTTGAGGCCTTGCCGAATATTGATGTAACGGGTAAAAGGGGAGTATGGATTTTGATATTTGCTGATGTTTAATTTGTTTTTATTTTTTTATGAATTTGAATATTTTAATTACCGTAGCAATAGGAATAGGATTTAGAATGGATGTGGATATTAGTGCATAGATATTTATTTTATCTAAATTCTCTGTACACTTGTTGATAATTGATTCGGATTCAGATGCCATAGGGGTGGGTTTTTTGTTTTTTTATGAACTCGAGTCTTAGGTTTGGATGTAGAACATATCATTGATTTAATTTGGATGGTTATAATATGGGTACTACATGATTTGGAATTGAATGTTACAGCTATTCAATTCATTGACATCCTGCATGGAGGGAGATTGGTGGTTTAGTTATGAGCATATATTGGTTAAAGTTAGAAACAATGTTGGTTGAGTTGTCACCAATGAAACCCATCCAACCCCTTCAATTTGGTCAAATGTGAACACAAACTCCTCCATTCTAACACTCACTAAGCATCCCAACACCCCTCACCTCCATTCTAAAAATCTGAATTTGATTTGATTCATCCCATTGATGGGTATGGTTTCATTAGCAAAAAGAACATGAAAATAGAGATCTCACTGATTATTATTAGTAATAATGAAAGGAGAGCATGATTTGGAGAAACATTAGTTTACACCTACATATAAAATAATCATACTCAACAACAACAACAGGATTAATACAATCATAGATGAGGCCATTAGATTCCGATTTGTGGGATCCACTAATCCGACAAGCAATCGATCAATCCCTCGTAGATCCTTCTTGGTTGTTGGCCATACCCATCTTCCCATTTCAACTACTCCACACCCAATATTTCTGCCTTTGTTTCGTTTTTGGTGTTCAATAGTCACATTAGATTCCAACTAAGTTTAGAGTCAAGTTGGATTATATCTTTAGATGATAAAACTCTTGTAACTTAGTTTTTCATCCACGAGACTCAAATCCATAAATAAGAAGCATTGAACTCTTAACCATTCCGTCCATAATTTTCCCATACTAATCACAAACCTTTGTAAAAGAGTATGGTACCTAAATGTAATCAGACTAGTAATTTTTACTTTCCACAGCAGTTTTGGAGAAATCAAAGCTCCCTTTCACATCAAAGGAGGAAAAAAAAAATTTGTGAAGAAAAAATGGGTTTTTTTTTTTTTGGGGGTGGGGTGGGGGGGGGGGGCTAAGATAAGGACAAATATCTTCAACGGGAAACATTGGCAAAAAGCCAAGGAAATGAAAGCTATCCAAAGGGTAATTAGGAAAATGGATAGTTGTTTCTCCAAAGCAATCCTTTGTACAAAAATGCTACATCAGTCACCATACGCTAGTATTATGTAGACTACTCTTTTGTTTGCAGTCAATGGAGAACTAATCTTTGGCACTTGGTCTCTGTAGGAGAATCAGAGCCTTCCAATAGAATCCTTTTTCTGTTAACTTTACCACAGGCGTTTAGGGTGGTGAAGGAGTCTTGGTGGAGGCGATGTGGTGGTGGTGGTGGTGAAAGGATGGTCACAGGTGGGATGTCAAAGGAATCAAGTGGTGGTGGTGGGTGTCTCCATTGAGGCAATGGTCCAGCTAAAAGAAGGGTTTGCAAGAGTGGACCAGCTTTCATCACTGCCTGCAAAAGCTTTCCCTTTTCAGGCAATGGCCTATCAGGCACCAGCTCTATGGTTGCTTGCGGTCCTTGTTGAATGGGGTCAACAACAGGGGATGAAACAATACTTTCCTCACAATCAGATGATGAGAAGCCATTGTTGGAATCAATCCCTCTTCTGGGTTCATCTTCAATGCTGGAAACCTGTTGGTGTCGGTGGTGATGAAGCACTAGTTTCTCAAGGAAAAGCCTTTGGCATTTCTCCTTGGCTTCATCTCTCTCTTTCACAGCCTTGCTCAGCAACTCCTTGAGTTCAAGTACTTGATCATCTCTCTTTCTAAGCTCCTCCTGAACTAGGATCTTTGTTTGTTCAAGCTCCATAGTAGTACACAAAAGTGAATGCTTAAGCTCTTCCATTGTCTGGAATCATTAAAAACAACCCCCAGATTGTTCATCATCAAGCCAAAAAGGTAAACACTAATGAGTCGAAAACAAGCAAGAAATGGGGGCATGAATTACCTTAGCTTGTGAAAAATAAGCCCAGCCAAAAGGGGAACCATGCTGAGTATCCATTTCAGAATTGATCTGTTCCTATTTCAGAATTGGAGAAAGAGAAACAAAAGGTGGGGTTTATCAGTGGTTTCTTCTGAGTCTTATAAGAAGGGGACTTGCAATCGCAATAGCAACAGTAACTACTGTTTTTCTTTTTATCTTTTTGGTCAAATTATGTCAAAATAATGGTTTTTGTCCCTCTCTTATATTCAACTCCACAATTTTATCTACACACTTTAATTAGGTATATATATTATTATTATCATTATTATTATTAATGATATCTCTTAGTTTAAATTCACTAGTAGTCATTTAACTATATATTTTTAATTATTTAATTACAAAAAATTATAAAATGATCATTTAATTATTTAATTTTATTTTTGTAAAAATACTCTTTGTCCCCTCCCCCCCCCCCAAAGGAAAAAAAATCAGCTTAATCTTTTTAAAATTCTAAAATAACAAACATATACAAAGGTAAAATTGTATTTTGATTTGTCTAGAATTTTATAATTAATTTTGGCCCCCAAAGATAAACCTTTGGCTTTGTCCTTAAGAATTACCATTTTTACGTTAGCCAATTACGACAAAAAAAAGACAAAATAGAATAGTTGAATGATTGTTTTATAATTTTTGCATAATTGGGTGACAAAAAAAAAATCATAATTAGATGATCTCTATCATAATTTATCCTTTAAAAAATACACCTCGATCGAGTTAGATTTTTAAAAACTAAAAAATAGTGAAAAAAATCTTTATCTTCAAAAGACATGAAGGTTTTAAAGAAGTTCCGCATCAACCGAATAATAGAAAATTTAAATGTGTTAGTGATTTGGATAAGGTGGGAAGCTAAAACAAATTTTTGGGGCCAAAATTAAATTGTATATTTTATGAGAGTTAAAACAGAGTTAAAATTTTATAACTTATATCTTTATAATTTTTAAAAGATTATATCAAAATTTTATAAGGGGTCAAA
The DNA here is from genome assembly GCA_039519145.1 of Kokia cookei. Classification (NCBI taxonomy): domain Eukaryota; kingdom Viridiplantae; phylum Streptophyta; class Magnoliopsida; order Malvales; family Malvaceae; genus Kokia; species Kokia cookei. Next base: position 34,631,348 of record CM076900.1, on the reverse strand, counting down.
GTACAGTTTTACTTTTTATTAAATTAAAAATTTATAACACTTTAAGAATAAAAAATTGAAATTTTATATTTTTTGAGAGAGTCGAAACCCTTACGAACCTCACGATGCTGCCCCTGATTTTGATTAAAATATAATATTAATAATTATATGATTAAATTATTAAATAAAAAAGGATATTTAAATAAAATTTAAAAAACTTGATTAGGCTTGTGACCCATTTAAATAAAATTAATTAATTTTTTTAATCGAATTCAAATAACTCGCAATCATCTGAATTCCATTTACAGCCTTAATCATAAACACTCAACACCAAGGTTTGTCATCTTAAATCATGAACCATGCATGCAAGCATCCATTAAGATTGAAGAATGAGTGGAAATGAAACCCAGTGGGCTTCTCTTTTGCTCTTTTTACCCACCGATATCCTCCTTTCCATATATTTTACCAACCTTTATATACCAAACTTCCAACTTGGAATATCTTACCTTTTCAAAAATAAAAACCAACAATTTTTTCATGGTGTTCGTTGTTATCGACCCGTTATTTGGTTACTTGATTGAGATCAATCCGATCCCTTTTTACTCAAATAATAATAATCTGTATAGTTCACTTGCATGAGTTCGCATGTGAAAGGTTCGTATTTTTATATGAGTTCGCATCATCATACAAACGAATTCGTACCTAAAAAATATGTATTAATCCTAAAATAAGAAACGTATTGACACGCATGAAGGTTTACCCATTTTAGCCCTTGCAGGATAGTCTTTTATACATAAAGTCAACTAAAGTTGGATTGGCATAGCCCCTTTCTTTAACAATATATATTTCCCCCCAATGATGCATATAAAATTAGCACAAAGTCATGGAAAACTGATTTTAGGTAGCAAACTTCAGCTTTCACTTTGGAAATTGGAAACCTTTTTTGTTTTATATTGACCCATCACTCTATATGTTGCATTCAATAAAATACTGAAAGTAGATATAAATATATATGGGTGAATATATATTTTGATCCCTAAACTTATCTTTTTGTATTTAATTGGTACTTTTTTTTAACTTAGTTAATATCTAAACTTGTATGCCGTCAATCAAGTCACACTAACCAGAGGCGGATCTAGGGAGGCTGGCAGGAGCCCCGGCCCTCTTAAAATGAAAAAATTTTCATTTAAGCTCTCTAAATTTTTTTAAAATTTTAAATTAGTAAAGGAAAATTGTACTTTGACCCCTAAAAATAATAAAATTTCGATTTAATCCTTTAAAAATTACTTTTTTACTATCATAAAAATTACAATTTAATAGATGAATTTTAATGGTAATAACAAAATACTCAACCTAGGGATAAAAAAAACTTGAATAACGAAAGGTTTGAAAAAAGCTCCAAATCCGTATATTCTTTGTAAATTTGGAATTTAGTTTTTCTATTTATATTTTCAAAAATTTAGTCTTTCTACTTTCTAAATTTTAAAATTCAAGTTCAATTGTTAACATTGTATGAATTATTTTATTAAATTCGCCGACATGACATTTTGAAATAAAAAATTACTCACTTTATAGTTGTGTAAAAAAAAAAAAGGACGAAATTTTAATGATAATAACAATTGTACTTACATATTTAAATTCAAAAAGTAAAATTAAATTTCTGAAAATAAAATAAAAAACTAGATTTCAAATGCATTAAAAATAGTAAAGTAAACATTAAAAGAAATAAAAAAAATTTGGACCTTGGCTCAACCTAGGGATAGTTGTAATTATGTATAAACCTAATGCCACTAAATAAATTTAAGACGTTGAATTGATTCAAAGTTGAGCAGAGTTAATTTTTTTTAAAAGTTTTAACATTGTTTTTTTTATAAAACTCGAGTTCGAGATCTTATTTAGAAAAATATTGAATTTCTTATCATTCGATTCAATAAAGAAAGATAATTATTTGTAGAAGTAAATTCTTATCACCCAATCAAGTCATTTAGAGTTAAAAAGAGAATGTTAGAATGTGCTATGGATGTTTTTGGGAATGTAATACAATTTAGAACCCTAAAAAGTAGACAAATTTGCATCGTTGATAGTGTGTCTTTGTCTCTCAATCATGTTCATATATTGGAGTCAATGGTTGATTGTTTCATTGGTGCAAAAATGGGAGCTGGTAACCAAACTTTCCCACCAATATTTGCCAAAGCTAAAGGACCCAGTTTCTAAAGTTTAAAGTCCTCATTGTATGAAATTGAAGGTCTTCCCTTTGACTAATTCAAGACCCATTTTTTTATTAACTAAAACCAGCTTAATCAAATACTCGATATATATAAAAAAAGACCCTCTTAAAACGGCACAAGTGTGGCTATAAACAATGTACGTTAAACTAAAAACAACCATTAAAATGGTTAACCAATTAAAGATGACAGTGCGATGGTAGTTGAATCGATTTTGATCAGAGAGATTGCTGTTAATAGGATGGCAAGATTGCGACTGATTGATCAATTTTTAAAATACATTTGGAGCGTGCGAGATCGACGCATTCCTAAAGACCACAATAAAGTTGATGATCACATGACTAAATTAACTGATCATAATCTTAATAGTTTACATGGGTCAACTCAGCTTTAGTGTTGCCGCTGCTTGAATTTGAAAATTTGAATGCATCGTCTTTTACTACTCCATAAAAAATTTCAATGGTTTGTAATCCCCATTTGATAGAATTGAAGATTCCATGGCAGTAAGATCCAAAACCCAAACAGTATGAGAGGGAATGCAATGGGCACCACGCCATGCCATGACTTTATGTCGCATCATAGTGGATGGTGATGGGGGCATGGTTGTATAATTATGTCTTAAACTTTATCAAAATGATTGCATGTATAAGATATGAGTGTGTGGGCTTTTGCCTTAGGAAACGGCAAACTCAAGCATCAGACCAACATCCCACCCTTCCCTCCTCTTTTTCTGCCTTTTTTTTTTTTTTTTTAAATATATTAGTATTATTATATAATAGTATCTGTTCATATTTTTTTAATTCTTTGACAATGCATACACAAGTGCTTAAATCCGGATATTCTAAGATGTACAACATCCTTTTTACTATCGAAACCACTCGTTGGATTTCTTTTTCTGCCTTTCTTAACAATACTACAAAATTGTAATTTTACAAGTAAGAGTTTAAAAAATTTATGATGTGCTACAGTTATTTAATTTTTATTTTTTAATTTTAAAGTACTAAAAAAACCCTGAAATTAATTTGAAAATCATTTGAGCCTTTAGTTGAAAACTGCAATCAATTAAATCTTCAATCCAAAAAAAAAATAAAATCAATCGAGCCCTTCGAATTGTTACTTCCGTTAAGTCTTTTGACAAACCATTAAGTGTTGATGCGATAGGTGACGTCGTGTATGACATGAGAATTTTTATGATATGACAGTCGATGAGATAATTGACGTGAAAGGTTTAATTGATTTTTTTTAATTATTTTAGGAGAGCTTAATTCATTTTTAGGGATTATATAAAAAATTTCAAAAAATTATTAAAATATTGAATATTTTATAAATTATATAAAAATATATAAAAATAATTAAAATGAAATTATTAACATTATTATAAAAATTTTAGCCTAAATTTTTTGAAAATTATATAAAGTCCATAAAATTATTAAGTGTCATAAAATATTAAAAAAGTATAAAAACTATTAAATATTATAAAATATTATTAATAAGTTATGAAAAAAAATGAAAATATTAAATAATTTTATCCAAATAAAAAATGCTAAACTTGAGTCCGGCTCAAAAAAAGGGTTTAAAATTTTATCCAATCCTGGCTCAGATAAAAAATGCTAAATTCGAATCCAACCCACCCATATTAATTTTTTAATATTATTTTTTATATAAAAACAAATAATATATCAAATACACTAAAAACATTAAAATAAATGTTTCCCAACAAATTGAAAATATATTATAAAAATGTTTATACTTAAAAAACACTAAGATAATTGCAACTTAACAAGCAAGTGCCTCGAATAGTAGCAAAATTAATAATAATACAAGAGTTATACAATATCTAAACAATAACAATAAAATAGTAGCAATATAATAACAAAATGACAACAAAACAACATCAAAATGGCAACAAAACAACGGTAAAAAAAGTTAAGTAAATTTGGGTTGGGCTGATCTCGAGCAAAAAATCTTACCCGAGACCTGACTCGTGTAGAAAGAAGGCCTTATTTTTTGTTCGAACCTATTTTTTGGACTTATACATTTACCCAAATCCTTTCACTTTTCAAACGTGTATTCAATTTTCAACGAATGATTCGACCCTTGATCATGTCTATGCACTAAAGCCCTCACATCATTTACATGTTTTGAGTTCATTTAAAAAAAGAGAGTAAAATATGCTATTAATATTTGTACTTTGACAAAATTTATGATTTGGTCCATATGCTTAAAAAGTTACATTTTTATTTAAAAATTAAGTCTTTTTATATTTTTATTTAAAAATTCTAGTCCAATCGTTAATATAGTTAGTGAATTTCATAAAAATTTATTAACTTGACATGTTGAATGTAAAATAAAATTAACGATATTAATGATATTAAACATGTCAAATTAACAAATATTAACAAAAAGTATTAACGATATTAATGATTGAAAAAAGATTTCTAAATTAAAAAAGCAAGTAAAATATAGAGATTAAATCTACAGTAAGACTAACAACACCTACTTTTAACTTTTAAAAAATCACTAGGTGAATTACTTAACTACCTTTTAACTTGCTTTTTTCACCACTGTGCAATGATTTTTCTTTCATTGTAAGGGGCAAATTAGCTAAAAGTGCCGTTTTTAAAAATAACTTAGGGATTTAGACTTTTTTTTTTCCAAATTTAAGAAAATAGATTGATTTTGGAGAGAGAAATAAAAAACGTGTCTTACAAGAAGTGTTTTCTGCGGAGGTGGCACCCAAAAATTGTTTTTGGTGTGTGTGTTAGGTGTTGGAAATTTGGGAAGAAAGATTTAATTCTGTTTGTGTTTGTGTTTTAGGGAAACATTGTGATAGTTATAAGGTATGCTTGAGTTTATGGTGATACGATGACACTCAGAGACCCACACATTTCATTTTTCGTGTGGGGAGTGCACCGTCATCTTAAAAGATGTCGCATTGCAACTCGAGCTTTCGGTTCACATTGTTTATACGGTCTCCAGTGCTCTTCAAGCTTTTGAAATTTAGTTCTTCTACTTTTATTTCTAGTAATTTAATCATTTTATTTGTATGATTTAAAAATTAAAGTCCAATTGACAATATCGTTAATGAATTTTAGTTATATTCAAATGCATTTTATTTTAATATTCAAATTTTTATTTAAAATTTAAAATTCAATTGATAACACATATTTAAATTAAAAACATTAATTTAAATTTAAATTTTAAATTAAAAAATAAAAGTAAAGTAACTAAAGGTGGATTTGGATGGGCAATGAGAGTGAGGGTGTGATGCGTTTAATTTATTTTTTGTCTCATGTTACAATATCGCCATAGTATTTAATCTCATCATCACTGTTGTTTTTACATGAATCGCAAGTAAACGCAACGTCCATCTAAACTCACCCTAAATCAACAAAAAACAATATGTGATTTCAGTAAGAAAGAGAGAATTTTCAAGGGATTTGAAACTTAAATATTTTCTCGGTACTATATTATTTGCATGTGACATTGGAAATAAAAATAAAAATAAAAAATATTAAAATTAGTCATTAGCTGATTGATTTTGAAGATATGATAGCAACATTAAGGATTTAACGTATTACCTGCAGAATTTTCCGCAAATCAAATCAATTTGATAGAAAAATTTCCCAAAGAAAATTTGTAACCACAATTTAATTTTTATGTATTTAATTAATAAAATATCTCATTCATAACACATACTTATTTTAAAAATAAAATATTTCACAATCTCTAAATATCATTTATGAAATTAAAAGTTTTGTTGGGAATAAAACAAAATTTCGTTAAATATACAACTTTTAGTTTTTGGGCTAATTGTACTAAACATTTTTAAATTATCTCTCAACTTTAAAATGTTTTAATTGAGTCCTAAATCATGTCATTTCTATCATCCTAGTTGTTGATTTAGGCGTTCAACGTCAATTCGGATCTGACTCGGAGGATGTTAAAATGTGAATCCGAATTGTAAACACGTAAATACATATTAAATAGATAACTTGAATTTGATGTGTTAAAAGAAACAAAGTTAGGTATGAGCTATTTGAGCAATACGTACACATGTTTTTTTATAATTTGATATGATGTTTTAAATATACCACACATGGGATTTGAGTTGAAATTTTAACTCCTAAATTGATAGCAAGGCTAATGAATGATCTTATTGACACAATATTGATATTTCGAGGTTCAATTAAAATATTTTAAAGTTTAAAGACCGATTTAAAATTAAGCCATAACTCAATGATGTTTGATAAAATTAACCTTTAGTTTTTTTAGAGCAAAAAAGTCCAATGATCTCGTTTTTTTTTTTTTTGACATTATGTTTAGAACTACTCATAGTCTTTTCCCAACCCATAAATAAAAAACTCGAACCCACGTCCTTCAAAATTAACAATAATATTTATACTAATCAAATTAACACTCAACACGTATAAATCCAACAATGGGATGTAAAATATATGATGGGAATGACAGTTGAAAGAGAAAAAGATGAAATTAAAAGGGTTTGGTCCCACGCGGTTTTGTGATTATTATATCCAGTGTTGGATTAGATGTATGAAAGCATTGTGGTATCTAAAGTAGAGAAAGGGCCATTCTTATGTTGACTTCACACCAAATTTGGTGACTGCTTCTCATTTTTCATTTCAATTTCCCATTCATTTCAAAAGTCTTGTTTCCATTCATTTCAAATTTCGTGTAATTTTGAGTAAGGTTACAGAACTTCGGGGGATCTCAAGATCCGCTTAAAAAGTGAGAGAATTTAAGTAAAAAAATAGGACTAAAAAATAAGTTTGAGCAAAAAACGAGATCGTTTCTTAAATGAATCAGGCCTCGGTAAACATTTTTTGCCTGGGCTCAACCCAGCCCAGATTTGAAAAAAAACCTGTTTCTTTTTGCTACTGTTTGATAATTATTTTGGTGTCATTTTGTTATTATATTTTCGTTATTGTTTGGATATTGTATAAATCTTGTTTTATTGATAATTTTGCTACTATTTTAAAGGTATTTATTTGTTAAGTTGCACTTATTTTAGCGCTATTTAAGTATAAATAATTTTTAATTTATTTTCAATTTATCGAGAAATATTTATTTTGATGTTTTTAATCTATTTGATGTATTATATTTTTTAAATTTATTTTTATATAAAAATAATATAAAAAATAAATATGGGTCGAGCCAAGCTCAGGTCTTAATATTTTTATTCGGGCCAAGCTTGGATAAAATTTAGATCCATTCTTAAGTTGAATCTATAAAACGGACCTAAAATTCTATTAGGTTCAGCTCGACACATGATCAGCTTTAGTCTAATACATCTATTTTTTTTATAAAAAAAATATTTGTATCTTATCATTTAGCATGTCATGATAATGAAACACATTTTATGCCTTTCACCCCTCTTGAGATCATATCATGTTTCAAAGCTCAATGGACAATGAAAAATCCAAAGCCCATCATTTTTAACTGGGCTAACAACTATTAACCCACCAACTATGGATGATTGTCTCCCCTCTTGTAAAAATAGTACTTCATAAAAATATATAATAATTTGATTTGATTCTTGGTCATCACACATATGTGCAACAACCTATAAATAGAAAGATAATACGTTTTAATGTACTCGAACCACGTTCTCTCTCGTTGACAATAATATTTATGTCAATCGAATTAAAACTTAATCGACGCCAGAGCATACAAGTTAAATATGGTTGAAGAGTAAAATTAATGTTAAAATTTTCAAAATGTTGAACTTATCATGTTTTTAAGTAAGTGAAAAGAAAATTAAAATTCTAACATTTTTACAGTTTTACCTATTTGCTTCAAAAAATTTTAAAAGGAAATATGAAGATAAAATTGTAATTAAAATGCTAATGTACCCTTGGATCAATGAAAATTGGTTTGGTTCATCATCATGATGATATAACATGAAAGATGATATCTCACATGACATTTGTAAGATTTTCTTTTTTCCATTACTTTTTTTTTTTTTTTTTTTAAATTTTTTAATTCATGCTCTTTTACAATGATTCGGTAGTTAAATAGGACAAAATCCAGTTGTTTGTCATGAGCTGGGACATTAAAGGAATCCTCTAACAATGTTTTTAATGTTTTTGGGGATTTGTGTGTGATCAATTCTCGGTTTTAGCAAATATTTGGATAGATACGCTATTTCAGGTGCTGAATTTTGGATTATTTTGGACGGTTTGATCAAAATTATGGAAGTGTTTTAATTTGAAAACTGTTAATGTCATCAGAATGAATCTTTCGAGAGTTTCACTTCTACTCAAAATATCTCTCGTGATGAAAATAAAATTACGGATGATTTTGTCAAGATGATTTGAGACGAGAGAACATGTCTATGATTATTTGAAGATTATCTCTTGGAGGAATTAGTTTAATTTCTATAGTGTAATTTATTTTTTTCGCAAAAGAAAAACATAAAAACTAAATCTCAAATGTGAGTACAATAGAGGGGCCAAAACTAAGATTTGACCCATTTCTTTTTTATTGAAAGAATTGGCTAAAATATCCCCAATTGATCACTTTACAAAGAAATGACAATCAGCAAAACTTTTGACATTACAAAATAATCAACCCTAAACCAACAAAAATCAATTTAAGCTCCAACAACAATACATGAAATTGTAGTTGGCAGCAGTTCAATCTGTTCTTCACATTGTAACATTGTCGATACAAAGTATGAACGGAGATCAGGACGGAGGTCAAGAATAAAAGAGGATGTTGTTCTGGGTAAAAAAAATAGAGAAGAAAAAAAAACTTTTTTCTTTTGGGATGTCTGTCGCCTTTTATTATACTGGATTGAATTTCGAGTCCGATCATTTTAATTATAATTGTATAACAAACATCAAGTGAGAGTATTTCTTTGTAGGAATACACCTTTTCGTAATGATCTTCCAATTGAACATGTTTCAGGTATCTGGTTTCTTCCATGGAAGGAGGACCATCTTCATGCATTGGGGTATCACCGACCTTCTACCTTCTATTACTAGCAGTAGATTGCCTTCTCAAACAACGCCTGCAAAGATCAAAACAAGGAGACATAATGTAAGAAAACCCCCCTTACATGGCCAACAACATGACATATCAATCACGGTCTAATTATGGTTTTAGTCCTTTTACTATACTTAATTTTATCTTGCATAATTTGATCGTTCTACTTTTATAATATTATTATTAGAAAGTCCAAATTGATATATAATACAGTTATTTGCTGTTGCTAAAGTGATGAGATGGATTTTTTTGGTATTATTCAATGACATGGTGCCATCTGGTACAAAGCAATCAACATCTAACTATGATTTTAGTCCATCTATCTCGCAAAGATTCATGACTTAATCTCTCTAATTCAATCTTTTTACCTATTAGTAAATTCAAATCGATTGTATCACTCGTTACCGTTAGGGTGATAACATAAATTTTTTTTTTATACTATTATTCAATCACACAAGTAAGGTGATGTGAAAATCCAAGTCATGTTCAAATAAAAGATTAGATTGGCTTCTAGAATTTGGTTTTTTATTCTGGCCACAATGCTTGTCATCATCATTAGCTTTAGCCATACATTCTTCAGCAGCTTGCTGTCCCTCATGCCCATGTGAATTATTTTGTTGACGGCTGATATCCATTTTCCCCACTCTCATAATACAAGAAAAACCACAATTTTAACTATTTAGAAGTGAAGAAAAAACCCATTCATTTAAAATATGGATCAAACTTGAGTTTAAATTTGACCCGATTCAATTTTAAGTTTACAATACTCTATATTATGTTACTTTTATATATTACGTAATTTAGAACACATTAAAAAATAAACATATACTAAATATATAATATTACTCTAATGTAAACATTAAAATAATGTTTAGATAGCTATTCAAAAATTTACAACAAATAAAATATGCATAAAATTATTAAATATTAAAATAAAATACATATTTTTTTAAAAAATTAAAAATAATATGGATGGATCTAAAATAGATTTGAGCTAATATTTGACAAATATAGGTGAGTTTAGGTAAAATTTTATACCCATATTTCGAGTTAAATCAAGCCTAGACAAATATAAAATATGTTAATATTATACTTATACCCAAACTCAGGAGCACTTATACTTCAAATGTAAAACAACAATAATTCAAATAAAATTGCATAGTTATTTAAAAAAAGGGTTAAAATTGCATGATTATATACATATATATTGCTTTTTTGTGTTCTTTAACCCTTGATTTGCTCATGATTTTTCTTATTTTCTGAAAATTTCGCTTTTAACCAACAAAAATGGGCAATTTTTTTCCTTGCTTTTTCAATTTTCATCTTGAAGATTTTAATTATTTTTGTGGTTCTCCAAGGTTAGAAACATAAACAAAAGGATGCATTTGATTAGATCATTAGCTTGCATTGAAATTCAAGATAAAAGAAAAGAAAAGAAAAACGAAGGAAAGAACATTTGATTAATTTATACATTAAACACAAATCTAACATCTCATCATATCAGACATATGAAGGTGCAGTCATTGTTAAACTTACATGTACTTAAGCTACACAATTAGATACATTAAACCGGATTAATTTCGGAATAACCTCGTCATATAGAAATGGATTATTCCAAAATTTACCAAAAAAATAAACACCCAAGAATGCCAACATTTCTTCTAAGTATTCAGATTTTGAATCAAGGTGAATCGGTCAACACTTGCACCCTTGCCTGCAAACGATCAATTCCATCAAAAAACAAAGTTGGTAAGTGCAAAACAAATGCACCCAACATTAACCGACTTAAACATATCAGTTGGGCGGGTCAGGTTGGTTTTAAATCAAATCAATCTGGTCAGACCATTTTGGTATTAAAACTTTTGACATAAGTTTGGGTTGTTTCAGGTTCAGGCCATTTCTGTTCGAGTCATCTTGGGTACAAGTCTTTTGAGTTTGATGGTCAAGTTTCTTGGATCGATTCATTTCAGTTTTGTAATTTGGATTAAGGTAATTCCACAGGTTGTGCAAGACATTTTGAGTTCATTATGCTTGGTCGGGATCGGATTCAAATTCGGGTCTGACTCGTCTATAAACAGATCCTTTGTTTTTTTCCACCAATGAGGAAAGAAATTTCCAGTGCATTGAAATACAAAACCAAAATATGCTAGAGGGTGTTCATAGCAGCAACTGCAAATGGATTTGAAGCTCCTTTTATCAAAACATTGATTATATTACAATAAGAATATGGATAGCTTCTTTTAGATATCTTTTTTCTCAAACAAGTCTGCATTATTTATAGGGGATGGATTAGAAGACATACTTGATTAATTGTTGCCAATGCCTTGTAGAAGAAATGCAGCTTTATTTCGAACCTGCAAGGTAGAAGGAAATTAATAAATGGAAACAAGGCGAGTTTTGAAAGTTAGAAAAGAATGTTTGTTCCATACTTTCGATGCATGAGGCCTCAAATCCGAGCTGCTAATTTGGCATGAACAGTTTCGAAGAAAAACACCCCACATTTCACAAATTACTGGCTTATCACTAAACATTTCATCGTATCGAAGCCAATTTTCAGCCAAAACCAGATAGATGTACATCTTGAAGAAATCACAGACCTTTTCTTTCACATTTATTGAGATAAGCAAAGTAAGGATTCCTACATCATCATCAACCTGAGAAGGATGACAAAGTCAACCTGTAAGAGTTAGAAATTCAATTTAAACACCAAGTTGTGTTGTATAAGATGCTAAATTCAAACTTAAAAGCCACAACAGATGCTATTATCTTATCATTTTAAATAAACTAGTTCTTAATCATGTGTTGCACGTGATTTTATATGTTTATTTTTTAATTAATTAACTAATGTAAAATAACATTATTAAAATGTTGAACAAACTAAAACACATTAATTATTTTTATATTAAAACTATTACAATAATAAAAAACTTCAAACCATACTTAAAGTTAGAATGAAAATTATAATGAAATGTGAAGTCTTTTCTGAGTTTTTTGCTACTAATTAAATGAAAATACTTAAATGTTGAATTTTAATGCATCTATTTTATAATAGTAAGTCTTAGTTGAAATATCAGTAAAAATGTAACTCAAAATTAAATAATTTAAATCATAGTAAAACTATAAAGAAGTGCAATTTCAACTTTAATAAAATATTTTTCTAATATTAAAAATTTAATACAAAGATTAAATATTCCTTTAATGTTAATGTAATGATATAATAAACAATAAAAGGGTATTTTTATCAATTCAAAGATTCTCTAAGTATATTATAGATAGATAATGCATTATAATTACTATATCTGGATAATGCTGGTATGACATCAGAAGAAAATTAGTATCATCACATGGCATTAGTTCCTCAAAAACAATACTTTCTCATGGCGGTAATCTCAAATTGGAAGCAATTAGAAAGAAAATAAGAACTTTCAAACAGAGAACTAACGAAAAAGCAAGAACAGAGGGCTACCTTGATCTCGAAACAATTAACAAGAATTTCAAAGGCAAGAACGCTTTTGAGATGTTTGGTACGAGGATCAACTCCAGAAATGCATTGCACTGCTCGCAAGCAGTTCAAGTCCATAGGAACTCTGCATTCATGTGAGGCAAGCATCAGCAAGAAAGTAGAAAAAGGAAACAGCACAATGAAAGTTAATGCAATCGACAATATGCACTCAAGCATTGAGTGAGCAATGTTGGGGTGGGTAGGGTTGGGCCAAGAAACCATCACTAAATAATAATAACCTTGAGGCAATAGATTTTGCTATTCTAGAGTAGCTGTTAATCCATTCTTCTTCTGTGAATGAACTGATAATTGATTGCATACAGTTCCTCATATCAACAGAGAGACCTTGAAGTCGCCGGTCTAAGAATAGACAAACGATAACTTCTGCTAGCTCTTGACAGTCTGAAGTCAAAAGGATAGACTGCTTATTACACCTGAAAGGAGAATAATGTCATACTGAACTTCAAAATCAGCAATATTTGAGAGCAAGGAGTAATTTTTATCACATAATATTGAAAATTCAACTTGTATGAAAGCCATTACACAATTGATTTCTAATTCTATAGGTGGTCAATCTCAAAGAGCAATATACAACACTAGGGAGAAAACCATATATCACAAAATTTTGTTTATCTCTAAACACTCGGGAAATATGTGGCAGCCATTCAAAATTTCTATATTACATGTTGGGCATTAACTACCTAACAGTCACATTCAGCTTACAGATAAACCCAAAGAACCTAGGCAGCTTCAAATGAAAGTATTCATACACTTTTGATATTAGAACTCCACTGTCACGTACCTTACTTGACAATAAACAGCAGTAAATTTGATCCAGGTTATGATATTTTGAGGTGGCCCTTTACAACCAGAACCTAAGCACCAAATTTTATGTGAGAAAGATATGAAATCAAACAGTCCTTTATTATTGATTAAACAGGAAGAAAGGAACAGGCCACAACTCCGATGAGGCATTGACCTCAAGTGTGTTAACTAAAGATCTAAACAATTGAATTCAATATATTGAACAAAGGAAGAAGAGAAATCACAATGCATAGTGTATGCAAAGTCAGACGACCAGAGTTCAAAAATTGAGTCATTGAATGTAAGATCAGGAAAGAAGGCAAAAATATATCTAAAAGAAAAAGATGGCAGGCAAACAAACATAGTGTATTAGATATTAGCATTAAAGTTTTATACCATGTATAATCAATTGTAACAACTGGATCTCATCCTTAAGAAACTAAATGAAGAATTAGATTTGAGAAAACAATACGTAATCTGAAAAAGTAATAGTTCATAACGGTTAAACTATAAAAGCAAACTTTCTGCCAACAACATCAGTAATCCTAACTTGATATGTAGAAGATGCATGATCATGGCCTATAGAAGATCGAGGATGAATCAATTTAAATGCTAAACGAAATGGACTAGAAGCAGGAAAGAGACTGAAGAGCTTACTATTTTCAGCGGATATGTTGGATGAAAAATTGAAAAGAAACCCATATATTTCAAGGGCACTCTTTAGTTCAGGATAGCTGGGGTACCAGTCAATTTCAATGGGTTGCATGCCAACCTGGATAAGATTTTCAAATACCCAATTCAGAAGAAAAACTCATTTTACGTACATCAAAATTTATTTTCAGTTATTGCAAATAAACATCTGTTCACCTGAATTTGTGATGAAAGAATGGCACACCAAAACTCACAAGCAGACGACCTCAACTCCTCTTTTGAAGAATATAGCACTGACAGAACCAATAGATAAGCACAAAATCAGCATCCACTGTCTGTTAAAGGAAGAAGCTAGGGCCAAAGGTAATGGATATACTCACTTAAGAAAAAGGTCCATGTAGCTAGTGATTTTTCTACACGGCCACATTTAAATATCAATTTTAAGAGCCATCCATTTGCCAATAACCCTTCAAGGAAAGAGCACCCTAAAAGAATGCACAAAAGAGGTCAGTGATACATGCAAGAACGTTTCTTCTCACCGAACAAAATGCGTATTATGGAAACTAGAATTGATGCAATCTGCAATCCGAAACTAAATGGAGAAATATATTTACCAAAAAAAAAAAAGGATATGAGAAAGCAAGCACAAGAAAGTGAAGGACCTTTCTCTTTAGTAAGCCCCACCAGAGAGTTGAGCTCATTATTCATGAAAGACTGCAAAATTGACCAATTTCCAAGCTCAGCAAAAGATAGAGGTGGTGTAGTCTTCTGTAAATTGAACAAAGAAACCAAAAATAAAGAATTTTCAGTCACTTGAAATATCAAGTTTTGTGAAAGAAGTTCTTCCACTAGTTGGAAAGCACAATGTCAAGCATGATAAACTAATTTTATTCACGAGAAAACCTGCTCCCCGAAGACACATAAGCCCCATTCAGACATCTCTTCTACGCTATGAATTGCTTTCATCTATAAAAGAAAAATACATTTACTTTCAGTCAACTTAAAATGAAACAAACACAGAATACATCACAATATCAGAGCAATGAGAAAAAAAAAAAAAAGGAATGTTGTTTTTATGCCTGTTTTTGGCAATCATCGAGAAGACTTGCAAGCATAGCTTCTTTGCAATTCTTATCCTCATCATCAGACACGTAACATTTCCGAGCTTTTGCCTGTTTCCTGGCTTCATTTTCAATAAGTTTGCTCTGCTCCTTGAAGTGTTCAGTCAAAAGCTCATCCAGTCCCATAAGGTTTTTCCTAAAAACCATTTTTACAGTACACATTACTACAAAGAATCAAATAGAACTGCATGATTAATATAAAAAAAGAACATAGTAAACAGCTCAAATTCATTGGAAATGCTCAAAGCAATTCTCCTACAAAATCAAACTAATATGACAAAAATGGGAAAGCAAAAGCATAATAAATTAAATGGGTCCAAAAATCTTTTATAAAAAAAAATATTAACAAGCTACTATCTTTAAGGAAGTGGACCATGTTCAAACTGATGGGTACTCAATCAACCTCTGAACCTCATTAATTTAAAATCCAACCCCAAAAAAAAACCCTAGCAACCCAAACCGGTAAATTGTATCAAAACATGAAACGAAAGAAAGATTAAGAATATAATAGAGAAACTTATTGAAGGAGAATAATTTAATATGGGTAGCAGGTGAAAACCTTTTGCTGGGAACAACAGGGTTAATAAGAAGAGAATCTTCTACTTCAAAATCAAGTGGTTCATCAAAGTCCATCATCTCCTATTCTCTGTACCTAAGGAAAAAAAGAATAAGAAGAAGCAAACCCTAAGAGGGAAAAGCTTCGTTTAACTGTACTCTTTTCCAATTTATGTCAATTAGCGCCAAAACCAGAAACAAGTTTAGCAGCGAGCGATTTCAAAGATGTAAATGGCTTAGTTTAGCAGTTACTGCTGGACCAATAGCTTCAGGGTTTTTGGGTCAAAACGACAAAGGGTCCATAAAACAGAGGCCCCCCCTTCTTTGCTTTGAAGTCCATTAGAAGAAGGACTCATGTGTACTGTGCTAAAATTTCAGATTCAGTCTATCTACTTTATTTTTATTTATATAATTTAATTCTTATTTTAATAATGTTATTAATTAGTCCAAAATATTACTGTAATAAAATGATGATATGGAATTTTAAAAAAAATACATGTGTTCACATTTTGGAATAACTATTAACAAAATAAGTTAATCAAATTATGTCAAATTAAAGTATAAAGATTAAATCTCAAAATTTAATACAATGAAAGGACCAAAACTATAATTTGACTTAAAAGTCAGTAAGGCTTAGTTTCTATTTTAAATATTAGGGAGTAAATTTTAAATTTTAATATAATATAATATATAAGCACAAATTTAGATAAACTTTTGAATTTACAAAAATACCCTTATTTTCTATCATATTACCAAATTAACTTTAAAAATATTTATAATTTAATTTAAAAGTATAAGTTAAATAAAATTGCATTTATTTTAAAATAGGGTTATTACTTGAATATAACCCTAAGCATGAATATAAAAAAATTATGATAATTATAATTATTAGTTAAATATTTGACGTAAAAAAGTTGTGTTAATTGTGCTAATTTTATTAATGTAAAATGGACTAATAGAGTCAATAGTTCTTCAAAGTGGTAACATTAATTCATATGTGAATAACAACGACTTTGGAGAGTGGTCGAAGATTATTTTGATCAATGGTTAGGTAATATAATATTATGATATTATTTTTTTTTTAAATTTATAAATTAATTATACTTTGCGGAACAAATACTCTTAATTTTTCTCTTTTATATATTTATTATTTGTTTGGTGTAGATGAAGAATATTTTAAGGATTTGTTTTGAAAAGAAAGTCAAATATAAACAATTATTTTTAATCAGTATTATAATTTAGTGTAAATATATTTCCTATTTATCATGAACTATTATTATAATTGTTACATGTTATTTTACCAATTTTTAATTTTTTTTCCCCAAATTATCATTATAGTTTACCTTATTATATAATTTTAAATTTGTATATTATTTAAAAATTAAGAGAAATTATGATAGATAACAACACTTAAAAATACGTTATTTGAAAACTAATTTAAAATTAAACGCATAAAAACTCATGCAACATACATGATAGGTTATAGGCAAAGTTGTGGGGTGTTCGTTGAACAAAAAGGAAAAAAAGTATAATTTATCTAAAAATTAATATAATAAAATAAAAATATGATGCAAAATCTAAATGTACTAAATTTTATAGCTTAATTAAAATTAATATAGATACTGAAATTAAAGTTTGAAACCAACAAGTGGTTGGACGCAATGGTAAGGCATAGTAGAAGAACATAGGTTTGAACTTTGGAGATAATATTGTTGAGAGGAACAATCTCAAACTCTAAGCATGGATTGTAAAACGAACATGCATAATATAAAAAAAATCCGAGTCTAAAAGTTTAGGGTTATTTTAATTAGTTTAGAGTTCAAATTGTTATGTCTTTCGGATCATTTTGGGTTTTTTCACTCAAGTTTAATACTCGAAGTCTAGTCATTTTGAGTTATGTATTTGGATAATTTTAAGTTGAGGTCACTTTTATTTTCGGTTGAACATGTTTAAATCATTGATTTTTCATGATCAAATCAGACCGAATTGAATTTCAAATCAAAATAAGTTTGATGGAAATTGATAAATCTAAGATAAAACAAACAATTTCAAATCAATAAATTATTTTGAATTTAAATAATTCGGGATAAGTAAAAATGTCAGAGGAGAGATAGAGTGGGACATTTATGAACATAGTGGCGGCCATGCCTACCTGCCTGCCTAGGAACCAAAACATTACAAGAGATAGGTTGCACAAATTTGCAGCCACGTGAAGTTAAGGCACCCAAAACCAAATCATTTTTGTGGTCCAAAATTCAATCCAAACATCACATGATCTTCGCATGCCATAGTCAACAGAGACCATCGAGGTTTCAGTTCATAAATGAAGCCCTTTTCTTTATTAGTGGGGCAAAGCAAATACAATTCAATCATTAATTTAAAGCCGAAAATGAAAAAAAAATAGTTGAGAGGAGATGATTTATGTTGTTATTATGAATGATATCAGTTCGGTTCCGTCGGATTTTTGAATCATTCATTATAATTCAATTTTTTTTTTTTGATTTTTCATATTAATTTTGACCCTAATTAGAATATATCATCGATATTATAGATAGTTGAATTTGAAATATTTAAATCACTAATCAAATGAGATTATTGGTAAGACTCGAATTTTGATGATTGTTAGGGTGCTAATAAATATTCAACCAATTGAATTAATTCGTGCTGTGATTTGTTTTCTTGAAATCCCGAAGTCAAAGTAACTCTCTTACGTACTTATTATAAGGTTAATTCATCAAACGTCTTATAAAACAATGAATTGAATTTTAAAATATTTATTAATCCATAATTTTTTTTTTTTTATATTCAATCTAGCATTTAATGTCAAAACGAATAACTAGATTGATGAAAAAACTCGAATGTTACTTTAGGTTGAGGATTCAATTAAAATGGATTGAAATTTAGAGGCCAATTTTTATAATAAATTATTCCAACGAAAACAACATAGCAAAACACTCAAAAGCAACAAAGATGCAAATCTGCGAGGGTTTTGGACGCTTAACCACTCTTCAAGGGCCTATCTCAAGAAACCCCCTTTCGATCAACAATTATCACATTTTCCTTACTCAAATTTGATTAGCACTCGGGTATCCGAGTATGATCCCTCTTAGGGTCTTGGCAATAGTCATACACCAAATAGTTCTTTTGGACCCAATTCATGGCCAAAGCTTGCTGTGGGCCTAGGCTGCTGGACCCGGACGGAGAGGCGGAAGGTGGGTGGCAAGAGGCGGGACTGTTGGCGGTGCAGCCACTTACTTTGAAATTCGTGTACCGGCCTACAAAGGGTTGGTAGTTGTAATCAGCCTTGTACCTACCATTCTCGGTAGCCCAAGATGATGCATCCCATATTGATCCGTACACCCACATTGGTCTCGTGGGGAATGTGGCGTCGCTCTTCCTTGGGTATCTTCTGATCGGCACATCATCTACGAAAAATCTGTTGAATTTAAAATCATAAAAACATGAAAAAAAGAGAGAAAAAATGGGAAGTTTAATTCCATATTTGGTCCCTTTAATATACTCAAATTTAGAATTTAGTCCTTAATTTTGACATAATTTAATCACTCCAATTTTATAGTGTTTGGATTAACTAATGATATTATAAAAGCAGAGGGACCGAAATCAAAATTTGATAAAAGAAAATGAAGGAAATGGTGATAGGATACTTGCATGATTTCACTAGGGTTCCACAGTATAGCATAGTTATGGTAATCTTTTGTAGGGTCAAACCATAGATGAAACTTCATTTCCCTTCCAATTATGTTCCCATCCCCACTTCCTCTAATGTACACATTGGTCTGCAATGTGTAGGGTTTATCTGGCGTTGTTCCAAGGAACTCGATGTCAATTTCGTCATGGTTTCCGGGGTATTCTTCATTGTTTGAAAGCTGTTAAAGTGCAGAACATAAAAATCAGACATGTTTTTTTTTTCATTACCTCAATGGTTAGTGCGTGTTTTAAGGTTCTTACATAGAAAGATGTAATAACTCCTGCTGTATAACTAGGTTGGAGTTTCATTGCAGCACCAAAGTAACCTGACTGGTACGAGCGAAGTGACTTGAAACCACTCCCTGTGTTTCACCATGAATATACAAAAATTAAGCACATCGAAAAAATTTAATCTCTCCCGGCAGCATTTAACGGGACTAAATTTAAAAAAGT
Source organism: Kokia cookei (assembly GCA_039519145.1). NCBI lineage: Eukaryota > Viridiplantae > Streptophyta > Magnoliopsida > Malvales > Malvaceae > Kokia > Kokia cookei. Next base: position 34,611,342 of record CM076900.1, on the reverse strand, counting down.
AGAGGTTAAGGGATTAAAACCATAATTAGACCAAAAACAATGGGATGTGGTGGTGCAGGAATTAAACCTGAGCTTTTATCGAGCCAGATTGTTAATGAGCCCTGGTCTAGTTTTTGGTGCTGAGGACCCCAGAGGTTTCGAAACCCTTTATCAAAGGCCACAGTGCTCACCCTGGAGCTTGGGGAGAATCCAGGGGAAGGAGGACCTTGAGCATTGCTTAATGGAATAATGAGAGTTAAAGCAAGAAACGAAGAGAAAATTGGAGCCATAAAGGGAAGACAGAAAAGGGAAGGCATAGATGGTACCATATTTTAAAGGGTTTAATTGCAGATTAGGACCTAAAAAGTTTTAAGAGTTCTGAGAGTAGATTTGTGTGCGTGGAAGAGGGTGGCAATACCATTGGTATAAATAAGGAGATTTATGGCCCCACTATGGTGGTAAGTTGATAAGTTGGTTGATGGGGGAAGTTATTTTTGGAATATTTTTAATAGAAAAAAAAAAGAAATATAAGAAATACTTTTTAAACCCTTATTTATATAAGGTTTTCTTAACCTAAGCACATTCACTTTCTATTAAAAGTAAGAGACTGTAGTTGATTAAATTTTAGTTCGATTGATACAGGTATTATTATAAATGTAAGAGGATGTAGGTTCGAGTGCTTTGAAGCACATTATTTTCCTATTTATGGGTTGGGAAAGAATTATAGGTAATTCTAAGCAGTGTAAAAAAGAACAGATATGATCAGAATCTATAATGAGATTGTTCAAAAAAAAGTAAGAGTTTATAAGTAAACATTTGGTTGAGTTACAAAGTTTAAATGATAATCTTAGTAACTTTTTTGAAAAATTTTACTTACTATCATACCTATTAAGATCATCTTATAGTGACTCCCTCAATAATATCGTTTTTAGGATTTAAATTATATTTTTTTTGTGAGTGTAATATATTTTACAATTGCATCCAACACTTATTTTTAAAGTTACTAATAGTACAATCAACCATTCAACTTGTTGTATATTGGGGATCGCGTGCAATACAATTCTTCTTTGAACAAGTTTTTATCATCGAAAAATTGAGTATAGTCTCAAAAGAATGATATGGGTTGCTTAGTAGCGGAATGTGTCAGTGCTTTGGGTTTACTTAAAATTTTAAAAAAATTTAGGAGTCTAATTATTTTTTTTAAAAAAATAGTAGCTTAATAAGAATTTACAAAAAAAAGGGTTTAATTAATTTTTTTTACAGAAAGTGGAGTTTTAATTATTTTTTTTTTAAAATGGACAGAATTAATGAGAAATTTCAAAAAAATTGAAGGGTTTAATTAAAAATTTTAAAAATTTAAAAGAAACTTTTTTAAATTTTGGGGAGAGCAAGGCTCCCTTTTGACTCTAAAAACGTTCTGTTGTTAGATTTATCCCTTCAATATTTTTACTTAAACTTTAAACCCTAAACACCCAAAATTACAATAATTTAACAATAACAAAATTTATCTTACAACCTCATTATATATTCTCCGACAATTCGTTCGTTTAAATATTTATTGAGTCTTAGACAATACAAAATCATGTATATTCTCTAATGTTATATATTTCACCGTTTTTAACTTCAAATTTATAAAAATTATGTGGGGCATGCATCGCATTTATTAAACCGTTTGTAGACACTTATCAAAGTCAGTCGACGAAGTCATGACGAGAAATTTCTCGAATTGCGACAATGGACGACATCGTAATGACACGAATGAGGACGTTGCAACATGTTTCCCACAAGCACCAAGTTTATTCTCTTAGTTAAACTCTACTATATTTTTTTAATCGAACTCTAATTACTTCAGGAATATTTTAATCGTTTTAGCCTTTAAACTTGACTTATTTAAAGGGGCCTTACATACATGTTTCGAAAAGTCAATTAAAGATGTAGTATTATAGGACTTGTCTTTTGGGGGCGATAAGATGTAGTTGTAAATGAGTTTTGATGAGAATTTTTTACGGTAACTATGAAGAGAATTTTGTATCCCTCTTGAGAGAATTATATGAGAGTTGGAGTTTTGTATTCTAGGTTTTGAGTAATATATGTTTAGTATATTTAAGTTTATTTTCTCCATGTTGTATTCTTGTTTGTTTACTCGTTTAGTGAAAAACTCAAGCCTCTTTGCTCGTGGTTTTTATTCTCTTAAGAGAAATTTCTATGTAAAATTTGTGTTCGATCTTTTCTACCTTTTCTATTTCGTTGTTTATACGAATCGATCCCAACAAATTACAATACTATTACAATGATTACATTAAAAAAGGTATAATTAGGTTGCTTGTATTGTATTGCGTGATGAGTTTGGTCAAATATTTATTATATCCACACAATATGTAGTTTTGAAACCAACAAAAGTTTAGTAAAATAAAAGGAGGCAGATAAGCTAAGGTCAAATAAAGCCAAAAAGATTAATATATTAAAAATCCAAAAGTGATACCATAAACAAATAATGCATAATAAGTAGCTACAGCTTAATTAATTATATATTCATGCTGGTATGACGTTGACATCATCAACTTTTTATGGCCCACCACAAAACACCAAATCTTTTTTCTGTACCTAATATGGGGACTTTGAAGTATGCAAAAACCTTTCTATTTTGGTTTTTGAGGATGGATTCGCATAAATAACGATTAAAGAAAATAGAGAAGATCGAACATACAAATATTTGTATAAAAAAATTCTCTGGAGAAGATAAAAATTAGGAGTAAAGGAGGTTTTGACTTTTCATTGAATGAGTAAATAAATGGGAGTACAATATAGAAAAAATAACTCTAAATATACTAAACGTGCGTACCCAAACCCTGAAACTAAGCTTTCATCTCTAATAAAGTTCTCTCGAACTAAATAAATAAAAAGGAAATGAAATGATATGATATGATTGAATGCTTTAATAGTTTTTACACAAAATGTTGTTCCTCTTTTAAATGTGTTGGATGGTTTCGGTTTCAAAGTTAATTATATTTTAAAATGTAATTTCAAGACCGAATTGTGACAATCCACATGGGAATACCAAAACTTTGCTTTGAGTTCTGATAAATAGTCAACATTTTATTGCAAAGTTTGCATGTGTTTAGATGCAATTCTAATCAGCTCTAGCCATAATCTAATAGGTTGGCTAATTCTTTTAGCTTTGGGAAGGTTTCAACATTCATTGCATGAAACGGAACAACACATTATCTTGTATTCCTTTTTAATTGTTTATTTATATTTTAGTAATTTTTTATATCATTAATATATAATTTAAATAAAATTTTAATCTAAATCTTGAACCTTGAATCGTGGTTTTTTGGTTTAGAGTTCAAGATTTAGGTTAAAAATTTATCAAAATTATGTATCCATGGCATAAAAAAATTTGTTGAAATGTTATTCAATAATTGGAAAAAATATACAAGATGACGTGACGTTTTTGTTTCATACAATCATTTATCATATTTATATGATGTGATATATCATTAAAAGTTTTTAAAAATAAACGTAAATTTCATTATTATTTTTAGCAAAGAAAATATTTTATAATTCACTCGGATTTTTTATAGAAATTAAATTTCTAACGATTAAAATGGACTCTAAATTTATTTATTTTTAATTTTTTATATGGTTTGATATTATATATAATCAAATTGATGAGAGTGCTGAATCTCGTATGATAACCTAATGGTCAGAGTATTTATTATTTTAAGTCTGATTTGAATTTAAATCATACTAATAATATTTGTTATTCGAACTTTATCCTGTTGTTATATTTCATAAAAAAAAAAATGGATGAGAGTGCAAAATGATAGGGGGGGACAATGGGGGGGCAAAGCAGGTACCAAAAATTGGATTCAAATGATGAGAATTCAAACTTGTTGAACTACTTATGAGTGAATAGGCAGTGTTGATTGTTTGAGTAAATATTTTTATATAAATTTATTCATACTTGCTCTCGTCGGTAAGCCTACCCAACAATTAAATCCTAATTTTTCAGTCCTTATTTCTCTTATTAATTATACCTAAAGGATTAATTCCACCAAATATCTTTAAACTATTGCTTATGTTTTAAATTGGTTTTTAAAGATTAAAATATTTTAATTGAGTTCTTAAAATATTAGTACCGTATCAATTAGGTCATTTTAACCGTCTAGTCACTAGCATGGGTGATAAATACCTCTTCAACTATGACATGAAGTATATGTTGGGGGTTTTTACCTGTTCGTTTCATGTTCTGTTAGAATGAGAACAATTTTTCTACTTGGGTTGTGTGGGAGGTTTCGGTCTCAAGGATGGTTGTTGCTTTCGGCCTTCAAACAAAACAACAGTTGGAGTTCAACTAGGACTCTTTTGCTCTTTTAACTGATTATATTGAGAAGTTTAAAGTGAATAAAATATTTATCTTTATCTATTGAGAGAGTTTTGGAGATTGGTTTATGAAGATTGTAACGTGATGAATACCCGGGATAATTTCATATTTTAAATAAGAGTTTAAAGCTTATCAAAACTCTGTTGGATGGACTCTTGTTTGCATCAGTCTATAAATAGGTTGTTTGTGGCGTGTGATTTTTGAGTGTAATCTTGTGGTTATTTTGTAACACTTTAGGTATTATTTGGAAAGGTTTATTGTTTGTATTGTGAGGCATTTTTTTTGTGCAAGGGTAAATTGGACTTAAGCTAATAGGTGAGTTGAACGACTGTTGAATAAAATCATTCACTAAAAGAAACTTCACGGATGTAAAATCGTTGTGTTTGAACTGTGTTAAATTCAAAGCAAATGAATGGAAAATGATTAATAAAATAATGATGGAAAATGATGTAACCCCAAAACATGGATTGAAAAAAAGTAAAACACAATGGTTGCTTGGAAGCATCAACATAAGAGATGATGAGAGGTCATCTATTTATATAATTATCACCACTTTAACAGTTAAATGACAGTCTAATCAAACACATATATGAAAGTTACATGCAGTGATAAGCAAATTTCAATAACCTGACATATTGTAAGGCATGATATCTTAAATTATTAGGCCAGGGAAAAGGTTCATTATATATAAAAAGTTTGGTCTAATTCTGTAAGTGGTCCTTGTATTTTATCAATTTTTTAAATTAAATCCTTGTAGTTTCTACTAATTTTGGCTGCTTCTTTGACCCTCCCATGTCATCCTCTCAGACATAAAATTAGCACTTCCAATAATTTTTTTAATTTCGTATATGACTGCATGAGAGAAAATTAGCTATGTGATTTCAATGCATGTTATGGGACCTCTTTGATCACCGACGAACAAAGAAAGAAAGGAAAAACTTTAACAATCTATTGACATGTGCTCGGTCCTCCTAAAATTAAAAAAAAAATTATTTAAATCTTTTATAATTTATAAAATTTTAGATTAGTAATAGTAAAATTGTACTTTGCCCCTCAAAAAATGATAAAAATATGATTTAATCCTTTAAAAATTATAAAAGATATAAATGATTAAAATAGTGAAATTGCATTTTTACTATTTTAAAAATATACAATTTAATTTTGGTCTCCTAAAATTTTTTTTTAACTCCGCCACTGTCTATTGACATAACTTCCCTAAAACCGTCTTTTTAATTTTATAATAACATTAGTTAGTCTTGGTAACTAATATTGCTAACTATTAATATTGGGGTCGATTTTCTCTTAAAAATACTTGTTCCGAAAAAATAATTATGAGTTAAAAGGGTGCAAAAACTTCACGTTAGTATTTTGATTGAAATAATTAATAATGTTAGCTATTTGACTAAACTAATGACATTATGAAAGTAAAAAAAAAAAATTATGATTAAATTAAAATATAAATATTAACTTACAAATTTGAGCATAATAGTATGACCCAAAACCAGAATTTGACCAATTTTATATACAGTGTGTGTATAGATAAATTATGCCATTTCATTTATGATTTATTCAGACATTTTCTATGTGAAACGCATACGTTAATTATTAGAATTAGAAAGGGAACGTCGACTGCATAAATTTCAAAAATTTGACAGCTAGCATGTGCAATTCTAAATCCCATATGTATAATTTTTATAAAAAAATCAAACAAAAAGTTTTCAATAAATAGAATATTTTTGAATAATTTCGTTATAAGTTCGGATCATATTTGCTCTTTTTGGTACTATTTAAAATTACCTATAGCTCCTCTCTAACTCATAAATAGGAGGATAATGCGCTTCAACACACTCGAACCCACATTCTCCTGCATTGACAATAATGTCCATATCAAATTATCAATCAAACTAAAATTTATTCAACATGTATACAAATTATTAAATATATCTTATGTCATCGAAAAATATATAACATCTAATAAAAACGTGTCACGTGCTACATCTTTATTTATTAATATTATTTTTTGAGATAAAATTAATTATTTATATACCACTTTTAACTAAAAATAATAGTGGATGCTAAATTTAAAAAATAGTTTAAAAATTGAAATATAATTGAGTCTATTTGGTAATAGACAATTTGATATGCTTTGTCTTTAAAATCTTAAAAGCAAAATGAAGGGGTCATGTGCCCTACCCACTTTTGGATAATAACAAAGAATTAAGCTTTGAAATATATATAGGTTAATTTTATCAAGTATCCTCAAAACATAATTTAAATTTTAAATTAATTTCCAAATTTTAAAATATTTAATTAAGTTGTTGAAGTATCAGTTTTATATTAATTAAGTTCTTCTATTAGCTTTAAAATTAAATATTAGCTCGAATTTATGTGAAGTATACTTAAAACATACAAAATAAATTTCAAAAACATATAAGCTTATTACATGAATAACTTATTTGGTTTCTTAACACGTCGAATTTAATGTATCTATATAGTAAGTATATATGCTTCATTTTTAATTCACGTGTTTTGAATGTTTCATGTCAGATTCGCATTGACATTTAACGCTCAAGCTAATAGCTAGATTAATAGAGGGGCTTAGTTGATTTGATGCGGGCACTTTAAAATGTTAATTAAAATATTCTAAAATTCGAGGATGAATTTAAATTTGGATTATAATTTTGAGATGTATAGTGAAATTCATATAAATTATTTATAAGAATGATTGAATTAATAATGCCAAAATATATGGAGTTTAAAAGACAAGATAAGGAAGTTCAGGTACATGATATACGTACTTTATTGGGTGTATACGAGTTGGTTTGTTTTTATTCATTTAGATTTTTTTTTTAATTTCAAAATTGTATTAAAAAACCACACAACATGATCATCATGGATGGAGTAATGGGTTTGCTTGCCTATCTTTAGTTGGGAAATGTTAAATCAATTCCTAAGAATGTTTGAATTAATGAATGATACATATACTCGGTTATGGCACACTAGACTCGAAAATCTATCCGAAATTAAAAGGATTTTGATAAAAATATTAAGTTCGAAAAATGAGTCTGGACAATAAAAATTAGTCTCGTTTAAATATGAGTTAAGCTCTGGTTTGAACATTCAGGCCTCAAGTCCGGCCCGGCCAAGTCTAACCCGTTTTTAAGCTTATAATACTTTATATTATGTAATTTATAACACGTTAAAAAAATAAATGTATACTAAATATTTAATGCTACTCTATTGTAAACATTAAAATAATGTTAAGATGATTATATAAAAACTTTTAATAAATAAAAATATATAAAATTATTAAATATTAAAATAATATAATATAAAAAATTTTAAAAATAATATGGACGGGTCTAAAATGGGCTTGAATTAATCATTTGCAAATATAAGTGGGTTTGAGCAAAATTTTAAACCCATATTTTGGGTCGAGTCTTAGGCAAATATAAAATATGTTAATATAATATTTAGGCCCGATCCAAACCAGGCCCATAAGCATCTCTAGGCATACCCATAACGTAGGTGAATAGTAGAGTTATATAATAAATATATTTATAAAATTGATATAAATGATAAATGAGGTTGGGTTGAATAGTAAAGTATAAACGTTGAAAATTACAGAGGGTAGAGTTCAAATTTTGTTATGTGTGTATTTTTTATATAAAATATATAAAATGAAAAAAAAAACACTCATTCGAAATAATAAAATTTATCTTATAAAGTAAGGGGTTTTTTTATCATTATCCAATTTAGTGTTTAGATTACTCATGACACCGATTGAGTCAAGTGCTTAATATATAGTATAAATATAGGTATATATAAAGAAGTTATCTAGAGATCAAACTCGAGATTTGTGTCAATTGAACACTTAAACACAAATATTTTGCCACTCCACCAGTGGTTCAGTCGACATATATACATATGCAAATAGAGGTATTAACGATTCGAGTTGATTGGAGTGTAGCTTGATTTTAAAAGAAAATTTTCTAAGCCTAGGCCGACCTGACCTATTCAGATAATTGATTTTACTATTTATATATTGTAAATGTCAAAATTTTTTAATTTCGTTAGACTTTTGTTACTAAGTTAATGGTATGAAGGACTAAAATATTTAATTTCAAAAAAATAAATAACTAAAATAAAAAAAATTAATATTTGAATAAAAATAACAAATTGAATAATTAAGTGAATATTCCTATACTTTACCCAAAAATATGCAAACTATATATCAAATTCAACTTACAATTTCTATAATATTTGAATTCAATCTACAAATTCACTTTAAAATCTCCATCCTCTTATGAACTGCATTTTTTTCTTACTATTATTAATCAAGTCCGAATTAAATATATTGTCTTTGAATTTAATATATAAATAAAATTTAAAACATAAAGCGAGTAATTGAAATTCGTTAAAAATAAAGAAATTACCTATCTAGTCACCCGAGTTTATTCTTGTTTTATTTGAGTCACTTGTTTCAAAAACTTGCTATTTTAGTCATTTTTGTTAGATAAGTTGTCAATTTTAGTCACTCTACCATTAAAATGGATTTGGTCACCAAATGGAATGCTATCGTGGCTTGATATAATAAACAAAATTAGTCCTCAATGTTTACTCATTTTATTAATTTAATCCTAATTTTGAAAAAAAAAAAACCTCTTAATATTTACACATTATATCAATTTGATTATGATTCTAAAAATTAAGAAAATATAAATATAAAATAAAAAAATATAAAAATACATAAAAATTAAAAAGTATTAAAATTCATAAAAAAATATAAAATACTCAAAAAATTATAAAAAAAAATAATGATGCAAAGCAAAGTACTTTACATATATATCATTCTTGGACACCTTCATTGGTGAGTATCGTGGAAGAAGAAAGAATTTTTTTTAACAATTTCATATAGATTCTGATCATATCCGTTCTTTTTGACATACTGTTTAAAATTATCCATAATCTCTTCCCAACCATAAATAGGAAGATAATGTATTTTAACGCACTTGAACCTACATCTTCTTGCATTGATAACAATACCCATGTTGGTATTTAATTTTGTAATTAATGTTTTCTTGATTGTAAAGGACAAGACTGTGGCATACTCATTTAATGATAGAGATTGTAAATACAAAATTTCTGGCTATTTATAAAATTAGTTTTTAGATATATGTCGAGTACTATGCTTTGCATCATTATATTTATATTTTTTTGAGTATTTTATATACTTTATAAATTTTAATTTACATTTTCTTTATTTTTGAAATCATGACTAAATTGGTATAATATGTAAATATTAAGAGTTAATTTTGTTATTATTTAAAAAAAACAAGATTAAATTAATAAAATGGGTAAATATTGAGTGCTAATATTGTTATTATCCGGACCACGCCATCATTCCGTGTGGTGATCAAACTTATTTTAACGGTAAAGTGATTAGAATTGACAATTTATCTAATGAACGTGACTAAAATAACAATTTTTTGAATGGATTACCAAAATAAAAACACGGATAAATCGGATGACTATATCGGTAAATTACCCAAAAAAAGGAACTGGATATTAGAATTCATATCCTTTGAAGGTGAGGGAATCTAAGTAAGAAGTCAACAGTCCATGAATTTGGGTTTATTCTGGGCCAAAAAGGAGAAGCCTATTAATCTTTGCATTAAAAAGCTTGTTTGGTCTATGATATATTCTATTCTCACACTATTTTTGGGGTCAATTTGTTTTATGTAATCGAGGGTAGATTTGGATGGGAGATGCAGCGCGTTTAACTTAAATTTTGTCTCATGCTATAATGCCGTTACAATATTTAATTTTACTGTTATTGTTATTTTTACACTAATCGTAGGTAAATACATTACCTATCCAAACCCATCCGAACTAAAAACCTAAATAAATTTTTTGAAAGTGACTCAACAATTAGGTTTTACTTTCAAAAAGAAAAGGTTTGAGGTAATTATTTGTAATTATTGAATTTTAATCATAATGATTTTAAAACTTCATTTTTTAGGGCAAATTACATTTATAGTATATTTTAGTCACTCAATTTTAAAAAGTTACAAAACAATCATTTAACTATTTAGAAATTACAAAATGATCATCGGAGTGTCAATTGTTTAAAACCTAATTTTGTAATATTTTAAAGTTGAATGACCAAACTATAAACTTAATAATAATTTAGTGATTATGAATGTACTTGCCATCAACATATTAAAAATATTAGAGCATTGTTACTATCATAGTAATTACACTTTATTTGAAAATTACCAATAAATTGTTGTTTAATTGCAAAATTTCATGTGAATATGTTTAATTAGTATTTGTGTTAAAATTTATTAATTTTACATGTTGATTAAATTGTTTTTAATGATATCGTGTATGATTGACAAAAAGTAAATAAGTTAGATAAAATTTGATAGAAATTACTAATAGTATTAACAATTGAGTTAGAAAAACATGCATTTTTTCATTTTAAATTTCCTAAGCATTCGGACTAAATTTCAAATTTTGCCAAAGTAAAGGGATTAGCAACATATTTTCACCCATGACATACATATATCATCCAGCAGTCTATCCATATTAACAAGTAACTGATCCAAGCACGTTTTAGGCCTATACATGTTTAGTAAAAATAATTTATGCAATTTTTAATTTAATAATTAATAATTTTATATGTTTTTTCATTAAACTTTTAAATATAGACAACTTAACATATACTCGTATAACTATCACAAGCGTATGCGTGTGGAAACTATGTACTCAGCCACAGATGTGTGTTTAAAAATAACACACAATATGTCGATTGAGTTTTAGCTCAATTGGCATAGGCATTGTTACCAATGCAGGAGGACGTGAGTTTGAGTGTTTTGAAACAAATTATTTTTTTATTTATGAGTTAGGGAGGGGCTATGGGTAATTTTAGGCATTGTGTCAAAAAAAAGCTGATATTATTAAAATTTATAATGAAATAGTTAGAAAAAACAATACACAATAAATAATGTGGAAGGACATTCTCCTGACTTACAATCGATGACAAACCCATGATAAAATAATTGTAGTGCATTTAATATTGTTTATCTAATGCATTTGTGTTTAAAATTCATTTAACTCATAATTTAATCTAAATTTTTTATTTTAATATAGTATACATTTCATGTGTTATAATTAATTAGCTTCAAACTATATGTTTCATTATTTATTGTATGTTATTTTAAAACACACATTTGTTTTCTAAATTCGTAGTTTTCACATGCATACACTTGTGGTAAAAACTTTAGTATTAATAATGTTGTTAAATGCGTTGGTGTCGCAAGTCAACTCTACATTAACCCACAATTGATGACAACACCATGATAAACAATTGTAGTGCATTTAGTATTGTCAATACGATATATTTACGTGTTTAAATTTTGTTTTAATCACAATTTAATCTAATTTGTTTTTATTTTAATATCATACATATTCTGTGTTATTATGATTAATTAATTCCAAATCATAAATTTCATTAATTATTGTATGTTACTTTCAAAAACATATTTATATTTTAAATTGGAGGTTTCTTCAAGCATACGTGTGTAATAAGATTTCTAGTTTATATTATGGTATTATATATTAAATTTGATTGTACCAAACATCCCCAAATTATGAGCCTTAATCTAAATTAAATCCCAAAATTTAAAATATTCTAATTATATATTTAAATTATCGATATTAAAATAATCAAGACTTTTTATTATTCAAACAATTAATTTAACCATTTGTTGAATAGGATAACCATTTGTCGAATATCCGATCAATCTTTGGGAATGGAGGGATAGCTGTTCGTTGAGTAGGATACAGAATGCAGCCAAACAGGCTATTGTAAACATCGAGGCCACAACATAAATAGCATCTAAGGTCCAGTAGAAAAGAGAAAGCTTAAGGATACTACAGCGAACAGCAAGGGAAAGGAATCAAAGATGGGGGGAGGAATGGAGACAAACAAGAACAGGTTCATTGAAGATTGGAGCAGTGCGAGAGAGAATCTGGAGCATAACTTTCGCTGGACTCGCCGCAACTTAGCTCTCGTCGGCATATTCGGCATCGCTATCCCCGTCCTTGTCTACAAGGGCATTGTTCGAGAATTTGTATTCTCTCTTTTACCCCATCCCTCTTTAATTTTATACCTTAGTCATGATTTTATCGATTTTTAGACCTCGTTTTCTTTTTTGCGATCATAAATTTTTTTAATTGCATTTTTAAATTGGTTGAATGGGGGATTTTGGGGTGTTGTTTGATTAATCGATTTGGGTCTGCACGATTTTTTTTCGAGATTGACTGCCTGATTCCGACTATTGTTGTTTTAGTTGATTTCTGTTTATTGGGTTATTATTGATTTCCCTAGGGTTTCGTAGTTTTAAAAAGGGTTTTGAAAATAAATTGTTGGTCTGACTTCCGAAACATTTTGTGGTGTAAATCCTTGGGTTAGCTTGATTTTAGCTAACATTTTTATGCCGAGATGTCTATTGCTGTGGTATCAAAATTGGTGATGCACTATAATGCAAAAGAAAGTTTCCTTTTTGTTACCTGCACCATATTTCTTCTTACCTGTGCTGGATCATATATTATAAATTTGATTTGGGGCTGTAAGGTTCTTGTTGAGATTGACTGCCTGACCAAGAAAATTGATGTTTTAGTCGAGTTCTATTTTTTGGGTTCTGATTAGTTTCCTTAGTGTTTCGTAGTTTTAAAAAGGGATTTGAAAATCAGATTTTTTTCTGAATGATTTTTTTTTGTGGAATAAATGTTCGGGTTTGTTTGATATTAACAACTACTATGCTAATTTTTTTATGCCGAGATGTATTGCTTTGGTAACAAAATTGGTAATGCACTACACTAACTTTATCTCAAGTCCTTGTAATATAGGTCTAACGAGCCCTAGAAAAAAATCAACATTTATATAACCAACGAATATTGCGAGGCAAGAATATAACAAAAAATTCACATATTGAATGTAGTGGTAATCAAGAACAAAGTTCATTCTGTAGGACATATTTGATGCATCTATATTCATGTCGTTTTGTTTAACACATGCGAAGGGCAAAATATAAGAACTTTTATTCTATTATCGCCTATAGTTGTCTTCCCATGAAAGTTGTCAATATGAAACTAAAGCGAACTATTCTCTGGTATTCACTAGTCAGCAACAAAACAGGTTAAAAGTTGACAAAGCAAGGAATAGAAAAAACCCTCCTTTGAAACTCTTAATTTCTTTTTAATTTGGAGGATTTGATTTAACAATTTCAGCTGTTGGTTCCCATTTTTTTGTTGCAAGATCTTGATTGATTTCTGTCTTATGTTGTTTGCAAGCACATTGTGCAATAGAGATAGTATTTTTTCCATTTTTATTTCCCTTTTATATTTCCCAAATTGGATTGCTGAATGATTTGGTAATTTTCCCAACAGCATATGCAGGACGAAGATAATGGTAGGCCATACAGGAAGTTCTTGTGAGTTTTTCTCCGAAAGCCGGATAATAAATGTTTACGAGTACAACTGGTTTCATCTTGGATAACAAATTCTGTTATTTACTTGGTTTTGGAACTTGTCGTGTTGTTAGTTGCTCGGTTTTGAAACAAATTCTGTGCTCTGCTTCTTTTAAGTTTCTGGTGTAGCTTTTGAATATTTGGTCCATATTTACAAGTTCAAATAATCTGGGTTTCTGCTGCACTTTTTCACTCTACTATTTACTACTTCAAATTGTATCAAGGTTCAATTCCTCCCTTCCCCCCTTCTTTTAGGTTGATTGTTTTCTTTTTGCGGTGGGGTTGTGGGTTAAATCCCAATTGATAGAACTAACCTTTGATTAGAACAGTAGTATTGTAAACCTGAGGATCAATTAGACGTGAATTGAGCGGATCCTGTTGGTTTTGAATTAGATCAGTTTGACTTTGGATTTTAAAATTTTTTAGTCTTTTCTGTTGAAGTCAATTTCGGGTTTTTTTCGGCTCAAGCCATTTCGTGTTTTGGATCATCTAGGTTTAAGGTTTGGGTTTTCGTGTCGGGTCATTAAGAGTTCAAATCATCTTATTTAAATTATTTAACTCCTAAAATTATTATTTTAGAAATATTTTAAATTTATAACTTTATATATATATATATATATATTTAGATATTTCATAATTTTTTTAAAAATATAAAATTTGAAATTTTTATAAATATTTTGAATTTAAATTTTTTTTTTTGGATTTTTTAAAAATATTTTGAATTTCTTGTTTAGAAAGAAATTAATTTGCTCACCATCAAAATTGATAGGAATTAAAAGAGTATTCACACCAATGTGTTGTTTGAGTTGTTCGAATTGTAAAATTCAATTTGATTCGAATTGAATCAAATAATTCGATTCGATTAGCTTAAAATTTAAAATTTTCGAATCGAATCAAGTTTTGGTAACTCTTACAAAAGCTTTAGTTTTATTTGGGCAAAAATTATGTCAAGCTTGTAAATTTTTTTTCATTCAGCAACTCGCTTTGCTTGTTCCATTCCCCAAGATTAATATATTTTTGGTCAAATTTTAGATTTCGTCCCTTTACTATGTTTCAAAATTCAGATTTTATCTTATACTTTAATTGAACATAATTTGATGATTTTACATTTTTCTCATGTTATATAAAACCAAGGAGGATGATTGTTGAAAATTGCTTTCCTTTATTCACCAAAAAAAAAAAAATTACTTTCCTTTCGTGCCACATTATCCGCTCCGCGATTTGCTTCCCTAAAAATGTGCTTCAGCGTCCATTGCCGGAATCGGAGTAGGAGAGGAAAGTCCTGCAATCCACAATGAGAGTTTGCAGCAAGTAGCTAACATGCATAGAATTTTTGAGAAAGAAGCATCAATTTCAACTTCAATGTCCAGTAAAGGTTCCAAGAGAGGTCATCCTGGCTATCTCCTAGGCAAGAAATTGGGGTGTTGTAAAGGTATCTAAGATGTCGTTTGGGAGTTGGAAAGAGAAAGCCTCTACTCTTTTAAGTTCCCATTTCTTTCTCATTTTTGGCAAAGCAAATTGAATTTTCCTCCATATTTAGGGCCTAGGGGGCCATTCTTTCCTTTCCACTGCGTCCAAATTTATAAGATTTAGGTATTCGTATAAAAATGTACAGGGTGAGAGAATGAAAGTTTGCCTCCCGGGGATGAAGCTGCCTTGGAAAGGTGAGATGACCTTATTTACAACCATAGTCCTGCTTTAGAATTAAGGGCTAGTTTAGTATTATTTTTAAAAAGTGTTTTCAAAAAATACGATAAAAAAATGTTTTTGAGAAGTATTTTTGAAAAGTTTGATTTAGCAAGAGAAAAAATTTGTTGTTTTGATTGAGAAAGCAATTTTGTTCAGCAAAATAAAGAGAGAAGCAAAATCGTGAAAGAAGCAGAGAGAAAGACAAAAGGATCTGTTACTGGTCAAAAGCACTCTTGACTTTGAAAAAGCTAAAAATTTTAGTTTTTCCAACATTAGACAAGCACGTTAGAAAAAAAAGAAAAGAAATCCACTGCATTTTGTTAGCAGTGCTTTAAGCCAAAAAATATTTTTTGAGTGAAAAGTGCTATTTGGAAGCACTACTGAACGGAGCCTAAATCACAGTATGAAATTAGTTTCCTCATAAGTGGTGGTGGGGAGTGATCGCCGTTATGCTTGACCTTCTTGTTGTTGCATTCAAGCTCGTCTTTTTTTTTCTAGAGAGAGTTCCTTAAGGTTTTTCATCATCAATTTATTTTTCATTTTGCTTTTATAACTAGAGCTGACAAAATAAGTCAATTAGAGCCTAAGCTAATTAGAGGTGTTAATGGATCGGGTTTAAGTATGATATTAACATATTTTATGTTTGTTTAAATCCTGCTCGACTCAAAATTTGACCTTTAAATTTTGACAAAATCCGTCCATTTTTGTAAAAGACTAATCGAAACTCATTCTAGGCCTGCCTATATTATTTTTTAATTTTTAAAAAAAAATTTATATTATATTATTTTAATATTTAATTATTTTATACATTTTTATTTATTGAAAATTTTATTATATTCATTTGAACATTATTTTAATCATTACATTAGAATAGTATTATATATTTTGTATAAGTTTATTTTTTTAAGTGTTTTAAAGTACATAATATATAAAAATAACATAATATAAAATATTATAAACTTAAAAAGGGGCTTGGTCAGGTCGGGCTTAGATCTGAAATGTTTAAGCTTAAATTCGACCCATGTTTTAAACATGCTTAATTTTTTTGCCCAAACTTATTTTTTAGGTTTAATATTTTTACCCAAATCCTCTCAATTTTCGAACAGACTTTCAAGCTTGGACGAATAACTTGACCTATGAACAAATTTATTGTTGATACAAAACTAAGTAAAATTACTAATATTATTAATTGTTTCGATTAAAATACTAACAACTTTTTATAAAAGAAATTCCAATTCTATTTCATCATCGACTTTATCTGTTTATCATATTGGTAGGAGTGCTTTCAAGAAAAAAGTCATGTATCATTTTAACTAATTATAAATATAGGACTTAATTATGTGAAATTAAAGAATAGGGACTAAATTCAAATTTAAGTACAGTAAAAGAACCAAAAAAAAATTTGGCCAATATATTTAAAAGAAAAAAGAAATCTAGGAATTACAAAATAAAGAATTTGACAGGTTAACGATTTTTGCCAGTCATGAAATAATAACAGTAATCATTCCGATCTGAAAAGAACCAAAAAAGATAAATCTTTTTGGATAAATTTTCCCCTAAAATTTTTTCGAAGTCCCAGGTTTATTTTTTCTGAGAAATTTGATATCACGATCCGATTATAAGGGGAGAAAATGGAGAAGGTGATGAATATGATAAAGCCAAAACCGAATCCACAACAGCTATTAAGAGATTGGCAGCGTCGCCTTCGTCAGGAATGCCGAAACATCGAGCGCCAAATCAGAGGCAAGTTCCTTCTTTTTCTATGGATCGTGGATTTCACGAATTTGGATTGATGGTTAGGGTTAATATTTGGTAATTCTTTTATTATAGTTCAGATATTCAAAGAGAAGAGAAAAATGTACAAAAAGCTATTAAAGATGCTGCCAAGAGAAATGACATGGTTTCTGCTAAGGTACTTCAATTAGTTTTTCTTTTTTCTAATTTTCCTTTGATAAAGTTGTAATCCTGTTTCCGAATTAAATTTGGTTGCGAATATTCAAGATTGAAGTTCTTTGCTCGTATTCTTTTACTGCATTAATTGTGTATGTCTGTGTATACATACATGCATGCATAAATCATACTTGTGAAGTCAAGAAATTTCTGCACAAATTTATGGCTAAAATTTGTTTTTTTTTTTTTTAAAAGAGTTCTTGTATTTTCACAAAGTTTTAGATTTAGTTTACTTAAAAAGTTAAAAATTAGATCATTTTAACTTTTTATCTAAAAATCTAATCCAGTTATTAGCACCATCAGTAATTTCCATCAAAATTTACCTGCCCTTATATGAGGGAATATGCTGATGAATGATGATATTAATGGTTAGACTAGTATTTCTTTTTTTGGTGAATTACTAGAAGAGGGCAAAGTCCTAACAACAACATGATTAACGCGAGTTGAACCTAGGCCACACCTAGGGCAGTGAACACCCTGACTATCAAGCCAATACATGGGTTCATTAGACTAGTATTTTTAAATCGAAAAGTAAAAAAATTAATTTCTAACTCTTTTAAGTGCTGGGAGTAATTATCAAACTGTATCAAAGTACATGGACTAGCAGCATATTTTGACCTAAATTTATCAGAAGTATTATCCATACTCAACTATAATTGTTTACATCCTTGAATGTTTGAAAACTGTAATCAATTATGCTCATTAGTAGCAAAGTTGGTTCTTGGATTTAGTTCTTGGTGTTAATTCAAAAGTTCAACAATCATTTTTGTCTTATAGTTTTCATTTCTTTTGTTTATTTCAGTCACTTGCCATGGAAATTGTGAGATCCAGAAGAACAGTCAATCGTCTATATGAAAATAAGGCACAATTGAATTCAATATCAATGCACCTTGGGGAAAGTGTTTGTATGATGTTTTACATATTTGAGTTTTCATGTCTGTTCTGCTTATATGCACTTTTAATCATGGTGAAGAATGGTATTATCATCATGTATCGCTTGTTTTTCTTTTTAAATTCTTGAATCTTGACAGTAGTTTTCTAATTTTTGGATGAACTACTTGTTTCTTAGATTAATTCTCATCATTTAATTTTTTGTATTTTCAAAAATGTTGCAGCAATTGCCCGTACAGTTGGGCATTTGTCCAAGAGTGCTGAGGTTATGAAGCTTGTCAATAACCTTATGAAGGCTCCAGAAGTGGCTGTTACAATGCAAGAGTTCAGCAAAGAGATGACCAAGGTTTCTTTACTACTTTTATATTTAAGGACCGAGGAAAATATGGATAAATGATTACCTTTTTCCGTATATTTTTAGTGCAAATGGTATCCAACCATTTATATTATGTTGCCCTTAACTACAACTTGTGTCAGTCTGAGCTTTTGTTCTTCACTCTAGCCTTGTTGGTTACATGGCATTTCCGTTGCTTATTATAACATAAAAGTTAGGGGATTCTCTAATAGCTTAAACCTTCTCTTTTATGCGGTGATGAATATTCTGGCTATATGGAATGAGACAACGGATAGTTACTTTTTATTAATATGTAGGCAGGTGTTATCGAGGAGTTTGTCAATGATGCTCTTGA
This sequence comes from Kokia cookei, assembly GCA_039519145.1. Lineage (NCBI taxonomy): Eukaryota > Viridiplantae > Streptophyta > Magnoliopsida > Malvales > Malvaceae > Kokia > Kokia cookei. Next base: position 34,592,221 of record CM076900.1, on the reverse strand, counting down.
CAATGCGCTGGATTCCGAGGATATAGAGGAGGAGACGGAAGAAGAAGTTGACAAGGTCTTGACAGCAATTGCTGGTGAGACAGCTGCACAGCTTCCGGAGGCAGTCCGGAAGGAGAAGATGAAGCAGCCAGCTCAACCTGCAGCGCAGGAGGTACATGTGGCGCAAGTGCTTTGTAACATAGCTCTAGCTAATCTTTTCTCATTAAACGTAAAGAGTTTGATTTGTTTCCCCCCTTTTCTTTAATGCTTTACAGGAAGAAGCAATAGCCGAAGGAGTTGATGATGAGGAAGAACTAGAAGAAATAAGGGCTCGACTTGCAAAAGTTAGGTCATAACTCGTAAGTCAAGCCTTCTGCCTTTGCCATGAAATGGTGATCAGACTGATTATGAGCTGCCTTTGGGTTCGGACTGAAATTTAACACTTCAACCTTTGTAGCGTATTACAAACAGGATATCTATTGATCAGCACATTGAAGCTATTATTGTGTAACGCTTGTTATTTAGTACTTATTCCTATGTGCAAGGTCTGTATCCTACAAGGAGCATTTAGCATTTATGTGTTGAAACTCCTTATACATGCATACCTACCATATACATTGATCAATAATAAACCATTTCGGGGAAACCCTTGTAGTAATATGTTGTATTATCTTGAAAAATCGAGTTACAGAAAGCATTGTATGGTTTGTTCCCTGTAAAAATACTATATGTAATTGTGTTGAAAGCTGTTTTCTGCACTTGTTAAACGTGGGCTGGCAAAGACTCTTCATTTTGCAATTCTTAAAGATCTTTTAGTATTATGAACCTTTGATCTTTCTTACATGGTGCGTGCAGGACATGGTCTGCAAAGAAACAAGAAGTTAATGATTCAAATATGGCTTGAAAATGTCTGGTGAAACAGCTGAGTGAAGTAAGCTTACACGGACTGGTGGTCGGGTTTGTTGAGTACTCATTAACGTTTTGATGAAATCCAAGATTCGGATTTCACCAGTAATCTCATTTGTCAAAATTGAAAAGAACACATGGCTCTAAAGGGTTGTTGCATGTTGCATGTCGGGAAAGAGAAAAAACAGAACATTTCTCATCACAAAATTAATATCAGGTTCCTTCAATGTTTTTGTTGTGAACCATTTTCATATAAGTCTTCCGACAAGCACCTTTCCCATTCTTTCCTGATTTAGGTCTCCTTCCATGTTTACACTCATTACCTGCATCACCCTTTTTGGTCTCTTTTTGACCAAAACACCAAAGTTGATTTATCTTTCTAGACATATTGCCTGTAATACACATATATGTAAAGTTAGTTTGAGATTTCTTAGTATCCGATAGTCACAATGAGTTTCGGTTAAATTTGAACTTGAGCGGAGTTGGACTTGACCCTTAAATGGAGGACAAACTCTTTTAGTGTGGTCTTTTTCATCTATTGGACTCAAATTTGAGTTTTTATTAAAGGGTATCGAGTTCTTTACTATTCAATTTATTAAGTATTTGTACTAGAAACAAATGTATTAGCTATAATATGTTAGACTTAAAAGGTAAGGTTAAAATTTTTGCTAATAAAACTTAAATTGAATTATTAATTTTTGGAGGCAAAAATATAATTAACCATAGATTCAAGCTTAGTGTGTCTTGATGTTAATGATAGGACTTCTCTTATAAAAAAAAAATAAAAAATATAAAAGATTAAGTTCGATGCTCCTTAAATAAGATATTGATTTTGAATTGTTGGAAAAGATTTTTCTTGTTGAATTTAAATAAAATCCAATGTAATTACTGAAAAGGATAAAATGATCAAACACACTTCTCTCTTCCTTTCTCATGCAAACCCAAAATTAGTGAAGCTAAACCCATTTTGTCAAAAGTAAAGTATAGGTTATTATTGGCAAGGTGAGGTAGGGCAAAAATAAGATGGGACCCAGTAAATGGCTATAGGAAAGATCACCCATGTTCCTTTCCTTTCATTGTTGGATTCAAACAATGAGTGGAGTCAAATGTTGTCATGTTTTGGGTAGCTCTTCTTATTTATTATGCTTTTGATGTCTTCTAAGCAACATTGTTGTTCCAACCTTGTCTTCAAAGCCCAAGTTCCATTATTGAATGCCAAAAAAGAAAGTAAAAAAAAGGGTAAAACTTTATAGTTAGGTTAGGTTCATGAAAAGAAAAAAAGGGGAAAGCTTTACAGTCAGTTAGGTTCGTGAAAACATGAATCTTGTAGACAATACTTGACAATTACAAGGCAAAGAACATAAACTTATTTACACACCCTATTGTTATTGTAGGTAAAAATATTGCATTCTGGTCCTTCTACTTTTAAAATGAGGGTAAAACTTCTTATACTTTTGAAAAACAATAAGAGGGTCATTTTGTAATAGTTGATAAAATGCTAAAAAAATATCATTTTACTAATTTTTCTAATATATGTACGTGTCTAATATAAGTAGAAGTGAAGCTAAACATAGAAGCCAAATTCTTGATGGACCACTTTTTCATTTCATTAATATAGTTTATTTGCTGTTTAAAAGATAAACAGAATTCATCAATATAAGGATTAAAGTAGAAATCTTTGAATCCCATTATTGTAGTCAATGGAGAAAAAGTGGGGTTAGTGGAGGGTGTTAGTTGGTGGTTATATATAGGACTTATTATAGCTACCTTTGCTTGTTAATGAGAAAATATGAACACAAATGATTAAGTCACTGTTTATGTAAAATATTAATTTCATACTATTCATAATCATAGCCTTAAATTAAATATATAATAAATTCTTAAGACTAAAAATAGATCCAAAGATTTGAGATATTCTTCAATTTCCTCACAACATTTAATGCTATATATACTTCTAAAGTAAAAAAAGACCAATAATGTAAATCACATGGAGATTATTCAAGACTTAAGCATGCAAAATCAATGGAGTTTGTCCCCTAGTGGAGGTGGTTCCATCAAACTCTATATAAACCAAACAAGATTTTGCAGCAGTCTCCCAAAAAGATTAAGACCCCCCCAAAAAAGAGAAAAAAATGGCCTCAACTTTCTTTGTAAAACTCATTTCGGTTTCACTCTTTTTGCTGGTTTCACCATTGTTGGCCAAGGCTGTTTCACCATGGAAAGCCCAACTTCACTCATCTCCCACTGCAAAAATAGAAGCAGAAAAGCTCATAAGAGGGCTTAATTTGTTCCCAAAACATGCTGCCAATGAAGGTGTCAGTGATGACCTTACAAATGAGCCTTCAAAGATTGTTGAAAAGCAATTCAAATTCCCAGTTACTGATGCTCCTGGTCCTTCTATTCAAAATTTTGCTCACCATGCTGGATACTATAAGCTTCCACATTCTAAATCTGCAAGGTAAGCCGACAGCTCTTAGTGTAATATATATGTATGCTTTAGTAAGCATTTATATCTTTCAGTTGGTAGTAAATTGTGGGACAAACATGCCCGGCAATGATCTCATTTCACAATTCAACTTATATATGCAATGAACATTGAATATGTATGTCATGGTTCTTATATGTTGCTTCCAAAGTGGTACCTTGGCATGTGCAAGTTTTGAAAATGATGGACACATATCAGTATGCTAAACAGGTCTTAGTTCTTTGCATAAAACTGGTTTCGGATTATTGATCTCGTTCTTCAAAAACTTGCAGGATGTTTTACTTTTTCTTCGAATCTCGGAACAGCAAGAAGGACCCTGTGGTGATTTGGCTGACTGGAGGTCCAGGATGCAGCAGTGAATTGGCATTGTTTTATGAAAATGGTCCTTTCCATCTAGCTAAAAACTTGTCACTTTTATGGAATGACTATGGCTGGGACAAGGTATCTGATAGAATTCCATGAGTTTCTTTGATACTGTTTATGATATTTATCCTTTCCCTTCTTATGGATCCACATATTTATTGTCCCTTGGCAGGCATCGAACATTCTGTTTGTAGATCAGCCGATTGGAACCGGTTTCAGTTACACTTCAGATGATACCGACATTCGTCATGATGAAAACGGTGTCAGCAACGATTTGTACGACTTTTTGCAGGCCTTTTTCAAGCAGCATCCTCAGTATGTTAAGAATGACTTTTACATAACCGGAGAATCGTATGCCGGGCATTATATTCCGGCTTTCGCTGTTCGAGTTCACCAAGGAAACAAAGAAAAGCAGGGAACTCATATCAACCTTAAGGTACACATCACTTGAAACTTCATCTATGCCATTTGAATATGGACTTCTCATTATGGTTAACTTTAAATGGTTGAAACAGGGTTTCGCCATCGGTAATGGCCTAACGAATCCTGAAATTCAGTATCAAGCATACCCAGATTTTGCTGTGAACTCAAGTCTGATTTCACAATCTGATTATGTCAATATCAAGAAGTTAGTTCCGTCATGTGTGCAGGCAATCAAAAGCTGTGGTACTTTCTCTTAGCTTTAATGTCGATATCCATAACTTTTCCTTTTGCGAATCGATATTCATGTTCTCAACTACCATTCCAGGCTCCGATGGTGGAGATGCTTGTGTGGATTCATACGAAATCTGCAACAATGTCTTCAATCAGATATTGAGGATAGCTGGTACTGTAAACGTAAGATAGCACAAACTTTTATCCTTTGTTATTATATATTGCATAAGCTGTTCAAGATTTTACAATTCTCACTTACTTTGATGTTTTCAGTACTATGACATTAGAAAGCAGTGTGAAGGAGACATGTGTTACGATTTCTCGGATGTCGAGACATTCCTGAACCTGAAATCAGTTAGGGAAGCACTCGGGGTAGGAGACATCGATTTTGTCTCATGCAGCAGTGTGGTATACGAAGCTATGCTTATGGACTGGATGAGAAATTTCGAAGTTGGTATCCCTTCTCTCCTTGAAGATGGCATAAAGGTCCTCATATATGCTGGAGAGTATGACCTTATATGTAACTGGCTTGGTAAGACACTCTTCCCTTTAGATATGTTTAGTTTATGCAAATCATACTCTTTCTAAACTCGTGTTTTCTCGGACTCGGGTTAGGGAATTCAAAGTGGGTCCATGCAATGGCATGGTCCGGGCAGAAAGGTTTCGGTTCATCCCCTATTGTTCCATTTGTTGTCGATGGTGTAGAAGCCGGGAAACTGAAAACCCATGGTCCTCTCACTTTCCTCAAGGTCTGCAACTCTGAAACAACCCTTTCTCCATGTGCTTTTCTAATGTTTCTTAATTGCTCCCCATGAAAATGATGATGGCCATTGCAGGTCCATGATGCTGGTCACATGGTTCCAATGGATCAACCAAAGGCTTCATTACATATGTTGCAGAAATGGATGCATGGGGAAATAGCCTCCTCTGAAACAGCTGAGAGGATTGCTCCTAAATAGTGAACCCCACAAGTTATTCACACAGTTTCTTCATCATTGTGGATTAAATGCACTGTTACAGCTTGTGTCATTGTTCTTCACAGTCCACTCCACTGTGGCATACATAACATTAACAAAGAAAGTTTGCATTGACTGATCAAACTTGCTGCTTCTCCTTTAGTTATTCATAAACATAACTGAACCTATTTACAACATTATAAAAGTAGAGAAATCAAATTAAGCCAAATTAAAGTAGAAAGATTAAATCCCAAATTTCGAACATGATTAAAATTGTTGAAACAAGTTCTCAAAAAAGTATTATATCCATGATTCAATGGTTGAAAGTTTCTACCATGCATGACTTGATAAGCACATAGATGATACATATCAGACATGCAGAAAACATAGACACACTGGAATGAAATGTGGTTCAATTAAGATTACATGGAGATGGGCCTGAGTTCTTCCCTCAACGAGTTCCGGAAACAGAAGAAATGATGTATAGGAATACATACCGCCACACTGAAACTAAGACGGCAAATAAAATCTGCAACGTATGCCATTGTTGTTTCCTGCATCCACGGTCTGGATCATATAGATTTGCAATGGTCTACAGACAGATTTTCCTAAGTGCTTCACAAAGCTGAGATAGATTTGCAAAATAAATACTAAAAAATCTACCTGAGGTTTGTGAGGCACTTAGGCAAATTCCCTAACTACTTATATTTGCATGAACTTAGGCAAAATCTACCTGAGGTTTGTGAAGCACTTAGGCAAATACTAGTCATCATCACAGATTTCGGTCCAGTAACCATTGGGATCCTTGATGATATTGATAAACTAGGCATGAACAAAAGCACTTTTAGAAAATATTTGCATGCTCAAGTCTTGAATTTAAACCTTGGGGGCCTACTTATATTTTTGGGAGGGCTATAGTGTAAATTTATAAAAGACTAAATTGAAAAAATTTAAACTTGGAGGGTCGCCTTAACGTGGCTCTGCCACTGCCGATATGTCCTGAAAAAGGCAAAAGGACATTTTTAGTACCTAAGAAATCCCAAAAACTCCTTCAATACAAAATCCACATATTACAAGAGGCAAAAACTATTCATACCAGAGCCTAAAGGTTCTGAATTCCCGGTTGAACTCCGGGTCACTTTCAGTATCCCAATTACTGTATAGGAAACATTCAAGTGTTAAACACACTGCAAGGCAGAAGAATGATGATTAACTGTTCTATCAACTGGATCACTTGAATATAATGAAACATCATACATCCAAGGAAAACATGCATTTTGAACCAAACATCATTGTTATTACCAAAATGGAGACACCTAAAACCAACAACTGAAAGATGCGACTTGCTAGCTCAATGAGCCACTAAGAAATGAGACTAATCAAGGATTTGACCTCATAGCTCATAAAATACAAGGTGAACTTCAATTCAGGAGCATCCACTCTCTTAAGCAACCTGAAAACGAGCTTTCATGGAATCCATTAACTATCAAATCACAAAGGTTGACAATAGTACTTACATTTGTATAAAAACCAACAAAGAAAACCCATAAAAAAGAGAAAAATGAAGTACTACAGCTTATGACATGCCCAATATACGAGAGTAAAAATCAAGACTGATTTTTGGATCCTTAATTTGAAACATCTGCAACCCAAAAGAAAGCGAAAACAAAAAGCATTACACAATTTCCTTAAAAAACATAACCAAAAAAAGAGAGAGAAACTTACAGTTTGCAGCACCAAGTAGCCTTTGTTGGTTTCGTCAGGGGAAGTATGAAGGCCAGGGTTATTGGCAGCTAATTCTTTCGAGGCTATGGATGCCATTGAGGAGAACCTAAACTGGGTTTGATCCTACAAAGATCCAAACTTTAGTTTTGAGAGTTTAGACCGAAATGACTGAAAATGAATGAATTTGCTTTAAAAAGGGATATACTTTTGTTGACAAGGGGGCTTTGAGATGTAAGAAAATGAGAGTGAAGAAGGTGATGTGCAGGGTTTCCTAATAATTGAGTTACTGTTTATGCAACTCTGTCCCCGACTTGGGTGGGGTAGGGTGGGGTGGAGCTCCATCAAACTGTGTATAACCCAAACAGGATTTGCTGCAACCTCCCGAAATATCATGAACACTCCCACAAAATGAAATGGCCTCAACTTTCTTTCAAAAGTTCATTTTGAAAAATGATCTCGTTTCGGTGCACATTGAGTCTAATATGTCATGGTTCGTATATGTTGCTTCCAAAGTTGTACATTTTTCCATGGAAATTGATGAACATATCAATGTATGCTAAAAAGGGTCTTAAATTCTTTTGTTGAACTGATTTAAATTTGCAGTATGGTTTTACTTTTTCTTCAAATCTGGGAACAGCAAAAGGGAGCCTGTAATGATGATTTGTCTGACTGCACATCCCAATGCAGCAGTGATTTGGCATTGTTTTATGAAATTGGTCCTTTCCATCTAGCTAAAAACTTGTGACTCCTGGAATGACTATGGTTGGGACAATATATCTAATAGAATTCCATGATTTTCTTTGATACATTTTAATGTCCCTTCACAGCAATTCAACATTTGAATGCATTAACTTGTTTATATTTGAAATGAATAGTTTATATAATAGGATAAATATTTGATGCTTGAGTTGAATTTTAAAAGAAGCGAATCTTAGTTACTTCGACAATAAATGTAGTGTTATATATTTGAACCTGACGATCTAGGGTTTCTCACACGACCGTGTGTCTCTTATTTCTCAAATTTTACAATTTTACACAAAATTTTATGTTATGTTCAGATTAATCCCTAATTGATTCCCGCATAATTTAATGTTTATTTTTTTTGTTTAATTAAGCCACTGATAATATAAATATTGTTAGAATCCATGATTTGATTGACTGAATTAACATGATATATATTAACATGATTTGTGAACAACACACATGACTATTATATCTGTATTTGTGACCGCACGTTAAATCGATCACATAAAAAGCATGACTTCAGCTACTGAATTGATTTGACAAGCATGTTAATTACTACTAAATCGAATTGTTATAAGTGTACTGTTTGCTACTGTATTGTTTGATAAAGTGTATTAAATGTTACTATATTGATCTGTTTTGAGCATGTCATTTTGCATTGAATGGGGTGGGACGATGTGAACGGAAGAAGATTTGGCAATTTATTTGCAAATATATTTGTTGTGCATCCACAACCAAAGGCAAATTCCATCGCGGGTACTTGCTGTGTATCCACAGTCAGAGGCAAATTCCATCTGTGGGGGGGATTCGTTGTGTAATCCACAACCAAAGGAAGATTTCATCTGCAAAACTTTATGTTGTGAATCCACAGCCAAAGGCAAATTCTATCTGTGGGGATAATATATATATATATATATATATATATATATATATATATATTATGAAAACGCTATTGTGAGTATTGTGATACTATAGATGGTTATTTTGAAAAATCGATACTCTGAAATGTTGTTTGATTGCAATTACATTATGAAATATTATTAATTCTGACTTATTGACTCTTTGCAATGGTTTATTTGTAATTGAACTCACACCGAGCGTCATAGCTTAACCCCCCTTAAATTTTCATCTATACAGATAATCCACCAGGTTAAGATGCGAACGTGACATCCAGAAAGTCTCGGCTCATTTTAATTGCAAAATTATTTTAGGTTCATTATATGATTTATTTTATTATTCGAGGACCGTAATATTTTATTTTGAACTGTGGCATGAGACTTAAGTTTTGGGTTTGTTTTATTTTGCATGACATTTATTTTAAGTTTTAATTTTTCGAGTTATGATTATTAATTAAAAATGTATGAACCCCAGTTTTTATTAAAAACAAATAGTTATCACTTTTCAGCTGCTAATTTGTAAATAAGATTTAGGGTAATAAATAAAAAGAATAAATTATATTAGGATCATTCTAAAAAGTATAGTTTTTAGGCACCAATAATTAATTTTTTTAAATTATAAACAAATGTTTTTCTTCTTTTACCTTGAACCTAAAATCTAGAACCCCAAACTTTAAACTCAAATTTTAAACTTTAAACCTTAAACCCCAAACTCTAAGGTTCAGGGTTTGGGTTCATGATTTAAAATTTAAGGTTCAATTTTGGGATTCAAGGTTTATGTTTAGGGTTCATGATTTTGAAGTTTAAGGGTTTGAGATTATGGAGTACGAGTCCATGGTTCGGGTTCGAGGGTTTGGAGTTTAGGGTTCCATATTTTGGATTTAAGGTTCGAGATTATAGATTCATGGTTTTGAGTTTGGGCTAAAAAATTATAAAAATTATGTATTGATGACATGAAAAAATTGTTAAAATATCATTAAATAAATGAAAAGAGATTATGAGTAATGTGGTGGAATGGATCCATAATATATTTTCTCTATCGATGAGTGTATAATAACAATTTTATATCTTTAAAATTTGGTTATGTGACAAAATTTTATTGGTGCCTAAAACCTTTAATTTTTAGGATCATCCTTATGTAAGTAATTACCATAAATAAATTAGTAATTAACTAAGTTTTCTTCCAAATATAAACAAATGTTTTAAAATGAGCGTTTTCAAAACTCCAATAATTTATCGGGTCACTTCGATAACTAATTGAATCTTTCGAATTCTTATCTAACATCTAGACTGGGTTAAAAAGATTACAATTCACTAAAAATTTTGAAAAATAATTATTTTATACAAAAATAAATGAATCTCCCTCCCGCCACTAAAACTCAAAAAAAAAAAAAAAATCAAACTAATTTATTTTCTTTCAACATTTATAAACTTTTCTCGAACATCTCTTATTCTCTCATACTCTTTCTGAAATATTTACAAGATAAAAGATTAATCTTTCAATAATTTCATGTGGCTCTCTCTTATTCGGTAACTATTCTTCTTTTATTTTCGAGTTTTATTGAATCTAGAAAATTAAAATTGCAACTGTTCTTATAATAAATTAAGAATTTCGTGTTTTTTTTATTTATTGAATGATTTTGGGATATTAATTATTATGAGATTACTAACATTTTTAGAGGTTGATTAATACAAATCTTTTAAGAAATTAAGATTGATTTGTATTTATATGATTTTACAAAACATTTTTATTTTCACCTCGCTTATTATACATATCAAACATGAAGAAAACATAGGCATAATTGGAATGAAATGTGCTTAAATTAAGATTCCATTTGAGTTCATCCCTCGACATGTTTCGAAAAGCAAAGGGATTAATATATGGAAGTAGACACTGAAATCTGCGACATATGTCATATCATTATTTCCTGCATCGACATCAACATTGATATGTATCAGATTGATTTGCAATGATGTACAAAGAAGATAAGCAATAAAAAGTTACCTGGACTTGGTGAAGCACTAACTCAAGCTAAAGTATTAACTATTTGTCTAATTCCATTCAAATCAAAGACTTGAATATAACGAACTTTTTTTTTTCGAGCGAACTTTTGGATCTGGGCAAATGACTTGACTTGTGAGCAGGTCTACTCATCATAACTTAAAATTTAACTCACCTTAATTGTTTTTTTTTTTAAATCTTAATCTTTAATATAACGAGACAAAATTATTTTTTTGCATTTTATATGTTCAATTACTTTTAGTTTTATTTATTTATTTTATTAATTGAAATTAATGAATTTCTTTTAATGGGGTTTTTAAAAAAATTCTTATTTAATATTAATCTGTTAAGCATAGCTCAATATCTATTTTTTCAATATGAATTTCCTCTAATAGACAATATTTTTGTAGCATAACAAAAAAAAAAAACATCGTTAGTATTTTACATAATTTGTATAACATTTAATAAATTTAGGTACCAAATTGAACCTAAAATAAAGCTTAGGTACCAAATTAGAAAAAAAATATCAAGTTCAGATACAAAATTAGAGTGAGTATTTGGTCGATTTTATAATTTGTAATTAGTGGGCAATAATTAGTAACTACTCATGAAATAGTTAAGAATTACATAATTAAAATTTCGAGATATGAACTATTGTGTAAGAGAATTAAAATTGTTGGGGCAAATGTCTTAAAAGGAAAAAGAATATAACTAAGAAGAGATGCGGTCTTTATTAGGTAATTAGCCCAAGGGTATGAGAACAATAAACCATTAGCCAATTTTAGTCGGTGGAACGGTTACTCCATTCCATATTTCACTACAGCTTTGTTTACTACTCAAAATTCTCCTAAATTCTTTCCAATTTTCTCTCAATTTCATCTCCAATTTTTTATTTTATTTAAGTTTTGTAAGTCGAATTTCCACCAATTTCTTTATTAAATCAAGTTTGATAAAATCAAATTCCTCAAATTTTCCATTTGCTTTAGAACCAACCTGTGGGGTATTTAGGGGGCTGAGAAGCCATTTAGAATTTTTTAAATTTTAAATTAGTAAAAGTAAAATTATGCTTTACCTCCTCTAAAAATGATAAAATTTGATTTAATAATTTAAAATTTATGAAAATATACACTACTAAAAATTATAACTTAATTCTGACCTCTAAATTAAATATCTGATTTCGCCCCTAGAACCAACCATTGTTGGTGTGAAGAGGAGCAACTTGTGTTGTTGAGATTTTCTTTGATTAAACTTTTGATTTCAATTAGGTAAGGTGATTTCTAATTCTTTTCTTTTGATTTTAATTCCATGAAACATGATCTCATCATTTCCTCTTCAACTTTTCTGTTCACGTCGGTTTGGGAGCTGGTGAGTGGGAGTTCAAATTTGATGTTTCTTGAATGTATATGCCGATTTCTTTTATATAATATTGGTGATGGGATGGGATCACACAGTTTTAATTCGTATCTGACAAAAACTTTAATCATTATTTTATACAAATTAAAACATTTCAAATTTGAACAAAGTTTCAAACATATCATCACTTTACTTTCTACTTCATTCATGACTTCATGATATATTGGCATACAAATTTAAATGTAACTTATATATAACTTAATAAATTTAAAGCTTCAATTTTCTCTTACAAAATACTTTATTTTCACCTTGCTTGTTATACATATCAAACATGAAGAAAACATAAACACAACTTAAATGAAATGTGTTTCAATTAAGATTTTACTTAGAGTTTGCCACTCGAAAAGTTTGAGAGTAGACACTGGAAGCGGTGACATATGCCATATCATGAACTTGGTGAAACACTAACTCAGGCTAAAGTGTTAGCTATTTGTCTAATTCTGTCCAAATCAAAGATTTCGATCCAATAACCATCAGGATCCTTGATGAATGCAAAACCTACAAATCAAATGGGTAAATAAGGCATGAATTGATGCATTTTCAAAAATAAAAATTTGAAAGGAAATATTTCAGACATAACTTTGGTTGCTAATATAGATGAGATGACTTACCATCACTTGGTTTTTTGGCAAATTCTACTCCAAGACTTTCAAATCTCTCGCATGCCTTGTACATGTCATCCACGGTGATGCCAATGTGCCCTAGAAAGGAATACATTCGAAGGTGAATATCAGATACGATTATTAATGCATATATTATGATTATTTTTCCCTATCACAATCACCATTGGAGTTCAATAAGGCACAACAAATGAATGGTCTATGCCATCAAAATGTGTCAATTTCTACTTTATGAATGTAAACACTTGGGAAGAATATCATCATAAAAGAGGTAAAAACTATACATACCAAAGCCAATAGGTTCTGAATTCCCATCGTGGTATCCTTTGAATTCAGGATCGTTTTCGGTACCCCAAAAACTGTAGGAAACATTATACTATTAAATCAATGTTGTAAGAATCGAACATACAATCAGATCACTTAAATCATTGATTCCTAATTTAATTGGTTCAATGATTATAAGATAAAAAAATTAAATATTTTTCTTGGTAAAAAAAGAGAAAGATCAATTACAAAATAGCATCAAAACTATAAAGCAAAAAGTTAAATATTTAAACCGATTTAAATTCAATTTAAAACAATCTTTTAATAATTTTTTTACGCGGTTCTATCGATATTTTATCGATGCAATGGATCGATTTGATTTAGTATTGACAACCATGTATTAAACAAGCCAGAATGATAAGTTTGTCAAACCGAAAGGTGGTTTAATTTTTCATTTTCTAAAAATAATGTGTTCTTACTGTGCTAGTTCCATAGTAGCTGGTCTTCCAAATGTCCAAATAGTTTTCTCAACTGAGTCACTTGGAGCTGTTGAAACATCCTACATCCAAAGAAACACATGCATTTAGGATCAAACATAATTATTTTTTCCAAAACGGTGGCACCTAAAGCCAATAAGTGAAAGATGATAGCACAATGAAATGAGACCAATAATCAGTGGCGAAGCCATAAAATTTTTTGAGAAGATCGGAATAAAATTGTATATTTTTATGATACTAAAAGTGAAATTTCACATTTTAATAATTTATATATTTATAATTTTTGAAAAATTAAATTAATTTCCTTCATTATTAAAGAGGATCAAAATGTAATTTTAATATACACTAATTTAAAATTTTTAAAATTATAAAAAAATAAAAAAAAGATTTCTATTTCAAGAGGAACCGAAATCTTTGCCAACCTTCTTGACTCTTGCGGTACCAATAACAAAAAAATTGATTGCAATATAATTATATCACTTGTACCTCATATCCCATCATATACACTGTCATTTTCATATATGGAACATCCACTTTGTTTAACAACCTGAAAAAAATGTATTCATAAATTCCATTAACAACCAAATCAAATACAAGTGTTTGATTTTAGAAAGAATCAATTTTGAAAATAGATTCCATAACAAAATTGTTCAGAAGAAGATATGAATAAGAAAAAAAAATAGATAATTTAACTCAAAAGTAATTTTTTAAAAATAAAAAATAAAAAAATTAGTTTTTAAAAAAAAAAAAAAATTGTTCAACCTTGTAATGCAAAATGGCTTAGAGTAAAGAAAAAGGAGAAAAGTATATCTTACGACATGCCCAATACACGACTATAAAATTCAAGAGTACGTTTTGGATCCTTAATACGAAACATCTGCAAAACCCCAAAAAAATGAAAAGAAAAGCATTACATAAATTCCCTTGAATGCCATAGCAATCTGCATATTGTAAACATCCAAAACAGGGACTTACGGTTTGCTGCAAGATGTAGCCTTTGGTGGCTTCGTCGGGGGGAGAGTGAAGGCCTGGGTTATTGGCAGGTGATTCTTTTGAATCCAATGACGCCATTGTTTGCAATATGTAATCTGGAGAGTTGGGGTTTAGGGTTTAAGATAAAAATGAGGGAAGGTTTAGTGAAGTTGTGTTAAAAGTGAAGGATTGCTGCTTATATAGGGGCTTTGAAGATGTTTAAAACAAAAAACAAAGGCGAGTGATGTGAAGGGCTCGCCAATTAAATGAAGCAAACCGAACGGAAACTAGACGCCGTTGATTTTAAATTTATAGACACTGGGAGAGTATTTTATCTGAGAATTGCGCCACGTTATTGAATAAAATAAAAATAATTGACTAGTTATAAACATGTGCAAATAACAATATTTTAAAAATTTATTATTACCACAAGTTATAATAAATGTTCGAGCAACTACATCATAAAATTAAATTAATATAAAGTAAAATAAAATTAAATAAAATTCAAACATGACATATGCAGAAGATGAAATTGAGACTTATACATTACAACTATGCATGATGGGACTCTAAACTTGAATGCTTGAGATCATAAACTCTAAACTCGAGATCAAGGGTGAAATTAAAAAAATTTTGAGGGGGTCGAAATTAAATTTTATTTTTTGTGATAATAAAAATGTAATTTTACCATTTTAATTGCTTATATCTTTATATATTTTTTAAATGATTAAATCAATTTTTAATCATTTTTTGGAGGTCAAAGTGTAATTTTACCATTATAAATTTAAAATTTTAAGGCCATAAAGGGAAATTTTCCATTTTATGGGGGTAGGAGCCTCTGCCAACTCCCTTAGATTCATCACTACTCGAAACCTTGAACCTTAAACCCTAAATCTTAAATAATAAATACTAAAATACAAAAATAGTAATAACCTTAAATTTTAAAGTTAAGATCCTAAACCCTAAATAAAAAGTTATTAGTATTTATTTATAATAATTCCAATTAACATTTAAATTACGTTTAAATATAATTATTACTATTTATTGATAAAATTATTTTTTTAATTTTTCCGATGATAAAATCATAGTACTGTTCACATATTTAACAATAATAGATAACAGAATTGTTTATTTGGACATATTAAAAATTATTAATATAAATATATTAACAATATTATAAAAATAAAGAGAAGAAATTATTAATAATATTATAAAAATAGCTAACTGAATGATAATGTTTTATGTTAAAAGATGAAAATTTGATTTGAAAAAGTCATGTAGGGAATGTAAATGAGAAAAAAATAAAAAAACAATTTAGGAAACGTGTAAATGAGGAAAATGGAGAATATATTATTTATTTGACCAAATTGTTGTTTTTTTCCACTATCTAATCTTGAATTAAATAATTATACATTAGATTTTTTTGTGAATTATGTTGAACGCGATTCGAACTTAATCCATATTTGAGACAGTAAATATCAGTCATTAGATTAACACACGGTGTTAATAAATTTTTTTTTGATAAATGCCTAGAATTAATTATAGCCTCTCTAAACTCTTAAATAGAAGAATAATGCGTTTCAACGTATTTAAACTTACATTTTTTACACTGATAATAATATTGATATCAATCAAATTAAAACTCAATCGATAATTATACATAATTAAAAAAGCGTAAGTAAATTTAAGAAATCAATCTGTATGTGTCATAGTCCACTATGGCTTGTTCTGTTTCTCTCATTTTGTAATATTATATTTTTATGAGCAATTTGCTTGTTTCGTCGTTTCTATTATTTGAATCTTATGGTAATCTTTTACTTTATTTTGGAAATATTATATATTTTATCAAATTAATAATTCTAAATTATTTCTTGCTGACGCACTCTAACTTCAATTGAGAAAAAATAAATTAAATACAAAATAATTACAAAATAGTAATTTAGTGTTTAGATTATTCAATTATAAAAAGTTACAAAATAATCACTGAATTAATTAAAAAAATTTATTTAAATTATCGAGCTATTAAAATCATCATTGTATATATTTTTTTTATTCTCCCTATCTACACTAGTTCAAAGATTACATTTCCTTTCTCTTATGTAGTTCAGTTTTTATTTTCATGGAATAATTTTGAACGTCATGAATTTACGAATTAAAATCAATAATTTTTTCTTTTTTTTTCTATCTCCAATATTGACTGTCAGATCGACTTGAATCTAAGATATATTTTTTTACTTGTCGATTAATACTGATCAATCGTATTAATCATTAAATTATCACTTAGAACTTGCAGACTATTTTTTCAAAAAAAATTAATAGCCTATTGATTTGAATAAATTTTTTTAAATAATTCACTATTTTATAAAGTTAATTGTGAACCCATTGACTTTTGACTTAACAACTTGGCCTATCTTATTATCTCCAATTTTATCGCCTCTCCTAATTTCTAAAATAAAAAATTGCCGTCTTTTGTTTACTAATCCTTCTTTAATTTGTTTTTTTTTTTCCCTCTCTCATCCATAATTTGTAAAAGGAAATTACTATAAAAAAAAGTAGGTGGGTACATGAAAAATTCGTCCTCTAAAATTATTCAAGTTTAAACTCGATTAAATTCGATTCATTAATTATTACGTTCAGCTCGAGCAGTTTGGGACTATTGATTAAGTTAAAGTTGAATTTAGTAATACTCTATTTAAATAGTTCGTGGGTCTTATCGAACTTTTTATTTTTAATATCTGATTAGAGTTTAGTTTTTAATGTCACATGTGTTGTTTGTGATTTTAATTATATTAATGATGATGATTAAAAATATTTATTGAGATTTGATTTTGTTTTTAAAATAGACTCACAAAAATTTTTTTTTTTTTACGTATACCAAACAAATAATGGATAGATAAAAATATAGTTTTAAGAGTACTTAGTTTACATATAATTATAAAAAAATCATAATAGTATCTCATTAATAATTAAAATAATCTTTCAATATATATATATATATAATTTAAACTTATTATTGCTAACAATATCTAATTTTTATCGATAATTTTCTTAGATGCTACTTAAATTTTAATTGGTATATAAATCTATTTTTAATTAAAGAATTAACCCTCACTCTTAGCAAGATCTCTCTCACAATGTTAATGACATAAAAGAACATTTTAAATTAAAAATATATAATTAATTAGAATAAAATATTTGTTATTACTTGTCACGTTTAAGAGTTTTTGTTGTACCCCTGTTTCAGTGTTCATAAACTTTGTGAAATATAAATAACTTCAATTGATCCTAAACTGGGTTTGATCCTACAAAGATCCAAACTTTAGTTTTGAGAGTTTAGACCGAAATGACTGAAAATGAATGAATTTGCTTTAAAAAGGGATATACTTTTGTTGACAAGGGGGCTTTGAGATGTAAGAAAATGAGAGTGAAGAAGGTGATGTGCAGGGTTTCCTAATAATTGAGTTACTGTTTATGCAACTCTGTCCCCGACTTGGGTGGGGTAGGGTGGGGTGGAGCTCCATCAAACTGTGTATAACCCAAACAGGATTTGCTGCAACCTCCCGAAATATCATGAACACTCCCACAAAATGAAATGGCCTCAACTTTCTTTCAAAAGTTCATTTTGAAAAATGATCTCGTTTCGGTGCACATTGAGTCTAATATGTCATGGTTCGTATATGTTGCTTCCAAAGTTGTACATTTTTCCATGGAAATTGATGAACATATCAATGTATGCTAAAAAGGGTCTTAAATTCTTTTGTTGAACTGATTTAAATTTGCAGTATGGTTTTACTTTTTCTTCAAATCTGGGAACAGCAAAAGGGAGCCTGTAATGATGATTTGTCTGACTGCACATCCCAATGCAGCAGTGATTTGGCATTGTTTTATGAAATTGGTCCTTTCCATCTAGCTAAAAACTTGTGACTCCTGGAATGACTATGGTTGGGACAATATATCTAATAGAATTCCATGATTTTCTTTGATACATTTTAATGTCCCTTCACAGCAATTCAACATTTGAATGCATTAACTTGTTTATATTTGAAATGAATAGTTTATATAATAGGATAAATATTTGATGCTTGAGTTGAATTTTAAAAGAAGCGAATCTTAGTTACTTCGACAATAAATGTAGTGTTATATATTTGAACCTGACGATCTAGGGTTTCTCACACGACCGTGTGTCTCTTATTTCTCAAATTTTACAATTTTACACAAAATTTTATGTTATGTTCAGATTAATCCCTAATTGATTCCCGCATAATTTAATGTTTATTTTTTTTGTTTAATTAAGCCACTGATAATATAAATATTGTTAGAATCCATGATTTGATTGACTGAATTAACATGATATATATTAACATGATTTGTGAACAACACACATGACTATTATATCTGTATTTGTGACCGCACGTTAAATCGATCACATAAAAAGCATGACTTCAGCTACTGAATTGATTTGACAAGCATGTTAATTACTACTAAATCGAATTGTTATAAGTGTACTGTTTGCTACTGTATTGTTTGATAAAGTGTATTAAATGTTACTGTATTGATCTGTTTTGAGCATGTCATTTTGCATTGAATGGGGTGGGACGATGTGAACGGAAGAAGATTTGGCAATTTATTTGCAAATATATTTGTTGTGCATCCACAACCAAAGGCAAATTCCATCGCGGGTACTTGCTGTGTATCCACAGTCAGAGGCAAATTCCATCTGTGGGGGGGATTCGTTGTGTAATCCACAACCAAAGGAAGATTTCATCTGCAAAACTTTATGTTGTGAATCCACAGCCAAAGGCAAATTCTATCTGTGGGGATATATATATATATATATATTATGAAAACGCTATTGTGAGTATTGTGATACTATAGATGGTTATTTTGAAAAATCGATACTCTGAAATGTTGTTTGATTGCAATTATATTATGAAATATTATTAATTCTGACTTATTGACTCTTTGCAATGGTTTATTTGTAATTGAACTCACACCGAGCGTCATAGCTTAACCCCCCTTAAATTTTCATCTATACAGATAATCCACCAGGTTAAGATGCGAACGTGACATCCAGAAAGTCTCGGCTCATTTTAATTGCAAAATTATTTTAGGTTCATTATATGATTTATTTTATTATTCGAGGACCGTAATATTTTATTTTGAACTGTGGCATGAGACTTAAGTTTTGGGTTTGTTTTATTTTGCATGACATTTATTTTAAGTTTTAATTTTTCGAGTTATGATTATTAATTAAAAATGTATGAACCCCAGTTTTTATTAAAAACAAATAGTTATCACTTTTCAGCTGCTAATTTGTAAATAAGATTTAGGGTAATAAATAAAAAGAATAAATTATATTAGGATCATTCTAAAAAGTATAGTTTTTAGGCACCAATAATTAATTTTTTTAAATTATAAACAAATGTTTTTCTTCTTTTACCTTGAACCTAAAATCTAGAACCCCAAACTTTAAACTCAAATTTTAAACTTTAAACCTTAAACCCCAAACTCTAAGGTTCAGGGTTTGGGTTCATGATTTAAAATTTAAGGTTCAATTTTGGGATTCAAGGTTTATGTTTAGGGTTCATGATTTTGAAGTTTAAGGGTTTGAGGTTATGGAGTACGAGTCCATGGTTCGGGTTCGAGGGTTTGGAGTTTAGGGTTCCATATTTTGGATTTAAGGTTCGAGATTATAGATTCATGGTTTTGAGTTTGGGCTAAAAAATTATAAAAATTATGTATTGATGACATGAAAAAATTGTTAAAATATCATTAAATAAATGAAAAGAGATTATGAGTAATGTGGTGGAATGGATCCATAATATATTTTCTCTATCGATGAGTGTATAATAACAATTTTATATCTTTAAAATTTGGTTATGTGACAAAATTTTATTGGTGCCTAAAACCTTTAATTTTTAGGATCATCCTTATGTAAGTAATTACCATAAATAAATTAGTAATTAACTAAGTTTTCTTCCAAATATAAACAAATGTTTTAAAATGAGCGTTTTCAAAACTCCAATAATTTATCGGGTCACTTCGATAACTAATTGAATCTTTCGAATTCTTATCTAACATCTAGACTGGGTTAAAAAGATTACAATTCACTAAAAATTTTGAAAAATAATTATTTTATACAAAAATAAATGAATCTCCCTCCCGCCACTAAAACTCAAAAAAAAAAAAAAATCAAACTAATTTATTTTCTTTCAACATTTATAAACTTTTCTCGAACATCTCTTATTCTCTCATACTCTTTCTGAAATATTTACAAGATAAAAGATTAATCTTTCAATAATTTCATGTGGCTCTCTCTTATTCGGTAACTATTCTTCTTTTATTTTCGAGTTTTATTGAATCTAGAAAATTAAAATTGCAACTGTTCTTATAATAAATTAAGAATTTCGTGTTTTTTTTATTTATTGAATGATTTTGGGATATTAATTATTATGAGATTACTAACATTTTTAGAGGTTGATTAATACAAATCTTTTAAGAAATTAAGATTGATTTGTATTTATATGATTTTACAAAACATTTTTATTTTCACCTCGCTTATTATACATATCAAACATGAAGAAAACATAGGCATAATTGGAATGAAATGTGCTTAAATTAAGATTCCATTTGAGTTCATCCCTCGACATGTTTCGAAAAGCAAAGGGATTAATATATGGAAGTAGACACTGAAATCTGCGACATATGTCATATCATTATTTCCTGCATCGACATCAACATTGATATGTATCAGATTGATTTGCAATGATGTACAAAGAAGATAAGCAATAAAAAGTTACCTGGACTTGGTGAAGCACTAACTCAAGCTAAAGTATTAACTATTTGTCTAATTCCATTCAAATCAAAGACTTGAATATAACGAACTTTTTTTTTTCGAGCGAACTTTTGGATCTGGGCAAATGACTTGACTTGTGAGCAGGTCTACTCATCATAACTTAAAATTTAACTCACCTTAATTGTTTTTTTTTTTAAATCTTAATCTTTAATATAACGAGACAAAATTATTTTTTTGCATTTTATATGTTCAATTACTTTTAGTTTTATTTATTTATTTTATTAATTGAAATTAATGAATTTCTTTTAATGGGGTTTTTAAAAAAATTCTTATTTAATATTAATCTGTTAAGCATAGCTCAATATCTATTTTTTCAATATGAATTTCCTCTAATAGACAATATTTTTGTAGCATAACAAAAAAAAAAAACATCGTTAGTATTTTACATAATTTGTATAACATTTAATAAATTTAGGTACCAAATTGAACCTAAAATAAAGCTTAGGTACCAAATTAGAAAAAAAATATCAAGTTCAGATACAAAATTAGAGTGAGTATTTGGTCGATTTTATAATTTGTAATTAGTGGGCAATAATTAGTAACTACTCATGAAATAGTTAAGAATTACATAATTAAAATTTCGAGATATGAACTATTGTGTAAGAGAATTAAAATTGTTGGGGCAAATGTCTTAAAAGGAAAAAGAATATAACTAAGAAGAGATGCGGTCTTTATTAGGTAATTAGCCCAAGGGTATGAGAACAATAAACCATTAGCCAATTTTAGTCGGTGGAACGGTTACTCCATTCCATATTTCACTACAGCTTTGTTTACTACTCAAAATTCTCCTAAATTCTTTCCAATTTTCTCTCAATTTCATCTCCAATTTTTTATTTTATTTAAGTTTTGTAAGTCGAATTTCCACCAATTTCTTTATTAAATCAAGTTTGATAAAATCAAATTCCTCAAATTTTCCATTTGCTTTAGAACCAACCTGTGGGGTATTTAGGGGGCTGAGAAGCCATTTAGAATTTTTTAAATTTTAAATTAGTAAAAGTAAAATTATGCTTTACCTCCTCTAAAAATGATAAAATTTGATTTAATAATTTAAAATTTATGAAAATATACACTACTAAAAATTATAACTTAATTCTGACCTCTAAATTAAATATCTGATTTCGCCCCTAGAACCAACCATTGTTGGTGTGAAGAGGAGCAACTTGTGTTGTTGAGATTTTCTTTGATTAAACTTTTGATTTCAATTAGGTAAGGTGATTTCTAATTCTTTTCTTTTGATTTTAATTCCATGAAACATGATCTCATCATTTCCTCTTCAACTTTTCTGTTCACGTCGGTTTGGGAGCTGGTGAGTGGGAGTTCAAATTTGATGTTTCTTGAATGTATATGCCGATTTCTTTTATATAATATTGGTGATGGGATGGGATCACACAGTTTTAATTCGTATCTGACAAAAACTTTAATCATTATTTTATACAAATTAAAACATTTCAAATTTGAACAAAGTTTCAAACATATCATCACTTTACTTTCTACTTCATTCATGACTTCATGATATATTGGCATACAAATTTAAATGTAACTTATATATAACTTAATAAATTTAAAGCTTCAATTTTCTCTTACAAAATACTTTATTTTCACCTTGCTTGTTATACATATCAAACATGAAGAAAACATAAACACAACTTAAATGAAATGTGTTTCAATTAAGATTTTACTTAGAGTTTGCCACTCGAAAAGTTTGAGAGTAGACACTGGAAGCGGTGACATATGCCATATCATGAACTTGGTGAAACACTAACTCAGGCTAAAGTGTTAGCTATTTGTCTAATTCTGTCCAAATCAAAGATTTCGATCCAATAACCATCAGGATCCTTGATGAATGCAAAACCTACAAATCAAATGGGTAAATAAGGCATGAATTGATGCATTTTCAAAAATAAAAATTTGAAAGGAAATATTTCAGACATAACTTTGGTTGCTAATATAGATGAGATGACTTACCATCACTTGGTTTTTTGGCAAATTCTACTCCAAGACTTTCAAATCTCTCGCATGCCTTGTACATGTCATCCACGGTGATGCCAATGTGCCCTAGAAAGGAATACATTCGAAGGTGAATATCAGATACGATTATTAATGCATATATTATGATTATTTTTCCCTATCACAATCACCATTGGAGTTCAATAAGGCACAACAAATGAATGGTCTATGCCATCAAAATGTGTCAATTTCTACTTTATGAATGTAAACACTTGGGAAGAATATCATCATAAAAGAGGTAAAAACTATACATACCAAAGCCAATAGGTTCTGAATTCCCATCGTGGTATCCTTTGAATTCAGGATCGTTTTCGGTACCCCAAAAACTGTAGGAAACATTATACTATTAAATCAATGTTGTAAGAATCGAACATACAATCAGATCACTTAAATCATTGATTCCTAATTTAATTGGTTCAATGATTATAAGATAAAAAAATTAAATATTTTTCTTGGTAAAAAAAGAGAAAGATCAATTACAAAATAGCATCAAAACTATAAAGCAAAAAGTTAAATATTTAAACCGATTTAAATTCAATTTAAAACAATCTTTTAATAATTTTTTTACGCGGTTCTATCGATATTTTATCGATGCAATGGATCGATTTGATTTAGTATTGACAACCATGTATTAAACAAGCCAGAATGATAAGTTTGTCAAACCGAAAGGTGGTTTAATTTTTCATTTTCTAAAAATAATGTGTTCTTACTGTGCTAGTTCCATAGTAGCTGGTCTTCCAAATGTCCAAATAGTTTTCTCAACTGAGTCACTTGGAGCTGTTGAAACATCCTACATCCAAAGAAACACATGCATTTAGGATCAAACATAATTATTTTTTCCAAAACGGTGGCACCTAAAGCCAATAAGTGAAAGATGATAGCACAATGAAATGAGACCAATAATCAGTGGCGAAGCCATAAAATTTTTTGAGAAGATCGGAATAAAATTGTATATTTTTATGATACTAAAAGTGAAATTTCACATTTTAATAATTTATATATTTATAATTTTTGAAAAATTAAATTAATTTCCTTCATTATTAAAGAGGATCAAAATGTAATTTTAATATACACTAATTTAAAATTTTTAAAATTATAAAAAAATAAAAAAAAGATTTCTATTTCAAGAGGAACCGAAATCTTTGCCAACCTTCTTGACTCTTGCGGTACCAATAACAAAAAAATTGATTGCAATATAATTATATCACTTGTACCTCATATCCCATCATATACACTGTCATTTTCATATATGGAACATCCACTTTGTTTAACAACCTGAAAAAAATGTATTCATAAATTCCATTAACAACCAAATCAAATACAAGTGTTTGATTTTAGAAAGAATCAATTTTGAAAATAGATTCCATAACAAAATTGTTCAGAAGAAGATATGAATAAGAAAAAAAAATAGATAATTTAACTCAAAAGTAATTTTTTAAAAATAAAAAATAAAAAAATTAGTTTTTAAAAAAAAAAAAAAATTGTTCAACCTTGTAATGCAAAATGGCTTAGAGTAAAGAAAAAGGAGAAAAGTATATCTTACGACATGCCCAATACACGACTATAAAATTCAAGAGTACGTTTTGGATCCTTAATACGAAACATCTGCAAAACCCCAAAAAAATGAAAAGAAAAGCATTACATAAATTCCCTTGAATGCCATAGCAATCTGCATATTGTAAACATCCAAAACAGGGACTTACGGTTTGCTGCAAGATGTAGCCTTTGGTGGCTTCGTCGGGGGGAGAGTGAAGGCCTGGGTTATTGGCAGGTGATTCTTTTGAATCCAATGACGCCATTGTTTGCAATATGTAATCTGGAGAGTTGGGGTTTAGGGTTTAAGATAAAAATGAGGGAAGGTTTAGTGAAGTTGTGTTAAAAGTGAAGGATTGCTGCTTATATAGGGGCTTTGAAGATGTTTAAAACAAAAAACAAAGGCGAGTGATGTGAAGGGCTCGCCAATTAAATGAAGCAAACCGAACGGAAACTAGACGCCGTTGATTTTAAATTTATAGACACTGGGAGAGTATTTTATCTGAGAATTGCGCCACGTTATTGAATAAAATAAAAATAATTGACTAGTTATAAACATGTGCAAATAACAATATTTTAAAAATTTATTATTACCACAAGTTATAATAAATGTTCGAGCAACTACATCATAAAATTAAATTAATATAAAGTAAAATAAAATTAAATAAAATTCAAACATGACATATGCAGAAGATGAAATTGAGACTTATACATTACAACTATGCATGATGGGACTCTAAACTTGAATGCTTGAGATCATAAACTCTAAACTCGAGATCAAGGGTGAAATTAAAAAAATTTTGAGGGGGTCGAAATTAAATTTTATTTTTTGTGATAATAAAAATGTAATTTTACCATTTTAATTGCTTATATCTTTATATATTTTTTAAATGATTAAATCAATTTTTAATCATTTTTTGGAGGTCAAAGTGTAATTTTACCATTATAAATTTAAAATTTTAAGGCCATAAAGGGAAATTTTCCATTTTATGGGGGTAGGAGCCTCTGCCAACTCCCTTAGATTCATCACTACTCGAAACCTTGAACCTTAAACCCTAAATCTTAAATAATAAATACTAAAATACAAAAATAGTAATAACCTTAAATTTTAAAGTTAAGATCCTAAACCCTAAATAAAAAGTTATTAGTATTTATTTATAATAATTCCAATTAACATTTAAATTACGTTTAAATATAATTATTACTATTTATTGATAAAATTATTTTTTTAATTTTTCCGATGATAAAATCATAGTACTGTTCACATATTTAACAATAATAGATAACAGAATTGTTTATTTGGACATATTAAAAATTATTAATATAAATATATTAACAATATTATAAAAATAAAGAGAAGAAATTATTAATAATATTATAAAAATAGCTAACTGAATGATAATGTTTTATGTTAAAAGATGAAAATTTGATTTGAAAAAGTCATGTAGGGAATGTAAATGAGAAAAAAATAAAAAAACAATTTAGGAAACGTGTAAATGAGGAAAATGGAGAATATATTATTTATTTGACCAAATTGTTGTTTTTTTCCACTATCTAATCTTGAATTAAATAATTATACATTAGATTTTTTTGTGAATTATGTTGAACGCGATTCGAACTTAATCCATATTTGAGACAGTAAATATCAGTCATTAGATTAACACACGGTGTTAATAAATTTTTTTTTGATAAATGCCTAGAATTAATTATAGCCTCTCTAAACTCTTAAATAGAAGAATAATGCGTTTCAACGTATTTAAACTTACATTTTTTACACTGATAATAATATTGATATCAATCAAATTAAAACTCAATCGATAATTATACATAATTAAAAAAGCGTAAGTAAATTTAAGAAATCAATCTGTATGTGTCATAGTCCACTATGGCTTGTTCTGTTTCTCTCATTTTGTAATATTATATTTTTATGAGCAATTTGCTTGTTTCGTCGTTTCTATTATTTGAATCTTATGGTAATCTTTTACTTTATTTTGGAAATATTATATATTTTATCAAATTAATAATTCTAAATTATTTCTTGCTGACGCACTCTAACTTCAATTGAGAAAAAATAAATTAAATACAAAATAATTACAAAATAGTAATTTAGTGTTTAGATTATTCAATTATAAAAAGTTACAAAATAATCACTGAATTAATTAAAAAAATTTATTTAAATTATCGAGCTATTAAAATCATCATTGTATATATTTTTTTTATTCTCCCTATCTACACTAGTTCAAAGATTACATTTCCTTTCTCTTATGTAGTTCAGTTTTTATTTTCATGGAATAATTTTGAACGTCATGAATTTACGAATTAAAATCAATAATTTTTTCTTTTTTTTTCTATCTCCAATATTGACTGTCAGATCGACTTGAATCTAAGATATATTTTTTTACTTGTCGATTAATACTGATCAATCGTATTAATCATTAAATTATCACTTAGAACTTGCAGACTATTTTTTCAAAAAAAATTAATAGCCTATTGATTTGAATAAATTTTTTTAAATAATTCACTATTTTATAAAGTTAATTGTGAACCCATTGACTTTTGACTTAACAACTTGGCCTATCTTATTATCTCCAATTTTATCGCCTCTCCTAATTTCTAAAATAAAAAATTGCCGTCTTTTGTTTACTAATCCTTCTTTAATTTGTTTTTTTTTTCCCTCTCTCATCCATAATTTGTAAAAGGAAATTACTATAAAAAAAAGTAGGTGGGTACATGAAAAATTCGTCCTCTAAAATTATTCAAGTTTAAACTCGATTAAATTCGATTCATTAATTATTACGTTCAGCTCGAGCAGTTTGGGACTATTGATTAAGTTAAAGTTGAATTTAGTAATACTCTATTTAAATAGTTCGTGGGTCTTATCGAACTTTTTATTTTTAATATCTGATTAGAGTTTAGTTTTTAATGTCACATGTGTTGTTTGTGATTTTAATTATATTAATGATGATGATTAAAAATATTTATTGAGATTTGATTTTGTTTTTAAAATAGACTCACAAAATATTTTTTTTTTACGTATACCAAACAAATAATGGATAGATAAAAATATAGTTTTAAGAGTACTTAGTTTACATATAATTATAAAAAAATCATAATAGTATCTCATTAATAATTAAAATAATCTTTCAATATGATTCAATATATATATATAATCTAAACTTATTATTGCTAACAATATCTAATTTTTATCGATAATTTTCTTAGATGCTACTTAAATTTTAATTGGTATATAAATCTATTTTTAATTAAAGAATTAACCCTCACTCTTAGCAAGATCTCTCTCACAATGTTAATGACATAAAAGAACATTTTAAATTAAAAATATATAATTAATTAGAATAAAATATTTGTTATTACTTGTCACGTTTAAGAGTTTTTGTTGTACCCCTGTTTCAGTGTTCATAAACTTTGTGAAATATAAATAACTTCAATTGATCCTAAACTGGGTTTGATCCTACAAAGATCCAAACTTTAGTTTTGAGAGTTTAGACCGAAATGACTGAAAATGAATGAATTTGCTTTAAAAAGGGATATACTTTTGTTGACAAGGGGGCTTTGAGATGTAAGAAAATGAGAGTGAAGAAGGTGATGTGCAGGGTTTCCTAATAATTGAGTTACTGTTTATGCAACTCTGTCCCCGACTTGGGTGGGGTAGGGTGGGGTGGAGCTCCATCAAACTGTGTATAACCCAAACAGGATTTGCTGCAACCTCCCGAAATATCATGAACACTCCCACAAAATGAAATGGCCTCAACTTTCTTTCAAAAGTTCATTTTGAAAAATGATCTCGTTTCGGTGCACATTGAGTCTAATATGTCATGGTTCGTATATGTTGCTTCCAAAGTTGTACATTTTTCCATGGAAATTGATGAACATATCAATGTATGCTAAAAAGGGTCTTAAATTCTTTTGTTGAACTGATTTAAATTTGCAGTATGGTTTTACTTTTTCTTCAAATCTGGGAACAGCAAAAGGGAGCCTGTAATGATGATTTGTCTGACTGCACATCCCAATGCAGCAGTGATTTGGCATTGTTTTATGAAATTGGTCCTTTCCATCTAGCTAAAAACTTGTGACTCCTGGAATGACTATGGTTGGGACAATATATCTAATAGAATTCCATGATTTTCTTTGATACATTTTAATGTCCCTTCACAGCAATTCAACATTTGAATGCATTAACTTGTTTATATTTGAAATGAATAGTTTATATAATAGGATAAATATTTGATGCTTGAGTTGAATTTTAAAAGAAGCGAATCTTAGTTACTTCGACAATAAATGTAGTGTTATATATTTGAACCTGACGATCTAGGGTTTCTCACACGACCGTGTGTCTCTTATTTCTCAAATTTTACAATTTTACACAAAATTTTATGTTATGTTCAGATTAATCCCTAATTGATTCCCGCATAATTTAATGTTTATTTTTTTTGTTTAATTAAGCCACTGATAATATAAATATTGTTAGAATCCATGATTTGATTGACTGAATTAACATGATATATATTAACATGATTTGTGAACAACACACATGACTATTATATCTGTATTTGTGACCGCACGTTAAATCGATCACATAAAAAGCATGACTTCAGCTACTGAATTGATTTGACAAGCATGTTAATTACTAATAAATCGAATTGTTATAAGTGTACTGTTTGCTACTGTATTGTTTGATAAAGTGTATTAAATGTTACTGTATTGATCTGTTTTGAGCATGTCATTTTGCATTGAATGGGGTGGGACGATGTGAACGGAAGAAGATTTGGCAATTTATTTGCAAATATATTTGTTGTGCATCCACAACCAAAGGCAAATTCCATCGCGGGTACTTGCTGTGTATCCACAGTCAGAGGCAAATTCCATCTGTGGGGGGGATTCGTTGTGTAATCCACAACCAAAGGAAGATTTCATCTGCAAAACTTTATGTTGTGAATCCACAGCCAAAGGCAAATTCTATCTGTGGGGATATATATATATATATTATGAAAACGCTATTGTGAGTATTGTGATACTATAGATGGTTATTTTGAAAAATCGATACTCTGAAATGTTGTTTGATTGCAATTATATTATGAAATATTATTAATTCTGACTTATTGACTCTTTGCAATGGTTTATTTGTAATTGAACTCACACCGAGCGTCATAGCTTAACCCCCCTTAAATTTTCATCTATACAGATAATCCACCAGGTTAAGATGCGAACGTGACATCCAGAAAGTCTCGGCTCATTTTAATTGCAAAATTATTTTAGGTTCATTATATGATTTATTTTATTATTCGAGGACCGTAATATTTTATTTTGAACTGTGGCATGAGACTTAAGTTTTGGGTTTGTTTTATTTTGCATGACATTTATTTTAAGTTTTAATTTTTCGAGTTATGATTATTAATTAAAAATGTATGAACCCCAATTTTTATTAAAAACAAATAGTTATCACTTTTCAGCTGCTAATTTGTAAATAAGATTTAGGGTAATAAATAAAAAGAATAAATTATATTAGGATCATTCTAAAAAGTATAGTTTTTAGGCACCAATAATTAATTTTTTTAAATTATAAACAAATGTTTTTCTTCTTTTACCTTGAACCTAAAATCTAAAACCCCAAACTTTAAACTCAAATTTTAAACTTTAAACCTTAAACCCCAAACTCTAAGGTTCAGGGTTTGGGTTCATGATTTAAAATTTAAGGTTCAATTTTGGGATTCAAGGTTTATGTTTAGGGTTCATGATTTTGAAGTTTAAGGGTTTGAGGTTATGGAGTACGAGTCCATGGTTCGGGTTCGAGGGTTTGGAGTTTAGGGTTCCATATTTTGGATTTAAGGTTCGAGATTATAGATTCATGGTTTTGAGTTTGGGCTAAAAAATTATAAAAATTATGTATTGATGACATGAAAAAATTGTTAAAATATCATTAAATAAATGAAAAGAGATTATGAGTAATGTGGTGGAATGGATCCATAATATATTTTCTCTATCGATGAGTGTATAATAACAATTTTATATCTTTAAAATTTGGTTATGTGACAAAATTTTATTGGTGCCTAAAACCTTTAATTTTTAGGATCATCCTTATGTAAGTAATTACCATAAATAAATTAGTAATTAACTAAGTTTTCTTCCAAATATAAACAAATGTTTTAAAATGAGCGTTTTCAAAACTCCAATAATTTATCGGGTCACTTCGATAACTAATTGAATCTTTCGAATTCTTATCTAACATCTAGACTGGGTTAAAAAGATTACAATTCACTAAAAATTTTGAAAAATAATTATTTTATACAAAAATAAATGAATCTCCCTCCCGCCACTAAAACTCAAAAAAAAAAAAATCAAACTAATTTATTTTCTTTCAACATTTATAAACTTTTCTCGAACATCTCTTATTCTCTCATACTCTTTCTGAAATATTTACAAGATAAAAGATTAATCTTTCAATAATTTCATGTGGCTCTCTCTTATTCGGTAACTATTCTTCTTTTATTTTCGAGTTTTATTGAATCTAGAAAATTAAAATTGCAACTGTTCTTATAATAAATTAAGAATTTCGTGTTTTTTTTATTTATTGAATGATTTTGGGATATTAATTATTATGAGATTACTAACATTTTTAGAGGTTGATTAATACAAATCTTTTAAGAAATTAAGATTGATTTGTATTTATATGATTTTACAAAACATTTTTATTTTCACCTCGCTTATTATACATATCAAACATGAAGAAAACATAGGCATAATTGGAATGAAATGTGCTTAAATTAAGATTCCATTTGAGTTCATCCCTCGACATGTTTCGAAAAGCAAAGGGATTAATATATGGAAGTAGACACTGAAATCTGCGACATATGTCATATCATTATTTCCTGCATCGACATCAACATTGATATGTATCAGATTGATTTGCAATGATGTACAAAGAAGATAAGCAATAAAAAGTTACCTGGACTTGGTGAAGCACTAACTCAAGCTAAAGTATTAACTATTTGTCTAATTCCATTCAAATCAAAGACTTGAATATAACGAACTTTTTTTTTTCGAGCGAACTTTTGGATCTGGGCAAATGACTTGACTTGTGAGCAGGTCTACTCATCATAACTTAAAATTTAACTCACCTTAATTGTTTTTTTTTTTAAATCTTAATCTTTAATATAACGAGACAAAATTATTTTTTTGCATTTTATATGTTCAATTACTTTTAGTTTTATTTATTTATTTTATTAATTGAAATTAATGAATTTCTTTTAATGGGGTTTTTAAAAAAATTCTTATTTAATATTAATCTGTTAAGCATAGCTCAATATCTATTTTTTCAATATGAATTTCCTCTAATAGACAATATATTTGTAGCATAACAAAAAAAAAAACATCGTTAGTATTTTACATAATTTGTATAACATTTAATAAATTTAGGTACCAAATTGAACCTAAAATAAAGCTTAGGTACCAAATTAGAAAAAAATATCAAGTTCAGATACAAAATTAGAGTGAGTATTTGGTCGATTTTATAATTTGTAATTAGTGGGCAATAATTAGTAACTACTCATGAAATAGTTAAGAATTACATAATTAAAATTTCGAGATATGAACTATTGTGTAAGAGAATTAAAATTGTTGGGGCAAATGTCTTAAAAGGAAAAAGAATATAACTAAGAAGAGATGCGGTCTTTATTAGGTAATTAGCCCAAGGGTATGAGAACAATAAACCATTAGCCAATTTTAGTCGGTGGAACGGTTACTCCATTCCATATTTCACTACAGCTTTGTTTACTACTCAAAATTCTCCTAAATTCTTTCCAATTTTCTCTCAATTTCATCTCCAATTTTTTTATTTTATTTAAGTTTTGTAAGTCGAATTTCCACCAATTTCTTTATTAAATCAAGTTTGATAAAATCAAATTCCTCAAATTTTCCATTTGCTTTAGAACCAACCTGTGGGGTATTTAGGGGGCTGAGAAGCCATTTAGAATTTTTTAAATTTTAAATTAGTAAAAGTAAAATTATGCTTTACCTCCTCTAAAAATGATAAAATTTGATTTAATAATTTAAAATTTATGAAAATATACACTACTAAAAATTATAACTTAATTCTGACCTCTAAATTAAATATCTGATTTCGCCCCTAGAACCAACCATTGTTGGTGTGAAGAGGAGCAACTTGTGTTGTTGAGATTTTCTTTGATTAAACTTTTGATTTCAATTAGGTAAGGTGATTTCTAATTCTTTTCTTTTGATTTTAATTCCATGAAACATGATCTCATCATTTCCTCTTCAACTTTTCTGTTCACGTCGGTTTGGGAGCTGGTGAGTGGGAGTTCAAATTTGATGTTTCTTGAATGTATATGCCGATTTCTTTTATATAATATTGGTGATGGGATGGGATCA
The DNA here is from genome assembly GCA_039519145.1 of Kokia cookei. NCBI lineage: Eukaryota > Viridiplantae > Streptophyta > Magnoliopsida > Malvales > Malvaceae > Kokia > Kokia cookei. The sequence goes on along the minus strand of CM076900.1, from coordinate 34,558,943 downwards.
CACAGTTTTAATTCGTATCTGACAAAAACTTTAATCATTATTTTATACAAATTAAAACATTTCAAATTTGAACAAAGTTTCAAACATATCATCACTTTACTTTCTACTTCATTCATGACTTCATGATATATTGGCATACAAATTTAAATGTAACTTATATATAACTTAATAAATTTAAAGCTTCAATTTTCTCTTACAAAATACTTTATTTTCACCTTGCTTGTTATACATATCAAACATGAAGAAAACATAAACACAACTTAAATGAAATGTGTTTCAATTAAGATTTTACTTAGAGTTTGCCACTCGAAAAGTTTGAGTATAGACACTGGAAGCGGTGACATATGCCATATCATGAACTTGGTGAAACACTAACTCAGGCTAAAGTGTTAGCTATTTGTCTAATTCTGTCCAAATCAAAGATTTCGATCCAATAACCATCAGGATCCTTGATGAATGCAAAACCTACAAATCAAATGGGTAAATAAGGCATGAATTGATGCATTTTCAAAAATAAAAATTTGAAAGGAAATATTTCAGACATAACTTTGGTTGCTAATATAGATGAGATGACTTACCATCACTTGGTTTTTTGGCAAATTCTACTCCAAGACTTTCAAATCTCTCGCATGCCTTGTACATGTCATCCACGGTGATGCCAATGTGCCCTAGAAAGGAATACATTCGAAGGTGAATATCAGATACGATTATTAATGCATATATTATGATTATTTTTCCCTATCACAATCACCATTGGAGTTCAATAAGGCACAACAAATGAATGGTCTATGCCATCAAAATGTGTCAATTTCTACTTTATGAATGTAAACACTTGGGAAGAATATCATCATAAAAGAGGTAAAAACTATACATACCAAAGCCAATAGGTTCTGAATTCCCATCGTGGTATCCTTTGAATTCAGGATCGTTTTCGGTACCCCAAAAGCTGTAGGAAACATTATACTATTAAATCAATGTTGTAAGAATCGAACATACAATCAGATCACTTAAATCATTGATTCCTAATTTAATTGGTTCAATGATTATAAGATAAAAAAATTAAATATTTTTCTTGGTAAAAAAAGAGAAAGATCAATTACAAAATAGCATCAAAACTATAAAGCAAAAAGTTAAATATTTAAACCGATTTAAATTCAATTTAAAACAATCTTTTAATAATTTTTTTACGCGGTTCTATCGATATTTTATCGATGCAATGGATCGATTTGATTTAGTATTGACAACCATGTATTAAACAAGCCAGAATGATAAGTTTGTCAAACCGAAAGGTGGTTTAATTTTTCATTTTCTAAAAATAATGTGTTCTTACTGTGCTAGTTCCATAGTAGCTGGTCTTCCAAATGTCCAAATAGTTTTCTCAACTGAGTCACTTGGAGCTGTTGAAACATCCTACATCCAAAGAAACACATGCATTTAGGATCAAACATAATTATTTTTTCCAAAACGGTGGCACCTAAAGCCAATAAGTGAAAGATGATAGCACAATGAAATGAGACCAATAATCAGTGGCGAAGCCATAAAATTTTTTGAGAAGATCGGAATAAAATTGTATATTTTTATGATACTAAAAGTGAAATTTCACATTTTAATAATTTATATATTTATAATTTTTGAAAAATTAAATTAATTTCCTTCATTATTAAAGAGGATCAAAATGTAATTTTAATATACACTAATTTAAAATTTTTAAAATTATAAAAAAATAAAAAAAAGATTTCTATTTCAAGAGGAACCGAAATCTTTGCCAACCTTCTTGACTCTTGCGGTACCAATAACAAAAAAATTGATTGCAATATAATTATATCACTTGTACCTCATATCCCATCATATACACTGTCATTTTCATATATGGAACATCCACTTTGTTTAACAACCTGAAAAAAATGTATTCATAAATTCCATTAACAACCAAATCAAATACAAGTGTTTGATTTTAGAAAGAATCAATTTTGAAAATAGATTCCATAACAAAATTGTTCAGAAGAAGATATGAATAAGAAAAAAAAATAGATAATTTAACTCAAAAGTAATTTTTTAAAAATAAAAAATAAAAAAATTAGTTTTTAAAAAAAAAAAAAAATTGTTCAACCTTGTAATGCAAAATGGCTTAGAGTAAAGAAAAAGGAGAAAAGTATATCTTACGACATGCCCAATACACGACTATAAAATTCAAGAGTACGTTTTGGATCCTTAATACGAAACATCTGCAAAACCCCAAAAAAATGAAAAGAAAAGCATTACATAAATTCCCTTGAATGCCATAGCAATCTGCATATTGTAAACATCCAAAACAGGGACTTACGGTTTGCTGCAAGATGTAGCCTTTGGTGGCTTCGTCGGGGGGAGAGTGAAGGCCTGGGTTATTGGCAGGTGATTCTTTTGAATCCAATGACGCCATTGTTTGCAATATGTAATCTGGAGAGTTGGGGTTTAGGGTTTAAGATAAAAATGAGGGAAAGTTTAGTGAAGTTGTGTTAAAAGTGAAGGATTGCTGCTTATATAGGGGCTTTGAAGATGTTTAAAACAAAAAACAAAGGCGAGTGATGTGAAGGGCTCGCCAATTAAATGAAGCAAACCGAACGGAAACTAGACGCCGTTGATTTTAAATTTATAGACACTGGGAGAGTATTTTATCTGAGAATTGCGCCACGTTATTGAATAAAATAAAAATAATTGACTAGTTATAAACATGTGCAAATAACAATATTTTAAAAATTTATTATTACCACAAGTTATAATAAATGTTCGAGCAACTACATCATAAAATTAAATTAATATAAAGCAAAATAAAATTAAATAAAATTCAAACATGACATATGCAGAAGATGAAATTGAGACTTATACATTACAACTATGCATGATGGGACTCTAAACTTGAATGCTTGAGATCATAAACTCTAAACTCGAGATCAAGGGTGAAATTAAAAAAATTTTGAGGGGGTCGAAATTAAATTTTATTTTTTGTGATAATAAAAATGTAATTTTACCATTTTAATTGCTTATATCTTTATATATTTTTTAAATGATTAAATCAATTTTTAATCATTTTTTGGAGGTCAAAGTGTAATTTTACCATTATAAATTTAAAATTTTAAGGCCATAAAGGGAAATTTTCCATTTTATGGGGGTAGGAGCCTCTGCCAACTCCCTTAGATTCATCACTACTCGAAACCTTGAATCTTAAACCCTAAATCTTAAATAATAAATACTAAAATACAAAAATAGTAATAACCTTAAATTTTAAAGTTAAGATCCTAAACCCTAAATAAAAAGTTATTAGTATTTATTTATAATAATTCCAATTAACATTTAAATTACGTTTAAATATAATTATTACTATTTATTGATAAAATTATTTTTTTAATTTTTCCGATGATAAAATCATAGTACTGTTCACATATTTAACAATAATAGATAACAGAATTGTTTATTTGGACATATTAAAAATTATTAATATAAATATATTAACAATATTATAAAAATAAAGAGAAGAAATTATTAATAATATTATAAAAATAGCTAACTGAATGATAATGTTTTATGTTAAAAGATGAAAATTTGATTTGAAAAAGTCATGTAGGGAATGTAAATGAGAAAAAAATAAAAAAACAATTTAGGAAACGTGTAAATGAGGAAAATGGAGAATATATTATTTATTTGACCAAATTGTTGTTTTTTTCCACTATCTAATCTTGAATTAAATAATTATACATTAGATTTTTTTGTGAATTATGTTGAACGCGATTCGAACTTAATCCATATTTGAGACAGTAAATATCAGTCATTAGATTAACACACGGTGTTAATAATTTTTTTTTTGATAAATGCCTAGAATTAATTATAGCCTCTCTAAACTCTTAAATAGAAGAATAATGCGTTTCAGCGTATTTAAACTTACATTTTTTACACTGATAATAATATTGATATCAATCAAATTAAAACTCAATCGATAATTATACATATTTAAAAAAGCGTAAGTAAATTTAAGAAATCAATCTGTATGTGTCATAGTCCACTATGACTTGTTCTGTTTCTCTCATTTTGTAATATTATATTTTTATGAGCAACTTGCTTGTTTCGTCGTTTCTATTATTTGAATCTTATGGTAATCTTTTACTTTATTTTGGAAATATTATATATTTTATCAAATTAATAATTCTAAATATTCTATCTGTGGGGATATATATATATATATTATGAAAACGCTATTGTGAGTATTGTGATACTATAGATGGTTATTTTGAAAAATCGATACTCTGAAATGTTGTTTGATTGCAATTATATTATGAAATATTATTAATTCTGACTTATTGACTCTTTGCAATGGTTTATTTGTAATTGAACTCACACCGAGCGTCATAGCTTAACCCCCCTTAAATTTTCATCTATACAGATAATCCACCAGGTTAAGATGCGAACGTGACATCCAGAAAGTCTCGGCTCATTTTAATTGCAAAATTATTTTAGGTTCATTATATGATTTATTTTATTATTCGAGGACCGTAATATTTTATTTTGAACTGTGGCATGAGACTTAAGTTTTGGGTTTGTTTTATTTTGCATGACATTTATTTTAAGTTTTAATTTTTCGAGTTATGATTATTAATTAAAAATGTATGAACCCCAGTTTTTATTAAAAACAAATAGTTATCACTTTTCAGCTGCTAATTTGTAAATAAGATTTAGGGTAATAAATAAAAAGAATAAATTATATTAGGATCATTCTAAAAAATATAGTTTTTAGGCACCAATAATTAATTTTTTTAAATTATAAACAAATGTTTTTCTTCTTTTACCTTGAACCTAAAATCTAGAACCCCAATCTTTAAACTTAAAATTTAAACTTTAAACCTTAAACCCCAAACTCTAAGGTTCAGGGTTTGGGTTCATGATTTAAAATTTAAGGTTCAATTTTGGGATTCAAGGTTTATGTTTAGGGTTCATGATTTTGAAGTTTAAGGGTTTGAGGTTATGGAGTACGAGTCCATGGTTCGGGTTCGAGGGTTTGGAGTTTAGGGTTCCATATTTTGGATTTAAGGTTCGAGATTATAGATTCATGGTTTTGAGTTTGGGCTAAAAAATTATAAAAATTATGTATTGATGACATGAAAAAATTGTTAAAATATCATTAAATAAATGAAAAGAGATTATGAGTAATGTGGTGGAATGGATCCATAATATATTTTCTCTATCGATGAGTGTATAATAACAATTTTATATCTTTAAAATTTGGTTATGTGACAAAATTTTATTGGTGCCTAAAACCTTTAATTTTTAGGATCATCCTTATGTAAGTAATTACCATAAATAAATTAGTAATTAACTAAGTTTTCTTCCAAATATAAACAAATGTTTTAAAATGAGCGTTTTCAAAACTCCAATAATTTATCGGGTCACTTCGATAACTAATTGAATCTTTCGAATTCTTATCTAACATCTAGACTGGGTTAAAAAGATTACAATTCACTAAAAATTTTGAAAAATAATTATTTTATACAAAAATAAATGAATCTCCCTCCCGCCACTAAAACTCAAAAAAAAAAAAAAATCAAACTAATTTATTTTCTTTCAACATTTATAAACTTTTCTCGAACATCTCTTATTCTCTCATACTCTTTCTGAAATATTTACAAGATAAAAGATTAATCTTTCAATAATTTCATGTGGCTCTCTCTTATTCGGTAACTATTCTTCTTTTATTTTCGAGTTTTATTGAATCTAGAAAATTAAAATTGCAACTGTTCTTATAATAAATTAAGAATTTCGTGTTTTTTTTATTTATTGAATGATTTTGGGATATTAATTATTATGAGATTACTAACATTTTTAGAGGTTGATTAATACAAATCTTTTAAGAAATTAAGATTGATTTGTATTTATATGATTTTACAAAACATTTTTATTTTCACCTCGCTTATTATACATATCAAACATGAAGAAAACATAGGCATAATTGGAATGAAATGTGCTTAAATTAAGATTCCATTTGAGTTCATCCCTCGACATGTTTCGAAAAGCAAAGGGATTAATATATGGAAGTAGACACTGAAATCTGCGACATATGTCATATCATTATTTCCTGCATCGACATCAACATTGATATGTATCAGATTGATTTGCAATGATGTACAAAGAAGATAAGCAATAAAAAGTTACCTGGACTTGGTGAAGCACTAACTCAAGCTAAAGTATTAACTATTTGTCTAATTCCATTCAAATCAAAGACTTGAATATAACGAACTTTTTTTTTTCGAGCGAACTTTTGGATCTGGGCAAATGACTTGACTTGCGAGCAGGTCTACTCATCATAACTTAAAATTTAACTCACCTTAATTGTTTTTTTTTTTTAAATCTTAATCTTTAATATAACGAGACAAAATTATTTTTTTGCATTTTATATGTTCAATTACTTTTAGTTTTATTTATTTATTTTATTAATTGAAATTAATGAATTTCTTTTAATGGGGTTTTTAAAAAAATTCTTATTTAATATTAATCTGTTAAGCATAGCTCAATATCTATTTTTTCAATATGAATTTCCTCTAATAGACAATATTTTTGTAGCATAACAAAAAAAAAAAACATCGTTAGTATTTTACATAATTTGTATAACATTTAATAAATTTAGGTACCAAATTGAACCTAAAATAAAGCTTAGGTACCAAATTAGAAAAAAAATATCAAGTTCAGATACAAAATTAGAGTGAGTATTTGGTCGATTTTATAATTTGTAATTAGTGGGCAATAATTAGTAACTACTCATGAAATAGTTAAGAATTACATAATTAAAATTTCGAGATATGAACTATTGTGTAAGAGAATTAAAATTGTTGGGGCAAATGTCTTAAAAGGAAAAAGAATATAACTAAGAAGAGATGCGGTCTTTATTAGGTAATTAGCCCAAGGGTATGAGAACAATAAACCATTAGCCAATTTTAGTCGGTGGAACGGTTACTCCATTCCATATTTCACTACAGCTTTGTTTACTACTCAAAATTCTCCTAAATTCTTTCCAATTTTCTCTCAATTTCATCTCCAATTTTTTATTTTATTTAAGTTTTGTAAGTCGAATTTCCACCAATTTCTTTATTAAATCAAGTTTGATAAAATCAAATTCCTCAAATTTTCCATTTGCTTTAGAACCAACCTGTGGGGTATTTAGGGGGCTGAGAAGCCATTTAGAATTTTTTAAATTTTAAATTAGTAAAAGTAAAATTATGCTTTACCTCCTCTAAAAATGATAAAATTTGATTTAATAATTTAAAATTTATGAAAATATACACTACTAAAAATTATAACTTAATTCTGACCTCTAAATTAAATATCTGATTTCGCCCCTAGAACCAACCATTGTTGGTGTGAAGAGGAGCAACTTGTGTTGTTGAGATTTTCTTTGATTAAACTTTTGATTTCAATTAGGTAAGGTGATTTCTAATTCTTTTCTTTTGATTTTAATTCCATGAAACATGATCTCATCATTTCCTCTTCAACTTTTCTGTTCACGTCGGTTTGGGAGCTGGTGAGTGGGAGTTCAAATTTGATGTTTCTTGAATGTATATGCCGATTTCTTTTATATAATATTGGTGATGGGATGGGATCACACAGTTTTAATTCGTATCTGACAAAAACTTTAATCATTATTTTATACAAATTAAAACATTTCAAATTTGAACAAAGTTTCAAACATATCATCACTTTACTTTCTACTTCATTCATGACTTCATGATATATTGGCATACAAATTTAAATGTAACTTATATATAACTTAATAAATTTAAAGCTTCAATTTTCTCTTACAAAATACTTTATTTTCACCTTGCTTGTTATACATATCAAACATGAAGAAAACATAAACACAACTTAAATGAAATGTGTTTCAATTAAGATTTTACTTAGAGTTTGCCACTCGAAAAGTTTGAGAGTAGACACTGGAAGCGGTGACATATGCCATATCATGAACTTGGTGAAACACTAACTCAGGCTAAAGTGTTAGCTATTTGTCTAATTCTGTCCAAATCAAAGATTTCGATCCAATAACCATCAGGATCCTTGATGAATGCAAAACCTACAAATCAAATGGGTAAATAAGGCATGAATTGATGCATTTTCAAAAATAAAAATTTGAAAGGAAATATTTCAGACATAACTTTGGTTGCTAATATAGATGAGATGACTTACCATCACTTGGTTTTTTGGCAAATTCTACTCCAAGACTTTCAAATCTCTCGCATGCCTTGTACATGTCATCCACGGTGATGCCAATGTGCCCTAGAAAGGAATACATTCGAAGGTGAATATCAGATACGATTATTAATGCATATATTATGATTATTTTTCCCTATCACAATCACCATTGGAGTTCAATAAGGCACAACAAATGAATGGTCTATGCCATCAAAATGTGTCAATTTCTACTTTATGAATGTAAACACTTGGGAAGAATATCATCATAAAAGAGGTAAAAACTATACATACCAAAGCCAATAGGTTCTGAATTCCCATCGTGGTATCCTTTGAATTCAGGATCGTTTTCGGTACCCCAAAAGCTGTAGGAAACATTATACTATTAAATCAATGTTGTAAGAATCGAACATACAATCAGATCACTTAAATCATTGATTCCTAATTTAATTGGTTCAATGATTATAAGATAAAAAAATTAAATATTTTTCTTGGTAAAAAAAGAGAAAGATCAATTACAAAATAGCATCAAAACTATAAAGCAAAAAGTTAAATATTTAAACCGATTTAAATTCAATTTAAAACAATCTTTTATTTTAATTTTTTTACGCGGTTCTATCGATATTTTATCGATGCAATGGATCGATTTGATTTAGTATTGACAACCATGTATTAAACAAGCCAGAATGATAAGTTTGTCAAACCGAAAGGTGGTTTAATTTTTCATTTTCTAAAAATAATGTGTTCTTACTGTGCTAGTTCCATAGTAGCTGGTCTTCCAAATGTCCAAATAGTTTTCTCAACTGAGTCACTTGGAGCTGTTGAAACATCCTACATCCAAAGAAACACATGCATTTAGGATCAAACATAATTATTTTTTCCAAAACGGTGGCACCTAAAGCCAATAAGTGAAAGATGATAGCACAATGAAATGAGACCAATAATCAGTGGCGAAGCCATAAAATTTTTTGAGAAGATCGGAATAAAATTGTATATTTTTATGATACTAAAAGTGAAATTTCACATTTTAATAATTTATATATTTATAATTTTTGAAAAATTAAATTAATTTCCTTCATTATTAAAGAGGATCAAAATGTAATTTTAATATACACTAATTTAAAATTTTTAAAATTATAAAAAAATAAAAAAAAGATTTCTATTTCAAGAGGAACCGAAATCTTTGCCAACCTTCTTGACTCTTGCGGTACCAATAACAAAAAAATTGATTGCAATATAATTATATCACTTGTACCTCATATCCCATCATATACACTGTCATTTTCATATATGGAACATCCACTTTGTTTAACAACCTGAAAAAAATGTATTCATAAATTCCATTAACAACCAAATCAAATACAAGTGTTTGATTTTAGAAAGAATCAATTTTGAAAATAGATTCCATAACAAAATTGTTCAGAAGAAGATATGAATAAGAAAAAAAAATAGATAATTTAACTCAAAAGTAATTTTTTAAAAATAAAAAATAAAAAAATTAGTTTTTAAAAAAAAAAAAAAATTGTTCAACCTTGTAATGCAAAATGGCTTAGAGTAAAGAAAAAGGAGAAAAGTATATCTTACGACATGCCCAATACACGACTATAAAATTCAAGAGTACGTTTTGGATCCTTAATACGAAACATCTGCAAAACCCCAAAAAAATGAAAAGAAAAGCATTACATAAATTCCCTTGAATGCCATAGCAATCTGCATATTGTAAACATCCAAAACAGGGACTTACGGTTTGCTGCAAGATGTAGCCTTTGGTGGCTTCGTCGGGGGGAGAGTGAAGGCCTGGGTTATTGGCAGGTGATTCTTTTGAATCCAATGACGCCATTGTTTGCAATATGTAATCTGGAGAGTTGGGGTTTAGGGTTTAAGATAAAAATGAGGGAAAGTTTAGTGAAGTTGTGTTAAAAGTGAAGGATTGCTGCTTATATAGGGGCTTTGAAGATGTTTAAAACAAAAAACAAAGGCGAGTGATGTGAAGGGCTCGCCAATTAAATGAAGCAAACCGAACGGAAACTAGACGCCGTTGATTTTAAATTTATAGACACTGGGAGAGTATTTTATCTGAGAATTGCGCCACGTTATTGAATAAAATAAAAATAATTGACTAGTTATAAACATGTGCAAATAACAATATTTTAAAATTTTATTATTACCACAAGTTATAATAAATGTTCGAGCAACTACATCATAAAATTAAATTAATATAAAGTAAAATAAAATTAAATAAAATTCAAACATGACATATGCAGAAGATGAAATTGAGACTTATACATTACAACTATGCATGATGGGACTCTAAACTTGAATGCTTGAGATCATAAACTCTAAACTCGAGATCAAGGGTGAAATTAAAAAAATTTTGAGGGGGTCGAAATTAAATTTTATTTTTTGTGATAATAAAAATGTAATTTTACCATTTTAATTGCTTATATCTTTATATATTTTTTAAATGATTAAATCAATTTTTAATCATTTTTTGGAGGTCAAAGTGTAATTTTACCATTATAAATTTAAAATTTTAAGGCCATAAAGGGAAATTTTCCATTTTATGGGGGTAGGAGCCTCTGCCAACTCCCTTAGATTCATCACTACTCGAAACCTTGAACCTTAAACCCTAAATCTTAAATAATAAATACTAAAATACAAAAATAGTAATAACCTTAAATTTTAAAGTTAAGATCCTAAACCCTAAATAAAAAGTTATTAGTATTTATTTATAATAATTCCAATTAACATTTAAATTACGTTTAAATATAATTATTACTATTTATTGATAAAATTATTTTTTTAATTTTTCCGATGATAAAATCATAGTACTGTTCACATATTTAACAATAATAGATAACAGAATTGTTTATTTGGACATATTAAAAATTATTAATATAAATATATTAACAATATTATAAAAATAAAGAGAAGAAATTATTAATAATATTATAAAAATAGCTAACTGAATGATAATGTTTTATGTTAAAAGATGAAAATTTGATTTGAAAAAGTCATGTAGGGAATGTAAATGAGAAAAAAATAAAAAAACAATTTAGGAAACGTGTAAATGAGGAAAATGGAGAATATATTATTTATTTGACCAAATTGTTGTTTTTTTCCACTATCTAATCTTGAATTAAATAATTATACATTAGATTTTTTTGTGAATTATGTTGAACGCGATTCGAACTTAATCCATATTTGAGACAGTAAATATCAGTCATTAGATTAACACACGGTGTTAATAAATTTTTTTTTGATAAATGCCTAGAATTAATTATAGCCTCTCTAAACTCTTAAATAGAAGAATAATGCGTTTCAGCGTATTTAAACTTACATTTTTTACACTGATAATAATATTGATATCAATCAAATTAAAACTCAATCGATAATTATACATATTTAAAAAAGCGTAAGTAAATTTAAGAAATCAATCTGTATGTGTCATAGTCCACTATGACTTGTTCTGTTTCTCTCATTTTGTAATATTATATTTTTATGAGCAACTTGCTTGTTTCGTCGTTTCTATTATTTGAATCTTATGGTAATCTTTTACTTTATTTTGGAAATATTATATATTTTATCAAATTAATAATTCTAAATATTCTATCTGTGGGGATATATATATATATATTATGAAAACGCTATTGTGAGTATTGTGATACTATAGATGGTTATTTTGAAAAATCGATACTCTGAAATGTTGTTTGATTGCAATTACATTATGAAATATTATTAATTCTGACTTATTGACTCTTTGCAATGGTTTATTTGTAATTGAACTCACACCGAGCGTCATAGCTTAACCCCCCTTAAATTTTCATCTATACAGATAATCCACCAGGTTAAGATGCGAACGTGACATCCAGAAAGTCTCGGCTCATTTTAATTGCAAAATTATTTTAGGTTCATTATATGATTTATTTTATTATTCGAGGACCGTAATATTTTATTTTGAACTGTGGCATGAGACTTAAGTTTTGGGTTTGTTTTATTTTGCATGACATTTATTTTAAGTTTTAATTTTTCGAGTTATGATTATTAATTAAAAATGTATGAACCCCAGTTTTTATTAAAAACAAATAGTTATCACTTTTCAGCTGCTAATTTGTAAATAAGATTTAGGGTAATAAATAAAAAGAATAAATTATATTAGGATCATTCTAAAAAATATAGTTTTTAGGCACCAATAATTAATTTTTTTAAATTATAAACAAATGTTTTTCTTCTTTTACCTTGAACCTAAAATCTAGAACCCCAATCTTTAAACTTAAAATTTAAACTTTAAACCTTAAACCCCAAACTCTAAGGTTCAGGGTTTGGGTTCATGATTTAAAATTTAAGGTTCAATTTTGGGATTCAAGGTTTATGTTTAGGGTTCATGATTTTGAAGTTTAAGGGTTTGAGGTTATGGAGTACGAGTCCATGGTTCGGGTTCGAGGGTTTGGAGTTTAGGGTTCCATATTTTGGATTTAAGGTTCGAGATTATAGATTCATGGTTTTGAGTTTGGGCTAAAAAATTATAAAAATTATGTATTGATGACATGAAAAAATTGTTAAAATATCATTAAATAAATGAAAAGAGATTATGAGTAATGTGGTGGAATGGATCCATAATATATTTTCTCTATCGATGAGTGTATAATAACAATTTTATATCTTTAAAATTTGGTTATGTGACAAAATTTTATTGGTGCCTAAAACCTTTAATTTTTAGGATCATCCTTATGTAAGTAATTACCATAAATAAATTAGTAATTAACTAAGTTTTCTTCCAAATATAAACAAATGTTTTAAAATGAGCGTTTTCAAAACTCCAATAATTTATCGGGTCACTTCGATAACTAATTGAATCTTTCGAATTCTTATCTAACATCTAGACTGGGTTAAAAAGATTACAATTCACTAAAAATTTTGAAAAATAATTATTTTATACAAAAATAAATGAATCTCCCTCCCGCCACTAAAACTCAAAAAAAAAAAAAAATCAAACTAATTTATTTTCTTTCAACATTTATAAACTTTTCTCGAACATCTCTTATTCTCTCATACTCTTTCTGAAATATTTACAAGATAAAAGATTAATCTTTCAATAATTTCATGTGGCTCTCTCTTATTCGGTAACTATTCTTCTTTTATTTTCGAGTTTTATTGAATCTAGAAAATTAAAATTGCAACTGTTCTTATAATAAATTAAGAATTTCGTGTTTTTTTTATTTATTGAATGATTTTGGGATATTAATTATTATGAGATTACTAACATTTTTAGAGGTTGATTAATACAAATCTTTTAAGAAATTAAGATTGATTTGTATTTATATGATTTTACAAAACATTTTTATTTTCACCTCGCTTATTATACATATCAAACATGAAGAAAACATAGGCATAATTGGAATGAAATGTGCTTAAATTAAGATTCCATTTGAGTTCATCCCTCGACATGTTTCGAAAAGCAAAGGGATTAATATATGGAAGTAGACACTGAAATCTGCGACATATGTCATATCATTATTTCCTGCATCGACATCAACATTGATATGTATCAGATTGATTTGCAATGATGTACAAAGAAGATAAGCAATAAAAAGTTACCTGGACTTGGTGAAGCACTAACTCAAGCTAAAGTATTAACTATTTGTCTAATTCCATTCAAATCAAAGACTTGAATATAACGAACTTTTTTTTTTCGAGCGAACTTTTGGATCTGGGCAAATGACTTGACTTGTGAGCAGGTCTACTCATCATAACTTAAAATTTAACTCACCTTAATTGTTTTTTTTTTTAAATCTTAATCTTTAATATAACGAGACAAAATTATTTTTTTGCATTTTATATGTTCAATTACTTTTAGTTTTATTTATTTATTTTATTAATTGAAATTAATGAATTTCTTTTAATGGGGTTTTTAAAAAAATTCTTATTTAATATTAATCTGTTAAGCATAGCTCAATATCTATTTTTTCAATATGAATTTCCTCTAATAGACAATATTTTTGTAGCATAACAAAAAAAAAAAACATCGTTAGTATTTTACATAATTTGTATAACATTTAATAAATTTAGGTACCAAATTGAACCTAAAATAAAGCTTAGGTACCAAATTAGAAAAAAAATATCAAGTTCAGATACAAAATTAGAGTGAGTATTTGGTCGATTTTATAATTTGTAATTAGTGGGCAATAATTAGTAACTACTCATGAAATAGTTAAGAATTACATAATTAAAATTTCGAGATATGAACTATTGTGTAAGAGAATTAAAATTGTTGGGGCAAATGTCTTAAAAGGAAAAAGAATATAACTAAGAAGAGATGCGGTCTTTATTAGGTAATTAGCCCAAGGGTATGAGAACAATAAACCATTAGCCAATTTTAGTCGGTGGAACGGTTACTCCATTCCATATTTCACTACAGCTTTGTTTACTACTCAAAATTCTCCTAAATTCTTTCCAATTTTCTCTCAATTTCATCTCCAATTTTTTATTTTATTTAAGTTTTGTAAGTCGAATTTCCACCAATTTCTTTATTAAATCAAGTTTGATAAAATCAAATTCCTCAAATTTTCCATTTGCTTTAGAACCAACCTGTGGGGTATTTAGGGGGCTGAGAAGCCATTTAGAATTTTTTAAATTTTAAATTAGTAAAAGTAAAATTATGCTTTACCTCCTCTAAAAATGATAAAATTTGATTTAATAATTTAAAATTTATGAAAATATACACTACTAAAAATTATAACTTAATTCTGACCTCTAAATTAAATATCTGATTTCGCCCCTAGAACCAACCATTGTTGGTGTGAAGAGGAGCAACTTGTGTTGTTGAGATTTTCTTTGATTAAACTTTTGATTTCAATTAGGTAAGGTGATTTCTAATTCTTTTCTTTTGATTTTAATTCCATGAAACATGATCTCATCATTTCCTCTTCAACTTTTCTGTTCACGTCGGTTTGGGAGCTGGTGAGTGGGAGTTCAAATTTGATGTTTCTTGAATGTATATGCCGATTTCTTTTATATAATATTGGTGATGGGATGGGATCACACAGTTTTAATTCGTATCTGACAAAAACTTTAATCATTATTTTATACAAATTAAAACATTTCAAATTTGAACAAAGTTTCAAACATATCATCACTTTACTTTCTACTTCATTCATGACTTCATGATATATTGGCATACAAATTTAAATGTAACTTATATATAACTTAATAAATTTAAAGCTTCAATTTTCTCTTACAAAATACTTTATTTTCACCTTGCTTGTTATACATATCAAACATGAAGAAAACATAAACACAACTTAAATGAAATGTGTTTCAATTAAGATTTTACTTAGAGTTTGCCACTCGAAAAGTTTGAGAGTAGACACTGGAAGCGGTGACATATGCCATATCATGAACTTGGTGAAACACTAACTCAGGCTAAAGTGTTAGCTATTTGTCTAATTCTGTCCAAATCAAAGATTTCGATCCAATAACCATCAGGATCCTTGATGAATGCAAAACCTACAAATCAAATGGGTAAATAAGGCATGAATTGATGCATTTTCAAAAATAAAAATTTGAAAGGAAATATTTCAGACATAACTTTGGTTGCTAATATAGATGAGATGACTTACCATCACTTGGTTTTTTGGCAAATTCTACTCCAAGACTTTCAAATCTCTCGCATGCCTTGTACATGTCATCCACGGTGATGCCAATGTGCCCTAGAAAGGAATACATTCGAAGGTGAATATCAGATACGATTATTAATGCATATATTATGATTATTTTTCCCTATCACAATCACCATTGGAGTTCAATAAGGCACAACAAATGAATGGTCTATGCCATCAAAATGTGTCAATTTCTACTTTATGAATGTAAACACTTGGGAAGAATATCATCATAAAAGAGGTAAAAACTATACATACCAAAGCCAATAGGTTCTGAATTCCCATCGTGGTATCCTTTGAATTCAGGATCGTTTTCGGTACCCCAAAAGCTGTAGGAAACATTATACTATTAAATCAATGTTGTAAGAATCGAACATACAATCAGATCACTTAAATCATTGATTCCTAATTTAATTGGTTCAATGATATAAGATAAAAAAATTAAATATTTTTCTTGGTAAAAAAAGAGAAAGATCAATTACAAAATAGCATCAAAACTATAAAGCAAAAAGTTAAATATTTAAACCGATTTAAATTCAATTTAAAACAATCTTTTAATAATTTTTTTACGCGGTTCTATCGATATTTTATCGATGCAATGGATCGATTTGATTTAGTATTGACAACCATGTATTAAACAAGCCAGAATGATAAGTTTGTCAAACCGAAAGGTGGTTTAATTTTTCATTTTCTAAAAATAATGTGTTCTTACTGTGCTAGTTCCATAGTAGCTGGTCTTCCAAATGTCCAAATAGTTTTCTCAACTGAGTCACTTGGAGCTGTTGAAACATCCTACATCCAAAGAAACACATGCATTTAGGATCAAACATAATTATTTTTTCCAAAACGGTGGCACCTAAAGCCAATAAGTGAAAGATGATAGCACAATGAAATGAGACCAATAATCAGTGGCGAAGCCATAAAATTTTTTGAGAAGATCGGAATAAAATTGTATATTTTTATGATACTAAAAGTGAAATTTCACATTTTAATAATTTATATATTTATAATTTTTGAAAAATTAAATTAATTTCCTTCATTATTAAAGAGGATCAAAATGTAATTTTAATATATACTAATTTAAAATTTTTAAAATTATAAAAAAATAAAAAAAAAATTTCTATTTCAAGAGGAACCGAAATCTTTGCCAACCTTCTTGACTCTTGCGGTACCAATAACAAAAAAATTGATTGCAATATAATTATATCACTTGTACCTCATATCCCATCATATACACTGTCATTTTCATATATGGAACATCCACTTTGTTTAACAACCTGAAAAAAATGTATTCATAAATTCCATTAACAACCAAATCAAATACAAGTGTTTGATTTTAGAAAGAATCAATTTTGAAAATAGATTCCATAACAAAATTGTTCAGAAGAAGATATGAATAAGAAAAAAAAATAGATAATTTAACTCAAAAGTAATTTTTTAAAAATAAAAAATAAAAAAATTAGTTTTTAAAAAAAAAAAAAAATTGTTCAACCTTGTAATGCAAAATGGCTTAGAGTAAAGAAAAAGGAGAAAAGTATATCTTACGACATGCCCAATACACGACTATAAAATTCAAGAGTACGTTTTGGATCCTTAATACGAAACATCTGCAAAACCCCAAAAAAATGAAAAGAAAAGCATTACATAAATTCCCTTGAATGCCATAGCAATCTGCATATTGTAAACATCCAAAACAGGGACTTACGGTTTGCTGCAAGATGTAGCCTTTGGTGGCTTCGTCGGGGGGAGAGTGAAGGCCTGGGTTATTGGCAGGTGATTCTTTTGAATCCAATGACGCCATTGTTTGCAATATGTAATCTGGAGAGTTGGGGTTTAGGGTTTAAGATAAAAATGAGGGAAAGTTTAGTGAAGTTGTGTTAAAAGTGAAGGATTGCTGCTTATATAGGGGCTTTGAAGATGTTTAAAACAAAAAACAAAGGCGAGTGATGTGAAGGGCTCGCCAATTAAATGAAGCAAACCGAACGGAAACTAGACGCCGTTGATTTTAAATTTATAGACACTGGGAGAGTATTTTATCTGAGAATTGCGCCACGTTATTGAATAAAATAAAAATAATTGACTAGTTATAAACATGTGCAAATAACAATATTTTAAAATTTTATTATTACCACAAGTTATAATAAATGTTCGAGCAACTACATCATAAAATTAAATTAATATAAAGTAAAATAAAATTAAATAAAATTCAAACATGACATATGCAGAAGATGAAATTGAGACTTATACATTACAACTATGCATGATGGGACTCTAAACTTGAATGCTTGAGATCATAAACTCTAAACTCGAGATCAAGGGTGAAATTAAAAAAATTTTGAGGGGGTCGAAATTAAATTTTATTTTTTGTGATAATAAAAATGTAATTTTACCATTTTAATTGCTTATATCTTTATATATTTTTTAAATGATTAAATCAATTTTTAATCATTTTTTGGAGGTCAAAGTGTAATTTTACCATTATAAATTTAAAATTTTAAGGCCATAAAGGGAAATTTTCCATTTTATGGGGGTAGGAGCCTCTGCCAACTCCCTTAGATTCATCACTACTCGAAACCTTGAACCTTAAACCCTAAATCTTAAATAATAAATACTAAAATACAAAAATAGTAATAACCTTAAATTTTAAAGTTAAGATCCTAAACCCTAAATAAAAAGTTATTAATATTTATTTATAATAATTCCAATTAACATTTAAATTACGTTTAAATATAATTATTACTATTTATTGATAAAATTATTTTTTTAATTTTTCCGATGATAAAATCATAGTACTGTTCACATATTTAACAATAATAGATAACAGAATTGTTTATTTGGACATATTAAAAATTATTAATATAAATATATTAACAATATTATAAAAATAAAGAGAAGAAATTATTAATAATATTATAAAAATAGCTAACTGAATGATAATGTTTTATGTTAAAAGATGAAAATTTGATTTGAAAAAGTCATGTAGGGAATGTAAATGAGAAAAAAATAAAAAAACAATTTAGGAAACGTGTAAATGAGGAAAATGGAGAATATATTATTTATTTGACCAAATTGTTGTTTTTTTCCACTATCTAATCTTGAATTAAATAATTATACATTAGATTTTTTTGTGAATTATGTTGAACGCGATTCGAACTTAATCCATATTTGAGACAGTAAATATCAGTCATTAGATTAACACACGGTGTTAATAAATTTTTTTTTGATAAATGCCTAGAATTAATTATAGCCTCTTTAAACTCTTAAATAGAAGAATAATGCGTTTCAACGTATTTAAACTTATATTTTTTACACTGATAATAATATTGATATCAATCAAATTAAAACTCAATCGATAATTATACATAATTAAAAAAGCGTAAGTAAATTTAAGAAATCAATCTGTATGTGTCATAGTCCACTATGGCTTGTTCTGTTTCTCTCATTTTGTAATATTATATTTTTCTGAGCAATTTGCTTGTTTCGTCGTTTCTATTATTTGAATCTTATGGTAATCTTTTACTTTATTTTGGAAATATTATATATTTTATCAAATTAATAATTCTAAATTATTTCTTGCTGACGCACTCTAACTTCAATTGAGAAAAAATAAATTAAATACAAAATAATTACAAAATAGTAATTTAGTGTTTAGATTATTCAATTATAAAAAGTTACAAAATAATCACTGAATTAATTAAAAAAATTTATTTAAATTATCGAGCTATTAAAATCATCATTGTATATATTTTTTTTATTCTCCCTATCTACACTAGTTCAAAGCTTACATTTCCTTTCTCTTATGTAGTTCAGTTTTTATTTTCATGGAATAATTTTGAACGTCATGAATTTACGAATTAAAATCAATAATTTTTTCTTTTTTTTTCTATCTCCAATATTGACTGTCAGATCGACTTGAATCTAAGATATATTTTTTTACTTGTCGATTAATACTGATCAATCGTATTAATCATTAAATTATCACTTAGAACTTGCAGACTATTTTTTCAAAAAAAATTAATAGCCTATTGATTTGAATAAATTTTTTTAAATAATTCACTATTTTATAAAGTTAATTGTGAACCCATTGACTTTTGACTTAACAACTTGGCCTATCTTATTATCTCCAATTTTATCGCCTCTCCTAATTTCTAAAATAAAAAATTGCCGTCTTTTGTTTACTAATCCTTCTTTAATTTGTTTTTTTTTTCCCTCTCTCATCCATAATTTGTAAAAGGAAATTACTATAAAAAAAAGTAGGTGGGTACATGAAAAATTCGTCCTCTAAAATTATTCAAGTTTAAACTCGATTAAATTCGATTCATTAATTATTACGTTCAGCTCGAGCAGTTTGGGACTATTGATTAAGTTAAAGTTGAATTTAGTAATACTCTATTTAAATAGTTCGTGGGTCTTATCGAACTTTTTATTTTTAATATCTGATTAGAGTTTAGTTTTTAATGTCACATGTGTTGTTTGTGATTTTAATTATATTAATGATGATGATTAAAAATATTTATTGAGATTTGATTTTGTTTTTAAAATAGACTCACAAAATATTTTTTTTTTACGTATACCAAACAAATAATGGATAGATAAAAATATAGTTTTAAGAGTACTTAGTTTACATATAATTATAAAAAAATCATTATAGTATCTCATTAATAATTAAAATAATCTTTCAATATGATTCAATATATATATATAATCTAAACTTATTATTGCTAACAATATCTAATTTTTATCGATAATTTTCTTAGATGCTACTTAAATTTTAATTGGTATATAAATCTATTTTTAATTAAAGAATTAACCCTCACTCTTAGCAAGATCTCTCTCACAATGTTAATGACATAAAAGAACATTTTAAATTAAAAATATATAATTAATTAGAATAAAATATTTGTTATTACTTGTCACGTTTAAGAGTTTTTGTTGTACCCCTGTTTCAGTGTTCATAAACTTTGTGAAATATAAATAACTTCAATTGATCCTAAACTGGGTTTGATCCTACAAAGATCCAAACTTTAGTTTTGAGAGTTTAGACCGAAATGACTGAAAATGAATGAATTTGCTTTAAAAAGGGATATACTTTTGTTGACAAGGGGGCTTTGAGATGTAAGAAAATGAGAGTGAAGAAGGTGATGTGCAGGGTTTCCTAATAATTGAGTTACTGTTTATGCAACTCTGTCCCCGACTTGGGTGGGGTAGGGTGGGGTGGAGCTCCATCAAACTGTGTATAACCCAAACAGGATTTGCTGCAACCTCCCGAAATATCATGAACACTCCCACAAAATGAAATGGCCTCAACTTTCTTTCAAAAGTTCATTTTGAAAAATGATCTCGTTTCGGTGCACATTGAGTCTAATATGTCATGGTTCGTATATGTTGCTTCCAAAGTTGTACATTTTTCCATGGAAATTGATGAACATATCAATGTATGCTAAAAAGGGTCTTAAATTCTTTTGTTGAACTGATTTAAATTTGCAGTATGGTTTTACTTTTTCTTCAAATCTGGGAACAGCAAAAGGGAGCCTGTAATGATGATTTGTCTGACTGCACATCCCAATGCAGCAGTGATTTGGCATTGTTTTATGAAATTGGTCCTTTCCATCTAGCTAAAAACTTGTGACTCCTGGAATGACTATGGTTGGGACAATATATCTAATAGAATTCCATGATTTTCTTTGATACATTTTAATGTCCCTTCACAGCAATTCAACATTTGAATGCATTAACTTGTTTATATTTGAAATGAATAGTTTATATAATAGGATAAATATTTGATGCTTGAGTTGAATTTTAAAAGAAGCGAATCTTAGTTACTTCGACAATAAATGTAGTGTTATATATTTGAACCTGACGATCTAGGGTTTCTCACACGACCGTGTGTCTCTTATTTCTCAAATTTTACAATTTTACACAAAATTTTATGTTATGTTCAGATTAATCCCTAATTGATTCCCGCATAATTTAATGTTTATTTTTTTTGTTTAATTAAGCCACTGATAATATAAATATTGTTAGAATCCATGATTTGATTGACTGAATTAACATGATATATATTAACATGATTTGTGAACAACACACATGACTATTATATCTGTATTTGTGACCGCACGTTAAATCGATCACATAAAAAGCATGACTTCAGCTACTGAATTGATTTGACAAGCATGTTAATTACTACTAAATCGAATTGTTATAAGTGTACTGTTTGCTACTGTATTGTTTGATAAAGTGTATTAAATGTTACTATATTGATCTGTTTTGAGCATGTCATTTTGCATTGAATGGGGTGGGACGATGTGAACGGAAGAAGATTTGGCAATTTATTTGCAAATATATTTGTTGTGCATCCACAACCAAAGGCAAATTCCATCGCGGGTACTTGCTGTGTATCCACAGTCAGAGGCAAATTCCATCTGTGGGGGGGATTCGTTGTGTAATCCACAACCAAAGGAAGATTTCATCTGCAAAACTTTATGTTGTGAATCCACAGCCAAAGGCAAATTCTATCTGTGGGGATATATATATATATATATATATATATATTATGAAAACGCTATTGTGAGTATTGTGATACTATAGATGGTTATTTTGAAAAATCGATACTCTGAAATGTTGTTTGATTGCAATTACATTATGAAATATTATTAATTCTGACTTATTGACTCTTTGCAATGGTTTATTTGTAATTGAACTCACACCGAGCGTCATAGCTTAACCCCCCTTAAATTTTCATCTATACAGATAATCCACCAGGTTAAGATGCGAACGTGACATCCAGAAAGTCTCGGCTCATTTTAATTGCAAAATTATTTTAGGTTCATTATATGATTTATTTTATTATTCGAGGACCGTAATATTTTATTTTGAACTGTGGCATGAGACTTAAGTTTTGGGTTTGTTTTATTTTGCATGACATTTATTTTAAGTTTTAATTTTTCGAGTTATGATTATTAATTAAAAATGTATGAACCCCAGTTTTTATTAAAAACAAATAGTTATCACTTTTCAGCTGCTAATTTGTAAATAAGATTTAGGGTAATAAATAAAAAGAATAAATTATATTAGGATCATTCTAAAAAGTATAGTTTTTAGGCACCAATAATTAATTTTTTTAAATTATAAACAAATGTTTTTCTTCTTTTACCTTGAATCTAAAATCTAGAACCCCAAACTTTAAACTTAAACTTTAAACTTTAAACCTTAAACCCCAAACTCTAAGGTTCAGGGTTTGGGTTCGTGATTTAAAATTTAAGGTTCAATTTTGGGATTCAAGGTTTATGTTTAGGGTTCATGATTTTGAAGTTTAAGGGTTTGAGATTATGGAGTACGAGTCCATGGTTCGGGTTCGAGGGTTTGGAGTTTAGGGTTCCATATTTTGGATTTAAGGTTCGAGATTATAGATTCATGGTTTTGAATTTGGGCTAAAAAATTATAAAAATTATGTATTGATGACATGAAAAAATTGTTAAAATATCATTAAATAAATGAAAAGAGATTATGAGTAATGTGGTGGAATGGATCCATAATATATTTTCTCTATCGATGAGTGTATAATAACAATTTTATATCTTTAAAATTTGGTTATGTGACAAAATTTTATTGGTGCCTAAAACCTTTAATTTTTAGGATCATCCTTATGTAAGTAATTACCATAAATAAATTAGTAATTAACTAAGTTTTCTTCCAAATATAAACAAATGTTTTAAAATGAGCGTTTTCAAAACTCCAATAATTTATCGGGTCACTTCGATAACTAATTGAATCTTTCGAATTCTTATCTAACATCTAGAATGGGTTAAAAAGATTACAATTCACTAAAAATTTTGAAAAATAATTATTTTATACAAAAATAAATGAATCTCCCTCCCGCCACTAAAACTCAAAAAAAAAAAAAATCAAACTAATTTATTTTCTTTCAACATTTATAAACTTTTCTCGAACATCTCTTATTCTCTCATACTCTTTCTGAAATATTTACAAGATAAAAGATTAATCTTTCAATAATTTCATGTGGCTCTCTCTTATTCGGTAACTATTCTTCTTTTATTTTCGAGTTTTATTGAATCTAGAAAATTAAAATTGCAACTGTTCTTATAATAAATTAAGAATTTCGTGTTTTTTTTATTTATTGAATGATTTTGGGATATTAATTATTATGAGATTACTAACATTTTTAGAGGTTGATTAATACAAATCTTTTAAGAAATTAAGATTGATTTGTATTTATATGATTTTACAAAACATTTTTATTTTCACCTCGCATATTATATTGATTTGTATTTATATGATTTTACAAAACATTTTTATTTTCACCTCGCTTATTATACATATCAAACATGAAGAAAACATAGGCATAATTGGAATGAAATGTGCTTAAATTAAGATTCCATTTGAGTTCGTCCCTCGACATGTTTCGAAAAGCAAAGGGACTAATATATGGAAGTAGACACTGAAATTTGCGACATATGTCATATCAATATTTCCTGCATCGACATCAACATTGATATGTATCAGATTGATTTGCAATGATGTACAAAGAAGATAAGCAATAAAAAGTTACCTGGACTTGGTGAAGCACTAACTCAAGCTAAAGTATTAACTATTTGTCTAATTCCATTCAAATCAAAGACTTGAATATAATGAACTTTTTTTTTTCGAGCGAACTTTTGGATCTGGGCAAATGACTTGACTTGTGAGCAGGTCTACTCATCATAACTTAAAATTTAACTCACCTTAATTGTTTTTTTTTTAAATCTTAATCTTTAATATAACGAGACAAAATTATTTTTTTGCATTTTATATGTTCAATTACTTTTAGTTTTATTTATTTATTTTATTAATTGAAATTAATGAATTTCTTTTAATGGGGTTTTTAAAAAAATTCTTATTTAATATTAATCTGTTAAGCATAGCTCAATATCTATTTTTTCAATATGAATTTCCTCTAATAGACAATATTTTTGTAGCATAACAAACAAAAAAAAACATCGTTAGTATTTTACATAATTTGTATAACATTTAATAAATTTAGGTACCAAATTGAACCTAAAATAAAGCTTAGGTACCAAATTAGAAAAAAAATATCAAGTTCAGATACAAAATTAGAGTGAGTATTTGGTCGATTTTATAATTTGTAATTAGTGGGCAATAATTAGTAACTACTCATGAAATAGTTAATAATTACATAATTAAAATTTCGAGATATGAACTATTTTGTAAGAGAATTAAAATTGTTGGGGCAAATGTCTTAAAAGGAAAAAGAATATAACTAAGAAGAGATGCGGTCTTTATTAGGTAATTAGCCCAAGGGTATGAGAACAATAAACCATTAGCCAATTTTAGTCGGTGGAACGGTTACTCCATTCCATATTTCACTACAGCTTTGTTTACTACTCAAAATTCTCCTAAATTCTTTCCAATTTTCTCTCAATTTCATCTCCAATTTTTTATTTTATTTAAGTTTTGTAAGTCGAATTTCCACCAATTTCTTTATTAAATCAAGTTTGATAAAATCAAATTCCTCACATTTTCCATTTGCTTTAGAACCAACCTGTGGGGTATTTAGGGGGCTGAGAAGCCATTTAGAATTTTTAAAATTTTAAATTAGTAAAAGTAAAATTATGCTTTACCTCCTCTAAAAATGATAAAATTTGATTTAATAATTTAAAATTTATGAAAATATACACTACTAAAAATTATAATTTAATTCTGACCTCTAAATTAAATATCTGATTTCGCCCCTAGAACCAACCATTGTTGGTGTGAAGAGGAGCAACTTGTGTTGTTGAGATTTTCTTTGATTAAACTTTTGATTTCAATTAGGTAAGGTGATCTCTAGTTCTTTTCTTTTGATTTTAATTCCATGAAACATGATCTCATCATTTCCTCTTCAACTTTTCTGTTCACGTCGGTTTGGGAGCAGGTGAGTGGGAGTTCAAATTTGATGTTTCTTGAATGTATATGCCGATTTCTTTTATATAATATTGGTGATGGGATGGGATCACACAGTTTTAATTCGTATCTGACAAAAACTTTAATCATTATTTTATACAAGTTAAAACATTTCAAATTTAAACAAAGTTTCAAACATATCATCACTTTACTTTCTACTTCATTCATGACTTCATGATATATTGGCATACAAATTTAAATGTAACTTATATATAACTTAATAAATTTAAAGCTTCAATTTTCTCTTACAAAATACTTTATTTTCACCTTGCTTGTTATACATATCAAACATGAAGAAAACATAAACACAACTTAAATGAAATGTGTTTCAATTAAGATTTTACTTAGAGTTTGCCACTCGAAAAGTTTGAGAGTAGACACTGGAAGCGGTGACATATGCCATATCATGAACTTGGTGAAACACTAACTCAGGCTAAAGTGTTAGCTATTTGTCTAATTCTGTCCAAATCAAAGATTTCGATCCAATAACCATCAGGATCCTTGATGAATGCAAAACCTACAAATCAAATGGGTAAATAAGGCATGAATTGATGCATTTTCAAAAATAAAAATTTGAAAGGAAATATTTCAGACATAACTTTGGTTGCTAATATAGATGAGATGACTTACCATCACTTGGTTTTTTGACAAATTCTACTCCAAGACTTTCAAATCTCTCGCATGCCTTGTACATGTCATCCACGGTGATGCCAATGTGCCCTAGAAAGGAATACATTCGAAGGTGAATATCAGATACGATTATTAATGCATATATTATGATTATTTTTCCCTATCACAATCACCATTGGAGTTCAATAAGGCACAACAAATGAATGGTCTATGCCATCAAAATGTGTCAATTTCTACTTTATGAATGTAAACACTTGGGAAGAATATCATCATAAAAGTGGTAAAAACTATACATACCAAAGCCAATAGGTTCTGAATTCCCATCGTGGTATCCTTTGAATTTAGGATCGTTTTCGGTACCCCAAAAGCTGTAGGAAACATTATACTATTAAATCAATGTTGTAAGAATCGAACATACAATCAGATCACTTAAATCATTGATTCCTGATTTAATTGGTTCAATGATTATAAGATAAAAAAATTAAATATTTTTCTTGGTAAAAAAAGAGAAAGATCAATTACAAAATAGCATCAAAACTATAAAGCAAAAAGTTAAATATTTAAACCGATTTAAATTCAATTTAAAACAATCTTTTAATAATTTTTTTACTCGGTTCTATCGATATTTTATCGATGCAATGGATCGATTTGATTTAGTATTGACAACCATGTATTAAACAAGCCAGAATGATAAGTTTGTCAAACCGAAAGGTGGTTTAATTTTTCATTTTCTAAAAATAATGTGTTCTTACTGTGCTAGTTCCATAGTAGCTGGTCTTCCAAATGTCCAAATAGTTTTCTCAACTGAGTCACTTGGAGCTGTTGAAACATCCTACATCCAAAGAATCACATGCATTTAGGATCAAACATAATTATTTTTTCCAAAACGGTGGCACCTAAAGCCAATAAGTGAAAGATGATAGCACAATGAAATGAGACCAATAATCAGAGGCGAAGCCATAAAATTTTTTGAGAAGATCGGAATAAAATTGTATATTTTTATGATACTAAAAGTGAAATTTCACATTTTAATAATTTATATATTTATAATTTTTGAAAAATTAAATTAATTTTCTTCATTATTAAAGAGGATCAAAATGTAATTTTAATATATACTAATTTAAAATTTTTAAAATTATAAAAAAATAAAAAAAAAATTTCTATTTCAAGAGGAACCGAAATCTTTGCCAACCTTCTTGACTCTTGCGGTACCAATAACAAAAAAATTGATTGCAATATAATTATATCACTTGTACCTCATATCCCATCATATACACTGTCATTTTCATATATGGAACATCCACTTTGTTTAACAACCTGAAAAAAATGTATTCATAAATTCCATTAACAACCAAATCAAATACAAGTGTTTGATTTTAGAAAGAATCAATTTTGAAAATAGATTCCATAACAAAATTGTTCAGAAGAAGATATGAATAAGAAAAAAAAAAGATAATTTAACTCAAAAGTAATTTTTAAAAAATAAAAAATAAAAAAATTAGTTTTTCAAAAAAAAAAAAAAATTGTTCAACCTTGTAATGCAAAATGGCTTAGAGTAAAGAAAAAGGAGAAAAGTATATCTTACGACATGCCCAATACACGACTATAAAATTCAAGAGTACGTTTTGGATCCTTAATACGAAACATCTGCAAAACCCCAAGAAAATGAAAAGAAAAGCATTACATAAATTCCCTTGAATGCCATAGCAATCTGCATATTGTAAACATCCAAAACAGGGACTTACGGTTTGCTGCAAGATGTAGCCTTTGGTGGCTTCGTCGGGGGGAGAGTGAAGGCCTGGGTTATTGGCAGGTGATTCTTTTGAATCCAATGACGCCATTGTTTGCAATATGTAATCTGGAGAGTTGGGGTTTAGGGTTTAAGATAAAAATGAGGGAAAGTTTAGTGAAGTTGTGTTAAAAGTGAAGGATTGCTGCTTATATAGGGGCTTTGAAGATGTTTAAAACAAAAAACAAAGGCGAGTGATGTGAAGGGCTCGCCAATTAAATGAAGCAAACCGAACGGAAACTAGACGCCGTTGATTTTAAATTTATAGACACTGGGAGAGTATTTTATCTGAGAATTGCGCCACGTTATTGAATAAAATAAAAATAATTGACTAGTTATAAACATGTGCAAATAACAATATTTTAAAAATTTATTATTACCACAAGTTATAATAAATGTTCGAGCAACTACATCATAAAATTAAATTAATATAAAGTAAAATAAAATTAAATAAAATTCAAACATGACATATGCAGAAGATGAAATTGAGACTTATACATTACAACTATGCATGATGGGACTCTAAACTTGAATGCTTGAGATCATAAACTCTAAACTCGAGATCAAGGGTGAAATTAAAAAAATTTTGAGGGGGTCGAAATTAAATTTTATTTTTTGTGATAATAAAAATGTAATTTTACCATTTTAATTGCTTATATCTTTATATATTTTTTAAATGATTAAATCAATTTTTAATCATTTTTTGGAGGTCAAAGTGTAATTTTACCATTATAAATTTAAAATTTTAAGGCCATAAAGGGAAATTTTCCATTTTATGGGGGTAGGAGCCTCTGCCAACTCCCTTAGATTCATCACTACTCGAAACCTTGAATCTTAAACCCTAAATCTTAAATAATAAATACTAAAATACAAAAATAGTAATAACCTTAAATTTTAAAGTTAAGATCCTAAACCCTAAATAAAAAGTTATTAGTATTTATTTATAATAATTCCAATTAACATTTAAATTACGTTTAAATATAATTATTACTATTTATTGATAAAATTATTTTTTTAATTTTTCCGATGATAAAATCATAGTACTGTTCACATATTTAACAATAATAGATAACAGAATTGTTTATTTGGACATATTAAAAATTATTAATATAAATATATTAACAATATTATAAAAATAAAGAGAAGAAATTATTAATAATATTATAAAAATAGCTAACTGAATGATAATGTTTTATGTTAAAAGATGAAAATTTGATTTGAAAAAGTCATGTAGGGAATGTAAATGAGAAAAAAATAAAAAAACAATTTAGGAAACGTGTAAATGAGGAAAATGGAGAATATATTATTTATTTGACCAAATTGTTGTTTTTTTCCACTATCTAATCTTGAATTAAATAATTATACATTAGATTTTTTTGTGAATTATGTTGAACGCGATTCGAACTTAATCCATATTTGAGACAGTAAATATCAGTCATTAGATTAACACACGGTGTTAATAATTTTTTTTTTGATAAATGCCTAGAATTAATTATAGCCTCTCTAAACTCTTAAATAGAAGAATAATGCGTTTCAGCGTATTTAAACTTACATTTTTTACACTGATAATAATATTGATATCAATCAAATTAAAACTCAATCGATAATTATACATAATTAAAAAAGCGTAAGTAAATTTAAGAAATCAATCTGTATGTGTCATAGTCCACTATGACTTGTTCTGTTTCTCTCATTTTGTAATATTATATTTTTATGAGCAACTTGCTTGTTTCGTCGTTTCTATTATTTGAATCTTATGGTAATCTTTTACTTTATTTTGGAAATATTATATATTTTATCAAATTAATAATTCTAAATATTCTATCTGTGGGGATATATATATATATATTATGAAAACGCTATTGTGAGTATTGTGATACTATAGATGGTTATTTTGAAAAATCGATACTCTGAAATGTTGTTTGATTGCAATTATATTATGAAATATTATTAATTCTGACTTATTGACTCTTTGCAATGGTTTATTTGTAATTGAACTCACACCGAGCGTCATAGCTTAACCCCCCTTAAATTTTCATCTATACAGATAATCCACCAGGTTAAGATGCGAACGTGACATCCAGAAAGTCTCGGCTCATTTTAATTGCAAAATTATTTTAGGTTCATTATATGATTTATTTTATTATTCGAGGACCGTAATATTTTATTTTGAACTGTGGCATGAGACTTAAGTTTTGGGTTTGTTTTATTTTGCATGACATTTATTTTAAGTTTTAATTTTTCGAGTTATGATTATTAATTAAAAATGTATGAACCCCAGTTTTTATTAAAAACAAATAGTTATCACTTTTCAGCTGCTAATTTGTAAATAAGATTTAGGGTAATAAATAAAAAGAATAAATTATATTAGGATCATTCTAAAAAATATAGTTTTTAGGCACCAATAATTAATTTTTTTAAATTATAAACAAATGTTTTTCTTCTTTTACCTTGAACCTAAAATCTAGAACCCCAATCTTTAAACTTAAAATTTAAACTTTAAACCTTAAACCCCAAACTCTAAGGTTCAGGGTTTGGGTTCATGATTTAAAATTTAAGGTTCAATTTTGGGATTCAAGGTTTATGTTTAGGGTTCATGATTTTGAAGTTTAAGGGTTTGAGGTTATGGAGTACGAGTCCATGGTTCGGGTTCGAGGGTTTGGAGTTTAGGGTTCCATATTTTGGATTTAAGGTTCGAGATTATAGATTCATGGTTTTGAGTTTGGGCTAAAAAATTATAAAAATTATGTATTGATGACATGAAAAAATTGTTAAAATATCATTAAATAAATGAAAAGAGATTATGAGTAATGTGGTGGAATGGATCCATAATATATTTTCTCTATCGATGAGTGTATAATAACAATTTTATATCTTTAAAATTTGGTTATGTGACAAAATTTTATTGGTGCCTAAAACCTTTAATTTTTAGGATCATCCTTATGTAAGTAATTACCATAAATAAATTAGTAATTAACTAAGTTTTCTTCCAAATATAAACAAATGTTTTAAAATGAGCGTTTTCAAAACTCCAATAATTTATCGGGTCACTTCGATAACTAATTGAATCTTTCGAATTCTTATCTAACATCTAGACTGGGTTAAAAAGATTACAATTCACTAAAAATTTTGAAAAATAATTATTTTATACAAAAATAAATGAATCTCCCTCCCGCCACTAAAACTCAAAAAAAAAAAAAAAATCAAACTAATTTATTTTCTTTCAACATTTATAAACTTTTCTCGAACATCTCTTATTCTCTCATACTCTTTCTGAAATATTTACAAGATAAAAGATTAATCTTTCAATAATTTCATGTGGCTCTCTCTTATTCGGTAACTATTCTTCTTTTATTTTCGAGTTTTATTGAATCTAGAAAATTAAAATTGCAACTGTTCTTATAATAAATTAAGAATTTCGTGTTTTTTTTATTTATTGAATGATTTTGGGATATTAATTATTATGAGATTACTAACATTTTTAGAGGTTGATTAATACAAATCTTTTAAGAAATTAAGATTGATTTGTATTTATATGATTTTACAAAACATTTTTATTTTCACCTCGCTTATTATACATATCAAACATGAAGAAAACATAGGCATAATTGGAATGAAATGTGCTTAAATTAAGATTCCATTTGAGTTCATCCCTCGACATGTTTCGAAAAGCAAAGGGATTAATATATGGAAGTAGACACTGAAATCTGCGACATATGTCATATCATTATTTCCTGCATCGACATCAACATTGATATGTATCAGATTGATTTGCAATGATGTACAAAGAAGATAAGCAATAAAAAGTTACCTGGACTTGGTGAAGCACTAACTCAAGCTAAAGTATTAACTATTTGTCTAATTCCATTCAAATCAAAGACTTGAATATAACGAACTTTTTTTTTTCGAGCGAACTTTTGGATCTGGGCAAATGACTTGACTTGCGAGCAGGTCTACTCATCATAACTTAAAATTTAACTCACCTTAATTTTTTTTTTTTTTAAATCTTAATCTTTAATATAACGAGACAAAATTATTTTTTTGCATTTTATATGTTCAATTACTTTTAGTTTTATTTATTTATTTTATTAATTGAAATTAATGAATTTCTTTTAATGGGGTTTTTAAAAAAATTCTTATTTAATATTAATCTGTTAAGCATAGCTCAATATCTATTTTTTCAATATGAATTTCCTCTAATAGACAATATTTTTGTAGCATACAAAAAAAAAAAACATCGTTAGTATTTTACATAATTTGTATAACATTTAATAAATTTAGGTACCAAATTGAACCTAAAATAAAGCTTAGGTACCAAATTAGAAAAAAAATATCAAGTTCAGATACAAAATTAGAGTGAGTATTTGGTCGATTTTATAATTTGTAATTAGTGGGCAATAATTAGTAACTACTCATGAAATAGTTAAGAATTACATAATTAAAATTTCGAGATATGAACTATTGTGTAAGAGAATTAAAATTGTTGGGGCAAATGTCTTAAAAGGAAAAAGAATATAACTAAGAAGAGATGCGGTCTTTATTAGGTAATTAGCCCAAGGGTATGAGAACAATAAACCATTAGCCAATTTTAGTCGGTGGAACGGTTACTCCATTCCATATTTCACTACAGCTTTGTTTACTACTCAAAATTCTCCTAAATTCTTTCCAATTTTCTCTCAATTTCATCTCCAATTTTTTATTTTATTTAAGTTTTGTAAGTCGAATTTCCACCAATTTCTTTATTAAATCAAGTTTGATAAAATCAAATTCCTCAAATTTTCCATTTGCTTTAGAACCAACCTGTGGGGTATTTAGGGGGCTGAGAAGCCATTTAGAATTTTTTAAATTTTAAATTAGTAAAAGTAAAATTATGCTTTACCTCCTCTAAAAATGATAAAATTTGATTTAATAATTTAAAATTTATGAAAATATACACTACTAAAAATTATAACTTAATTCTGACCTCTAAATTAAATATCTGATTTCGCCCCTAGAACCAACCATTGTTGGTGTGAAGAGGAGCAACTTGTGTTGTTGAGATTTTCTTTGATTAAACTTTTGATTTCAATTAGGTAAGGTGATTTCTAATTCTTTTCTTTTGATTTTAATTCCATGAAACATGATCTCATCATTTCCTCTTCAACTTTTCTGTTCACGTCGATTTGGGAGCTGGTGAGTGGGAGTTCAAATTTGATGTTTCTTGAATGTATATGCCGATTTCTTTTATATAATATTGGTGATGGGATGGGATCACACAGTTTTAATTCGTATCTGACAAAAACTTTAATCATTATTTTATACAAATTAAAACATTTCAAATTTGAACAAAGTTTCAAACATATCATCACTTTACTTTCTACTTCATTCATGACTTCATGATATATTGGCATACAAATTTAAATGTAACTTATATATAACTTAATAAATTTAAAGCTTCAATTTTCTCTTACAAAATACTTTATTTTCACCTTGCTTGTTATACATATCAAACATGAAGAAAACATAAACACAACTTAAATGAAATGTGTTTCAATTAAGATTTTACTTAGAGTTTGCCACTCGAAAAGTTTGAGAGTAGACACTGGAAGCGGTGACATATGCCATATCATGAACTTGGTGAAACACTAACTCAGGCTAAAGTGTTAGCTATTTGTCTAATTCTGTCCAAATCAAAGATTTCGATCCAATAACCATCAGGATCCTTGATGAATGCAAAACCTACAAATCAAATGGGTAAATAAGGCATGAATTGATGCATTTTCAAAAATAAAAATTTGAAAGGAAATATTTCAGACATAACTTTGGTTGCTAATATAGATGAGATGACTTACCATCACTTGGTTTTTTGGCAAATTCTACTCCAAGACTTTCAAATCTCTCGCATGCCTTGTACATGTCATCCACGGTGATGCCAATGTGCCCTAGAAAGGAATACATTCGAAGGTGAATATCAGATACGATTATTAATGCATATATTATGATTATTTTTCCCTATCACAATCACCATTGGAGTTCAATAAGGCACAACAAATGAATGGTCTATGCCATCAAAATGTGTCAATTTCTACTTTATGAATGTAAACACTTGGGAAGAATATCATCATAAAAGAGGTAAAAACTATACATACCAAAGCCAATAGGTTCTGAATTCCCATCGTGGTATCCTTTGAATTCAGGATCGTTTTCGGTACCCCAAAAGCTGTAGGAAACATTATACTATTAAATCAATGTTGTAAGAATCGAACATACAATCAGATCACTTAAATCATTGATTCCTAATTTAATTGGTTCAATGATTATAAGATAAAAAAATTAAATATTTTTCTTGGTAAAAAAAGAGAAAGATCAATTACAAAATAGCATCAAAACTATAAAGCAAAAAGTTAAATATTTAAACCGATTTAAATTCAATTTAAAACAATCTTTTATTTTAATTTTTTTACGCGGTTCTATCGATATTTTATCGATGCAATGGATCGATTTGATTTAGTATTGACAACCATGTATTAAACAAGCCAGAATGATAAGTTTGTCAAACCGAAAGGTGGTTTAATTTTTCATTTTCTAAAAATAATGTGTTCTTACTGTGCTAGTTCCATAGTAGCTGGTCTTCCAAATGTCCAAATAGTTTTCTCAACTGAGTCACTTGGAGCTGTTGAAACATCCTACATCCAAAGAAACACATGCATTTTGGATCAAACATAATTATTTTTTCCAAAACGGTGGCACCTAAAGCCAATAAGTGAAAGATGATAGCACAATGAAATGAGACCAATAATCAGTGGCGAAGCCATAAAATTTTTTGAGAAGATCGGAATAAAATTGTATATTTTTATGATACTAAAAGTGAAATTTCACATTTTAATAATTTATATATTTATAATTTTTGAAAAATTAAATTAATTTCCTTCATTATTAAAGAGGATCAAAATGTAATTTTAATATATACTAATTTAAAATTTTTAAAATTATAAAAAAATAAAAAAAAGATTTCTATTTCAAGAGGAACCGAAATCTTTGCCAACCTTCTTGACTCTTGCGGTACCAATAACAAAAAAATTGATTGCAATATAATTATATCACTTGTACCTCATATCCCATCATATACACTGTCATTTTCATATATGGAACATCCACTTTGTTTAACAACCTGAAAAAAATGTATTCATAAATTCCATTAACAACCAAATCAAATACAAGTGTTTGATTTTAGAAAGAATCAATTTTGAAAATAGATTCCATAACAAAATTGTTCAGAAGAAGATATGAATAAGAAAAAAAAATAGATAATTTAACTCAAAAGTAATTTTTTAAAAATAAAAAATAAAAAAATTAGTTTTTAAAAAAAAAAAAAAAATTGTTCAACCTTGTAATGCAAAATGGCTTAGAGTAAAGAAAAAGGAGAAAAGTATATCTTACGACATGCCCAATACACGACTATAAAATTCAAGAGTACGTTTTGGATCCTTAATACGAAACATCTGCAAAACCCCAAAAAAATGAAAAGAAAAGCATTACATAAATTCCCTTGAATGCCATAGCAATCTGCATATTGTAAACATCCAAAACAGGGACTTACGGTTTGCTGCAAGATGTAGCCTTTGGTGGCTTCGTCGGGGGGAGAGTGAAGGCCTGGGTTATTGGCAGGTGATTCTTTTGAATCCAATGACGCCATTGTTTGCAATATGTAATCTGGAGAGTTGGGGTTTAGGGTTTAAGATAAAAATGAGGGAAAGTTTAGTGAAGTTGTGTTAAAAGTGAAGGATTGCTGCTTATATAGGGGCTTTGAAGATGTTTAAAACAAAAAACAAAGGCGAGTGATGTGAAGGGCTCGCCAATTAAATGAAGCAAACCGAACGGAAACTAGACGCCGTTGATTTTAAATTTATAGACACTGGGAGAGTATTTTATCTGAGAATTGCGCCACGTTATTGAATAAAATAAAAATAATTGACTAGTTATAAACATGTGCAAATAACAATATTTTAAAATTTTATTATTACCACAAGTTATAATAAATGTTCGAGCAACTACATCATAAAATTAAATTAATATAAAGTAAAATAAAATTAAATAAAATTCAAACATGACATATGCAGAAGATGAAATTGAGACTTATACATTACAACTATGCATGATGGGACTCTAAACTTGAATGCTTGAGATCATAAACTCTAAACTCGAGATCAAGGGTGAAATTAAAAAAATTTTGAGGGGGTCGAAATTAAATTTTATTTTTTGTGATAATAAAAATGTAATTTTACCATTTTAATTGCTTATATCTTTATATATTTTTTAAATGATTAAATCAATTTTTAATCATTTTTTGGAGGTCAAAGTGTAATTTTACCATTATAAATTTAAAATTTTAAGGCCATAAAGGGAAATTTTCCATTTTATGGGGGTAGGAGCCTCTGCCAACTCCCTTAGATTCATCACTACTCGAAACCTTGAACCTTAAACCCTAAATCTTAAATAATAAATACTAAAATACAAAAATAGTAATAACCTTAAATTTTAAAGTTAAGATCCTAAACCCTAAATAAAAAGTTATTAGTATTTATTTATAATAATTCCAATTAACATTTAAATTACGTTTAAATATAATTATTACTATTTATTGATAAAATTATTTTTTTAATTTTTCCGATGATAAAATCATAGTACTGTTCACATATTTAACAATAATAGATAACAGAATTGTTTATTTGGACATATTAAAAATTATTAATATAAATATATTAACAATATTATAAAAATAAAGAGAAGAAATTATTAATAATATTATAAAAATAGCTAACTGAATGATAATGTTTTATGTTAAAAGATGAAAATTTGATTTGAAAAAGTCATGTAGGGAATGTAAATGAGAAAAAAATAAAAAAACAATTTAGGAAACGTGTAAATGAGGAAAATGGAGAATATATTATTTATTTGACCAAATTGTTGTTTTTTTCCACTATCTAATCTTGAATTAAATAATTATACATTAGATTTTTTTGTGAATTATGTTGAACGCGATTCGAACTTAATCCATATTTGAGACAGTAAATATCAGTCATTAGATTAACACACGGTGTTAATAAATTTTTTTTTGATAAATGCCTAGAATTAATTATAGCCTCTCTAAACTCTTAAATAGAAGAATAATGCGTTTCAGCGTATTTAAACTTACATTTTTTACACTGATAATAATATTGATATCAATCAAATTAAAACTCAATCGATAATTATACATATTTAAAAAAGCGTAAGTAAATTTAAGAAATCAATCTGTATGTGTCATAGTCCACTATGACTTGTTCTGTTTCTCTCATTTTGTAATATTATATTTTTATGAGCAACTTGCTTGTTTCGTCGTTTCTATTATTTGAATCTTATGGTAATCTTTTACTTTATTTTGGAAATATTATATATTTTATCAAATTAATAATTCTAAATATTCTATCTGTGGGGATATATATATATATATTATGAAAACGCTATTGTGAGTATTGTGATACTATAGATGGTTATTTTGAAAAATCGATACTCTGAAATGTTGTTTGATTGCAATTACATTATGAAATATTATTAATTCTGACTTATTGACTCTTTGCAATGGTTTATTTGTAATTGAACTCACACCGAGCGTCATAGCTTAACCCCCCTTAAATTTTCATCTATACAGATAATCCACCAGGTTAAGATGCGAACGTGACATCCAGAAAGTCTCGGCTCATTTTAATTGCAAAATTATTTTAGGTTCATTATATGATTTATTTTATTATTCGAGGACCGTAATATTTTATTTTGAACTGTGGCATGAGACTTAAGTTTTGGGTTTGTTTTATTTTGCATGACATTTATTTTAAGTTTTAATTTTTCGAGTTATGATTATTAATTAAAAATGTATGAACCCCAGTTTTTATTAAAAACAAATAGTTATCACTTTTCAGCTGCTAATTTGTAAATAAGATTTAGGGTAATAAATAAAAAGAATAAATTATATTAGGATCATTCTAAAAAATATAGTTTTTAGGCACCAATAATTAATTTTTTTAAATTATAAACAAATGTTTTTCTTCTTTTACCTTGAACCTAAAATCTAGAACCCCAATCTTTAAACTTAAAATTTAAACTTTAAACCTTAAACCCCAAACTCTAAGGTTCAGGGTTTGGGTTCATGATTTAAAATTTAAGGTTCAATTTTGGGATTCAAGGTTTATGTTTAGGGTTCATGATTTTGAAGTTTAAGGGTTTGAGGTTATGGAGTACGAGTCCATGGTTCGGGTTCGAGGGTTTGGAGTTTAGGGTTCCATATTTTGGATTTAAGGTTCGAGATTATAGATTCATGGTTTTGAGTTTGGGCTAAAAAATTATAAAAATTATGTATTGATGACATGAAAAAATTGTTAAAATATCATTAAATAAATGAAAAGAGATTATGAGTAATGTGGTGGAATGGATCCATAATATATTTTCTCTATCGATGAGTGTATAATAACAATTTTATATCTTTAAAATTTGGTTATGTGACAAAATTTTATTGGTGCCTAAAACCTTTAATTTTTAGGATCATCCTTATGTAAGTAATTACCATAAATAAATTAGTAATTAACTAAGTTTTCTTCCAAATATAAACAAATGTTTTAAAATGAGCGTTTTCAAAACTCCAATAATTTATCGGGTCACTTCGATAACTAATTGAATCTTTCGAATTCTTATCTAACATCTAGACTGGGTTAAAAAGATTACAATTCACTAAAAATTTTGAAAAATAATTATTTTATACAAAAATAAATGAATCTCCCTCCCGCCACTAAAACTCAAAAAAAAAAAAAATCAAACTAATTTATTTTCTTTCAACATTTATAAACTTTTCTCGAACATCTCTTATTCTCTCATACTCTTTCTGAAATATTTACAAGATAAAAGATTAATCTTTCAATAATTTCATGTGGCTCTCTCTTATTCGGTAACTATTCTTCTTTTATTTTCGAGTTTTATTGAATCTAGAAAATTAAAATTGCAACTGTTCTTATAATAAATTAAGAATTTCGTGTTTTTTTTATTTATTGAATGATTTTGGGATATTAATTATTATGAGATTACTAACATTTTTAGAGGTTGATTAATACAAATCTTTTAAGAAATTAAGATTGATTTGTATTTATATGATTTTACAAAACATTTTTATTTTCACCTCGCTTATTATACATATCAAACATGAAGAAAACATAGGCATAATTGGAATGAAATGTGCTTAAATTAAGATTCCATTTGAGTTCATCCCTCGACATGTTTCGAAAAGCAAAGGGATTAATATATGGAAGTAGACACTGAAATCTGCGACATATGTCATATCATTATTTCCTGCATCGACATCAACATTGATATGTATCAGATTGATTTGCAATGATGTACAAAGAAGATAAGCAATAAAAAGTTACCTGGACTTGGTGAAGCACTAACTCAAGCTAAAGTATTAACTATTTGTCTAATTCCATTCAAATCAAAGACTTGAATATAACGAACTTTTTTTTTTCGAGCGAACTTTTGGATCTGGGCAAATGACTTGACTTGTGAGCAGGTCTACTCATCATAACTTAAAATTTAACTCACCTTAATTGTTTTTTTTTTTTAAATCTTAATCTTTAATATAACGAGACAAAATTATTTTTTTGCATTTTATATGTTCAATTACTTTTAGTTTTATTTATTTATTTTATTAATTGAAATTAATGAATTTCTTTTAATGGGGTTTTTAAAAAAATTCTTATTTAATATTAATCTGTTAAGCATAGCTCAATATCTATTTTTTCAATATGAATTTCCTCTAATAGACAATATTTTTGTAGCATAACAAAAAAAAAAAAACATCGTTAGTATTTTACATAATTTGTATAACATTTAATAAATTTAGGTACCAAATTGAACCTAAAATAAAGCTTAGGTACCAAATTAGAAAAAAAATATCAAGTTCAGATACAAAATTAGAGTGAGTATTTGGTCGATTTTATAATTTGTAATTAGTGGGCAATAATTAGTAACTACTCATGAAATAGTTAAGAATTACATAATTAAAATTTCGAGATATGAACTATTGTGTAAGAGAATTAAAATTGTTGGGGCAAATGTCTTAAAAGGAAAAAGAATATAACTAAGAAGAGATGCGGTCTTTATTAGGTAATTAGCCCAAGGGTATGAGAACAATAAACCATTAGCCAATTTTAGTCGGTGGAACGGTTACTCCATTCCATATTTCACTACAGCTTTGTTTACTACTCAAAATTCTCCTAAATTCTTTCCAATTTTCTCTCAATTTCATCTCCAATTTTTTATTTTATTTAAGTTTTGTAAGTCGAATTTCCACCAATTTCTTTATTAAATCAAGTTTGATAAAATCAAATTCCTCAAATTTTCCATTTGCTTTAGAACCAACCTGTGGGGTATTTAGGGGGCTGAGAAGCCATTTAGAATTTTTTAAATTTTAAATTAGTAAAAGTAAAATTATGCTTTACCTCCTCTAAAAATGATAAAATTTGATTTAATAATTTAAAATTTATGAAAATATACACTACTAAAAATTATAACTTAATTCTGACCTCTAAATTAAATATCTGATTTCGCCCCTAGAACCAACCATTGTTGGTGTGAAGAGGAGCAACTTGTGTTGTTGAGATTTTCTTTGATTAAACTTTTGATTTCAATTAGGTAAGGTGATTTCTAATTCTTTTCTTTTGATTTTAATTCCATGAAACATGATCTCATCATTTCCTCTTCAACTTTTCTGTTCACGTCGGTTTGGGAGCTGGTGAGTGGGAGTTCAAATTTGATGTTTCTTGAATGTATATGCCGATTTCTTTTATATAATATTGGTGATGGGATGGGATCACACAGTTTTAATTCGTATCTGACAAAAACTTTAATCATTATTTTATACAAATTAAAACATTTCAAATTTGAACAAAGTTTCAAACATATCATCACTTTACTTTCTACTTCATTCATGACTTCATGATATATTGGCATACAAATTTAAATGTAACTTATATATAACTTAATAAATTTAAAGCTTCAATTTTCTCTTACAAAATACTTTATTTTCACCTTGCTTGTTATACATATCAAACATGAAGAAAACATAAACACAACTTAAATGAAATGTGTTTCAATTAAGATTTTACTTAGAGTTTGCCACTCGAAAAGTTTGAGAGTAGACACTGGAAGCGGTGACATATGCCATATCATGAACTTGGTGAAACACTAACTCAGGCTAAAGTGTTAGCTATTTGTCTAATTCTGTCCAAATCAAAGATTTCGATCCAATAACCATCAGGATCCTTGATGAATGCAAAACCTACAAATCAAATGGGTAAATAAGGCATGAATTGATGCATTTTCAAAAATAAAAATTTGAAAGGAAATATTTCAGACATAA
Organism: Kokia cookei; assembly: GCA_039519145.1. Taxonomy (NCBI): domain Eukaryota; kingdom Viridiplantae; phylum Streptophyta; class Magnoliopsida; order Malvales; family Malvaceae; genus Kokia; species Kokia cookei. The sequence continues at coordinate 34,517,281 of CM076900.1, read as the reverse complement.
CTTTGGTTGCTAATATAGATGAGATGACTTACCATCACTTGGTTTTTTGGCAAATTCTACTCCAAGACTTTCAAATCTCTCGCATGCCTTGTACATGTCATCCACGGTGATGCCAATGTGCCCTAGAAAGGAATACATTCGAAGGTGAATATCAGATACGATTATTAATGCATATATTATGATTATTTTTCCCTATCACAATCACCATTGGAGTTCAATAAGGCACAACAAATGAATGGTCTATGCCATCAAAATGTGTCAATTTCTACTTTATGAATGTAAACACTTGGGAAGAATATCATCATAAAAGAGGTAAAAACTATACATACCAAAGCCAATAGGTTCTGAATTCCCATCGTGGTATCCTTTGAATTCAGGATCGTTTTCGGTACCCCAAAAACTGTAGGAAACATTATACTATTAAATCAATGTTGTAAGAATCGAACATACAATCAGATCACTTAAATCATTGATTCCTAATTTAATTGGTTCAATGATTATAAGATAAAAAAATTAAATATTTTTCTTGGTAAAAAAAGAGAAAGATCAATTACAAAATAGCATCAAAACTATAAAGCAAAAAGTTAAATATTTAAACCGATTTAAATTCAATTTAAAACAATCTTTTAATAATTTTTTTACGCGGTTCTATCGATATTTTATCGATGCAATGGATCGATTTGATTTAGTATTGACAACCATGTATTAAACAAGCCAGAATGATAAGTTTGTCAAACCGAAAGGTGGTTTAATTTTTCATTTTCTAAAAATAATGTGTTCTTACTGTGCTAGTTCCATAGTAGCTGGTCTTCCAAATGTCCAAATAGTTTTCTCAACTGAGTCACTTGGAGCTGTTGAAACATCCTACATCCAAAGAAACACATGCATTTAGGATCAAACATAATTATTTTTTCCAAAACGGTGGCACCTAAAGCCAATAAGTGAAAGATGATAGCACAATGAAATGAGACCAATAATCAGTGGCGAAGCCATAAAATTTTTTGAGAAGATCGGAATAAAATTGTATATTTTTATGATACTAAAAGTGAAATTTCACATTTTAATAATTTATATATTTATAATTTTTGAAAAATTAAATTAATTTCCTTCATTATTAAAGAGGATCAAAATGTAATTTTAATATATACTAATTTAAAATTTTTAAAATTATAAAAAAAAAAAAAAAAAATTTCTATTTCAAGAGGAACCGAAATCTTTGCCAACCTTCTTGACTCTTGCGGTACCAATAACAAAAAAATTGATTGCAATATAATTATATCACTTGTACCTCATATCCCATCATATACACTGTCATTTTCATATATGGAACATCCACTTTGTTTAACAACCTGAAAAAAATGTATTCATAAATTCCATTAACAACCAAATCAAATACAAGTGTTTGATTTTAGAAAGAATCAATTTTGAAAATAGATTCCATAACAAAATTGTTCAGAAGAAGATATGAATAAGAAAAAAAAATAGATAATTTAACTCAAAAGTAATTTTTTAAAAATAAAAAATAAAAAAATTAGTTTTTAAAAAAAAAAAAAAATTGTTCAACCTTGTAATGCAAAATGGCTTAGAGTAAAGAAAAAGGAGAAAAGTATATCTTACGACATGCCCAATACACGACTATAAAATTCAAGAGTACGTTTTGGATCCTTAATACGAAACATCTGCAAAACCCCAAGAAAATGAAAAGAAAAGCATTACATAAATTCCCTTGAATGCCATAGCAATCTGCATATTGTAAACATCCAAAACAGGGACTTACGGTTTGCTGCAAGATGTAGCCTTTGGTGGCTTCGTCGGGGGGAGAGTGAAGGCCTGGGTTATTGGCAGGTGATTCTTTTGAATCCAATGACGCCATTGTTTGCAATATGTAATCTGGAGAGTTGGGGTTTAGGGTTTAAGATAAAAATGAGGGAAAGTTTAGTGAAGTTGTGTTAAAAGTGAAGGATTGCTGCTTATATAGGGGCTTTGAAGATGTTTAAAACAAAAAACAAAGGCGAGTGATGTGAAGGGCTCGCCAATTAAATGAAGCAAACCGAACGGAAACTAGACGCCGTTGATTTTAAATTTATAGACACTGGGAGAGTATTTTATCTGAGAATTGCGCCACGTTATTGAATAAAATAAAAATAATTGACTAGTTATAAACATGTGCAAATAACAATATTTTAAAATTTTATTATTACCACAAGTTATAATAAATGTTCGAGCAACTACATCATAAAATTAAATTAATATAAAGTAAAATAAAATTAAATAAAATTCAAACATGACATATGCAGAAGATGAAATTGAGACTTATACATTACAACTATGCATGATGGGACTCTAAACTTGAATGCTTGAGATCATAAACTCTAAACTCGAGATCAAGGGTGAAATTAAAAAAATTTTGAGGGGGTCGAAATTAAATTTTATTTTTTGTGATAATAAAAATGTAATTTTACCATTTTAATTGCTTATATCTTTATAGTTTTTAAATGATTAAATCAATTTTTAATCATTTTTTGGAGGTCAAAGTGTAATTTTACCATTATAAATTTAAAATTTTAAGGCCATAAAGGGAAATTTTCCATTTTATGGGGGTAGGAGCCTCTGCCAACTCCCTTAGATTCATCACTACTCGAAACCTTGAACCTTAAACCCTAAATCTTAAATAATAAATACTAAAATACAAAAATAGTAATAACCTTAAATTTTAAAGTTAAGATCCTAAACCCTAAATAAAAAGTTATTAGTATTTATTTATAATAATTCCAATTAACATTTAAATTATGTTTAAATATAATTATTACTATTTATTGATAAAATTATTTTTTTAATTTTTCCGATGATAAAATCATAGTACTGTTCACATATTTAACAATAATAGATAACAGAATTGTTTATTTGGACATATTAAAAATTATTAATATAAATATATTAACAATATTATAAAAATAAAGAGAAGAAATTATTAATAATATTATAAAAATAGCTAACTGAATGATAATGTTTTATGTTAAAAGATGAAAATTTGATTTGAAAAAGTCATGTAGGGAATGTAAATGAGAAAAAAATAAAAAAACAATTTAGGAAACGTGTAAATGAGGAAAATGGAGAATATATTATTTATTTGACCAAATTGTTGTTTTTTTCCACTATCTAATCTTGAATTAAATAATTATACATTAGATTTTTTTGTGAATTATGTTGAATGCGATTCGAACTTAATCCATATTTGAGACAGTAAATATCAGTCATTAGATTAACACACGGTGTTAATAATTTTTTTTTTGATAAATGCCTAGAATTAATTATAGCCTCTCTAAACTCTTAAATAGAAGAATAATGCGTTTCAGCGTATTTAAACTTACATTTTTTACACTGATAATAATATTGATATCAATCAAATTAAAATTCAATCGATAATTATACATATTTAAAAAAGCGTAAGTAAATTTAAGAAATCAATCTGTATGTGTCATAGTCCACTATGACTTGTTTTGTTTCTCTCATTTTGTAATATTATATTTTTATGAGCAACTTGCTTGTTTCGTCGTTTCTATTATTTGAATCTTATGGTAATCTTTTATTTTATTTTGGAAATATTATATATTTTATCAAATTAATAATTCTAAATTATTTATTGCTGACGCACTCTAACTTCAATTGAGAAAAAATAAATTAAATACAAAATAATTACAAAATAGTAATTTAGTGTTTAGATTATTCAATTATAAAAAGTTACAAAATAATCACTGAATTAATTAAAAAAATTTATTTAAATTATCGAGCTATTAAAATCATCATTGTATATATTTTTTTTATTCTCCCTATCTACACTAGTTCAAAGCTTACATTTCCTTTCTCTTATGTAGTTCAGTTTTTATTTTCATGGAATAATTTTGAACGTCATGAATTTACGAATTAAAATCAATAATTTTTTCTTTTTTTTTCTATCTCCAATATTGACTGTCAGATCGACTTGAATCTAAGATATATTTTTTTACTTGTCGATTAATACTGATCAATCGTATTAATCATTAAATTATCACTTAGAACTTGCAGACTATTTTTTCAAAAAAAATTAATAGCCTATTGATTTGAATAAATTTTTTTAAATAATTCACTATTTTATAAAGTTAATTGTGAACCCATTGACTTTTGACTTAACAACTTGGCCTATCTTATTATCTCCAATTTTATCGCCTCTCCTAATTTCTAAAATAAAAAATTGCCGTCTTTTGTTTACTAATCCTTCTTTAATTTGTTTTTTTTTTCCCTCTCTCATCCATAATTTGTAAAAGGAAATTACTATAAAAAAAAGTAGGTGGGTACATGAAAAATTCGTCCTCTAAAATTATTCAAGTTTAAACTCGATTAAATTCGATTCATTAATTATTACGTTCAGCTCGAGCAGTTTGGGACTATTGATTAAGTTAAAGTTGAATTTAGTAATACTCTATTTAAATAGTTCGTGGGTCTTATCGAACTTTTTATTTTTAATATCTGATTAGAGTTTAGTTTTTAATGTCACATGTGTTGTTTGTGATTTTAATTATATTAATGATGATGATTAAAAATATTTATTGAGATTTGATTTTGTTTTTAAAATAGACTCACAAAATATTTTTTTTTTACGTATACCAAACAAATAATGGATAGATAAAAATATAGTTTTAAGAGTACTTAGTTTACATATAATTATAAAAAAATCATTATAGTATCTCATTAATAATTAAAATAATCTTTCAATATGATTCAATATATATATATAATCTAAACTTATTATTGCTAACAATATCTAATTTTTATCGATAATTTTCTTAGATGCTACTTAAATTTTAATTGGTATATAAATCTATTTTTAATTAAAGAATTAACCCTCACTCTTAGCAAGATCTCTCTCACAATGTTAATGACATAAAAGAACATTTTAAATTAAAAATATATAATTAATTAGAATAAAATATTTGTTATTACTTGTCACGTTTAAGAGTTTTTGTTGTACCCCTGTTTCAGTGTTCATAAACTTTGTGAAATATAAATAACTTCAATTGATCCTAAACTGGGTTTGATCCTACAAAGATCCAAACTTTAGTTTTGAGAGTTTAGACCGAAATGACTGAAAATGAATGAATTTGCTTTAAAAAGGGATATACTTTTGTTGACAAGGGGGCTTTGAGATGTAAGAAAATGAGAGTGAAGAAGGTGATGTGCAGGGTTTCCTAATAATTGAGTTACTGTTTATGCAACTCTGTCCCCGACTTGGGTGGGGTAGGGTGGGGTGGAGCTCCATCAAACTGTGTATAACCCAAACAGGATTTGCTGCAACCTCCCGAAATATCATGAACACTCCCACAAAATGAAATGGCCTCAACTTTCTTTCAAAAGTTCATTTTGAAAAATGATCTCGTTTCGGTGCACATTGAGTCTAATATGTCATGGTTCGTATATGTTGCTTCCAAAGTTGTACATTTTTCCATGGAAATTGATGAACATATCAATGTATGCTAAAAAGGGTCTTAAATTCTTTTGTTGAACTGATTTAAATTTGCAGTATGGTTTTACTTTTTCTTCAAATCTGGGAACAGCAAAAGGGAGCCTGTAATGATGATTTGTCTGACTGCACATCCCAATGCAGCAGTGATTTGGCATTGTTTTATGAAATTGGTCCTTTCCATCTAGCTAAAAACTTGTGACTCCTGGAATGACTATGGTTGGGACAATATATCTAATAGAATTCCATGATTTTCTTTGATACATTTTAATGTCCCTTCACAGCAATTCAACATTTGAATGCATTAACTTGTTTATATTTGAAATGAATAGTTTATATAATAGGATAAATATTTGATGCTTGAGTTGAATTTTAAAAGAAGCGAATCTTAGTTACTTCGACAATAAATGTAGTGTTATATATTTGAACCTGACGATCTAGGGTTTCTCACACGACCGTGTGTCTCTTATTTCTCAAATTTTACAATTTTACACAAAATTTTATGTTATGTTCAGATTAATCCCTAATTGATTCCCGCATAATTTAATGTTTATTTTTTTTGTTTAATTAAGCCACTGATAATATAAATATTGTTAGAATCCATGATTTGATTGACTGAATTAACATGATATATATTAACATGATTTGTGAACAACACACATGACTATTATATCTGTATTTGTGACCGCACGTTAAATCGATCACATAAAAAGCATGACTTCAGCTACTGAATTGATTTGACAAGCATGTTAATTACTACTAAATCGAATTGTTATAAGTGTACTGTTTGCTACTGTATTGTTTGATAAAGTGTATTAAATGTTACTATATTGATCTGTTTTGAGCATGTCATTTTGCATTGAATGGGGTGGGACGATGTGAACGGAAGAAGATTTGGCAATTTATTTGCAAATATATTTGTTGTGCATCCACAACCAAAGGCAAATTCCATCGCGGGTACTTGCTGTGTATCCACAGTCAGAGGCAAATTCCATCTGTGGGGGGGATTCGTTGTGTAATCCACAACCAAAGGAAGATTTCATCTGCAAAACTTTATGTTGTGAATCCACAGCCAAAGGCAAATTCTATCTGTGGGGATATATATATATATATATATATATATATATATATATATATATTATGAAAACGCTATTGTGAGTATTGTGATACTATAGATGGTTATTTTGAAAAATCGATACTCTGAAATGTTGTTTGATTGCAATTACATTATGAAATATTATTAATTCTGACTTATTGACTCTTTGCAATGGTTTATTTGTAATTGAACTCACACCGAGCGTCATAGCTTAACCCCCCTTAAATTTTCATCTATACAGATAATCCACCAGGTTAAGATGCGAACGTGACATCCAGAAAGTCTCGGCTCATTTTAATTGCAAAATTATTTTAGGTTCATTATATGATTTATTTTATTATTCGAGGACCGTAATATTTTATTTTGAACTGTGGCATGAGACTTAAGTTTTGGGTTTGTTTTATTTTGCATGACATTTATTTTAAGTTTTAATTTTTCGAGTTATGATTATTAATTAAAAATGTATGAACCCCAATTTTTATTAAAAACAAATAGTTATCACTTTTCAGCTGCTAATTTGTAAATAAGATTTAGGGTAATAAATAAAAAGAATAAATTATATTAGGATCATTCTAAAAAGTATAGTTTTTAGGCACCAATAATTAATTTTTTTAAATTATAAACAAATGTTTTTCTTCTTTTACCTTGAATCTAAAATCTAGAACCCCAAACTTTAAACTTAAACTTTAAACTTTAAACCTTAAACCCCAAACTCTAAGGTTCAGGGTTTGGGTTCGTGATTTAAAATTTAAGGTTCAATTTTGGGATTCAAGGTTTATGTTTAGGGTTCATGATTTTGAAGTTTAAGGGTTTGAGGTTATGGAGTACGAGTCCATGGTTCGGGTTCGAGGGTTTGGAGTTTAGGGTTCCATATTTTGGATTTAAGGTTCGAGATTATAGATTCATGGTTTTGAGTTTGGGCTAAAAAATTATAAAAATTATGTATTGATGACATGAAAAAATTGTTAAAATATCATTAAATAAATGAAAAGAGATTATGAGTAATGTGGTGGAATGGATCCATAATATATTTTCTCTATCGATGAGTGTATAATAACAATTTTATATCTTTAAATTTTGGTTATGTGACAAAATTTTATTGGTGCCTAAAACCTTTAATTTTTAGGATCATCCTTATGTAAGTAATTACCATAAATAAATTAGTAATTAACTAAGTTTTCTTCCAAATATAAACAAATGTTTTAAAATGAGCGTTTTCAAAACTCCAATAATTTATCGGGTCACTTCGATAACTAATTGAATCTTTCGAATTCTTATCTAACATCTAGAATGGGTTAAAAAGATTACAATTCACTAAAAATTTTGAAAAATAATTATTTTATACAAAAATAAATGAATCTCCCTCCCGCCACTAAAACTCAAAAAAAAAAAAAAATCAAACTAATTTATTTTCTTTCAACATTTATAAACTTTTCTCGAACATCTCTTATTCTCTCATACTCTTTCTGAAATATTTACAAGATAAAAGATTAATCTTTCAATAATTTCATGTGGCTCTCTCTTATTCGGTAACTATTCTTCTTTTATTTTCGAGTTTTATTGAATCTAGAAAATTAAAATTGCAACTGTTCTTATAATAAATTAAGAATTTCGTGTTTTTTTTATTTATTGAATGATTTTGGGATATTAATTATTATGAGATTACTAACATTTTTAGAGGTTGATTAATACAAATCTTTTAAGAAATTAAGATTGATTTGTATTTATATGATTTTACAAAACATTTTTATTTTCACCTCGCATATTATATTGATTTGTATTTATATGATTTTACAAAACATTTTTATTTTCACCTCGCTTATTATACATATCAAACATGAAGAAAACATAGGCATAATTGGAATGAAATGTGCTTAAATTAAGATTCCATTTGAGTTCGTCCCTCGACATGTTTCGAAAAGCAAAGGGACTAATATATGGAAGTAGACACTGAAATCTGCGACATATGTCATATCATTATTTCCTGCATCGACATCAACATTGATATGTATCAGATTGATTTGCAATGATGTACAAAGAAGATAAGCAATAAAAAGTTACCTGGACTTGGTGAAGCACTAACTCAAGCTAAAGTATTAACTATTTGTCTAATTCCATTCAAATCAAAGACTTGAATATAATGAACTTTTTTTTTTCGAGCGAACTTTTGGATCTGGGCAAATGACTTGACTTGTGAGCAGGTCTACTCATCATAACTTAAAATTTAACTCACCTTAATTGTTTTTTTTTTAAATCTTAATCTTTAATATAACGAGACAAAATTATTTTTTTGCATTTTATATGTTCAATTACTTTTAGTTTTATTTATTTATTTTATTAATTGAAATTAATGAATTTCTTTTAATGGGGTTTTTAAAAAAATTCTTATTTAATATTAATCTGTTAAGCATAGCTCAATATCTATTTTTTCAATATGAATTTCCTCTAATAGACAATATTTTTGTAGCATAACAAAAAAAAAAAACATCGTTAGTATTTTACATAATTTGTATAACATTTAATAAATTTAGGTACCAAATTGAACCTAAAATAAAGCTTAGGTACCAAATTAGAAAAAAAATATCAAGTTCAGATACAAAATTAGAGTGAGTATTTGGTCGATTTTATAATTTGTAAATAGTGGGCAATAATTAGTAATTACTCATGAAATAGTTAAGAATTACATAATTAAAATTTCGAGATATGAACTATTTTGTAAGAGAATTAAAATTGTTGGGGCAAATGTCTTAAAAGGAAAAAGAATATAACTAAGAAGAGATGCGGTCTTTATTAGGTAATTAGCCCAAGGGTATGAGAACAATAAAGCATTAGCCAATTTTAGTCGGTGGAACGGTTACTCCATTCCATATTTCACTACAGCTTTGTTTACTACTCAAAATTCTCCTAAATTCTTTCCAATTTTCTCTCAATTTCATCTCCAATTTTTTATTTTATTTAAGTTTTGTAAGTCGAATTTCCACCAATTTCTTTATTAAATCAAGTTTGATAAAATCAAATTCCTCAAATTTTCCATTTGCTTTAGAACCAACCTGTGGGGTATTTAGGGGGCTGAGAAGCCATTTAGAATTTTTAAAATTTTAAATTAGTAAAAGTAAAATTATGCTTTACCTCCTCTAAAAATGATAAAATTTGATTTAATAATTTAAAATTTATGAAAATATACACTACTAAAAATTATAATTTAATTCTGACCTCTAAATTAAATATCTGATTTCGCCCCTAGAACCAACCATTGTTGGTGTGAAGAGGAGCAACTTGTGTTGTTGAGATTTTCTTTGATTAAACTTTTGATTTCAATTAGGTAAGGTGATCTCTAGTTCTTTTCTTTTGATTTTAATTCCATGAAACATGATCTCATCATTTCCTCTTCAACTTTTCTGTTCACGTCGGTTTGGGAGCAGGTGAGTGGGAGTTCAAATTTGATGTTTCTTGAATGTATATGCCGATTTCTTTTATATAATATTGGTGATGGGATGGGATCACACAGTTTTAATTCGTATCTGACAAAAACTTTAATCATTATTTTATACAAGTTAAAACATTTCAAATTTGAACAAAGTTTCAAACATATCATCACTTTACTTTCTACTTCATTCATGACTTCATGATATATTGGCATACAAATTTAAATGTAACTTATATATAACTTAATAAATTTAAAGCTTCAATTTTCTCTTACAAAATACTTTATTTTCACCTTGCTTGTTATACATATCAAACATGAAGAAAACATAAACACAACTTAAATGAAATGTGTTTCAATTAACATTTTACTTAGAGTTTGCCACTCGAAAAGTTTGAGAGTAGACACTGGAAGCGGTGACATATGCCATATCATGAACTTGGTGAAACACTAACTCAGGCTAAAGTGTTAGCTATTTGTCTAATTCTGTCCAAATCAAAGATTTCGATCCAATAACCATCAGGATCCTTGATGAATGCAAAACCTACAAATCAAATGGGTAAATAAGGCATGAATTGATGCATTTTCAAAAATAAAAATTTGAAAGGAAATATTTCAGACATAACTTTGGTTGCTAATATAGATGAGATGACTTACCATCACTTGGTTTTTTGGCAAATTCTACTCCAAGACTTTCAAATCTCTCGCATGCCTTGTACATGTCATCCACGGTGATGCCAATGTGCCCTAGAAAGGAATACATTCGAAGGTGAATATCAGATACGATTATTAATGCATATATTATGATTATTTTTCCCTATCACAATCACCATTGGAGTTCAATAAGGCACAACAAATGAATGGTCTATGCCATCAAAATGTGTCAATTTCTACTTTATGAATGTAAACACTTGGGAAGAATATCATCATAAAAGAGGTAAAAACTATACATACCAAAGCCAATAGGTTCTGAATTCCCATTGTGGTATCCTTTGAATTCAGGATCGTTTTCGGTACCCCAAAAGCTGTAGGAAACATTATACTATTAAATCAATATTGTAAGAATCGAACATACAATCAGATCACTTAAATCATTGATTCCTAATTTAATTGGTTCAATGATTATAAGATAAAAAAATTAAATATTTTTCTTGGTAAAAAAAGAGAAAGATCAATTACAAAATAGCATCAAAACTATAAAGCAAAAAGTTAAATATTTAAACCGATTTAAATTCAATTTAAAACAATCTTTTAATAATTTTTTTACTCGGTTCTATCGATATTTTATCGATGCAATGGATCGATTTGATTTAGTATTGACAACCATGTATTAAACAAGCCAGAATGATAAGTTTGTCAAACCGAAAGGTGGTTTAATTTTTCATTTTCTAAAAATAATGTGTTCTTACTGTGCTAGTTCCATAGTAGCTGGTCTTCCAAATGTCCAAATAGTTTTCTCAACTGAGTCACTTGGAGCAGTTGAAACATCCTACATCCAAAGAAACACATGCATTTAGGATCAAACATAATTATTTTTTCCAAAACGGTGGCACCTAAAGCCAATAAGTGAAAGATGATAGCACAATGAAATGAGACCAATAATCAGAGGCGAAGCCATAAAATTTTTTGAGAAGATCGGCATAAAATTGTATATTTTTATGATACTAAAAATGAAATTTCACATTTTAATAATTTATATATTTATAATTTTTGAAAAATTAAATTAATTTTCTTCATTATTAAAGAGGATCAAAATGTAATTTTAATATATACTAATTTAAAATTTTTAAAATTATAAAAAAATTAAAAAATAAAATTTTCATTTAAAGAGAAACCGAAATCTTTGTCAACCTTCTTGACTCTTGCGGTACCAATAACAAGACAATTGATTGCAATATAATTATATCACTTGTACCTCATATCCCATCATATACAATGTCATTTTCATATATGGAACATCCACTTTGTTAAGCAACCTGAAAAAGATGTATTCATAAATTCCATCAACAAATCTACTTTGACTTAAAAAGTTAAAGAAAAAAGAGAAAAATATAACTTACGTCATGCCCAGAACACGACTATAAAACTCAAGAGTAGGTTTTGGATCCTTAATACGAAACATCTGCAAAACCCAAAAGAAGATAAATAAAAAAAAACTTACATAATTTCCTATTAAAAATAAAAAAAAACATTACATAAATTTCCTCCATTAGCAATGTACATGTTGTAAACACCCAAAACAAGAACATACAGTTTGCTGCATGATGTAGCCTTTGGTGGCTTCGTCAGGGGGAAAATGAAGACCTGGGTTATTGGCAGCCGATTCCTTTGAATCCAATGACCCCATTGTTTGCGGTATGTAATTTGGAGAGTTGGGATTTAAGGTTTAAGACTGAAGCGAGGCAAAGTCGGTGAAGTTGTGTTAAAAGTGAAGGATTGCTTATGCTTATATAGAGGCTTTGAAGATGTGGAAAAAATGAGTGCGACTAAGCTGACGCAGAGAGAGAGCGGCAACTAGCCGCTGTTGACTAGAACAAAAAGTTCGATAAAATGCTATAAAAATAGCCAACTTTGAAGGTTTGAATATTTACAATTTATTTTTATTAAATCTCATATTTTGATTTGATGATTAAAATATTTATCCTTTCACATGTGATTTAAGTTTGAATCGTGTTAGTCGTGTTATTATTAAGATTTTAAGGCAACAATTTGAATTAAAATTTTAAATTAAATAAAATAGAAGATTAAATTTATTTCAAGTGGGAAATGTAAATTAGGAAAACAATGAGTGTACTGTTGTTTATAAAATAATATTTATTGGACGGAATTGTTGTTTTCTGCCGGTCCCCAACTTTGAATTGAAATAAAAAAATACATCAAGTTCGAGTAATACATGTGAAGTCCATTATGGCTTGCTCTCATTTTGTCATATTCTAGGCATTCTTATTTTGTTTCATTAAATTGAATTAAAAATTAATAAATACATTCAACCAATTGACTGTTCATCGTTGATAGTCACATCATACTCTAATATATGAATTTTCCTTCATATCAATGGTTGTAATCATGCAATAAATTACTTGTATAAATAAGAAGCACATTTTTCTCTATATTTTTTTATAAATTATAATAATAAGGTGAAGTTTATATACTAAATATAATTAACGCGATTTAAATTTAAACCATACTTATAACGATGAATTTTTTTAAACTATTATAGAATTTCTTTTTATATATTTAAAACAATAATAGTATTGTAGGCTAAAATTTTTAATTAATTTAATTTTTAAATAGTATACACTATCAACTTGTATATTGCATGAATACATAAACCAATTAAAATATAAAATTAAAGCTCAAACTCGAGATTGAAACCATAATCTAGCCTATGGGTTTTCAGTTTGGTGAGTGATTATCTAACAAAAGTGGATTTTGAAGAGTCGTTTTTTGATAATTCCACTTTGCCAATTGTAGGGGAAAACATGTTATTTCAATGTTTGAAATTTCTATGGCGAAGTTTTCATACGTCTTCGTTATATAGTCTAATTCCAATTTTAGTCTGCTTAACTATTTGAAATTTAATATTTTTTTTTTTTTTTATTATAAGAGGAGGGTAAAACCAAAACAGCAAAGCGACTAAAGTGGCTTAAACACAAATCACATTTGGGATAGTGAACACCCTGATCACCAGATCAACACACGGGATTCAAATTTAATTATTTACTTTTTCTTTTTTTTGTGAATTACAATAATAGGGCAAAGTCGGAACAATAAATGCGATTAACACGACTCGAATTCAAGCCACACCTGAGACGGTGAACACCCTTGACCATCCGATCATCACATGCGATTCTTCTTTACTTTAATTTGATTATCTACTTTTTATAATGTTATTAGTTGGTCTAAATTGATAACACTTTTAATGACAACTTTTTAGAAGTGTTAATATTAACTGTTCATAGATGATAATATTTATATTGTTAACAGATTCATAAAAAGTGCTCAAGTTTCTCCACCTTGTTAATTAAGGTTTAAATCATAATTTAATTCTTGAATTATATTATTTTCTCACTTTAGTATTTGAATAATTTTTTTCTCGATACATGAAGTATCATTTTTGTCTTATTTTACTCTTAGAATGACTAACATCCAATAAGAATGTGTAACGTCTCGTGTTCTTACAAAAGTGTATAATTTCAAAGAAATTACCTTTTGATTCAACCATCGTAAATTTTTGCATTTTCTTCACTTATTTTTCAACTCCATTCATGACTTCTTAAAGCACATACATGATATATTGGCATACAAATTTAAATGTAATCTAAATAGAATTTAGTAAATTTCAAGGTTGAAATTTCTCTTATAAAATTCTTTATTTTCACTTTATTATATATATCAAACATGAAGAAAACATAAGTAAAGCTGAAATGAAATGTGCTTCAATTAAGATTTCATTTGAGTTTGTCTCTCGACAAGTTTTGGAAAGCAAAGGAATTGATATACGAGAGTCGACACTAGAATCTTTTACATATGCCACATCATTGTTTCCTGCATCGACATTGATATGTGTCAGATCGATTTACAATGATATACAAAGATGATAAGCAATAAAAAGCTACCTGAATTTGGTGAAGCACTAACTCAAGCTAAAGTGTTAACAATCTGTCTAATTCCGTTCAAATCAAAGATTTCGATCCAATAACCATCAGGATCCTTGATGAATGCAAAACCTACAAATCAAATGGGTAAATAAGGCACGAATTGATGCATTTTCAAAAACAAAAATTTGAAAGGAAATATTTCAGACATAACTTTGGTTGCTAATATAGATGAGATGACTTACCATCACTTGGTTTTTTGACAAATTCTACTCCAAGACTTTCAAATCTCTCGCATGCCTTGTACAAGTCATCCACGGTGATGCCAATGTGCCCTAGAAAGAAAAACATTCGAAGGTGAATATCAGATATGATTATTAATGCATATATTATGATTATTTTTCCCTATCACAATCACCATTGGAGTTCAATAAGGCACAACAAATGAATGGTCTATGCCATCAAAATGTGTCAATTTCTACTTTATGAATGTAAAAACTTAGGAAGAATATCATCATAAAAGAGGCAAAAACTATACATACCAAAGCCAATAGGTTCTGAATTCCCATCGTGGTATCCTTTGAATTCAGGATCGTTTTCGGTACCCCAAAAGCTGTAGGAAACATTATACTATTAAATCGATGTTGTAAGAATCGAACATACAATCAGATCACTTAAATCATTGGTTCCTGATTTAATTGGTTCAATGATTATAAGATAAAAAAATTAAATATTTTTCTTGGTAAAAAAAGAGAAAGATCAATTACAAAATAGCATCAAAACTATAAAGCAAAAAGTTAAATATGTAAACCGATTTAAATTCAATTTAAAACAATCTTTTAATAAATTTTTTTACTCGATTCTATCGATATTTTATCGATGCAATGGATCGATTTGATTTAGTATTGACAACCATGTATTAAACAAGCCAGAATGATGAGTTTGTCAAACCGAAAGGTGGTTTAATTTTTCATTTTCCAAAAATAATGTGTTCTTACTGTGTTAGTTCCATAGTAGCTGGTCTTCCAAATGTCCAAATAGTTTTCTCAACTGAGTCACTTGGAGCTGTTGAAACATCCTTCATCCAAAGAATCACATGCATTTAGGATCAAACATAATTATTTTTATCCAAATGAGACTAATAACAAGACAATTTATTGCAATATAATTATATCAATTATACCTCATATCCCATCATATACAATGTCATTTTCATATACGGAACATCCACTTTGTTAAGCAACCTGAAAAAGATGTATTCATAAATTCCATTGACAAAGCCACTTCGACTTCAAAAGATATTTGTTTAACTTTACGATGCAAAACGGCTTAAATTTAAGAGAAAAATATAACTTACGACATGCCCAAAACACGACTATAAAATTCAAGAGTAGGTTTTGGATCCTTAATACGAAACATCTGCAGGAAAATGAAAAGAAAAACATTACATAAATTCCCTGGAAAGCCATAGCAGCGTACATATTGTAAATACCCAAAACAGGAACTTACGGTTTGCTGCATGATGTAGCCTTTGGTGGCTTCGTCAGGGGGGAAATGGAGGCCTGGGTTATTGGCAGGTGATTCTTTTGAATCCAATGACCCCATTGTTTGCAATATGTAATCTGGAGAGTTGGGGTTTAGGATTTAAGAGAGAAATGAGGGAAAATTAGTGAAGTTGCGGTAGAAGTGAAGGATTGCTTATGCTTATATAGAGGCTTTGAAGATGTGAAAATAATTGTGTAATAAAAAATTTCGTCCACACATGTCATAGAATTATCACATACTAGATTAGAACATACGTATGATGTAAGTGAAAATAATTGTGTAATAAATTTATTGGAAACTGGTATTACAACTAAATATGATTTTTTGTGATGGAGCCGAGAAGAAGACTGATATTAAAATTTTAAATTACACACTTTAATCTAGTACATATTATTATCTCCACTTTTTTGGCTGTCTGAGTTTTAAAATAAAAAAATTTGCTGCCTTTTTTGACTGATCATTCTTTAATTTATTTTCTCTCTCACAAATATGATCCAATAGACAGTCATAAAAAGGAATAATTTCTCTTCCTAACTCACCTTAATTGTTTTTTCCTTTTAAAAAAAATCTCTGAGACAAAATTCAAGCAACTACTTTGAAATTTATACTTTCCTCTTTCTATGCATCTAATAAATTTTTCATATAATTACTCTTTCTTGTAAATCGAACTAATTTTAATTCAATTGACATGAAAAAAAAAATGAATGTATTGAAATGTATTATCCTAATATTTATAATTTGATAAATGATTATAAATAACCCTACTATCAATCTCCGTCTTTGAATTAAGAAAAATATTAAGATTGAGAAATTATATGCATTTTGTCATATTTTATAAATTTGAGAATCTTGCATGTTTCGTCCTTTGAATGTTTCAATGGTGATATTTTATGTTATTTTATTTCATTAAATTATTGCTTGCTGCCAGTCTCCCACTTGAATTGACCATCCATCTTTGATAGTCAGAAGTTTATTCATTAGTTTTTTAAATATATTATATCATGTAATAAATTTATAACAAAAAATTATTTTATTTTAGTTGAAATTAAACTAATGAATATTATAATATGTTGGGTTCTAATAGTATATATATTCATAAATTCATAAAAATATAAAAAAAAATATCACACTTAAAATAATATTTATTTTTTATATTATCAATTTAATCAACCCACATATATATTATCTCCACAACAACTTTTTTTTTTTTTTTTTATTGCAGTCGTTTTTTGACTTATCCTTCTTTAATTTACTTTTCTCCTTTCTTATCCATGATTGGCTTAAAACAAACGAGGTATCCACCTTCTTAAAAAAGAAAAGTAATCTTCTTATTATCGATCGATTCGGGTGAGATTGAATTGGGTTGGGTTTGAATCGAGTTTATTTAAAGTATTTAGATTAAATTTTTAAGTTTGAGTTCGATTCGATCTAAAAATATGCTTATATTATATTAATTTTTATTTAAATTAATTTTTAAAAAAATAAATCATTAAGTTTTCTAACACAACAAAAATATATTTAAAAACACTACTATAAATATAATAAATATTTTATTGTATTAAATATAAATTTTAAAATTTTATATTTTGAGTTCGGTTATTTAGTTGGATAAAAAAATTTTAGGTTTGGGGTGACTTAATTATTATTGGGTTAATGATTTAATATAAATATAAATATATATAATTATTATTTAACATATATAATTAATATAATATTGTTTTATAACATAATATTCGAGCTGGATCGGGCTTAGGCTAAAAAATCTTACCCAAAGCTCGACTCATATAAAAACGGACCTTAAATTTTGCCCAAATCTATTTTTGGGTCTCGTATTTTGTCCAAACTCTTTTTTTTTTTTGAGCAAACTTTTGGATCTGGGCAAATGACTTGACTTGTGAGCAGGTCTACTCATCGTAACTTAAAATTTAACTCACCTTAATTGTTTTTTTTTTAAATCTTAATCTTTAATATAACGAGACAAAATTATTTTTTTGCATTTTATATGTTCAATTACTTTTAGTTTTATTTATTTATTTTATTAATTGAAATTAATGAATTTCTTTTAATGGGGTTTTAAAAAAAATTCTTATTTAATATTAATCTGTTAAGCATAGCTCAATATCTATTTTTTCAATATGAATTTCCTCTAATAGACAATATTTTTGTAGCATAACAAACAAAAAAAAACATCGTTAGTATTTTACATAATTTGTATAACATTTAATAAATTTAGGTACCAAATTGAACCTAAAATAAAGCTTAGGTACCAAATTAGAAAAAAAATATCAAGTTCAGATACAAAATTAGAGTGAGTATTTGGTCGATTTTATAATTTGTAATTAGTGGGCAATAATTAGTAACTACTCATGAAATAGTTAATAATTACATAATTAAAATTTCGAGATATGAACTATTTTGTAAGAGAATTAAAATTGTTGGGGCAAATGTCTTAAAAGGAAAAAGAATATAACTAAGAAGAGATGCGGTCTTTATTAGGTAATTAGCCCAAGGGTATGAGAACAATAAACCATTAGCCAATTTTAGTCGGTGGAACGGTTACTCCATTCCATATTTCACTACAGCTTTGTTTACTACTCAAAATTCTCCTAAATTCTTTCCAATTTTCTCTCAATTTCATCTCCAATTTTTTATTTTATTTAAGTTTTGTAAGTCGAATTTCCACCAATTTCTTTATTAAATCAAGTTTGATAAAATCAAATTCCTCACATTTTCCATTTGCTTTAGAACCAACCTGTGGGGTATTTAGGGGGCTGAGAAGCCATTTAGAATTTTTAAAATTTTAAATTAGTAAAAGTAAAATTATGCTTTACCTCCTCTAAAAATGATAAAATTTGATTTAATAATTTAAAATTTATGAAAATATACACTATTAAAAATTATAACTTAATTCTGACCTCTAAATTAAATATCTGATTTCGCCTCTAGAACCAACCATTGTTGGTGTGAAGAGGAGCAACTTGTGTTGTTGAGATTTTCTTTGATTAAACTTTTGATTTCAATTAGGTAAGGTGATTTCTAATTCTTTTCTTTTGATTTTAATTCCATGAAACATGATCTCATCATTTCCTCTTCAACTTTTCTGTTCACGTCGGTTTGGGAGCTGGTGAGTGGGAGTTCAAATTTGATGTTTCTTGAATGTATATGCCGATTTCTTTTATATAATATTGGTGATGGGATGGGATCACACAGTTTTAATTCGTATCTGACAAAAACTTTAATCATTATTTTATACAAGTTAAAACATTTCAAATTTAAACAAAGTTTCAAACATATCATCACTTTACTTTCTACTTCATTCATGACTTCATGATATATTGGCATACAAATTTAAATGTAACTTATATATAACTTAATAAATTTAAAGCTTCAATTTTCTCTTACAAAATACTTTATTTTCACCTTGCTTGTTATACATATCAAACATGAAGAAAACATAAACACAACTTAAATGAAATGTGTTTCAATTAAGATTTTACTTAGAGTTTGCCACTCGAAAAGTTTGAGAGTAGACACTGGAAGCGGTGACATATGCCATATCATGAACTTGGTGAAACACTAACTCAGGCTAAAGTGTTAGCTATTTGTCTAATTCTGTCCAAATCAAAGATTTCGATCCAATAACCATCAGGATCCTTGATGAATGCAAAACCTACAAATCAAATGGGTAAATAAGGCATGAATTGATGCATTTTCAAAAATAAAAATTTGAAAGGAAATATTTCAGACATAACTTTGGTTGCTAATATAGATGAGATGACTTACCATCACTTGGTTTTTTGACAAATTCTACTCCAAGACTTTCAAATCTCTCGCATGCCTTGTACATGTCATCCACGGTGATGCCAATGTGCCCTAGAAAGGAATACATTCGAAGGTGAATATCAGATACGATTATTAATGCATATATTATGATTATTTTTCCCTATCACAATCACCATTGGAGTTCAATAAGGCACAACAAATGAATGGTCTATGCCATCAAAATGTGTCAATTTCTACTTTATGAATGTAAACACTTGGGAAGAATATCATCATAAAAGTGGTAAAAACTATACATACCAAAGCCAATAGGTTCTGAATTCCCATCGTGGTATCCTTTGAATTTAGGATCGTTTTCGGTACCCCAAAAGCTGTAGGAAACATTATACTATTAAATCAATGTTGTAAGAATCGAACATACAATCAGATCACTTAAATCATTGATTCCTGATTTAATTGGTTCAATGATTATAAGATAAAAAAATTAAATATTTTTCTTGGTAAAAAAAGAGAAAGATCAATTACAAAATAGCATCAAAACTATAAAGCAAAAAGTTAAATATTTAAACCGATTTAAATTCAATTTAAAACAATCTTTTAATAATTTTTTTACTCGGTTCTATCGATATTTTATCGATGCAATGGATCGATTTGATTTAGTATTGACAACCATGTATTAAACAAGCCAGAATGATAAGTTTGTCAAACCGAAAGGTGGTTTAATTTTTCATTTTCTAAAAATAATGTGTTCTTACTGTGCTAGTTCCATAGTAGCTGGTCTTCCAAATGTCCAAATAGTTTTCTCAACTGAGTCACTTGGAGCTGTTGAAACATCCTACATCCAAAGAATCACATGCATTTAGGATCAAACATAATTATTTTTTCCAAAACGGTGGCACCTAAAGCCAATAAGTGAAAGATGATAGCACAATGAAATGAGACCAATAATCAGAGGCGAAGCCATAAAAATTTTTGAGAAGATCGGAATAAAATTGTATATTTTTATGATACTAAAAGTGAAATTTCACATTTTAATAATTTATATATTTATAATTTTTGAAAAATTAAATTAATTTTCTTCATTATTAAAGAGGATCAAAATGTAATTTTAATATATACTAATTTAAAATTTTTAAAATTATAAAAAAATAAAAAAAAAATTTCTATTTCAAGAGGAACCGAAATCTTTGCCAACCTTCTTGACTCTTGCGGTACCAATAACAAAAAAATTGATTGCAATATAATTATATCACTTGTACCTCATATCCCATCATATACACTGTCATTTTCATATATGGAACATCCACTTTGTTTAACAACCTGAAAAAAATGTATTCATAAATTCCATTAACAACCAAATCAAATACAAGTGTTTGATTTTAGAAAGAATCAATTTTGAAAATAGATTCCATAACAAAATTGTTCAGAAGAAGATATGAATAAGAAAAAAAAATAGATAATTTAACTCAAAAGTAATTTTTAAAAAATAAAAAATAAAAAAATTAGTTTTTCAAAAAAAAAAAAAATTGTTCAACCTTGTAATGCAAAATGGCTTAGAGTAAAGAAAAAGGAGAAAAGTATATCTTACGACATGCCCAATACACGACTATAAAATTCAAGAGTACGTTTTGGATCCTTAATACGAAACATCTGCAAAACCCCAAGAAAATGAAAAGAAAAGCATTACATAAATTCCCTTGAATGCCATAGCAATCTGCATATTGTAAACATCCAAAACAGGGACTTACGGTTTGCTGCAAGATGTAGCCTTTGGTGGCTTCGTCGGGGGGAGAGTGAAGGCCTGGGTTATTGGCAGGTGATTCTTTTGAATCCAATGACAACATTGTTTGCAATATGTAATCTGGAGAGTTGGGGTTTAGGGTTTAAGATAAAAATGAGGGAAGGTTTAGTGAAGTTGTGTTAAAAGTGAAGGATTGCTGCTTATATAGGGGCTTTGAAGATGTTTAAAACAAAAAACAAAGGCGAGTGATGTGAAGGGCTCGCCAATTAAATGAAGCAAACCGAACGGAAACTAGACGCCGTTGATTTTAAATTTATAGACACTGGGAGAGTATTTTATCTGAGAATTGCGCCACGTTATTGAATAAAATAAAAATAATTGACTAGTTATAAACATGTGCAAATAACAATATTTTAAAAATTTATTATTACCACAAGTTATAATAAATGTTCGAGCAACTACATCATAAAATTAAATTAATATAAAGTAAAATAAAATTAAATAAAATGCAGAAGATGAAAATTGAGACTTATACATTACAACTATGCATGATGGGACTCTAAACTTGAATGCTTGAGATCATAAACTCTAAACTCGAGATCAAGGGTGAAGTTAAAAAAATTTTGAGGGGGTCGAAATTAAATTTTATTTTTTGTGATAATAAAAATGTAATTTTACCATTTTAATTGCTTATATCTTTATAGTTTTTAAATGATTAAATCAATTTTTAATCATTTTTTGGAGGTCAAAGTGTAATTTTACCATTATAAATTTAAAATTTTAAGGCCATAAAGGGAAATTTTCCATTTTATGGGGGTAGGAGCCTCTGCCAACTCCCTTAGATTCATCACTACTCGAAACCTTGAACCTTAAACCCTAAATCTTAAATAATAAATACTAAAATACAAAAATAGTAATAACCTTAAATTTTAAAGTTAAGATCCTAAACCCTAAATAAAAAGTTATTAGTATTTATTTATAATAATTCCAATTAACATTTAAATTATGTTTAAATATAATTATTACTATTTATTGATAAAATTATTTTTTTAATTTTTCCGATGATAAAATCATAGTACTGTTCACATATTTAACAATAATAGATAACAGAATTGTTTATTTGGACATATTAAAAATTATTAATATAAATATATTAACAATATTATAAAAATAAAGAGAAGAAATTATTAATAATATTATAAAAATAGCTAACTGAATGATAATGTTTTATGTTAAAAGATGAAAATTTGATTTGAAAAAGTCATGTAGGGAATGTAAATGAGAAAAAAATAAAAAAACAATTTAGGAAACGTGTAAATGAGGAAAATGGAGAATATATTATTTATTTGACCAAATTGTTGTTTTTTTCCACTATCTAATCTTGAATTAAATAATTATACATTAGATTTTTTTGTGAATTATGTTGAATGCGATTCGAACTTAATCCATATTTGAGACAGTAAATATCAGTCATTAGATTAACACACGGTGTTAATAATTTTTTTTTTGATAAATGCCTAGAATTAATTATAGCCTCTCTAAACTCTTAAATAGAAGAATAATGCGTTTCAGCGTATTTAAACTTACATTTTTTACACTGATAATAATATTGATATCAATCAAATTAAAATTCAATCGATAATTATACATATTTAAAAAAGCGTAAGTAAATTTAAGAAATCAATCTGTATGTGTCATAGTCCACTATGACTTGTTTTGTTTCTCTCATTTTGTAATATTATATTTTTATGAGCAACTTGCTTGTTTCGTCGTTTCTATTATTTGAATCTTATGGTAATCTTTTATTTTATTTTGGAAATATTATATATTTTATCAAATTAATAATTCTAAATTATTTATTGCTGACGCACTCTAACTTCAATTGAGAAAAAATAAATTAAATACAAAATAATTACAAAATAGTAATTTAGTGTTTAGATTATTCAATTATAAAAAGTTACAAAATAATCACTGAATTAATTAAAAAAATTTATTTAAATTATCGAGCTATTAAAATCATCATTGTATATATTTTTTTTATTCTCCCTATCTACACTAGTTCAAAGCTTACATTTCCTTTCTCTTATGTAGTTCAGTTTTTATTTTCACGGAATAATTTTGAACGTCATGAATTTACGAATTAAAATCAATAATTTTTGCTTTTTTTTTCTATCTCCAATATTGACTGTCAGATCGACTTGAATCTAAGATATATTTTTTTACTTGTCGATTAATACTGATCAATCGTATTAATCATTAAATTATCACTTAGAACTTGCAGACTATTTTTTCAAAAAAAATTAATAGCCTATTGATTTGAATAAATTTTTTTAAATAATTCACTATTTTATAAAGTTAATTGTGAACCCATTGACTTTTGACTTAACAACTTGGCCTATCTTATTATCTCCAATTTTATCGCCTCTCCTAATTTCTAAAATAAAAAATTGCCGTCTTTTGTTTACTAATCCTTCTTTAATTTGTTTTTTTTTTCCCTCTCTCATCCATAATTTGTAAAAGGAAATTACTATAAAAAAAAGTAGGCGGGTACATGAAAAATTCGTCCTCTAAAATTATTCAAGTTTAAACTCGATTAAATTCGATTCATTAATTATTACGTTCAGCTCGAGCAGTTTGGGACAATTGATTAAGTTAAAGTTGAATTTAGTAATACTCTATTTAAATAGTTCGTGGGTCTTATCGAACTTTTTATTTTTAATATCTGATTAGAGTTTAGTTTTTAATGTCACATGTGTTGTTTGTGATTTTAATTATATTAATGATGATGATTAAAAATATTTATTGAGATTTGATTTTGTTTTTAAAATAGACTCACAAAATATTTTTTTTTTTTACGTATACCAAACAAATAATGGATAGATAAAAATATAGTTTTAAGAGTACTTAGTTTACATATAATTATAAAAAAATCATTATAGTATCTCATTAATAATTAAAATAATCTTTCAATATGATTCAATATATATATATAATCTAAACTTATTATTGCTAACAATATCTAATTTTTATCGATAATTTTCTTAGATGCTACTTAAATTTTAATTGGTATATAAATCTATTTTTAATTAAAGAATTAACCCTCACTCTTAGCAAGATCTCTCTCACAATGTTAATGACATAAAAGAACATTTTAAATTAAAAATATATAATTAATTAGAATAAAATATTTGTTATTACTTGTCACGTTTAAGAGTTTTTGTTGTACCCCTGTTTCAGTGTTCATAAACTTTGTGAAATATAAATAACTTCAATTGATCCTAAACTGGGTTTGATCCTACAAAGATCCAAACTTTAGTTTTGAGAGTTTAGACCGAAATGACTGAAAATGAATGAATTTGCTTTAAAAAGGGATATACTTTTGTTGACAAGGGGGCTTTGAGATGTAAGAAAATGAGAGTGAAGAAGGTGATGTGCAGGGTTTCCTAATAATTGAGTTACTGTTTATGCAACTCTGTCCCCGACTTGGGTGGGGTAGGGTGGGGTGGAGCTCCATCAAACTGTGTATAACCCAAACAGGATTTGCTGCAACCTCCCGAAATATCATGAACACTCCCACAAAATGAAATGGCCTCAACTTTCTTTCAAAAGTTCATTTTGAAAAATGATCTCGTTTCGGTGCACATTGAGTCTAATATGTCATGGTTCGTATATGTTGCTTCCAAAGTTGTACATTTTTCCATGGAAATTGATGAACATATCAATGTATGCTAAAAAGGGTCTTAAATTCTTTTGTTGAACTGATTTAAATTTGCAGTATGGTTTTACTTTTTCTTCAAATCTGGGAACAGCAAAAGGGAGCCTGTAATGATGATTTGTCTGACTGCACATCCCAATGCAGCAGTGATTTGGCATTGTTTTATGAAATTGGTCCTTTCCATCTAGCTAAAAACTTGTGACTCCTGGAATGACTATGGTTGGGACAATATATCTAATAGAATTCCATGATTTTCTTTGATACATTTTAATGTCCCTTCACAGCAATCCAACATTTGAATGCATTAACTTGTTTATATTTGAAATGAATAGTTTATATAATAGGATAAATATTTGATGCTTGAGTTGAATTTTAAAAGAAGCGAATCTTAGTTACTTCGACAATAAATGTAGTGTTATATATTTGAACCTGATGATCTAGGGTTTCTCACACGACCGTGTGTCTCTTATTTCTCAAATTTTACAATTTTACACAAAATTTTATGTTATGTTCAGATTAATCCCTAATTGATTCCCGCATAATTTAATGTATATTTTTTTTGTTTAATTAAGCCACTGATAATATAAATATTGTTAGAATCCATGATTTGATTGACTGAATTAACATGATATATATTAACATGATTTGTGAACAACACACATGACTATTATATCTGTATTTGTGATCGCACGTTAAATCGATCACATAAAAAGCATGACTTCAGCTACTGAATTGATTTGACAAGCATGTTAATTACTACTAAATCGAATTGTTATAAGTGTACTGTTTGTTACTGTATTGTTTGATAAAGTGTATTAAATGTTACTGTATTGATCTGTTTTGAGCATGTCATTTTGCATTGAATGGGGTGGGACGATGTGAACGGAAGAAGATTTGGCAATTTATTTGCAAATATATTTGTTGTGCATCCACAACCAAAGGCAAATTCCATCGCGGGTACTTGCTGTGTATCCACAGTCAGAGGCAAATTCCATCTGTGGGGGGGATTCGTTGTGTAATCCACAACCAAAGGAAGATTTCATCTGCAAAACTTTATGTTGTGAATCCACAGCCAAAGGCAAATTCTATCTGTGGGGATATATATATATATATATATATATATTATGAAAACGCTATTGTGAGTATTGTGATACTATAGATGGTTATTTTGAAAAACCGATACTCTGAAATGTTGTTTGATTGCAATTATATTATGAAATATTATTAATTCTGACTTATTGACTCTTTGCAATGGTTTATTTGTAATTGAACTCACACCGAGCGTCATAGCTTAACCCCCCTTAAATTTTCATCTATACAGATAATCCACCAGGTTAAGATGCGAACGTGACATCCAGAAAGTCTCGGCTCATTTTAATTGCAAAATTATTTTAGGTTCATTATATGATTTATTTTATTATTCGAGGACCGTAATATTTTATTTTGAACTGTGGCATGAGACTTAAGTTTTGGGTTTGTTTTATTTTGCATGACATTTATTTTAAGTTTTAATTTTTCGAGTTATGATTATTAATTAAAAATGTATGAACCCCAGTTTTTATTAAAAACAAATAGTTATCACTTTTCAGCTGCTAATTTGTAAATAAGATTTAGGGTAATAAATAAAAAGAATAAATTATATTAGGATCATTCTAAAAAGTATAGTTTTTAGGCACCAATAATTAATTTTTTTAAATTATAAACAAATGTTTTTCTTCTTTTACCTTGAACCTAAAATCTAGAACCCCAAACTTTAAACTCAAATTTTAAACTTTAAACCTTAAACCCCAAACTCTAAGGTTCAGGGTTTGGGTTCATGATTTAAAATTTAAGGTTCAATTTTGGGATTCAAGGTTTATGTTTAGGGTTCATGATTTTGAAGTTTAAGGGTTTGAGGTTATGGAGTACGAGTTCATGGTTCGGGTTCGAGGGTTTGGAGTTTAGGGTTCTATATTTTGGATTTAAGGTTCGAGATTATAGATTCATGGTTTTGAGTTTGGGCTGAAAAATTATAAAAATTATGTATTGATGACATGAAAAAATTGTTAAAATATCATTAAATAAATGAAAAGAGATTATGAGTAATGTGGTGGAATGGATCCATAATATATTTTCTCTATCGATGAGTGTATAATAACAATTTTATATCTTTAAAATTTGGTTATGTGACAAAATTTTATTGGTGCCTAAAACCTTTAATTTTTAGGATCATCCTTATGTAAGTAATTACCATAAATAAATTAGTAATTAACTAAGTTTTCTTCCAAATATAAACAAATGTTTTAAAATGAGCGTTTTCAAAACTCCAATAATTTATCGGGTCACTTCGATAACTAATTGAATCTTTCGAATTCATATCTAACATCTAGACTGGGTTAAAAAGATTACAATTCACTAAAAATTTTGAAAAATAATTATTTTATACAAAAATAAATGAATCTCCCTCCCGCCACTAAAACTCAAAAAAAAAAAAATCAAACTAATTTATTTTCTTTCAACATTTATAAACTTTTCTCGAACATCTCTTATTCTCTCATACTCTTTCTGAAATATTTACAAGATAAAAGATTAATCTTTCAATAATTTCATGTGGCTCTCTCTTATTCGGTAACTATTCTTCTTTTATTTTCGAGTTTTATTGAATCTAGAAAATTAAAATTGCAACTGTTCTTGTAATAAATTAAGAATTTCGTGTTTTTTTTATTTATTGAATGATTTTGGGATATTAATTATTATGAGATTACTAACATTTTTAGAGGTTGATTAATACAAATCTTTTAAGAAATTAAGATTGATTTGTATTTATATGATTTTACAAAACATTTTTATTTTCACCTCGCTTATTATATTGATTTGTATTTATATGATTTTACAAAACATTTTTATTTTCACCTCGCTTATTATACATATCAAACATGAAGAAAACATAGGCATAATTGGAATGAAATGTGCTTAAATTAAGATTCCATTTGAGTTCGTCCCTCGACATGTTTCGAAAAGCAAAGGGATTAATATATGGAAGTAGACACTGAAATCTGCGACATATGTCATATCATTATTTCCTGCATCGACATCAACATTGATATGTATCAGATTGATTTGCAATGATGTACAAAGAAGATAAGCAATAAAAAGTTACCTGGACTTGGTGAAGCACTAACTCAAGCTAAAGTATTAACTATTTGTCTAATTCCATTCAAATCAAAGATTTCAATCCAATAACCATCAGGGTCCTTGATGAATGCAATACCTACAAATCATAGTGGCCAATAAGGCACGAATTGCTGCATTTTTAAAAGCAAAAATTTGAAAGGAAATATTTCAGACATAACTTTGGTTGCTAATATAGATGAGATGACTTACCATCACTTGGTTTTTTGACAAATTCTACTCCAAGACTTTCAAATCTCTCGCATGCCTTGTACAAGTCATCCACGGTGATGCCAATGTGCCCTAGAAAGGAAAACATTCGAAGGTGAATATCAGATACGATTATTAATGCATATATTATGATTATTTTTCCCTATCACAATCACCATTGGAGTTCAATAAGGCACAACAAATGAATGGTCTATGCCATCAAAATGTGTCAATTTCTACTTTATGAATGTAAACACTTAGGAAGAATATCATCATAAAAGAGGCAAAAACTATACATACCAAAGCCAATAGGTTCTGAATTCCCATCGTGGTATCCTTTGAATTCAGGATCATTTTCGGTACCCCAAAAGCTATAGGAAACATTATACTATTAAATCAATGTTGTAAGAATCGAACATACAATCAGATCACTTAAATCATTGGTTCCTGATTTAAATTCAATTTAAAACAATCTTTTAATAAATTTTTTTACTCGATTCTATCGATATTTTATCGATGCAATGGATCGATTTGATTTAGTATTGACAACCATGTATTAAACAAGCCAGAATGATGTGTTTGTCAAACCGAAAGGTGGTTTAATTTTTCATTTTCTAAAAATAATGTGTTCTTACTGTGTTAGTTCCATAGTAGCTGGTCTTCCAAATGTCCAAATAGTTTTCTCAACTGAGTCACTTGGAGCTGTTGAAACATCCTTCATCCAAAGAATCACATGCATTTAGGATCAAACATAATTATTTTTTCCAAAACGGTGGCACCTAAAGCCTATAAGTGAAAGATGATAGCACAATGAAATGAGACCAATAATTAGAGGCGAAACCGTAAAATTTTTTGAGAAGATCGGAATAAAATTGTATATTTTTATAATAGTAAAAATGAAATTTCACATTTTAATAATCTATATATTTATAATTTTTGAAAAATTAAATCAATTTTCTTCATTATTAAAAAGGATCAAAACGTAATTTTAATATATACTAATTTAAAATTTTTAAAATTATAAAAAAATTAAAAAATAAATTTTTCATTTCAAGAGAAACCGAAATCTTTGCCAACCTTCTTGACTCTTGCGGTACCAATAACAAGACAATTGATTGCAATATAATTATATCACTTGTACCTCATATCCCATCATATACAATGTCATTTTCATATATGGAACATCCACTTTGTTAAGCAACCTGAAAAAGATGTATTCATAAATTCCATCAACAAATCTACTTTGACTTAAAAAGTTAAAGAAAAAAGAGAAAAATATAACTTACGTCATGCCCAGAACACGACTATAAAACTCAAGAGTAGGTTTTGGATCCTTAATACGAAACATCTGCAAAACCCAAAAGAAGATAAATAAAAAAAAACATTACATAAATTTCCTCCATTAGCAATGTACATGTTGTAAACACCCAAAACAAGAACATACAGTTTGCTGCATGATGTAGCCTTTGGTGGCTTCGTCAGGGGGAAAATGAAGACCTGGGTTATTGGCAGCCGATTCCTTTGAATCCAATGACCCCATTGTTTGCGGTATGTAATTTGGAGAGTTGGGATTTAAGGTTTAAGACTGAAGCGAGGCAAAGTCGGTGAAGTTGTGTTAAAAGTGAAGGATTGCTTATGCTTATATAGAGGCTTTGAAGATGTGGAAAAAATGAGTACGACTAAGCTAACGCAGAGAGAGAGCGGCAGCTAGCCGCTGTTGACTAGAACAAAAAGTTTGATAAAATGCTATAAAAATAGCCAACTTTGAATGTTTGAATATTTACAATATACTTTTTATTAAATCTCATATTTTGATTTGATGATTAAAATATTTATCCTTTCACATGTGATTTAAGTTTGAATCGTGTTAGTCGTGTTATTATTAAGATTTTAAGGCAACAATTTGAATTAAAATTTTAAATTAAATAAAATAGAAGATTAAATTTATTTCAAGTGGGAAATGTAAATTAGGAAAACAATGAGTGTACTGTTGTTTATAAAATAATATTTATTGGACGGAATTGTTGTTTTCTGCCGGTCCCCAACTTTGAATTGAAATAAAAAAATACATCAAGTTCGAGTAATACATGTAAAGTCCATTATGGCTTGCTCTCATTTTGTCATATTCTAGGCATTCTTATTTTGTTTCATTAAATTGAATTAAAAATTAATAAATACATTCAACCAATTGACTGTTCATCGTTGATAGTCACATCATACTCTAATATATGAATTTTCCTTCATATCAATGGTTGTAATCATGCAATAAATTACTTGTATAAATAAGAAGCACATTTTTCTCTATATTTTTTTATAAATTATAATAATAAGGTGAAGTTTATACACTAAATATAATTAACGCGATTTAAATTTAAACCATACTTATAACGATGAATTTTTTTAAACTATTATAGAATTTCTTTTTATATATTTAAAACAATAATAGTATTGTAGGCTAAAATTTTTAATTAATTTAATTTTTAAATAGTATACACTATCAACTTGTATATTGCATGAATACATAAACCAATTAAAATATAAAATTAAAGCTCAAACTCGAGATTGAAACCATAATCTAGCCTATGGGTTTTCAGTTTGGTGAGTGATTATCTAACAAAAGTGGATTTTGAAGAGTCGTTTTTTGATAATTCCACTTTGCCAATTGTAGGGGAAAACATGTTATTTCAATGTTTGAAATTTCTATGGCGAAGTTTTCATACGTCTTCGTTATATAGTCTAATTCCAATTTTAGTCTGCTTAACTATTTGAAATTTAATCTTTTTTTTTTTTTTTTTATTATAAGAGGAGGGTAAAACCAAAACAGCAAAGCGACTAGAGTGGCTTAAACACAAATCACATTTGGGATAGTGAACACCCTGATCACCAGATCAACACACGGGATTCAAATTTAATTATTTACTTTTTCTTTTTTTTGTGAATTACAATAATAGGGCAAAGTCGGAACAATAAATGCGATTAACACGACTCGAATTCAAGCCACACCTGAGACGGTGAACACCCTTGACCATCCGATCATCACATGCGATTCTTCTTTACTTTAATTTGATTATCTACTTTTTATAATGTTATTAGTTGGTCTAAATTGATAACACTTTTAATGACAACTTTTTAGAAGTGTTAATATTAACTGTTAATAGATGATAATATTTATATTGTTAACAGATTCATAAAAAGTGCTCAAGTTTCTCCACCTTGTTAATTAAGGTTTAAATCATAATTTAATTCTTGAATTATATTATTTTCTCACTTTAGTATTTGAATAATTTTTTTCTCGATACATGAAGTATCATTTTTGTCTTATTTTACTCTTAGAATGACTAACATCCAATAAGAATGTGTAACGTCTCGTGTTCTTACAAAAGTGTATAATTTCAAAGAAATTACCTTTTGATTCAACCATCGTAAATTTTTGCATTTTCTTCACTTATTTTTCAACTCCATTCATGACTTCTTAAAGCACATACATGATATATTGGCATACAAATTTAAATGTAATCTAAATAGAATTTAGTAAATTTCAAGGTTGAAATTTCTCTTATAAAATTCTTTATTTTCACTTTATTATATATATCAAACATGAAGAAAACATAAGTAAAGCTGAAATGAAATGTGCTTCAATTAAGATTTCATTTGAGTTTGTCTCTCGACAAGTTTTGGAAAGCAAAGGAATTGATATACGAGAGTCGACACTAGAATCTGCTACATATGCCACATCATTGTTTCCTGCATCGACATTGATATGTGTCAGATCGATTTACAATGATATACAAAGATGATAAGCAATAAAAAGCTACCTGAATTTGGTGAAGCACTAACTCAAGCTAAAGTGTTAACAATCTGTCTAATTCCGTTCAAATCAAAGATTTCGATCCAATAACCATCAGGATCCTTGATGAATGCAAAACCTACAAATCAAATGGGTAAATAAGGCACGAATTGATGCATTTTCAAAAACAAAAATTTGAAAGGAAATATTTCAGACATAACTTTGGTTGCTAATATAGATGAGATGACTTACCATCACTTGGTTTTTTGACAAATTCTACTCCAAGACTTTCAAATCTCTCGCATGCCTTGTACAAGTCATCCACGGTGATGCCAATGTGCCCTAGAAAGAAAAACATTCGAAGGTGAATATCAGATATGATTATTAATGCATATATTATGATTATTTTTCCCTATCACAATCACCATTGGAGTTCAATAAGGCACAACAAATGAATGGTCTATGCCATCAAAATGTGTCAATTTCTACTTTATGAATGTAAAAACTTAGGAAGAATATCATCATAAAAGAGGCAAAAACTATACATACCAAAGCCAATAGGTTCTGAATTCCCATCGTGGTATCCTTTGAATTCAGGATCGTTTTCGGTACCCCAAAAGCTGTAGGAAACATTATACTATTAAATCGATGTTGTAAGAATCGAACATACAATCAGATCACTTAAATCATTGGTTCCTGATTTAATTGGTTCAATGATTATAAGATAAAAAAATTAAATATTTTTCTTGGTAAAAAAAGAGAAAGATCAATTACAAAATAGCATCAAAACTATAAAGCAAAAAGTTAAATATGTAAACCGATTTAAATTCAATTTAAAACAATCTTTTAATAAATTTTTTTACTCGATTCTATCGATATTTTATCGATGCAATGGATCGATTTGATTTAGTATTGACAACCATGTATTAAACAAGCCAGAATGATGAGTTTGTCAAACCGAAAGGTGGTTTAATTTTTCATTTTCCAAAAATAATGTGTTCTTACTGTGTTAGTTCCATAGTAGCTGGTCTTCCAAATGTCCAAATAGTTTTCTCAACTGAGTCACTTGGAGCTGTTGAAACATCCTTCATCCAAAGAATCACATGCATTTAGGATCAAACATAATTATTTTTATCCAAATGAGACTAATAACAAGACAATTTATTGCAATATAATTATATCAATTATACCTCATATCCCATCATATACAATGTCATTTTCATATACGGAACATCCACTTTGTTAAGCAACCTGAAAAAGATGTATTCATAAATTCCATTGACAAAGCCACTTCGACTTCAAAAGATATTTGTTTAACTTTACGATGCAAAACGGCTTAAATTTAAGAGAAAAATATAACTTACGACATGCCCAAAACACGACTATAAAATTCAAGAGTAGGTTTTGGATCCTTAATACGAAACATCTGCAGGAAAATGAAAAGAAAAACATTACATAAATTCCCTGGAAAGCCATAGCAGCGTACATATTGTAAATACCCAAAACAGGAACTTACGGTTTGCTGCATGATGTAGCCTTTGGTGGCTTCGTCAGGGGGGAAATGGAGGCCTGGGTTATTGGCAGGTGATTCTTTTGAATCCAATGACCCCATTGTTTGCAATATGTAATCTGGAGAGTTGGGGTTTAGGATTTAAGAGAGAAATGAGGGAAAATTAGTGAAGTTGCGGTAGAAGTGAAGGATTGCTTATGCTTATATAGAGGCTTTGAAGATGTGAAAATAATTGTGTAATAAAAAATTTCGTCCACACATGTCATAGAATTATCACATACTAGATTAGAACATACGTATGATGTAAGTGAAAATAATTGTGTAATAAATTTATTGGAAACTGGTATTACAACTAAATATGATTTTTTGTGATGGAGCCGAGAAGAAGACTGATATTAAAATTTTAAATTACACACTTTAATCTAGTACATATTATTATCTCCACTTTTTTGGCTGTCTGAGTTTTAAAATAAAAAAATTTGCTGCCTTTTTTGACTGATCATTCTTTAATTTATTTTCTCTCTCACAAATATGATCCAATAGACAGTCATAAAAAGGAATAATTTCTCTTCCTAACTCACCTTAATTGTTTTTTCCTTTTAAAAAAAATCTCTGAGACAAAATTCAAGCAACTACTTTGAAATTTATACTTTCCTCTTTCTATGCATCTAATAAATTTTTCATATAATTACTCTTTCTTGTAAATCGAACTAATTTTAATTCAATTGACATGAAAAAAAAAATGAATGTATTGAAATGTATTATCCTAATATTTATAATTTGATAAATGATTATAAATAACCCTACTATCAATCTCCGTCTTTGAATTAAGAAAAATATTAAGATTGAGAAATTATATGCATTTTGTCATATTTTATAAATTTGAGAATCTTGCATGTTTCGTCCTTTGAATGTTTCAATGGTGATATTTTATGTTATTTTATTTCATTAAATTATTGCTTGCTGCCAGTCTCCCACTTGAATTGACCATCCATCTTTGATAGTCAGAAGTTTATTCATTAGTTTTTTAAATATATTATATCATGTAATAAATTTATAACAAAAAATTATTTTATTTTAGTTGAAATTAAACTAATGAATATTATAATATGTTGGGTTCTAATAGTATATATATTCATAAATTCATAAAAATATAAAAAAAAATATCACACTTAAAATAATATTTATTTTTTATATTATCAATTTAATCAACCCACATATATATTATCTCCACAACAACTTTTTTTTTTTTTTTATTGCAGTCGTTTTTTGACTTATCCTTCTTTAATTTACTTTTCTCCTTTCTTATCCATGATTGGCTTAAAACAAACGAGGTATCCACCTTCTTAAAAAAGAAAAGTAATCTTCTTATTATCGATCGATTCGGGTGAGATTGAATTGGGTTGGGTTTGAATCGAGTTTATTTAAAGTATTTAGATTAAATTTTTAAGTTTGAGTTCGATTCGATCTAAAAATATGCTTATATTATATTAATTTTTATTTAAATTAATTTTTAAAAAAATAAATCATTAAGTTTTCTAACACAACAAAAATATATTTAAAAACACTACTATAAATATAATAAATATTTTATTGTATTAAATATAAATTTTAAAATTTTATATTTTGAGTTCGGTTATTTAGTTGGATAAAAAAATTTTAGGTTTTGGGTGACTTAATTATTATTGGGTTAATGATTTAATATAAATATAAATATATATAATTATTATTTAACATATATAATTAATATAATATTGTTTTATAACATAATATTCGAGCTGGATCGGGCTTAGGCTAAAAAATCTTACCCAAAGCTCGACTCATATAAAAACGGACCTTAAATTTTGCCCAAATCTATTTTTGGGTCTCGTATTTTGTCCAAACTCTTTTTTTTTTTGAGCAAACTTTTGGATCTGGGCAAATGACTTGACTTGTGAGCAGGTCTACTCATCATAACTTAAAATTTAACTCACCTTAATTGTTTTTTTTTTTAAATCTTAATCTTTAATATAACGAGACAAAATTATTTTTTTGCATTTTATATGTTCAATTACTTTTAGTTTTATTTATTTATTTTATTAATTGAAATTAATGAATTTCTTTTAATGGGGTTTTTAAAAAAATTCTTATTTAATATTAATCTGTTAAGCATAGCTCAATATCTATTTTTTCAATATGAATTTCCTCTAATAGACAATATTTTTGTAGCATAACAAACAAAAAAAAACATCGTTAGTATTTTACATAATTTGTATAACATTTAATAAATTTAGGTACCAAATTGAACCTAAAATAAAGCTTAGGTACCAAATTAGAAAAAAAATATCAAGTTCAGATACAAAATTAGAGTGAGTATTTGGTCGATTTTATAATTTGTAATTAGTGGGCAATAATTAGTAACTACTCATGAAATAGTTAAGAATTACATAATTAAAATTTCGAGATATGAACTATTGTGTAAGAGAATTAAAATTGTTGGGGCAAATGTCTTAAAAGGAAAAAGAATATAACTAAGAAGAGATGCGGTCTTTATTAGGTAATTAGCCCAAGGGTATGAGAACAATAAACCATTAGCCAATTTTAGTCGGTGGAACGGTTACTCCATTCCATATTTCACTACAGCTTTGTTTACTACTCAAAATTCTCCTAAATTCTTTCCAATTTTCTCTCAATTTCATCTCCAATTTTTTATTTTATTTAAGTTTTGTAAGTCGAATTTCCACCAATTTCTTTATTAAATCAAGTTTGATAAAATCAAATTCCTCAAATTTTCCATTTGCTTTAGAACCAACCTGTGGGGTATTTAGGGGGCTGAGAAGCCATTTAGAATTTTTAAAATTTTAAATTAGTAAAAGTAAAATTATGCTTTACCTCCTCTAAAAATGATAAAATTTGATTTAATAATTTAAAATTTATGAAAATATACACTACTAAAAATTATAATTTAATTCTGACCTCTAAATTAAATATCTGATTTCGCCCCTAGAACCAACCATTGTTGGTGTGAAGAGGAGCAACTTGTGTTGTTGAGATTTTCTTTGATTAAACTTTTGATTTCAATTAGGTAAGGTGATCTCTAATTCTTTTCTTTTGATTTTAATTCCATGAAACATGATCTCATCATTTCCTCTTCAACTTTTCTGTTCACGTCGGTTTGGGAGAAGGTGAGTGGGAGTTCAAATTTGATGTTTCTTGAATGTATATGCCGATTTCTTTTATATAATATTGGTGATGGGATGGGATCACACAGTTTTAATTCGTATCTGACAAAAACTTTAATCATTATTTTATACAAGTTAAAACATTTCAAATTTGAACAA
Source organism: Kokia cookei (assembly GCA_039519145.1). Classification (NCBI taxonomy): domain Eukaryota; kingdom Viridiplantae; phylum Streptophyta; class Magnoliopsida; order Malvales; family Malvaceae; genus Kokia; species Kokia cookei. Next base: position 34,479,908 of record CM076900.1, on the reverse strand, counting down.
AGTTTCAAACATATCATCACTTTACTTTCTACTTCATTCATGACTTCATGATATATTGGCATACAAATTTAAATGTAACTTATATATAACTTAATAAATTTAAAGCTTCAATTTTCTCTTACAAAATACTTTATTTTCACCTTGCTTGTTATACATATCAAACATGAAGAAAACATAAACACAACTTAAATGAAATGTGTTTCAATTAAGATTTTACTTAGAGTTTGCCACTCGAAAAGTTTGAGAGTAGACACTGGAAGCGGTGACATATGCCATATCATGAACTTGGTGAAACACTAACTCAGGCTAAAGTGTTAGCTATTTGTCTAATTCTGTCCAAATCAAAGATTTCGATCCAATAACCATCAGGATCCTTGATGAATGCAAAACCTACAAATCAAATGGGTAAATAAGGCATGAATTGATGCATTTTCAAAAATAAAAATTTGAAAGGAAATATTTCAGACATAACTTTGGTTGCTAATATAGATGAGATGACTTACCATCACTTGGTTTTTTGGCAAATTCTACTCCAAGACTTTCAAATCTCTCGCATGCCTTGTACATGTCATCCACGGTGATGCCAATGTGCCCTAGAAAGGAATACATTCGAAGGTGAATATCAGATACGATTATTAATGCATATATTATGATTATTTTTCCCTATCACAATCACCATTGGAGTTCAATAAGGCACAACAAATGAATGGTCTATGCCATCAAAATGTGTCAATTTCTACTTTATGAATGTAAACACTTGGGAAGAATATCATCATAAAAGAGGTAAAAACTACACATACCAAAGCCAATAGGTTCTGAATTCCCATCGTGGTATCCTTTGAATTCAGGATCGTTTTCGGTACCCCAAAAGCTGTAGGAAACATTATACTATTAAATCAATATTGTAAGAATCGAACATACAATCAGATCACTTAAATCATTGATTCCTGATTTAATTGGTTCAATGATTATAAGATAAAAAAATTAAATATTTTTCTTGGTAAAAAAAGAGAAAGATCAATTACAAAATAGCATCAAAACTATAAAGCAAAAAGTTAAATATTTAAACCGATTTAAATTCAATTTAAAACAATCTTTTAATAATTTTTTTTACTCGGTTCTATCGATATTTTATCGATGCAATGGATCGATTTGATTTAGTATTGACAACCATGTATTAAACAAGCCAGAATGATAAGTTTGTCAAACCGAAAGGTGGTTTAATTTTTCATTTTCTAAAAATAATGTGTTCTTACTGTGTTAGTTCCATAGTAGCTGGTCTTCCAAATGTCCAAATAGTTTTCTCAACTGAGTCACTTGGAGCTGTTGAAACATCCTACATCCAAAGAAACACATGCATTTAGGATCAAACATAATTATTTTTTCCAAAACGGTGGCACCTAAAGCCAATAAGTGAAAGATGATAGCACAATGAAATGAGACCAATAATAAGAGGCGAAGCCATAAAATTTTTTGAGAAGATCGAAATAAAATTGTATATTTTTATGATATTAAAAGTGAAATTTCACATTTTAATAATCTATATATTTATAATTTTTGAAAAATTAAATTAATTTCCTTCATTATTAAAGAGGATCAAAATGTAATTTTAATATATACTAATTTAAAATTTTTAAAATTATAAAAAAAAAAAAAAAATTATATTTCAAGAGGAACCGAAATCTTTGCCAACCTTCTTGACTCTTGCGGTACCAATAACAAGAAAATTGATTGCAATATAATTATATCACTTGTACCTCATATCCCATCATATACAATGTCATTTTCATATATGGAACATCCACTTTGTTTAACAACCTGAAAAAAATGTATTCATAAATTCCATTAACAACCAAATCAAATACAAGTGTTTGATTTTAGAAAGAATCAATTTTGAAAATAGATTCCATAACAAAATTGTTCAGAAGAAGATATGAATAAGAAAAAAAAAATAGATAATTTAACTCAAAAGTAATTTTTTAAAAATAAAAAATAAAAAAAATAGTTTTTAAAAAAAAAAAAAAATTGTTCAACCTTGTAATGCAAAATGGCTTAGAGTAAAGAAAAAGGAGAAAAGTATATCTTACGACATGCCCAATACACGACTATAAAATTCAAGAGTACGTTTTGGATCCTTAATACGAAACATCTGCAAAACCCCAAAAAAATGAAAAGAAAAGCATTACATAAATTCCCTTGAATGCCATAGCAATCTGCATATTGTAAACATCCAAAACAGGGACTTACGGTTTGCTGCAAGATGTAGCCTTTGGTGGCTTCGTCGGGGGGAGAGTGAAGGCCTGGGTTATTGGCAGGTGATTCTTTTGAATCCAATGACGCCATTGTTTGCAATATGTAATCTGGAGAGTTGGGGTTTAGGGTTTAAGATAAAAATGAGGGAAAGTTTAGTGAAGTTGTGTTAAAAGTGAAGGATTGCTGCTTATATAGGGGCTTTGAAGATGTTTAAAACAAAAAACAAATGCGAGTGATGTGAAGGGCTCGCCAATTAAATGAAGCAAACCGAACGGAAACTAGACGCCGTTGACTTTAAATTTATAGACACTGGGAGAGTATTTTATCTGAGAATTGCGCCACGTTATTGAATAAAATAAAAATAATTGACTAGTTATAAATATATGCAAATAACAATATTTTAAAAATTTATTATTACCACAAGTTATAATAAATGTTCGAGCAACTACATCATAAAATTAAATTAATATAAAATAAAATAAAATTAAATAAAATTCAAACATGACATATGCAGAAGATGAAAATTGAGACTTATACATTACAACTATGCATGATGGGACTCTAAACTTGAATGCTTGAGATCATAAACTCTAAACTCGAGATCAAGGGTGAAGCTAAAAAAATTTTGAGAGGGTCGAAATTAAATTTTATTTTTTGTGATAGTAAAAATGCAATCTTACCATTTTTATTGTTTATATCTTTATAGTTTTTAAATGATTAAATCAATTTTTAATCATTTTTGGGAGGTCAAAGTGCAATTTTACCATTATAAATTTAAAATTTTAAGGGCCATAAAGGGAAATTTTCCATTTTATGGGGGTAGGAGCCCCTGCCAACTCCCTTAGATTCATCACTACTCGAAACCTTGAACCTTAAACCCTAAATCTTAAATAATAAATACTAAAATACAAAAATAGTAATAATCTTAAATTTTAAAGTTAAGATCCTAAACCCTAAATAAAAAGTTATTAGTATTTATTTATAATAATTCCAATTAACATTTGAATTATGTTTAAATATAATTATTACTATTTATTGATAAAATTATTTTTTTAATTTTTCCGATGATAAAATCATAGTACTGTTCACATATTTAACAATAATAGATAACAGAATTGTTTATTTGGACATATTAAAAATTATTAATATAAATATATTAACAATATTATAAAAATAAAGAGAAGAAATTATTAATAATATTATAAAAATAGCTAACTGAATGATAATGTTTTATGTTAAAAGATGAAAATTTGATTTGAAAAAGTCATGTAGGGAATGTAAATGAGAAAAAAATAAAAAAACAATTTAGGAAACGTGTAAATGAGGAAAATGGAGAATATATTATTTATTTGACCAAATTGTTGTTTTTTTCCACTATCTAATCTTGAATTAAATAATTATACATTAGATTTTTTTGTGAATTATGTTGAACGCGATTCGAACTTAATCCATATTTGAGACAGTAAATATCAGTCATTAGATTAACACACGGTGTTAATAAATTTTTTTTTGATAAATGCCTAGAATTAATTATAGCCTCTCTAAACTCTTAAATAGAAGAATAATGCGTTTCAGCGTATTTAAACTTACATTTTTTACACTGATAATAATATTGATATCAATCAAATTAAAACTCAATCGATAATTATACATATTTAAAAAAGCGTAAGTAAATTTAAGAAATCAATCTGTATGTGTCATAGTCCACTATGACTTGTTCTGTTTCTCTCATTTTGTAATATTATATTTTTATGAGCAACTTGCTTGTTTCGTCGTTTCTATTATTTGAATCTTATGGTAATCTTTTACTTTATTTTGGAAATATTATATATTTTATCAAATTAATAATTCTAAATTATTTCTTGCTGACGCACTCTAACTTCAATTGAGAAAAAATAAATTAAATACAAAATAATTACAAAATAGTAATTTAGTGTTTAGATTATTCAATTATAAAAAGTTACAAAATAATCACTGAATTAATTAAAAAAATTTATTTAAATTATCGAGCTATTAAAATCATCATTGTATATATATTTTTTATTCTCCCTATCTACACTAGTTCAAAGCTTACATTTCCTTTCTCTTATGTAGTTCAGTTTTTATTTTCATGGAATAATTTTGAACGTCATGAATTTACGAATTAAAATCAATAATTTTTTCTTTTTTTTTCTATCTCCAATATTGACTGTCAGATTGACTTGAATCTAAGATATATTTTTTTACTTGTCGATTAATACTGATCAATCGTATTAATCATTAAACTATCACTTAGAACTTGCAGACTATTTTTTCAAAAAAAATTAATAGCCTATTGATTTGAATAAATTTTTTTAAATAATTCACTATTTTATAAAGTTAATTGTGAACCCATTGACTTTTGACTTAACAACTTGGCCTATCTTATTATCTCCAATTTTATCGCCTCTCCTAATTTCTAAAATAAAAAATTGCCGTCTTTTGTTTACTAATCCTTCTTTAATTTGTTTTTTTTTTCCCTCTCTCATCCATAATTTGTAAATGACTTAACAACTTGGCCTATCTTATTATCTCCAATTTTATCGCCTCTCCTAATTTCTAAAATAAAAAATTGCCGTCTTTTTTTACTAATCCTTCTTTAATTTGTTTTTTTTTTCCCTCTCTCATCCATAATTTGTAAAAGGAAATTACTATAAAAAAAAGTAGGTGGGTACATGAAAAATTCGTCCTCTAAAATTATTCAAGTTTAAACTCGATTAAATTCGATTCATTAATTATTACGTTCAGCTCGAGCAGTTTGGGACTATTGATTAAGTTAAAGTTGAATTTAGTAATACTCTATTTAAATAGTTCGTGGGTCTTATCGAACTTTTTATTTTTAATATCTGATTAGAGTTTAGTTTTTAATGTCACATGTGTTGTTTGTGATTTTAATTATATTAATGATGATGATTAAAAATATTTATTGAGATTTGATTTTGTTTTTAAAATAGACTCACAAAATATTTTTTTTTTACGTATACCAAACAAATAATGGATAGATAAAAATATAGTTTTAAGAGTACTTAGTTTACATATAATTATAAAAAAATCATAATAGTATCTCATTAATAATTAAAATAATCTTTCAATATGATTCAATATATATATATAATCTAAACTTATTATTGCTAACAATATCTAATTTTTATCGATAATTTTCTTAGATGCTACTTAAATTTTAATTGGTATATAAATCTATTTTTAATTAAAGAATTAACCCTCACTCTTAGCAAGATCTCTCTCACAATGTTAATGACATAAAAGAACATTTTAAATTAAAAATATATAATTAATTAGAATAAAATATTTGTTATTACTTGTCACGTTTAAGAGTTTTTGTTGTACCCCTGTTTCAGTGTTCATAAACTTTGTGAAATATAAATAACTTCAGCGGATAATTTTGTTGTTAAATTTCTCATTTCTTCTCTGTAATTCTTTTTTCTTTTGTGTTGAAATTCCTACTTTAATGCAAGAAAAATGTTATGCTACGACAATATTCCAAGTTTGTTCTCCAATACTTGAATCCATGCACAACCCAACTCTAAAGGGCCTTTTCTTTCTTTCTTTTTTTGGTCACTTGAACCCACTGCTAGTTGGGATCTATTCTGCTCTTTGGCAACTTTGCTGGATCTTCATGGGGTTTGTTTGGGAGATTTCAACAATCTGTTGTCTTCTAGTGTGATAAGTATGAAGGGTCTGTTCAGGTCCGGCTCTGGATTCGTCCGGAGGTATGATTATTTAGGGCCCAAGGATAAAAGAGGCTCAAAATGTTTTTTTTTTTTTTTTTTTTAAAGGCCAAAAAAATTTTATCAACTTTTAAGGGGTTCTAAATTTTTTTTAGCTTTTAAGAGTCCAAATTTTTTTTATTAACTTTTAAGAGACCTAAAAGAAATTTTCTCCAACTTTTAAGAAACTTAAAATCCCATTTTATTGTTTTGCTTAGGGCTCTAAAAATGTCAAGAATAAGCATGGGTCTGTTTACCTACCTAGCTGGTCGGATAGCTTTATGTCAATGACTGTCAGTTGGTTGAGATACAGGGGCGAATCGAGGGGGCTGGCAAGGGCGATGTGCCTCGTATTTAGTTTTCTTCTCTGATTGTTTTAGGAATATTATAGTCATATTAGGGCTTTAGTTTTAGTCTATTTAAAGGGATCATTATATCCTTGTTTTATTAAGCAAATTAAGATGTAGGCGTAGGCTTTTTTTTTTTAAAAGCGACAAGATATAGTCGCTTATAACTTTTAGCGAGAGTTTCGTGGTAATTATGGAGCCTATGAGTGCTTTATGAGATTTAAGGTTTTATTTAATTAT